>CM060368.1:16986209-18215512 GCA_030545235.1 Helianthus tuberosus | reverse complement strand
AAATTTAACCTTTATAGGACGCTTAATCATTGTGGTGTTATTATAATACACTGTAATAGGACACCTGATATTTGAGTCGTAAAACATCAGTTTTATAGGACGCTTATTCGCTAGAGTTATATTTTAACATAACTTAATAGGACACTTGACACTAGGGTCTTATAACTTGAACCTTTATAGGACTCTTAATCATTATGGTGTTATTATAATACACCGTAATAGGACACTTGATATTTGAGTCGTAAAACATAAGTTTTATTGGACGTTTATTCGCTAGAGTTTTATAATAACATTAGGTTATTGACCCGCTTAATCATGGGCGGTGAGTGGTGGTGGTGAGTGGTGGTGGTGGTGGTGGTGGTGGTGGTGAGAGGTGGTGGTGAGTGGTGGTGGTGGTGGTGGCCGGTGAGTGGTGGTGGTGGTGGTGGCCGGTGAGTGGTGGTGGTGGTGGTGGTGGTGGTTGTGGCGGGTGAGTGGTTGTCACACCCCCAAAATCCACAAGCGGAGTATCACCGCAGGAGGCGTGACATGACCAGGATCAAGCCACCAATCATATTGAACAATGTAAAATAATAAAGATAAAACCAACCACAATATAATTGGTGTCCAAAACAATTTAACCAAGTTCATGTTATCAGCGGAAGCATAACGTATAAAACCAAAACATAAGTTTCAAATATTAAATGTTTAACATGGAACTCAACAGTCCATGTCCCCCAACGACCTCTCCATCGCGTGCAAGCTCCAAGTAAACACCTAACGACCTGCAAGGCATATAGTAACGAATCAACAACAAAGTTGAGCGAGTTCACAGTTGGTTGTCCATTTTAAAGTTGTTCCAAAAAAAAAAAAAACCATAAGTTCATTCGAAAACTCAGAGTTAACCAGTTCCTTGTTTCCCAAACCTTAACCAGTGGGGGCTACCCCATGTTAACCACTAGACCCGTTACCATATCAAAAACTGACTGGAGTCATGTTTATGTGCCCTGCGTCAATGTCTATCATCATTGACTAAGTGCCCAGATCCATTAGTCCACTCCCGTCCTCTGCGGCACGGTGTGAGACTTGTCAAACCTAATAGCGCTATTTAACTAATGACCCGCTCGCCATTGGCCCGGCGATTAAGTCGATATAAAAATGAGGGACTTCATGATAGAGTTTTGCTAGTAAGTTATATGTTGTCATCCTTCCTATGGAGGATGGAGGTACGTAATCTACCCAAGCAGAATACGCAGGTTAAATGTTGTCATCCTTCCTACGGAGGATGGAGGTACATATTCTACCCAAGGAGAATATGCAGGTTCAATTTTAGTTTCTTAACCCATTCCCAAACCACTGGGAATCCCATGCCTTGTAGAAGTGTGAACTCACCTTAGGTTAGCTCGGCAGATACACAGAAAGGTCAATCGAGCTGCTAGTGGTTAACCACGTCCTAACATGGTTACCATACAAGTCAGGTCTAGGTTAAGTAGTGCACATAGGTTTACACATAACTAACAGGTTACAACACGTAATGAACATGGCAAACATATTCAACACGTTAAAAGTCAAATATATATCATATCCGAACTTGTGCGACTCAAATGATTGGGCTCGCACAAGTTTAATGGCCCAACAGCCTTGTGCGATTCACTAATTGAAGCCAAACAATATTAGGCCCAACCTGTTGTGCGTCCAGCACAACTTGTGAGACTCACAACGGGTTGTGCGACTGAAACAACCCGGCCCAAATAACATAAGCAACCCAACATGTACACGGCCCAAACAAATAAACAGAAATCAACTTGTGCGGTCCATTTATCTTATGCGATTGAGTTTTGGGCTTTAAGGCCCAACAGCATAATAAGATTCAACAGATGTGTGTGGCCCAAGACTTGTGCGATCGGCACCACTTTGTGCGATCCACTTGTCTTGTGCGATCATGCAGTTCTAGGTTGTACACTGTGCTTTATTGGTTGTACCTAGCTTGTGCGACTACACTTGTGTGACCAGAGCTTGTACGATCAGATCAGATCTTGTGCGATCTGATCTTGTGCGACCGACCGACTTGTGTGACTCGTAATACATCTCCTTAAATCATGCAAGTCAGTTACTAATTCCCAATAATTCGCTTGATCAAATTAACATTTTCCAATCATACCAAATCGATCAAATTTGAGTTTCAACATCACATTCTTATGAACCCTAATCATGTACAAAACATAAACGGCAATCTTTATACACTAAACTATCATACAACACCTCATACTCGATCATGCATTTAATCCGAACACACATACATACAGCCGATTACATTGCATCCATTCGGTTCTTAGATCAATAACATGCAATCCGATACTTATAAACATCTTCACATAAACCCTAATTCCAAATCAACACCAGTTTCACAATCATCATATAGGTTCGGTTCGATCATTTAAAGGCATCAACCAATTATATATCACTTGTTCATACATTACCACAACATCAAGAATCATTCATCATACAAACAACCCTAGCTATCACATCAAATCATGGAATCATTATATCATCTAACAAAACAATAATCGTGAAACACTAACCGGTTAGAAGATAGGATGAGGGGTCGATCCGAATCAAGAATGCTTCGAGAGAAGGGGATGTGAAGCCGTCGGCTTCGAGAGAGAGAACTAGGGTTTGGTGTATGTTGTGTTTTGCAAGTAATGAGGAACAAAATCACGCAAGAGGTGATTGTATGCGCATAAAAGGAGTGGACCGAACCCTTTACATGGGCTGCCTTTTTGGTTTCGAGTACAAGCAGTGTGGGCCGAGAAGGGTGTGGAACAAACGCCCAAAGGCTTGTGCGATTGGACATGTGTTGTGCGACTACATTATATACATACATTACACACATAATCATATAACATAACAAACATTCCATTAAAACCACATATCACATATTGTCCAAACAAGTTACATCAAAGTACAACGAAAGGTTCTGAAATACGAGTTGTCACATCATCCCCAAGTTGAAAGAAATTTCGTCCCGAAATTTAGCACGTTGCTACTGAGGAAACTAGTTAAGTTGCATGGTTTCCTGGTTTTCTTGGGGTGTCTCAGTGGTGGTGGTGGTGGTGGTGAGTAGTGGTGGTGGCCGGTGAGTGGTGGTGGTGGTGAGTAGTGGTGGTGGTGAGTGGTGGTGGTGAGTAATGGTGGTGGCCGGTGGTGGTGAGTAGTGGTAGTGGCCGGTGAGTGGTGGTGCTGGTGCTGGTGCTGGTGAGAGGTGGTGGTGCTGGTGAGAGGTGGTGGTGGTGGTGGTGAGTGGTGGTGGTGGTGAGTAGTGGTGGTGGCCGGTGGTGGTGGTCGGTGAGTAGTGGACGGTGGTGGTGAGTAGTGGTGGTGGCAGGTAGTGGTGTTGGCCGGCGGTGTTGGTGGTGGTGCTGGTGGTGGTGAGAGGTGGTGGTGGCCGGCGGTGGTGATATCAGATGCCCCCCATGAATAAGTTTATAGAAAAATAATATGTGAAGCAGAGGTTGTGCCAAAGACAACAAGAACAAGCAATTAATATACACATTTTTAGTGGCATTTAGCTTTTGTGCCACTATTTTAGTTTTTTAGTGACACTTTACGTATGCCATAGTAGTGTAGCACACATTTTCAGTAACATTTAACTTTTGTGCCACAAATTTATGTTCTTTAATGTTGTGTATGCCACTACAATTTTCGAGCACTTCTTCTTACATTTTTCTTCTTTCCCTCATTCACATCCTTTAATAAAAAATTTAGTTAAATCAATTCCCTCCTTCAATTTCCCTCCATGATTCCCTAGCCTAATTTTTATTAGGTTTCGGGTGTTTACGGTTCGGATTAAACTTTGAAACTGCTAAATCAGTCATCAAATTGGTTTCGCAATCAGTTCTTTTGTTTTACTTTTGGTCGGTTGGTTTCAAAACTTTTAAATCGTAACAAACAATTTGATTTACGGTTTTCTACCGAAAATTGGCCGTACCTTACCAAACTTTATGATTTGTATATATTTTGTTTGTTAGATATTTCATGTATCAATTTATTTAAAAACATTTGTACTTAACTAAATTTTAAATGGTGACAACGAAGCATGTTATATATTTTAAAGACAATAAGATTGTGCGTCTGTTTATCTATAAGTTAAACTAGTATTTATACCTGCCATGCATTGCGACGGTGTATCCGACTCTTTCCGAACTAAATTTACGTAACTGGATATTGTTGTTATTTAATATAAATAAAATATGTTTTAAAATTATTTACTAAATTCTATGATTAATATAAAAAAGCAAAGAAAAAAGAAATTTAGGTGTCACATGGCACCCCAACGCCACCTAGCCACGCCCCTTCCACACTCCACTTTTTTAGGTGTGGACCGGTGAAGCCCACACCTGTCACGTGTCAATCAATGCTACCAACCCAAGCCACTCCACACCCCATAGTCTTAGTTGGGAGTGATACATCCGATAACCCTTTAGTTTAGACTATGAGGTGTGGATGAGCTTGGGTTAGGGGCATTACTCGATACGTGACGAGGGCGGGATTCACAAAGTAATACTAAAAAACTAGGGGTGTGGCGTGGCGTGGCTTAGCTTGGCGTGGCCAGCCATGTGGATATTTTTTTTATTTGGCAACGATTACCCTCAACGGCTAGATTGAACCAGCCAGCCATGTCACCCAGCCCCCCGCCCCAACCCACGCCTAGGGTTGTCCAAAAAGCTCGCGGCTCGAAGCTCGCTCGGATTTAGCTTGGAAAAAGCTCGCTCGATATGGCTCGGTTTAAAAGTGAGCCAAGCCGGCTCGGCTAGAAAGTGAGCCTAGCTCGGCTCGGCTTGTGACGAGCCAAATTGGCTCGGTTTGGCTCACTTGGTAGCTCGGCTCAGCTTAGTTCGAATTATTTTACTTATTTTTTAAATTGAAATATGTTTGTTTCCCTCCACTTAAAAATCAGATTCCCGCTTAGGTTTTAATTTCACCCAAATCCAACTCTCCCTCCTTTGCACCCCAGATCTACCTCCTTCACATGCCAAATTTGGTTCACCTCCGTGTGATTAGTGGTGGCAATGATTATCCCTCCTTCGCACACCAGATTGAGAACCATACCTCACACCAATGTAAAACCCTAATCACACCCGTATCCTTCACTGCCGACATATCCTTTGTTTTTCGAATCATTTCTGTTCAGCTTGAAACATGTGTCCGTTACTGTCGTTGGTGGATTTTCATTGTAAGTTTTTCGCTTCAGTATTGCATTTCTTATAATTTTGGGGGTGTTTTGATGTTCTTAACTTGCAGGAAGGGAGAAAAGATGGCAGTTTGTTTGATGACAGAACGTTAGGTTTGCATTTCTCGTGGTATTTTGCTGCTAATAACAAGTTTATACTTAGTTAGCATATAAATGTGGTGTTGATAGTTGGTTTTGAAGGTCTCTATGTTTGAAGACCATGTGTTCGATGAAATGCCTAAATGAAAATTAATCAAGAGCTCAATTTTGTTTTTCCTAAATGCCATGTGTTCGAGTTTTGAAAGGTCGTTTCTTGAAAAACAATAATTAGTTTGATAATTATCATTAAGGTGCATATTTCCAATCTTCTTAAAATGTTATTTGTAACATGTCTTTACAGATATCTAAGTTACACCAGAAAGGGGCTGCCAAAAAATAGGGTGTTGACGACGGGCCAACTGGTTGCCCAACTTGATCTGTCTTGGGCTTCCATCATGTAGGCCCAACTGTTAAGGCCCAATAACGCTACTTGTCTCTTAAGGGACTCACACATACTAAATGAGCAGGAAAAGGATCTTCAGAGATATAACATGGGCATTTAATGACTGTCTGATAAGAAAAGGATCGCCGGCAACATAGTACTTCCGAGCTGGTCTCATTAAATGAAGCTAGCGATCTCGCCGTTGGGGCTCGGACACGTGTTTGAGTCCCCCAAAGACGGTTAGAGACCGTTAGATCTCCTCGGTACCTCTCCATCAAGAAGATAAGCTATCTCGGCTATATAAGAAAAGAAAAGGGATCTACTTCCAGGGCCAAGGTAACTCACTTAATGCTTTATATCATCATTTATTCCGACCATAATTCTCCCACATTAAATACCCACATTTATAACTAATCCACACCATAGAGGATATTTCGGCGATTGCTCTCGTCGGAATAAACTCCTCTTTCATTCCCGGCAAGTTTACTTACTCTCACGCCGGAGCTTGGTCACGGATCCTGTAACAACTCTCACATAGAGGTAAACGAAAAGTTAAAATTTGTTGAGAAACCTCTTCAGATAGAAGACAGAAAAGTGAAGTTTCTTAAGCACAAACGACTAGTGCTAGTTAAAGTAAAGTGGGATTCAAAGAGAGGAGCTGAATACACTTGGGAGCTGGAATCCGAAATGAAGAAAAAGTATCCTCAATTATTCCAGTAAATCTCGAGGACGAGATTTTACTAAGGTGGGTAGAATGTAACAACTCGTATCAAAAGTCATATTTATTTAAATAATTTGTCCAATAGGAAACCCTAATTGAGACACCCAAGTGATTCTGCACAAACACTAAAATTTTCAGAACAATCGGAATCAGGATCAGGGCCCCTAAAACTCAGGGGGGGTAAACCCTATTTACGATTATCCTAAAATCTCGTTGTCAAAAATCGAATTTACAAAACAGTTAAGTCAGCAAGGCTAGTCCCAGACGTGGCTGACCTAGGGTGAAAACGTGTCCCTTACGCACCGCAAGGATAAAGGCTTACGGTGCGCAAGCCTGTTAGGTGTCCCTTGGCACCGCAAGGATTCTAGGCTTACGGTGCGCAAGCCTGACCAAATTTTGGGTATAAATAGAGGGCCTTGGGACTCAACTTCTGAAGTTCAAACGACGTAAAACTTCGATACATGCACTGAGATACGTACTATTTACCACTATAAACACACACGAATCCCAAATTGCTGCCGCAAAACAGGGTAATAACTCGATCGCTATTACGATTCATTTTCCGATCGATCAATGTACTCAATGGATGTTTAAGTGCTGCCCACATTAGGGTGATGCTTTGTCATTAGTCGTTAATTCGATGGATGTTTAAGCATAGCACTTTGTCATTCGTTGTGAGGATTGATCTCGTGAGTTATCGTAAATGCTGTATTGATCACTAACCCAGTTTTGTGTGCATTATTATTTAAATTAGGTTAACAAGGCTAATCCATAGACTAGACTCTGTCCGTATTAAATCTGCAATGTGAGTCATTCTCTTTTTATCAAATTACTTTTGAAATCATGTTTATTTTCAAAGGTTATAATTACAGTGATTAAGTTTATGTAATCACCAAGTTACAGCCGGTATGTGGGGTTTTGTATACATTACTTGATAATCTTCAACATTGGGGCAGCCAAGGGGTGATATGACCAAAATTCACAGACACCATTGGACGAATGGGCCAATGGGTCGAGTGACAAAGTACTGTGGGTAGTTGGTTGATATCAGAAACATTGTAATTTTTCTTAATACTGTAAACTATAACAAATGTGTCGTTTTAATAAATAGAATGATTCACTCAGTATTTCCCGCTGACAAAACCTTTTTCAAACATGTTTCAGGTGACCTGTTGTGATTCAGGAAAGGTGCTGTGGAACACTACAAGCTTAAGAAAGTGGCTCATTATAAAATAAAGAAATATATTTTGTAAAATAAAGATTTCTCCGTGAAATCATAGTATTGTAAATTACCGGGGTTTTATCCCGAGTTGTGAAATAAAATAATCGGGGAAAATTTTAGCTTTACAACGATCCTGATGATAAACTTCCGCTGTTAAACTCAATTAAATAAATACCACGGGATTTCTGTCCCGCGGCTCCTGCAACGGGTAAAACAGGGTCGGGGGCCGTGACAGAAAAAGGTGGTATCAGAGCCACTGAGTTAAGCTAATTAAGTATTTAAAAATACTTAATTTTTCCTGATTACTATTATGTGATTATGTGTGTTATTAACTGACTATTTGTTAGTTACAGTATGGGTAAGAAAAAGATTTCAAGCATCTATCTTAAATTAGATAGGTTATCAAATGAGAAGGGAAGTTCATCCCAAACTCCTGAAGAAGGAATATTCGTTCGAAAAGCCCAATACGAGGAACCACTTTCTCCTGATAAAAGAAGTTTAATTATTAGGAAAAGTCAGGAGAAATTAAGGAAATCCCGAGAAAAGAAAGTTAAAAAGGAAACCCAGGAATTAATCAGTAAATCACCATGGGAAGACAAGTTGGACGAAAAATGGGCAGATCTTTATATGTTAGCTACAGTAGCAGTAAATGCAGATCTCTAAATAAATTGACTAGCAAACCCTATCACCTACAAGCTAGAAAATCCATCCAGTAAATAAATAAATTATAGTAAAGCATAAATGTGTTTTAAATTTCAGTTGTTTTGTAATAATATGGTATGCAATAATAAGTAAAGGTTATTTTTTTTAAATTTTAACTTATTATTTTTACATAAACAGTATGAATGAGTTAACTGGAGCTCTAGAGAATCTCAACCTTTACCCTGTCAACATAGAAGTCTCTAAAGAATTTACTGGGTATTTTCCTGATGTGGAACAACCTGTAGAATTCAACGCTCCACCTTTGAAAAAGCCAAAACCAAAGAAAAGAAGGAAATACGTATGGGGAAGTCGTATACGTAGGAAAAAGCCAGCTACAAAACTTCCTAAAATAAACAATCCCTTAGTAAAAGGAAAAGAAATTGAAACCGGTGAAAGTTCTAAGCAGGAGATGGAGACTGAAGTCAAGGAAGATTCTAGACAAATGGGAATGCAGTTTGAGGAATATTCTAAGGAAATAGAAATAGAGGTTGGAAAAGGTTCTAGACCAACTCAGATGGAAATTGGAGAAAGCTCCAAACAAAACCAGAGAATGACTTTTCAGGAGGAAATAGATTTTATATTGGCAAGCTGTGATACTATTCAGCCTGTCAATACAAATATTTTTACTCGTCCTATTGAAAATCAACTGCCTATAAATCTTGATCCAGCAATCCCAGAACCAATAGTCCACTCCCAACCTTTAGGAATGGACGAATGGTGGACGAATGATTGGCAATTTCAAAACATTGTCAACAGTCCTTATTCCTTTCTTCCGCAATTCGATCTAGAACCATTACCAAATCCACCCATGAGTAACGAAAATTTAGCAGAACTTCGCCATTTTGGTGAAGAGTTAATGGATGCGGGAAATAGAATCCGGGAGATAGGGGGACAAATTGCTTGGAAGTATGATGAAAGGGAACTTCGTTTCTAGGAAGACAGATGAAAAGAGATATGGGGTTGGTAAAACTGTGATTGTGTAATAGTAATAGTAAAATCAGTATGTGTAAAATAAATAATAAAACTGTTGTATATAGAAGCATGATATAATCTATAATACCAATGAAATTTTAGAAAATTTACAAATTTTGTTTGTATATTTGTTTACGTGATTATATGTAATTAATTGTAACATTGGATTGTTTCTTAATTTACTAATTATTGATCTATAAATTAATTATCAGATGGCAAACATTGGTAATGAACCAGTAAATGAAGTAAATCAATCCGAGCAAATTCAGGAAGAACAATTATTAACTAGGCAAGATATAGAAGATATCGTTGCACAAGGAATAGCCAATGCTATTCCAGCAATCGTTGCTGCTGTTCAAAAACCTGTCGAACCTCAACAAATTATTCCTAGTAAACGTATTTCTGAAGATAACTTCAGTAATAGCGTAAACGGAGGCAATAATCATGTTAATCATGATAATGAACCACGGCAAGCTCCACTCCCTAAGAAAATGAAAGCCGCAACACCTGGTTGCACTTTCAAAGAATTTCTTGCCTGTAAACCCATTGAATTTGCAGGCAATGAAGGAGCAACTGCATCACTGCGTTGGTTAGAAAAAACCGAGGCAGTAATTGCAATAAGTAAATGTGACAAAAACGATCAAGTCATGTACGCGTCAAATTTTTCAAAGAAGGGGCGCTCGAATGGTGGAACACGGTGTTACAAGCTAAAGGAAGAAATAGGGCTTACGCCATGAACTGGGAAGAATTTAGAATTCTTGTAGAAAGAAAATTCTGTCCCGAATATGAAAAAGATCAAATGGCAAATAAATTCTTAAATCATCGGATGACGGGTGTAGATTGTCGCGGTTATACTTCGACATTTTTCCGAATATGCTAGAGTGGTACCAACGCTGGCTTCGCCAGAACCGGTACTCATTTCTCGCTATATTTGGGGATTAATTAGCGAAATCCGCAACATTGTTAAGGCTGCGAGACCTCGCACTATTGACGATGCGGTGGAACTAGCTAACACCCTAACTGACGAACTGGTACGCACAAAAGATGAAAACAGGAAAAAAGAACTGGCTCAGAAAATTACCCAAGGATTTCGGGTGGGTAATAGCAATAACTTCAAGAGAAGAGGAGCAGGGCAATCTTCAAATCCGCCTTTCTGCAGGAATTGCAAAAGGAAACATTATGGAAGATGTAATGTAACCTGCAACCTTTGCAAAGCTGTAGGACACAGTGAAGAAAGCTGCAGAAAGAAAACCATAATCTGCTTTAACTGTGGAGAAGCGGGGCATTACAAAACAGAATGTCCTAAGTTGGCCAAAACAGCAGACAACAAAACCAAGGCAACCGACGGAGCTACTAAGAAGAATGTCAGAGCATTCCAGCTAACCACTCAAGAAGCAGAACTCATTCCAGATGTGATAGCTGGTACGTTTCTAGTTCACAACGTATACGCAAAAGTATTATTTGACTCTGGTTCAAACCAAAGTTTTATAAATACTTTATTCTGCCAAGCTCTTAACTTACCTTTAACCCAAACTAAGCAAATTTTTACAGTCGAAACTGCAGATGGGAATTCAGTTAAAATAGATCAGGTTTTGCAAAAAGTAGAAATAGAACTTTCAGGTCATAAATTTGCTGCAAATCTGTTACCTATGAAATTAGCTGAATTTGATGTTGTGTTAGGAATGGATTGGTTAATAGCCAACCATGCTCAAATCATTTGTGATAAAAACTCTATAGAAATTCAAGCACCAACCGGAGAAGTAATCATGATTACAGGAGATAAGCCACGTAAACCTATGAAGTTCATATCAGTAATGAAAGTTGCTAGTTATGAACGAAAGCAAGGCATAGTATATATGATTTCAGTAATCATTAGTACTAAGGGTAAAGAACTTAAGGAAATTCCTGTAGTCTCAGAATACCCAGAGGTATTCCCAGAAGAATTACCAGGATTACCACCAAATAGGGAAGTAGAGTTTAGGATTCATCTAATTCCTGGAACTATACCGATAGCTAAGGCACCTTATCGGTTAGCTCCTACCGAAATGTTAGAACTGAAAAAGCAATTAGATGAATTACTAAGTAAAGGATTCATACAAACTAGCTCATCCCCTTGGGGAGCTCCAGTGTTGTTTGTAAAGAAGAAGGATGGTTCGATGAGAATGTGTATTGATTATAGAGAATTGAATAAAGTTACAATTAAGAATCGATACCCATTACCTAGGATTGATGATCTATTTGATCAACTACAGGGAGCTAGATATTTTTCTAAGATCAACTTACGTTCCGGATATCATCAATTAAAGGTACAAGAAGAAGACATACCTAAGACTGCTTTCAGGACTAGGTATGGTCATTACGAGTTTACAGTCATGCCCTTTGGGTTAACGAATGCTCCTGCTGCATTCATGGACATGATGAATAGAATCTGTAAACCATATTTGGATAAATTTGTAATTGTTTTTATAGACGATATACTTATTTATTCCAAAAGTCAGACAGAACATTGTGAGCACTTGCATGCACTCTTAACTTTGTTAAGAAAAGAAAAGCTTTATGCTAAATTCTCAAAGTGTGAATTTTGGCTAAAGGAAGTGCAATTTTTAGGACACATGGTAAATCATGAAGGAATTCAGGTAGACCCTGCTAAAATAGAGGCAATTACCAATTGGAAGGTTCCACAAACTGCAATGGAAATTAGAAGTTTTATAGGTTTAGCTGGGTATTATAGACGGTTTATTATGGATTTTTCCAAAATAGCTGTACCATTAACTAAGCTAACCTGTAAAGCCATTAAGTTTGAATGGGGATCTAAGCAAGAAGAAGCCTTTAGAATATTGAAGCAGAAATTAACAAATGCTCCAATCCTAGCCTTACCAGAAGGGACTGAAGATTTTGAAGTATATTGTGATGCTTCAAAACTAGGATTTGGATGTGTGCTAATGCAACGCAAGAAGGTAATTGCGTATGCCTCAAGACAATTGAAAAAGCACGAAGAAAACTATACGACTCATGATTTAGAATTAGGAGCCGTAATTTTTGCCCTGAAAGTCTGGAGACATTATCTGTACGGAAGTAAATTTACTATCTATACAGATCATAAGAGTTTAAGATATATTTTTGGGCAAAAAGAGTTAAACATGAGGCAAAGAAGATGGATGGAAATCCTAAGTGACTACGACTGTGATATTCAGTATCATGAAGGAAAGGCAAATGTAGTTGCTGATGCCTTAAGTCGTAAATACCATGAAAAACAAAGAAGAGTTCGTGCTCTTAGATTAAATCTACAATTAGATTTAATAGAGCAACTGAAAAATTTCCAAAAGACAGCAATAGAAGATGTTGCTGAAGGAATGAAGGGACGAATAAAAGAATTAGAGCAAGGAGTTGATGGAATTTGGAGATTCCATAAAAGCAGAATATGGGTACCTAAGCAGGGAGAATTAAGAAATAAAATTTTAGAAGAAGCCCATAAATCTAGGTATACCATACACCCTGGAAACAATAAGATGTACCAAGATTTAAGAAAGAATTTCTGGTGGATAGGCATGAAGAAGGATATAGCTAGATATGTTTCTAAGTGTCTTACTTGTTCACAAGTTAAGGCAGAACATCAGAACCCATCAGGTCTATTACAACAATTAGAAATGCCAGTATGGAAATGGGAACTCATAACAATGGATTTTGTTACTAAGTTACCCAAAACCAGAAAAGGTAATGATGCAATTTGGGTAATTGTGGATCGATTAACCAAATCTGCTCACTTTCTGCCTATGAAAGAAACTTTTAGCATGGAAAGACTGGCAAAGTTGTATGTAGATGAAGTCGTGTCTTTACATGGAGTTCCACTCTCCATTGTATCAGATAGAGATAGTCGTTTCACTTCTCATTTCTGGAAAAGTTTCCAAGAAGCTATGGGAACTCGATTAAACCTAAGCACGGCATATCATCTACAAACAGATGGACAAAGTGAAAGGACAATCCAAACTCTGGAAGACATGCTCCGAGCATGTGTAATAGATTTTGGTGGAAACTGGGATGATCACTTACCATTAATTGAATTCTCCTATAATAATAGTTATCATTCAAGTATTGAAACTGCCCCATTCGAGGCACTATATGGAAGAAAGTGCAGAACTCCAGTTTGTTGGGCAGAAATAGGAGAAAGTCAATTGTCAGGACCTGTAATAGTGCAAGAAACGACAGACAAGATTACTCAAATCAAGGAAAGGCTGAAGACGGCTCGAGATCGCCAGAAGAGTTATGAGTTGTTAGATTCGGTAAGAAAGGAAAGCTAAGTCCAAGATACGTCGGACCATTTCCAGTAATCCAACGTATAGGACCAGTTGCTTATCATTTACAACTACCAGAAGAATTAGCTGGAGTACATGATATATTTCATGTATCCAATCTCAAGAAATGTCTAGCAGACGAATCTCTGGTAGTACCTCTTCAAGACATAGAGGTAAACGAAAAGTTAAAATTTGTTGAGAAACCTCTTCAGATAGAAGACAGAAAAGTGAAGTTTCTTAAGCACAAACGACTAGTGCTAGTTAAAGTAAAGTGGGATTCAAAGAGAGGAGCTGAATACACTTGGGAGCTGGAATCCGAAATGAAGAAAAAGTATCCTCAATTATTCCAGTAAATCTCGAGGACGAGATTTTACTAAGGTGGGTAGAATGTAACAACTCGTATCAAAAGTCATATTTATTTAAATAATTTGTCCAATAGGAAACCCTAATTGAGACACCCAAGTGATTCTGCACAAACCCTAAAATTTTCAGAACAATCGGAATCAGGATCAGGGCCCCTAAAACTCAGGGGGGGTAAACCCTATTTACGATTATCCTAAAATCTCGTTGTCAAAAATCGAATTTACAAAACAGTTAAGTCAGCAAGGCTAGTCCCAGACGTGGCTGACCTAGGGTGAAAACGTGTCCCTTACGCACCGCAAGGATAAAGGCTTACGGTGCGCAAGCCTGTTAGGTGTCCCTTGCGCACCGCAAGGATTCTAGGCTTACGGTGCGCAAGCCTGACCAAATTTTGGGTACAAATAGAGGGCCTTGGGACTCGACTTCTGAAGTTCAAATGACGTAAAACTTCGATACATGCACTGAGATACGTACTATTTACCACTATAAACACACACGAATCCCGAATTGCTGCCGCAAAACAGGGTAATAACTCGATCGCTATTACGATTCATTTTCCGATCGATCAATGTACTCAATGGATGTTTAAGTGCTGCCCACATTAGGGTGATGCTTTGTCATTAGTCGTTAATTCGATGGATGTTTAAGCATAGCACTTTGTCATTCGTTGTGAGGGTTGATCTCGTGAGTTATCGTAAATGCTGTATTGATCACTAACCCAGTTTTGTGTGCATTATTATTTAAATTAGGTTAACAAGGCTAATCCATAGACTAGACTCTGTCCGTATTAAATCTGCAATGTGAGTCATTCTCTTTTTATCAAATTACTTTTGAAATCATGTTTATTTTCAAAGGTTATAATTACAGTGATTAAGTTTATGTAATCACCAAGTTACAGCCGGTATGTGGGGTTTTGTATACATTACTTGATAATCTTCACCATTGGGGCAGCCAAGGGGTGATATGACCATAATCACAGACACCATTGGACGAATGGGCCAATGGGTCGAGTGACAAAGTACTGTGGGTAGTTGGTTGATATCAGAAACATTGTAATTTTTCTTAATACTGTAAACTATAACAAATGTGTCGTTTTAATAAATAGAATGATTCACTCAGTATTTCCCGCTGACAAAACCTTTTTCAAACATGTTTCAGGTGACCTGTTGTGATTCAGGAAAGGTGCTGTGGAGCACTACAAGCTTAAGAAAGTGGCTCATTATAAAATAAAGAAATATATTTTGTAAAATAAAGATTTCTCCGTGAAATCATAGTATTGTAAATTACCGGGGTTTTATCCCGAGTTGTGAAATAAAATAATCGGGGAAAATTTTAGCTTTACAACGATCCTGATCATAAACTTCCGCTGTTAAACTCAATTAAATAAATACCACGGGATTTCTGTCCCGCGGCTCCTGCAACGGGTAAAACAGGGTCGGGGGCCGTGACAGATCCCCCCCCGGAGTCCCCCGTGACGAGGCTAACGGTTTCCTTTTTTGTAGAGAACAAAAGCTGGAATATCACAACGTCAGCGAAGACCCTTTGAACGTCATCCAGGGATTTGGGGATTTGACATTGGCGCCATCCGTGGGACCGTCAGCCGGACTGAGGTTCCCACTCGATAAATCATCGGCGTTGTGATAACCCATCATCCCAAAAAGACGACATAACAACGCCTCCCAGTGCACGAACCATTCAAACGGTGCATGGTGACAACAATACAGTCTCAGTAGAAGACATCACGCATGAGGAAGAGTACGAGATTTAGGCAAGAGTCTTGGATAAAGAAAGCACCATCACCTCGGATTTCGTAGCCATGCATAAAGAAGAACTCAAGAAACATCTTGAGGATCTGGAAAGGCAGGAGAGGCTTGAGAGTCTCAAGGCTAGGTTTTCCTTTGACACACCAGTCAACAAGGGAGAGATTTCTCCACAGAACAAGGGCAACAGTTTTGATCCTTTGGAAAATTTCATGACGGCTCTGAAACAAATGACGTCGGAAGAAAGGGAAAACCTCATAAAGGGGAAAGAATCAAAAGGAAAAGAAAAGGAGAATCAAAATGACAGTGGTTTGGATCAACCCTATCTTCCTCGAGATTTAGCCGAGGTCTCGAAGTTTACCAAAAGGATCGCCGAAGCTCCCATGCCCCCTAAGCTCGAACTGCCCTTGAACTTCGATAGATATGATGGGACACGGGACCCGGAGGATCACCTGCATGCCTTCAAGGGTGCAGGACAACTAGGACGATGGCCCATGCCTGTCTGGTTCCACATGTTCGCACAAACCCTAGCGGAGGGAGCCAGGCTCTGGTTCGACAGCCTTCCTCCTGGGGGAATCGACAGCTATGAGGAACTGAGCGAGAAGTTCCTGAGAAACTTTTGCCAACAAAGGAAGGTGGTCAAAAACCCAAATGAAATCATGCTTATAAGGAAGCGGGATAACGAGCGGATAGATCAATACATGGAAAGGTTCATCAAGGAAAGCATGAACATCAAAGATGTACCGGAGGTCATGAAAATCAGTAGCTTCATCAACGGGCTGAAGCATGCATAGTTGTGTTAGAAGCTAGGAGAGGAGTTCCCACACACGTTTGATAATCTTATGGATCGTGTCAGGGCCTTCGTCAGGGGAAAGGATACAGTCAGCAAGGCTAAGGAGATGGACGTCCCAGCCCGAAGGAACAAACCTACTCCAAAACCTCCGGAAAAAGGTACACCATACTCCCGAAAATCAACTTTTGATAAAACGCTGCATGATAGGGTGAGACCTACCTACTCCCCATATACGCCTCGGGGCAGAGGATCAACCCTCTACTATGACAGTTTCACCCCCCTTACCAAAACCCCCAGTGAGATACTGGCCACTAAAAGGGTAAAAAACTCCTTTCCAAGGCCACCCCCCATAAAGTCGGGGCCAAAAGCACAACCAAACGAATATTGTGACTTTCACAGGAGCTATGGCCATAAAACTGATGATTGTATGTACCTAAAAAGAGAAATAGAAGCCGCAGTAAAAACGGGTAAATTGGCACACTTAGTCAAAGAAATCAAGGAAGGAGGAGGAGATCGTAAGGGGAAGGACGTAAAGGAGCCGGATAGGGCATACGTATACATTATTAGACGAAGGGATGAGTATGATCCCACTAGATGTGTCAAGGCTAGGGTCCTGGGCCGCCCGAATCGCATGAAAGCTCCCATACTGATGCCATACCTGGAGGAGCACGAGGTGCAAAGGCTCCCCCTCAATATATCGGCTGTCATAGCCAGACACAAGGTGGCCAGGATACATGTGGACGGAGGAAGTGGAGTGGAGGTAATATACGAACATTGCTTCCTGAGGTTTGATAGGGATGTGAGGGACAGGCTGGAAGAAGATTCGATTCCCCTCGTTGGTTTCAATAACAACGTGTCCCATCCCCTGGTAAAAATTAGACTCCCATTCACCATTGGAGTAGGAGACCGTGTCCGGACCATAACTCTCACCTTCATGGTGGTCCGAGCAACCTCAAAGTACAATGCAATTCTAGGTAGGCCGGGAATTGGTGATCTGCAAGCACACACTTCAACCCCACACTGGGCCTTGGTATTTCAAACACCGAAGGGTTTGGCTTGGGTAAATTCCTCATATGAAGTAATATCCTCGGTTTCGGAGGGAGAAGTGCCCGAGAAGCTTCAAAAAGAAGGAATAGAAGAATGGGCCCTCTGCGACAGACTCCCGGAGCAAACGGTCAAGGTTGGAAGTCACCTCAGCAAATAATGCAAAAGTGCCCTCAAGGAATTGCTCCTCCTCAACATAGACGTTTTCGCATTCCAACACGGGGACATGACCGGGATCCCAAGAAGCCTGATCGAGCATAGGCTCAATACGTACACCTGGGTGCAGCCGGTAAAGCAAAAGAAACGAAGCATGGGCCCAAGCAAGAGAAGGGCTGCATGTGAAGAAACCAAAAACCTACTCAGAGCTGGGATAGTAAGGGAGGTGAAATACCCTTCCTAGGTTGCTAACCCAGTCATGGTCAAGAAGAAAGACGAGGGGTGGAGGATGTGTATAGACTTCCAGGACCTGAACAAAGCATGTCCCAAGGACTGCTACCCCCTCCCGGAGATAGACGTCCAGGTGGATTCCCTATCTCAGTACCCCCTGAAGTGTTTCCTTGATGCATACAAGGGGTATCACCAAATTCAAATGTCACTGAGGATGAGGATAAAACCGCATTCATCACAGACAAAGGGACCTTTAGCTACACCGAAATGCCCTTCGGACTAAAGAACGTAGGAGCCACTTAGCAGCGGTTCATGAATACTTTCTTCAGGGAGCAGCGGGGACGAAACTTGGAAGTATATGTCGATGACATTGTCATAAAAAGCCTCACAGAGATGGCCAAGATAGAAGATATATCTGAAACCATACGAACCATGCAAGACGTGAACATGAAACTAAACCCGGGGAAATGCTGCTTCAGGGTGGAGGAAGGGAAATTTCTGGGAGTAGCGGTCACCAAGGGAGGGATCAAGGCCAACCCGGAGAAGACCCAAGCGGTGGCCGAAATGCGATCCCCCCGGTCCATAAAAGATATTCAACAGCTGAACGGAAGGTTGATAGCTCTAAACCGTTTCCTGTCAAAAGTAGCCGACAGAACTCTTCCCTTCATGAAAGTGCTGAAGGATTGTCTCCAAATAGACAAGTTCAGGTGGACCACAGAAGCTGAAACAGCTTTCCGAGAAATGAAGGACTACATCTGCAAGCTCCCAACCCTAGCTACTCCGGTCCTCAGGGAAGAGCTACTCTTATACTTGTCCGCTTCAAAGACAACCATAAGTGCAGTAATGATGGTAGAGAGGGAGGAAAAGCAGATCCCCATATACTTCATTAGCAGAACCCTCAAGGGCCCTGAAGAGTGTTACATGCCTCTGGAAAAACTAACCCTGGCGCTTGTCTTTGCGTCCCGAAGACTTCGAAGATACTTCCAGGCACACAAGGTCACGTTGCTGACAGACCAACCAACCACTTCAAAAGGTTCTCAGAAAACCAGAGTTATCGGGTCGATTGGCCAAATGGGCCATTGAGCTGGGGGAACATTCCCTGGAATACAAAGCCAGAATGGCAATGAAAGGGCAGTTACTGGCAGACTTCCTGGCTAAAGTCCCGGAAGAAGAGGAAAAAAGAACTCTTGAAATGGGAAGCCCTGGAGAAGGAGGAAAGGGAAAAGGAGAATGAGGCGGTATGGAAATTGCTCACAGATGGGGCCTCAAGCGAGGAAGGAAGTGGGGCAGGGATCACGCTGACCAGCCCCGAGGGAGTCGAGCTGACGTATGCCATCAGACAAGACTTTGAAAACACCAATAACACAGTGGAATACAAAGCCCTCCTGGCAGGGTTAAGGTTGGCTAAGAAGGTAAAAGCAAGGCACGTAGAAGCCAACACCGACTTACAATTGGTGGTCAAGCAGTTCCACGGGGAATATGGGGCGAAGGACAGCGTGATGGCCCAGTACGTAGACAGAGTGAAAAACCTGGCCAAAGCCTTCAAGACTTTCAAGCTGGAATATATCCCCCGAGGGAGAAACAGGAAGTCTGATGCCCTTAGCAAACTAGCCTCCGTGGCCTTCGATCACCTGGTAAGAGAAGTCAAGGTGGAGGTCCTTACCTCCCCCTCCATCACGACGGAAGAAGTGGCTACGATTGAAAACGCTCAGGAGACTTGGATGACACCGATTGTGAAGTTCCTCAAGGACGGAGTATTACCTGAGGGAGACTGGGCAGCCCGTAAGATAAGATTCAAAGCTCTACAATACAAATTGATTGACGAGGAGCTCTATCGAAGGTAATACTTAGGTCCATCGTTCAAGTGTGTTGATAATGAGTAAGCCAGATATGTGGTGAGGGAAATACACGAAGGTATTTGTGGCATGCATTCTGGGCCAAGGACAGTGGTGGCAAAGGCAATGAATGCGGGATTTTATTGGCCAAGAATGTATGAGACATCGTCAGAGGAAATCAAGAAATGTGACAACTGTCAAGTCCATGCACCCATGACACAATGCAACAAACACCCGATGATACCCGTGTCGACGTCTTGGCCATTCCAGAAGTGGGCCATCGACATTATCGGGCCGTTTCTAGAGGGTCCTGGAGGGGTTAAATACGTAGTGGTCGTCATTGACTATTTCACCAAATGGGTTGAGGCAAGACCCTTGGCGAAAATTACGGGAGAACAAATGAAACGATTTGTACTGGACAATATCATATGCATGTATGGGGTACCCAGGGAGTTAGTAAGCGACAATGGGGTCCAATTCGCGGGGAAACCCTTTAGGCCATGGTGTGAGCAAATGCACATACACCAAGTATTTACCTCAGTCACCCATGCCCAAAGCAATGGATTGGTAGAAAGGGCGAACCAAAGTGTTATTAAGGGGATGAAGGGAAGGCTAGGAAGGAAGCAAAAGGGGTGGCTGGAGGAGCTACCTTTCGTTTTGTGGGCGTACAGGACCACACCCAAAGACTGCAATGGGGAGACCCCTTTCAGCCTCACCTACGGGACCGAGGCCGTCATCCCAGCTGAAATTGGGTCCCCCACTTCAAGAATGAAGCTAAGAGAAGCTGAGAACGAGCAAGACCTCCGGATGAATCTGAACCTACTCGAAGAAAGAAGGGAGATAGCGGCGATAAGGGAAGCCAAATACAAAAAAACAGCTCGAGAGTTATTATAATTCCAGAATGAAAAGGCTCAATCTGGTGCCCGGAGACTTGGTCCTAAGGGCAAACGAAGCCAGCTTGCAAGAAAATATAGGAAAGCTAGGACCTAACTGGGAGGGACCCTACCGAGTCACCTGGGCCAATGGCAAAGGAAGCTGTAAATTGGAGACACTCCAGGGGAAGGAGGTTCCGAGAACCTGGAACCTCATGCAGCTCCGGAAGTATTACATGTGGAAGGCAGGATCGTCTTCAAGAAGGGACCGATTAGAAAAACGGCTTAAAAGCCACTTTTGGAAAAAGCTAATTACTAGCTAAGGTCTGTCCCAAGAAAAACATTTTGTGTAATCATGTACTGGAGGACGGGGTCCCCAAACACATATGGTAATGAATGATCTACATGTTCCTTTTGGCAAAATTACGGGTAATGTATTAAGGCAGACGTGTCTAGAAACTACAGACCCAATAACAATCAACACACGTGTAAAAAGAGTGTACCTAACACACCAAATGCCCGGCTATGGGGCAAGGCAGGGCCTAGCTAGCCCAAAGAAAGAGGACAAACAGGTTAGGAAACATAACATTTGGTTATAAACTTGTCCAAAGGTCATTTTCACACAAATGATCCTGGTTTACAAAACAGACCACAAAAATATGAAAACCTTTTATGTAAATAAACTACAAGAAAAGAAACAAGTGTAAACATGCGCACTAAGGAATTTTTGTAATTAAGCTACAAAAAAGAAGACAAATGTACATGGACGTAGTAGAAAACTTGGTTATTTACAAAACAAAGTGTACAAACAACACACTTGAGAATCTTGTAAACAAACTACAAAGTTTTACAACCAAGCTACGAATAACTAAAGATCCTCAAGCAAGCCCCAGACCAGCTCCCGGTAATGACACCTGCAAAGAACACAACAAAGGCAACAAAAACACACCGGCAACATACAGTCATAAGACAGCTAGCATAGCATAAGTTAGGTACTGGGAGGACCCCAACACAAAGGCCCTCCTCCAAACATAAAAAGTTAACGATGTTTAAGGTGCATAAGTGTTTAGTTACAACCATATCGAATTAGTTATTGTTTTGAAATTACTGGGAAATCATCCCCAGACAAAGACTTCGGTGAAGAAGGACCAGCGGGGGCAAGCAAGGCCTTGAGTTCATCAATTAACATCAAGGGGCGCTCAATGATCTTCTCAAGAAGGGCGGGGGTCTTTCCTCCAAACTCTTTGTCCAACTTAGACAACCGTTTCTTAGCCTTGGAATTGTAAAGCGGTGTCTCCTTCCTTCCCAAACCTTGGGCAGAATAAGCATATCCGTCCTTTAAACCTGATTGGTACCCTACGTCCCGATAAGCCTTGTAAATCTGCTCAAGACTGCTCTTGAATTCTTCAGACTGAGAAACAGTAGTAAGGAAGGACTCGAAACCCTCAGTGATCAGCCAATACCTATCCTTGGCCAACTTCTGGTTGTCATCCGAGGTCACCCCCACTCGGCATACATGGCATCTAGGTCCTTCTGATACTTCAACTCAGCAGCCAAATCTTCCTTTTCCTCAACCAAAGCCGCCCTCTCCCTCGCCCAAGCACATTCCCTCTGCTCTAACATGGCACCAGCTCCCTGAAGAAAAATTGCAAAGCTACGAAAAGGTAAAAAAAAAGGGCGGGGGGGGGGGAGAAGAAGGATTGTGCACCTTCTCCTCCTGCAATCTTTGTTCAGCATCAACCACCCGGCACCGAAGCTCAACAGCAACGGTTTGGGAAGTCTTGAGATCACCCTGCAGCCCTTCATTCTCTCTCCTTAATTCATCCACTCGCTGTAGCATACCAGCTCCCCGGAAGAATCCCTCACAAAGGGACATACTGTATTGATCATCGAAGAGATCAGGCCTCAGAGCAGAGTTCATAAACCTGTGAGAAGGAGGAACAACATGAGCCAAAAAGTCCCGGGAGTCCCCACTACTGTAGACTGGGCTATCTTCCATCTGGGAATATATGGGACTGGAAGAACATCAGCAAACAAGGGAGCCAAAGGGGATTGAGAGACAAAACCTTCCAGATGGGAAGGTTTGCTGGTTCCAGTAGCGTGGAGGAGAGAAACCTCAAAGGCTGGGGTAACACGGGCAGCACTGATCTCAGGAGTCTTGTCCCGGACTCGAGAGGAAGAAGGGCAGTAGGAATCTCAATCGGGGCATTAGAACTCCCCTGCTCCAAACACATAAAAAGAGAAAGATCAGAGATCAACCAGATCGAGACCAATTAAGATCAGCAAAGATTCAAAAGGCCATCACATTAGTCAAGCCAGAATGTAAGGGGAAAACTCACCAACAAAGGCCCGCTCACAAGACTGGATGACAGCAGATGTTTAGACAAGGAACCCTTGACTCCAGTAGGAGGAAGTTCAGAGGTGGCTTTAGTAGCTGGAAACGCCTTTTGACCACTAGCGCTCCTGAGCCTTAGCCGAATATTACGAGGGGCGGGAGCTTGCTTAGGGCTACTGGCCTGGGCTGCTTTTCGCTTACGAACTAAGCGACTCTCTAGATCTTCATCGTCATCATCATCGCTGGAACCTTTCACTTGAAGGGAACCGGGAGGATCCTCTTTCTTACTAGAGGAAGCTTCTTAATCCTTCTCTCCGGCAGCAGATTCCCAGGCTTGGACAGAACCTTCAGGAACCTTCTTCTCAACACCCCGGCTCATACTTTGTTCAACTTTATCACCCACCATAAACTTGACATCCTTACAATCCCCCTGGAGTAAACCCCACAGGGTCATCTCTGCACAAAAATGACACTAAATATGACTACACGAATCCCTAGAAAACTCTCAGAAAAGATCAACACAACAGATCAAAAACAAGGAAGTACCTTTCTTGCCTAGGAAAGCTTTGGGCCTGACTGGATAGAAAGGGCTTAATCCCCCCATAGCCAAGACCCCCTCGGGGAAAGTAAAATCCCTTGTGGGATTCTCACGCATACGTTTCCACTGGACGATCTCGTCGGCAGATAAAACTGGGATGCTGTCTTCAATAACCGCCTTTGCATCCCTCAACGGTGGCGATTCTGATATCATAGCGGCCGACACAAAGATGAACCGACTTCTCCATTCCTTGGGATAGGTAGAGGTAGGCATGAAAGAGTAACAGGGAAGGGATATGATGTCCTTCCGTTTGGCAAAGGTAAACCAATCTCCATCCGAGATCAACTTATAGAACATACAAAACAGAGGAATCGATGGTTCACCAGAAAGTGCCACACATGACAGTTCAAAATGCACAACCCTCATGAACCCCAGGGGGTGTAACTGTGAAAAATGAACCCTGAAATGCCGTAACAGATCCATCTTAAAAGTCGAGAGCGGATAACGAACGCCACAAGAAGAAAATGATAAAGTGTAGATGACAATCCGGTCAGGGGTACACTCCGCTGAATCATCGGGCCCAGGCAGAGTTGGGGAAAAACGTTCTGGAATCTTGTAAGCCTCGATAAAAGATTCGAGGTCCCTCGCCGTCAAGACGGAACGAATCGAAGAGCGGCCAGTATGGCTCATTGTAAGGCAGAACGGTGATCGAAGAATTATAGTAGAAGAGAGAAAAGGGGGAAATGTAAAGGAAAAAAGTGGAAGTTAAAGGGAATTAGAGGGGCAGCAATGGTTTTAAAGAGGGTAACTGACACGAGAGGAAGAAGCCGTCACATCACCACTTTTAAAAATTTAAAACTACCCGGAGCACGTGTATTGAGGGGATTAAACCCCCGCCGTTGATTTCTGACATCTGATGGCTCTCGAGAAACGAGAGAGGCGCGCAATAATTAGCAAGGGGTGGGCCCACATTCATAGCCCAAGAGGACTACCCTCATTAGAAATTATGACTCAGCCCTGGATCATGAGATTTGAATCTCAGAACCAGGGACTAAAGATGACTTGACGACGGGCCAACTGGTTGCCCAACTTGACCCGTCTTGGGCTTCCATCATGCAGGCCCAACTGTTAAGGCCCAATAACGATACCTGTCTCTTAAGGGACTCACACATACTAAATGAGCGGGAAAAGGATCTTCAGAGATATAACAGGGGCATTTAATGACTGTCTGATAAGAAAAGGATCGCCGACAACATAGTACTTCCGAGCTGGTCTCATTAAATGAAGCTAGCGATCTCGCCGTTGGGGCTCAGACACGTGTCTGAGTCCCCCAAAGACGGTCAAAGACCGTTAGATCTCCTCGGTACCTCTCCATCAAGAAGATAAGCTATCTCGGCTATATAAGAAAGGAAAAGGGATCTACTTCCAGGGCCAAGGTAACTCACTTAATGCTTTATATCATCATTTACTCCGACCATAATTCTCCCACATTAAATACCCACATTTATAACTAATCTACACCATAGAGGATATTCCGTCGATTGCTCTCCTCGGAATAAACTCCTCTTTCATTCCCGGCAAGTTTACTTACTCTCACGCCGGAGCCTGGTCACGGATCCCCCCCGGGGTCCCCAGTGACGAGGCTAACGGTTTCCTTTTTTGTATAGAACAAAAGCTGGAATATCACAATGTCAGCGAAGACCCTTTGAACGTCATCCAGGGATTTGGGGATTCGACAAGTGTTATGAGCCGATTGGAAGTAGCATACCTGGTGTTCATAAAGTACTTTTTTTTCTTGTTTCAAATCATTAAGAGAAATGATTTTTTTTACTTGAGTTCATAAACAAAAAAAATAATGGATATTATAAGTGGAAAAGTTGTGGAGAGCAAAGGATGCCAAGATCCTAATAGCGGATGAATTGAGCAAGAGTGGGGACTCGCTTTGCCCCCGGTGTGACTATTTGCAGGAAATGAAAAACCACATTCTTGTTTCGTGTCTTAGGGCAAAAACACTTTACTGGTCCATCGATGTGTGGCTCAAAGTACCGTCGCTTTGTTTCTCATCTAAACTATAATCCAGTTCCTCCATCGCAGCATTTGTTCTTTCAAGCTTTTCTTCCGATGAAATTCTACTTCAGGTATCATTATTGGGTTACAGGATTGATACAAAAGATGAGGTGTAATTTGAACCCATCTCTTTCATATGCAAGTTCGATAGAGCCATTGTAAGTCTTGATTGTTGATAATTAACTTGATATTCGTAAAAAAACTAAGAAAATCAATGGTATTTAGCCCTATTTATTCTGTTGAATATCCCCCCTTTAGTCTGAATCTCAATTGAAATATGCAGTCAATCGGCTATCTACATAGCTGATGCTCATGAATTAAGATCAAGTTACTCAACAGTACCTTTTGTTTTATCTATTGTTTAACCTAAAGAGTTATTAATTATAGGTTTACAATAGTGCCTTGAAGCTTGTGCGATTCATGGCCAGCACATAAAATCCAACTTATACACATAAAATTTATTAGAGAACTAGGATCAGTGATGATAAAATTCTTAGTTACCTTCAATGAATATATGTTCTTTTGCAGCTTGGTTTTACCCGATTGAAAGGTTAGATATCTTATGGTGTCACCAGTGGGAGTTTATGTTGCTCCACCTTGTGACTGGAAACGGTTTAATTATTTTGAACCATGAAAGACATTAACATGTATCGTTCTATTCATATGTTTATGATGATTTATAGCTGTAAGCGCCATTTGTTTATTTATTTATTATTTGCTATTGTAGATGCATGATGATGAGCATAAAACTGATGACCTACCAGCAACCAGAGTTTAAATTTATGGTTTTTTATTGTTGCTTTGTTACAGCGCACCGGCGGATGTTTAGATACTCTTATCAACAACCATTGTGATTTTGTACATACGATTGTATTCACTTTGTGAAGAGGTGCCTATGCATATATGGTAAGTAAATTTAAATAGTAAATGTGATTGCTGATTCCATACCTGAAAAAGATGTATGTGTTTCTGTTCTAGGTTGTCTCTCTTGTAGTAGGTACACCATTAAAATCTGTATAATTATTAATGTGTTGTGATGGCTTAGGAGCATGAGGATGATGGAACATGTATATTCTTTAAAGAAGGGATTCGCAAAAGGCAATGTCGTTCCCTACATATCCTCATGAATATCAGAATCCAAAAGCTTCCGGTGATATCATTTCAGATGAAACAGTCTCAACATGGAACATCTTGATTCACCCATGTTCGAACAGAAAAATCTGGACCGTCAAAAATGTCAGTGAATTTCACCCTTTGTTTTATTTATCTTATATATTATATATTGCATATACTCTTGTGGTGTCTTGCTAATACATTTTTTTTTTAATTTTCATGTATTATTCATTAAGTTTTATTGTTATTGGATGGCGTAACTTAATGAATCCATAAGAAATCTACATAGGGGATGCTTGTGTGTTCAAAGATCTATAAGGCAAGGTATGTTGTTTGTTTTAAATGTTCCAGTAGGTGATTAGGATGGTTTCAAATAGAAGCTCTTGATTGTTTTATGTTTGTTGTTAGTTGTTTTTTGGAAAACAATTGGTGTATCTGAGGGTGTAAACGAGCTGGGCCGAGTCCGAGCTCGACTGGGCTCGAGCTCGGCTCGTCATATTTTTATGAAGCTCGAGCTCGAGCTCGGCTTGGTTCGAGCCTACTTATTTGAGGTCGAGCTCGGCTCGACTTGAGTTATTTTGGGAACAATCTCAAACGAGCTAAAAGCTCGGCTCGATCTCGCTTCAATATCGCTTGAACAAGCCAAAGCTTGGCTCGCCATTGTTATCATTATCATTATTATTATATTATATATAAAAAATAAAATGTTGTTTGGACTCGTTTAGGCTCGCGAGCCTAAACGAGCTTTGTATTTTAGGCTCCGGCACGATAAAGAAACGAGCTCTATTTTAGGCTCGAGCTCGGACTCGTTAAAGCTTGGCTCATTCAAGCTTTTAACCGAGCCGAGAACGAGTAGTTCTCGAGCCTCTGGGATTGTTTACACCTGAAGAAACACTAGATAAATGGTCGGAACCGAGGTATCTAGAGGGTTTGAATCCGCATAAAAAGGTGGGTTTCCTCTCGTCTGATTCGGTTACAACTGATCTCCTTCTCCGATGATACTGCAAAAAAGAAGCACCGTTAGCCTCGCCAAGGGAGAAAAGGGTTCTCTCCTTGACCCGACTCCGGTGTGAGAATAAGTATAGGTTATGAAGAAGAAGATGTATTTGAGAAGTGTGTGTCACTTGCCTTCATACCTGTGTTGCTTCTCATATTTATAGCCGGGAGTCTGTTGGGCGGGAAAACCCGTTAGTGAAAAGTTAACGGAAAATGCTAACCCCGTAAGCGGTTATATTTCCTTCCGTCAAGCTTCTGGATCCGACGTGAGAGCACACGGATCGTGGCTCAGATCGAAGGCTGGGGATTTGCCACGTGTAAAGTGACCAAGTGGTGATTACTCTCCAATTTCATGCTTTCGTTATGATTTCAGGGACGCCTGAGATGGTGACATGTGTCCAGACGGTTATAAGCGTCTTGGTGGTGCACGATTGTATTTCTTCTAGAAGATTACTGCTGTAATCTGGTGTGGCACCTTATCATGTGGAGACAGCTAAATAAATCCCAAGTCTGGGCGTTTTAAGCGGAAGTGTTTATTTCGGGATTTTCATCCTTTGTTTATGGGAGAAAGCGCAAGGACTTATGATTTCCTTTGGGCGCGCAAGTGTTGATTGTTGACTGTTCTCTAAGTCTTCCTTTTGTGAGACCAGTGCGCGGCCGCGCAAGGTACAAGGCTGAAAAGTAAAGTTGTGGTATGGTCCCAAGCACTTATTATGAGGTTTTTGGGACCTTACCCCTTCAAGTCCCCCCAGTCTAGTGTGGCATTTATGCAAATAAGTGGAGCACTGGACTTATAAGAGGGAAATGCTTTTGGGCGCGAAAAATAGAGAATCTTCTATGAGAAGATTTAATTTTGTTTATTGTAAAGATTTTTGAAAATCTTTGACTTTGAATGAGGCTGGTACAGTGATCCTGGGTGACATCCTGTCACTGTTAGTTGTTTTTTACTGCTTGTGTCTTGCACGCGCGTGTGTAAACGCGTCTGATTTTCACTCTCTCTGCTGCTTGGGGAACTGTGATATCCGAAAAAGGTGTTGTGGCGGTTACCGATGCTATTTATTTCGGTGAGTATATATAACGTTTGAGTAACCTCCTCTGTGTAATCATTGTTTTGTTGAAACTTTCCCCGTTCCTTTCTTCTAAGAAAAAGATTTATCATTCCTTCTTCTTATGTCAACCGGAGAACCTCAAGAAGATCTTTCTGAAGAAATGTCGACTGATCTTCCATCATTAAAGTGGCCTAGAGCGACCTTTGATGGTTTGGTTCGGAATTTCAGATTTCCGGAGAACTGGGGTGCTCTGTACCCTGAAGAGGGGCAGACTGCAGCAGATGCTCCGGCTGGGTATATTACCCTTTTTTGGGATTTTTTCTGTGAAGGCAACTTTCGTTTGCCTGTAACTAAATTTTTTCTTGAATTCCTTGGGTACTATAAGTTGCATATCTCCCAACTTCACCCTATTGGCATGGTTAGGGTTCGACATTTTGAATTTGTGTGTCGGACACTGCATATTGAGCCAACTGTTTCCCGATTTAGGGTTTTTCACCAGATGCACTGTACCCAAGGGTTTTACTCGTTTGTTCAGAGGGCGTCTGCAAAGAAGATTCTACAGCAACCCCCAAAATCCTTTCACGATTGGAAACAAAAATTCTTCTTTATCAAGGCCGGAGTGATTCCGGTGAGGATGGTTTTAAGGGGAAAGGAAGATGTTCCGGTTGAAACGATTCAAACCCCTGTTGATGAGAACTGGTACCAGGATCTAAAGGACGTTCCGAATATTGCCTTGCCGGAGAAAGCTCTTGTCGGAGCTTGCATGAGTTTGAATTGGAAGATGGATCGTGATGATAAGCCAGTATATACGGAGGATGGTCATAGTAAGTTTGGGGTTTCCCCCCCCCCCCCCCCTTTTTTTTTTTTTTTTTACTTGCTATCTTTTGCTTGCAGTTGTTTCGCTGTATGTTGTTGCCTTTAAGAGGGAAGGCGGGAAAATGGGTACCATCAAGAAGAAACCTGAAGAAGAGCTTTGGTACCATAGGATTGTAAAGAACTTTGTTCTTCCGCGGGATGCGGATTTGTCTGCTCAACCTGCTGCTGGTGCTGGTGAGCTATATTTGTTTCTGTTTTTTTCTTTTTGCGCTTGTGGGTAAATTGCTCTTTTTTGCGCTTTTGCAGGTGAGTTGTCAAATTTGGGCATAGGCCCTGAAAGGAAAAAAAAATGCGCGGTGACTTCTACCTCTGCGCCGAAGAAGAGTGGAGCTGATAAAACTCATATTTTGAGGACAAAATATGTTGGAGAGAAGAAAGGTATGCGCCATTCCTCTGACCCCAGGTGTGATTATGTGGTGGTTTCTGATTCTTTGGAGGGTCTTACTCCTGCAATATCTGTACGGGAACCGAAACCTGAACCGAGGGATTCTGTTGATATCCCTCCGTCCAACCCAAATGAACCCATTGACTTGGATTCAAGCCCTGAACACTTGGTGCATAGGAAAGCTGGTAAAAGGAAACAAGCTGATACTGATGCTGAGGGTCAGCCTTCTAAGAAAATTCAGAGGAAAAAGATTACCAGAAAAGGGAATCTAGATGGTTTTATTTCGGAATCTGTTCCTGGTAGGTGTTGCCTTTTCTTGTTTCCTTTATGTGTGTTGAATCTTTACAGACTTTGTTGCTTTCCCAGAAGTTCCTGTTTCCCTTGTTCCCACCGGGCTGCACTCTGTGGTTAATGAAGAGTTTCTACCCACCTCTCCGCGTGCCCCTGTTTTTGACCAGTTAGAGCCTACGGAGGTTGTTGATGGTGGTGTAGATAAGACTGCTGAGGTTGATAAGTCTGCTGATATTGCTATAGAGACTGAAAGAGTTGTTGATCCAGGTGTGATGGATGGTGCTGGTAATCAACAAACCCCTGAATCTGTTGCTCAAGATCAGGGGAGAGAACAAGCTGCTGAAAAAACTTCAACTTCGTCCCCTAAACCTTCTGATGCTATGCCCGAGCATGTTGAGAAGGTGATAGTTGAGGGGCAAGGCTCATCTGCTGGTGTTGGTAAACATTCTCCAATTCGTCCAGAAGAAACCTTGGGCGATTACTACTACCGGACTTATATGGAAAAAGATGCCTCTGAACCTCACACCCCCGTTTGGAACTTAAAGAAAGGTGACACTTTTTCGGATTGGCGTGTGTGCCAAGATTGGTTGCAGGGGATACTTCCGCCTGGAGAAATCAAGTTTCAAGAAGGTCGGTCCTATGAACAAACCTATCAAACTTACCTTGAAGAAACTGCCTCTCATGTGTCTACCACTCACCGCATAGTACGTGAGTGGTATAGTATGCATATGGAGCGGGAGATCTTTAAGGTGTCTCAAAAGAAGTTTGCCAAAGATGAGAAGCATTTGGCTCAGCTGAAGGCCAAATTAGAAAATGATCAGGCCAAGTTTGAAGCTGAGCGCAAGACTGAGGAATGGTCCGTTGCTGGTTGGAAGAGGAAAGCGGAAGCTGAATCTGCTCTCCTTTCCGAGGAACGAAAAAACTGGAGGAAAATTTGCGAAAAAGATAATGCTGAGAAGGCAAACTTCCGTAATATCATTAATAACCTCAAGGCTGAGGTTGAAAAACTGAAGAACCAGGATGCAGAGGTAGAACAGTTGAAGAAGGAGAAAGCTGATGCAGAAGCTGCTTTACAAGAAGCGCGTTCCCATAGGGAGCGCAGTGAGCAACGAGAGGTACAAGCTTGCGCTACTCTTGCTCTTAGAGATAAAGAGTTAGAAGAACTTACTGCTTTGCTTTCTGGTCAGGAAAAACTTACAAAGGATCTGGAGCTTGCGCACTCTGAAAAGGCTGAAACCTCTCGCCGCTTGGCCGAAACTGAAGAAAAATTGGAAAACTCTGAAACGGCGCGGGCTACGGCGGAGAGCGAGCTTGAACCTTTGAAGAATGATATGGCGTGGTTAAAAGATCGTGGAATTGCTTGTGTAAGTTGTTTGTTCCTTTTTCGTTGTGGAACTGTTTATGTGCTTTCTCGTTATTTACCCTTTCCTATTTCCGCAGGTTGCTGAGTCAGTGCTAAATTCTGAATAGTTGGATAAAACTGTTGGTCGGTTAGTTGTTTCCGCGCGTAAAGATGGGTATGCCCAAGGATATGCTGAGTGCTCTCAGCATGTAAATAACGCTTTGAAGGTGGATTGGGATATCAGCAAATCTGCTACCTACGGGGTAGACACTAATGCTGCGCTTGTTGCTTTAAAAGAAGAATTTAACGGCTTACAACTTCCGGTTATGGACCTGATAAACGTAGCGCTGCAATCGGACGATCACGTAGCGCAGTTAAAAGAAATTTTTCCGGATGAGGGTGAAGATTTAGCGTAGATTGAAATTGTATCGAACAATTTTCTTTGTAATATTTGGGATGTGTATCCCTTTCTTCGATGATGCGCTGCTGCGCAAGTAATTGAAACACTGCCGTGTTTGATAATTGTTTAGACGTATTTGTACGCCAAGGATAATATGTGAGTTTTTCATTTTACAATATTTTGCATGCGTACGATTACTTTTATTGAGTAAGGCGAATAAAGTTGGTATAAAGCTCATGTGTGAACGTGTGGTCGTTTGTGATATGATCACTGACCGTTCATGAAGCTTGTTTTGTAACTACCATAATGTTTTTGCACTTACTAAAAGAAATTGCATGCACTTTGTAAGAAAAACATAGAAATAATACAAACTTTGCGATTTTATTTAAGGATAGAGCACATAGGCTTTTTACAAAGTTTGCTGATATATTTATATGAAACTTAACTTACTCTCTAAGATTTCCGCTTTACTTGATAGATCGTGTTCTCTTACGGGAAATTAATAGAGTTGCTTCTTAAGTTTTTGCCCTTTTGCTTGGGCCCTCCTCCCCCCGGGTAATCTGCTTTATCTCTTTGCGCACATTTTGGAGTAAATGTGTGAGTTCGCCGCTCTTGAGGGCTTTCTCTATTTCTGTGCGTAGAGAGATGCAGTTGTTAGTGGTATGCCCGTTGTCTTTGTGATACTCGCAGTATTGTGCCGGGTCTTGTCCACGTTTATTTTTCATGGGGATCGGAGGTTTGAATTGATAGTCTTCAGTACTCAAAACTTCCACCGGAGTCTTTATTAGGGGAGTCCACTGCCTCTCCCTATTCTCCTGCTTGTTCTCCCTCTGCGCGGTGAGTTTGTTAATTGTTGCGCGAGCATCTTCAGACGAACGACTTCCTGATCCAGACTCACGCCATGATTTCTTAAATCTTCTTTCGCCTGTTGAACTTAAGTCGGCAGGCCTATTATGTGGTGGCGGTGGCCTATTTGTGGTAAGGTTCTTTTCAGTCTGCGCATAAACCTTGGCCGCCGCCATTATCTTTTCCCAACTTTTTGGAAGGCCCTCTGTTCCAGATAAGACTTTAATCATGTCATCGCATCTAACCGCGTATTTGAATTGAGCGCGGATTAGTTGCTCATGAACTCCGCCAATCTCCAATACCTCTTTATTGTATCTGGTGATGAAATCCTCCAGATTTTCGTCATCTCGGCGCCAAATGTTCATGACGTCCGATGTATCACGAATGGAGCGCCGTTGTTGGCTAAAATGTGTTAAAAACTTTTCACGTAAGTCTTTCCAAGATTCGATCTGTCCAGTTGGTAGGTTATCGAACCAGATTCTTGCTGGGCCGGTCAAAGTCTGTACGAACAGATGGCACCATAATGGAAGGGTCCAACCCCCAACTAGACCTGCGCTGGTAAACACTCTCAAGTGATCATCGGGGTCTGTCAGCCCATTAAACTTACCTATGTTGGATGGTAGCTTAGCTTTCTCAAGCGGAGCTAAAGCTATTTCCATGATGAACTTTGAATTTTCCGCTGCTTCCGCAGGGCGGTAAATCAAATCATAATTGTGTTCTGCCTCAGGGTTATAAACCGCACGAGGCCTGCATTTATTGTAATTTGGCTGCAATCGATTGAATACACTGGTGTTTGCACTTAAACGGTATGTTGGATCGGATTCATCGGTGTGGGTGTCCCGTTGGGAACCCAACCTATCATGAACCGATTGTCTTCGGTGAGGGTGTGGTTCACCATGGTGTTCTCTCTGCTAACTTCCTGACTGAGTGTACTCACGTTTTGATGTGGATCTGGCATGACCTTCTGTATTGTCGTAAGTTGACTCTGCCCGTTGAGAAGCGTTAGCACGGGATCCTGGTCTCCGTGACTGAGTTAAGGGAGCAGTCTGAGCACACAGTTGCGTATATACTGCGTTTAGTGCCCCTTGAGACCTAACGTACCAGGAAATTGGAGTTTCTCCTGGTGGCAAAATTGATTGAGTAGGGTTTGCTGGTAACACTCCTGGAGTGACAGGGTCATTTGCTCGATTGGATTGAAATTCGTTGTCATCCGAGGCATCTTCTGGGATTCCTTCTACTTGAAAATTGTTTTCGACGTTCGGTCGAGGACCGATTTGCCGATGAGATGATGAATTTTCTGCCATGTGAAAAACAGAGAATGAGGAAACTGAATCGAAACGAGATGAAAACTGATAAGACAGAGGAATCGGTGGGCGCCAATGAAGAAACACTAGATAAATGGTCGGAACCGAGGTATCTAGAGGGTTTGAATCCGCATAAAAAGGTGGGTTTCCTCTCGTCTGATTCGGTTACAACTGATCTCCTTCTCCGATGATACTGCAAAAAAGAAGCACCGTTAGCCTCGCCAAGGGGAGAAAAGGGTTCTCTCCTTGACCCGACTCCGGTGTGAGAATAAGTATAGGTTATGAAGAAGAAGATGTATTTGAGAAGTGTGTGTCACTTGCCTTCATACCTGTGTTGCTTCTCATATTTATAGCCGGGAGTCTGTTGGCCGGGAAAACCCGTTAGTGAAAAGTTGACGGAAGATGCTAACCCCGTAAGCGGTTATATTTCCTTCCGTCAAGTTTCTGGATCCGACGTGAGAGCACACGGATCGTGGCTCAGATCGAAGGCTGGGGATTTGCCACGTGTAAAGTGACCAAGTGGAGATTACTCTCCAATTTCATGCTTTCGTTATGATTTCAGGGACGCCTGAGATGGTGACACGTGTCCAGACGGTTATAACCATCTTGGTGGTGCACGATTGTATTTCTTCTAGAAGATTACTGCTGTAATCTGGTGTGGCACCTTATCATGTGGAGACAGCTAAATAAATCCCAAGTCTGGGCGTTTTAAGCGGAAGTGTTTATTTCGGGATTTTCATCCTTTGTTTATGGGAGAAAGCGCAAGGACTTATGATTTCCTTTGGGCGCGCAAGTGTTGATTGTTGACTGTTCTTTAAGTCTTCCTTTTGTGAGACCAGTGCGCAGCCGCGCAAGGTACAAGGCTGAAAAGTAAAGTTGTGGTATGGTCCCAAGCACTTATTATGAGGTTTTTGGGACCTTACCCCTTCAACACCCCTAGGTGTATCATTGGTCTTCTTTTGTGTAAAAAAAATTGGGTTTTTAATAAAAAAAATATATTTTATGATTGGCTTGATTGATAAGCATGTAATATGTTAGATTAGAATAACATATTGACTAGATTATATATATATATATATATATATATATATATATATAGGGGAAGGTTCATTGGGGAACACTAAAAAAGTGGGGAACAGTGGGGAAACGGCTCAAACAAACTCCGATTGGACTCATTCCAGCGGCGTTGGAACCGGCTCGTCGAACCCTAACTAAGATCTCTTAACCCTAAACCCTAAATCCTAACTCCTAAACTCTAAACCCTAAAGCTAAAAAATAAGGCTAAAACCTAAGCTAAACCGTAAAATCTAAACTATAAACCCTAAAAGCTAAACCCTAAAGGCTAAACCTAAAGCTAAACCATATAGCTAAACCCTAAAGCTAGACCTTAAACCCTAAAGCTAAACTCTAAACCCTAAAGCTAAACCCTAAGGCTAAACCCTAAAGCTAAATCCTAAAAGCCAAACCCTAATATATTTAGGGTTTAGGGGTTATGATTTAGGGTTTAGGGTTAAGAGATCCTAGTTAGGGTTCGACGAGACGGTTCCAACGCCGCTGGAATGAGTCCAATCGGAGTTCGTTTGAGTCAGTTGTAGGTCAACCCGGAGGATCGAGTAACCTCTATTCCCTGTTTTCCGACTAACCCGAAAGTGCGGAATCCAAACGGGTAAGTTAAACCAAGTTACGAACACGTAAGACACAACGATACATAGATTAACACTCCATTGTATTAATCTAGAAAACGGTTACAATACAATGTTTACAAGATGCTCTCATAAACTCTCAGTGTGTGTGTGTTTACAGTGTTCGCTCTCAAATCTATCCAGACTTGTCTATGTGTTCTGTCTGTTACCTGTGTATATATACTGAACCAGGTCGACGAAACACTTGAGAGTCGACGAAACAACTGTTTCGACGACGAAACACATGAAACATATCATCAAAGTCGACGAAACAGAAGTGTTTCGTCGACCTACATGTTGGCTAATATGGGGTCCGGCCCAGTTGAAGTTCCGGCCCAATGAGTAGTGGCCCAACATGCATTTTGCTATTTAGTTGATCGGCCCAAGCTTTACATACACTAGCCAACTTATGAGTGTTGAAGTCTGGGACGCACGACGGAGGAATGTCGTGACGTCGGGCTTGAGCCGAACCTAAACGGGTTGAACCGAACCGAGTCGCGACCACATAATATGTATCAACAAACTCCCCCTTGGACGCTACTCGTGAGGTTCATCTTCCATGTCTTCCATGTCGGAGGATCTTCAAAATCTTCACGCGCCGTAAGAAGAAAGTGTATCAACAAACTCCCTTTTAATTTAGGTAGTGTGTTAACAAACTCCCCTTTGATTATGCTTGTGAATCTTTTGAATTCAATGCGTGAGATCCTTGTGGTGTTGGTGATTGATCAGCGGCAACTCGATCATCTTTATCGTTTGAGTGCCTCCACGTCGTGTCTTCATTCCGAAGCTTGTCCACGAACATGTTCTCTTTGCCTTTAGTATCTGCACATGCAAGAAATCTAAACGCGTAATGAGAACAACTGCTTAGAATATAGTTAACATTAAACAAATGACACACATGTGACCAACTCTCAACTACCGTCCGACAGTTAGTTTGAAAAGTTAACAGATTTTTCAATTTAGATTATTAACTTTCAAAACTTGCAAACTCTGACCGTTTATGAAGATTAAGTCGTTTTGGATTTCAATCAGATTTCAGGTAACGAAGCCTTAAGTTCCAACATCGGTTGATCAAAACTAAAGCAGAAATAAAATCTTTTTGACTTTTATAAAGTTTAAATTAAAACACACCTAAAATCTTTTTGGTATTTTGAATATTTCAAACTTAAAGACTGAAAGCAGTAAATAAATATATACAGAGTTGCAGAAACTAAGAAAAGTAAATATATACAAACATTCTTTTTGCGAGTTTCGAGGGTAAGAGAATCATATCAGTGTACGGTCATGCCAAAACGCTCTTGTTGTTCTTATTGTTAACAATTAGATAAGCATCCTATAACGATTATCGGTATTGTTATCCACATAAGCTCAACTTATCATATGTAATCATGGCGAGGGGATACGTTAAGGTATGATTTATACTTACCGACCGGTGTTCATCCACATCACGACACATTCCCGTATCCAGGTATGCACGAGGTTCATCTTACTGGTGAGTATACCGTTTATCATCTATTTTGCCGTATAAAAAGATGTGAGTAACTCACTTATTTTGAATTGAAAACAAGCCCTATGTGATAGAATCACTTATTGATGAGGAACTTGATTTTCAGATGCATGAGGGCACAGGATCAAGTCCGTGAACAGGTCAGTACTTTCGTACAGCAAAGAGACGAACTTGACTCCCGCAAAGAATTTGTGATATATTATCACTTGTTTTGTGGACATGTGATTGTTGATCACTTATTGAGGTCGTATGCAGTATGTACACGTATGTATGATATCATGGAAGATCTAGACTTCGTCTCCGTTTGTTTTGGTAAAAGAAACAACCATGATACCCAGATGATAAACAGCACAAAGACCACATATCTCAGAACCTCGGCAATCTCTCAAACGAAATTTCGGTACTAAGACCATATGCCAATGAGTGGTTCCCACCTGGTCTTCAGTCGATTTAAGTTTATATCACCCTGCACACTTTAAGATGATTGTGAGCCTACCGATACATCTTATATAGAGTTGCTTAACATTTTTCATTTTGCATTTCAGTTTAAAGAGGTTTAGACAGACCACTGATGTACTATCATTTTCTCTTTTGCTCGCCAGGAAACTCATTTTTGTTTTTCTATTGTTTTTGAGTTTTGAAATTTTGCGATGTTTTTGAATTTTCAAATTTTGGATTTACTCCCCCTAAAATCAACAAACTTACAATAATTTTAAAAACACAAAGATATTTACAAAAACGATTTTCCGATGTGGATTACTCTTGCTTGACCTTAATGCCGTTTACCAATAATAAAAAGTCAAATCTTGATTTATCAAATGCTTTGGTAAAAAGGTCGGCACGTTGGTCATCAGTGTGGACTTTAACAACATCGATAAGCCTTTAATCAAAGCAATCACGTATGAAGTGATACTTAATTTCGTTGTGTTTGGTCTTTGAATGCTGCACAGGATTTCTAGTGATAGATAAAGCAGCAGAATTATCGACTAAAATAGGAGTAGTTAGGAATTCAAAACCGTAATCGCGCATTTGCTGTTGTATCTACAGGACTTGGGAGCAACAGCTTGAGGCAGCAATGTATTCCGCTTCACAAGTTGATGTAGCGACACAAGTCTGCTTCTTTCACTGCCACGTTATGAGGCGAGTTCCTAAAAACTGGCATCCAGTCGTTGTGGATTTGCCGTCGATTTTGCATCCGCCAAAATCAGAATCACTAAAAGCGACTAATTCAAAGTTATCATCCTTAGGGTACCATAGACCGGTGTCTGGGCAACCCTTCAAATAACGAAAAATCCTTTTTACAGCTGCAAGATGTGAGGCCTTCGGGTTCACTTGATATCTGGCTAGCAGGCATGTTGGATACATTATATCTGGTCTTGATGCTATGTGGTACATAAGGGATCCAATCATCGCGCGGTAGTATGAAGAGCTAACAACTTCACCCTTCAAGTCTGGATTGATTCCGTGATTTTGCTGCAGTGGGGTACCAATGGCCAATGTGTCAGACATCTGGAATCGGTTCAGAATGTCTTGAACATACTTAGTCTGATGGATGAAAATCCCAGACTTCGTTTGTTGCACTTGCAAGCCCAAAAAGAAAGTCATCTCCCCCATAGCGCTCATCTCGAATTTATCCTGCATTACACGCTCGAAATCCCTACACATAACATTGTTAGTAGAACCAAATATAATATCATCCACATATACCTGAACCAGTAGAAGATCTCCATCTTGTTCTTTTATGAAGAGAGTGCAATCGATAAGACCTCTGCGAAATCCATTCTCCAACAGATAATTAGATAAGGTTGCGTACCAAGCTCGCGGTGCTTGATGTAGACCATAGAGAGCTTTGTGCAGCAACCAAACCCGATCGGGATGGATAGGATCTTCAAAACCTGGAGGCTGTTCAACATACACCTCTTCTTCCACTAGACCATGTAAGAATGCACTTTTGACGTCCATCTGGTAAACCTTGAATCCTTTGAATGAGGCATAAGCCAGAAAGATCCGAATTGCTTCCAGACGTGCAACTGGTGCATATACTTCGTTGTAGTCTATACCCTCAATCTGACGAAAACCTTGAACGACCAATCATGCTTTGTTTCGAATAACGATTCCACGGTCATCCTTTTTGCATTTATACACCCAACGGGTACCAATCTTCTTATAACCAGCAGGTTTCTCTACGAGCTTCCAGACACCAAGTTTCTGGAATTGTTGTAGTTCTTCCTGCATAGCTTCAACCCAAGAGTTATCTTTCAAAGCGTCTTTCCAAGTTCTTGGCTCTTCCTGTGAGACATAACACGCGAAAGACCAATCGTTTTGTTGACCAGATTCTCGAATCGCCGCATACAAGCCTGAGTTGTTGTTGTTTCGCAACATGTTTCTTGTTTGTATGCCACTTTGTACATTGCCTATGATGTTTTGTTGAGGATGGGTATTATGTATTCTAGTTTCTGGATTATCTGGGAAAGGAACATTAATGCCCAGATTGTTGAGATTGAGATCAACAACCAATTCAATACCCGGAACTGACGAAGAGGATGATGCAGTAGCTTCAGCTGTTATAGGGGCGTCCACTGGAGGTGTAGCCTCTGAAGTACCATGAACAGCTGATGTAGGAGCTTCTTGATCTGCATCTAGAAATTCTTCATCCTCTGAAGATTCGTTCAGTTCGGTTGCATCATGAAAATCCTCATTGTCGAGAGCATTATTGTTCACTGAAGATGGCTCTTGATTGACAACAATTGGACGAACCAACGGTGAATCTGTTGCGTTGTCACTCTCGAAAAACATCCTTGTCACAGCATTTTCTTCAACTGCTTCAACATTGATCGAATTGAAAAAGTCATCGTACTCAAACATCCATGGTTGACCTGGATTTTTGACTGGTAAAGTGGGCCTTTGTACTCTGACCTCAGACCATTCTTCAACCCTTTTAGTCTCTAGATTCCAGACTCTTAAGTTCGGGGTGGCATAACCAAGAAAGTGACCTTCAATAGCTTTTGCCCCAAACTTTCCATTAGGATCGATCATTGTGCAAGGAGCTCCAAACGGTTCAAGATATGACAAATCTGGTTTCCGTTTGTGAAGAAGCTCAAAGCAGGTCTTGTTGTGCCTTTTGACTGTAAGGACTCGATTCATCGTGTAACATGCAGATGCCACAGCTTCACTCCAGAATGGAATGGGCAACTGCGACTCTACCAACATAGTCCTAGCAGTCTCGATCAATGTACGGTTCTTACGTTCAGCGACGTCGTTCTGTTGAGGAGTATAAGCCGCACTAAATTCATGAAGAATACCTTTTGATGTGCAAAACTCCGCCATGGCTTGATTTTTAAATTCTGTACCATTGTCGCTGCGTATCCGTCTAACTTTCAACTTATACAAATTCTCAATCTGAACGATCAAGTTTTTGATAATACCGAAAGTTGCACTCTTGTGAGCCATAAACGCCACCCAAGAAAATCTTGAATAATCATCTGTTATCACGAGGCAGTATTGATCATTCCTGATGCTTTTGTGCTTGACAGGACCAAACAAATCCATGTGTAAACGTTCAAGAGGAACTGCCACCGTGTTGATCTTCTTTGTCAGATGCCGTTTCTTCGTTTGCTTTCCTTTTTGGCATGAAACACAGACGTCTTGAAGATGTAAATTTTTAAGAAGAACGCCATTCACTAATTCATTCGACACCAAATGATTCATTTTCCGTAAGTGAATGTGACCCATACGTCTGTGCCAAGAGATAGAGTCTTTTTCCGTGGCTTTGGTAATGAAACAAGTTGCTTGTGCAGTCGTTGTAATTGCTTGGCTCATATCAAGGACATACAAATCATTTATCCTTGGAGCAGATAAGAGAATCCATTCTTTTGGAATCTTGAAGCCGGGTTTCAGCACGTAACATCCATTTACATCAAAGTGTACTGAAAACTGCTTATCACAGATTTGTGAAACGCTGAGAAGATTGTGATCAAGTTGTTGTACAAAGTTGATCTTGTCAAAACTTACAACCCCGTTGGATACCATTCCTTCTCCCGTTATATAACCTCCTTTATCTCCAGTAAAAGCAAGATAACCTCCTCTAATAGATTTAACATCGTAGAGAAGCTTCATGCCGCCTGTCATGTGCCTGGATGCCCCACTATCAACAATCCAATGACTGCTGAAAGTTCCTCATGGAACACCCTGCACATGTACTCACATGATTAGTTGGAGATGGGGACCCAAGCCTTTGTGGTCTTGGGTCTTCCATTTTCATCAACGTAAGTTACTTGAACTTCTCGATGTTGTGGAAATTGTGATGTTCCCCCTGATTCATTAACCGTTTTTGGTTTCCAGGTCTGTTTTGTTTTACCAGTGTTATTCTTTAAAATCTTAACTTCATGATTGTCTGAAGTTTTTGAATTGTCTGGTTTGACAGAAACAGATGTTTTGTTAACCACGTCAGTTTTAATCGCTTTTTCAATTTTCTTGACCTGTTGGCGTTTCTGTTTCTTTTCCCTTTCTTTTACAAGACGGGAATTTGTTTTTGATGAAACAGATCGCTTGCGGTCAATTTGATCACGGGGATCATCAACTTTGGCTTTGGCTTTTGTTAATGAAGATATGGACAATTTCGAATGATATGTCCAATTGTGCCACATGAAAAACATGATCTTCGTTCAACAAACCCCGAAGTGTCATGTGATTGTCTTGTCGATGAACTTTGTGATCCCGAGGTACTAGGTTTTGAACTGTTTGTTTCGTTTCTTTTCAAAGAATTAACATGAATGACATGATCTAAGTTAGATTTATTTGAAAATGTTTCAAGTTTATCTGTTCCCTTCGATTTCACAAAGTTCACCTTCTTGTTCTTTTTCTGGGTCTGTTTCTTTTGACCTTGAGTCGGTGATTTACCCTTTGGTTTGGTGTGATTTTTCAGAACTTTCTCAGTTGGTAATTTTTTATTGCCATTTTGTTTGCGAATTTCAACTCTTGGAATCGGAGGACATTGTGTTACCACAACATGTGATCCTGTCTTTCCCAAGAACTTACTTGTTGAATCCTCAAAAATTTTACTAATTAAAGATTGATTAACATTCTTAATAGGAAAATCTATGTCAGAGTAGATTTTATCATCACCAACAAGAGTGTACAGCAAATTCACACTCTCAGATTCTTGTGAGGAAGTAGACGTGGACTCGGTCAGAACAGTCGTAGCAGGTTTTGCGGGAGGATCACATAGAATATGATTCTCGAGAGGTATGTCCTCTTCTTTGATTACCGCATCTGACTGTGCCGAGTCAGTATCATTAGATTCATCATCTGAAGAATCAGTATCCTCAACAATGATTGGAGGATCCTGATTTTGTTCAGCAGTTACAAATGTATCTGCTGATACATCCGAATCTGATGATACTTCCGGTTTGTATCCAAGTCCCGTTGCAAATTCCTCAATGTCTAAAGACACAGATTCTTCATAATGAGTTCTATACTCCTCATCAGGCAGTGCATCATAATTTTGTCTAACAGGTGGTGGACATTTCTTATATCCAATGCACGTGACATCCTTTTTCTCTTTTTGTGTGCCAATGATGTGATCCAACACGTATCTAGAGTTAGAATAACTGTCTAGCTTAAGCCAGATCGCCTCACTCTCACACTTTGTACAGGCTAACTCTTTTTGCATGATCTCAAGACGATTAATATAACAGTTTATGTCTGTTTGTTTTCTTGAAACCATTTTTGTCAGTTCGGTTTTATCTTTTCTTAAATTTGCAATTAACGTTTTAAATTCCTTTTCATGATGTTCATAAAACATGTTAGCCTCTTTGCATTTCGAAATATCCACGATCAACTTTTGGTTGTGGATAAATGTCACATCATAGTTGTTTTGCAAAGCCTCATGTTCACTTTGCAAATCACACCACTTTGCATCTAAAGAAACATGTTTGTTTTGCAAGTCAAACAATTTAGCATTTAAAGCATCATGTTTGCTTTGCAACTCAGACATATTAGCATCCAAATCAGCACATTTAACACAGTTATCACAATTAATGACAGTTGGTTCATCGACACATACCTGGCTTGATGAACTGCCGCCATTAGCCATAAAGGCTGAATGAAGAGAAGAAGAAGAATAAGCAGCTTGATCCACCAGAATAGATCTTCTATCATTCCTAGCTGCAGCTTCTCCTAACAATTCATCGATATCTGCATCGATTCTCCCACTAGATACATTGTCGTTGCCTGAAGTTGAAGTTTCCTCATCTGAACTCCTTGAATAACCAGAACTTTCTTCATCTGAAGATTCACCACCACTGGCGGAAGATTCTCCACCACTGGCGTGCTTCAAATCCTTAGCAGCTTCAGCAAAACAAGCTGCACCTCCCTGATCACCAATGCCTAATTGCATTGACCAGTCGCATCCTTCATCTATTTGCACCACAAGAGCTTGATTGTTGTTGTTTGATGGTCCTGCTTGATTGTTTGCAGGGACCAAGGTGCGATCATCATTCCTGGTTTGATTCTGATTTGGTTGATTGCCTTGACCTCTGAAAGGATTCTGGTTCCCATGTTGTGCTGGCTTTGTGCATTCACGTTTGAAATGACCACGTTCACAACAGTTAAAGCACTTGACGGATTGCTTGTCGAACCCATACTTGGTATCTTTCTTGCTTTCCAAGCTGGTTCTACCCGTCCGTTCCATGAAGTCTTTAGCTCGCCTAACAGCACTAGCGAAAGCCCATTTGATGTCCATCATATCCATCTCTTCTTTATCGATCTGCTGATAATCTTCTTGAGTTAGATTGATGTTTCCGATCTGCCCTGCAATCAACCCACAATACGAGCTCACCAATGTGTTTAGTATCTCCATATGATCTTTAGCTACTTCAATGCTAACTTTGGAAAAGTTTGACGTGTCAAGCCGTACTGTATTTGACTTTGATGGCTGACCAGCTGATGATGTACTTCCATAACAAGCTTGCTGTTGTGGAGCTGGTGGTAATGGATTTCCATACAAGTATGTGGTTGGAGCTGGCTTCACAGGAACTTGTATCGTATTGCCATATAAATCCGTGCTTGTGACAAACGCCGTCTGAAGTGGAGCATGTGAAACTGGTCTTGCAGAAGTGCTAGAAGTTCCATAATACATATCAGGATTTTGTCGCACTGGAACCCTTTTCGCCTTTAGGGTTTCTTCCTGATCTTTGTTCTCCAAGAGCTGAACGAAGTCATTGATGTTCATTGTAGCCAATGCGCCATTGTATTTCAGGATTTCTAAGAAGCTATTCCATTGAGGTGGCAATGCATCGGCAAACTTTGTGACTACCTCTGCTGGAGTTGTTACTACCCCATAATTACCCAATTCAGTCAGCAGATGATAGAATCGACTTGTCATATCTCCCAAAGATTCACTTTCCATACATGTGAACCCATCAAACTCCTTTTTGAGTAAGTCATGTCGCAATTGGCGTGACTTTTCATTTCCTAGACCCCTTGTCTTCAATGCATCCCACAATCGCTTTGACGTCTTGAAGCTGACGAACTCATGATATATTTCTTTGCTCATCGCCTGAGTCAGAATAGCATATGCTTTCTTTTCTAAATCATATGCCTTTTTCTGGTCTTTCGAAAGATCGGCAAATGTCACAGCAGTTGAAGCAGCAACCTCAAGAGCTTGATCGAAATATGTAGTAAAACATAACCACAGTTGCGTGTTTTGCCCATTGACATACGTCTGGAATCTATCTACCCAACCAGGATATTCGTTTATGTGCATCAGTTTCGGTGGACGATTCAGACTTCCAGTCTCGCTTTCACTTAGGAGTATACTTTGAATACTTGGAGTTTGATTTGAAACAAACGCCCATTGACCGGTCGACATTTGATTCGCTTGCGAAGTTGCTGGTGCGGGAGATTCAGCCCATGATGGTGACAAACCGGTGCTACGATACTTGCTTTCTGTATTAGATGTGGGTGCAGGAGATTCAGCCCATGAGGGAGATAAACGTGTGTTTGTATACTTACTCTCTGCAGTTGACGGATTACCCCACCAGTTCGGATTCATTTTTGATGTTTAAAGACTAATACCTGAACAAATCACTCAAATCAAACCGTTAAATATGATTTGCAAAGCTACTGTTAAAAATTTTATCAAGTTCGACGAAACAGTTAATGATGATGTACGACGAAACAAGTATGACGAAACAAGTTGATAACAAGTACGACGAAACAAGTACGACGAAACTGTGATGTTCGACGAAACAATGATGTTCGATGAAACTGATTGATGATTGCGACGAAACTGAATGATGTTTGTTATGCGACGAAACTGAAAGATGATCTTGTTCGACGAAACAGGTTGATCGACGAAACAGGTTTCGTTTCGTTGACAATTTAGACACACAACTTGCAAGATCAAATCTTATCCATCTGACACAGTAAGCTTCCTTTTCAACTTTACTTTCGGCCACACTGTTTTCAAATAAACATCATCATTTTTATGTAACAATAGTCAAACAATTGTTTAATAATCAAACAACAAACACAATCATCAGACACAAATAAAGATCAAACTCGGATATTATCAAGAACAGTTTGAAGGTGTGATGAACTCGATGAAGATTCAAGTTACCAGAAATTTTTCAAACACACTTTTGGAAATAAAGTTCAACAAAAACCCAAAACTAACATGTATACAAGAGTTATAACAAGGTTTTATATGAACTCTAAACAAAACAATCAAGATTTTCAAGGTTTTAACAAGGTTTTTCCAGAAAATGTATGATTTTTCAAAGCTCAAAATCAAGAAAAACACAAGAAAATCAACTTGGTTTTAACAAGGAATCGAGCCAATGCTCTGATACCAATTGTAGGTCCACCCGAAGGATCGAGTAACCTCTATTCCCTGTTTTCCGACTAAGCCGAAAGTGCGGAATCCAAACGGGTAAGTTAAACCAAGTTACGAACACGTAAGACACAACGATTAACACTCCATTGTATTAATCTAGAAAACGGTTACAATACAATGTTTACAAGATGCTCTCATAAACTCTCAGTGTGTGTGTGTTTACAGTGTTCGCTCTTAAATCTATTCAGACTTGTCTATGTGTTCTGTCTGTTACCTGTGTATATATACTGAACCAGGTCGACGAAACACTTGAGAGTCGATGAAACAACAGTTTCGTCGACAAAACACATGAAACATATCATCAAAGTTGACGAAACAGAAGTGTTTCGTCGACCTACATGTTGGCTAATATGGGGTCCGGCCTAGTTGAAGTTCCGGCCCAATGAGTAGTGGCCCAACATGCATTTTGCTATTTAGTTGATTGGCCCAAGCTTTACATACACTAGCCAACTTATGAGTGTTGAACTCTGGGACGCACGACGGAGGAATGTCGTGACGTCGGGCTTGAGCCGAACCTAAACGGGTTGAACCGAACCGAGTCGCGACCACATAATATGTATCAACATCAGTTCCCCACTTTTTTAGTGTTCCCCAACACTACTAGAAAAGAGGGTTTTTGTCATGAAACTTTTGGTCACAAAACAGTAGCAATTTTCCTGTTGTCACCATTTCGCCACCGAAAATGCGGTGACCAAAACACCCGTGTCAATTGCCCTAATGCCACCAAATAGCCACCATTTTTATATTTTGCCACCTTACTTGCCACCACAAAATTGGTCAAAATTATTTGCCACCACTTCTTGTTTGCTACGGTCCACCTTGTTTGCTACCGATTTGCCACCATTTAACCACCATGTTTGCTACCGATTTGCCACCATTTTCATTGAAAAGTTTGCTACGGTTCACCTTGTTTGCTACCGATTTGCCACCATTAACCACCATGTTTGCTAACGATTTGCCACCGTTTAGCCACCATTTCATTGAAAACGTGGGTATTTAGCGAGCTTGTTGAATTATTTGCTACCATTTTGTGATTGCTTGAATATTGGTTTTTGATTCAGCTTGATTTTTCATTTTTCCCTGCTTTTTTCATAAAAATTACATAATCAACAAAATTACAAAATTATATAAAAAGTCTAATAAGATCACAAAAACCCAAAATTATATAAAACATATGTGTATCAAAAGCGTATAAAACATTCTAATAGAAATACAAGCTAAAACATCAAATAACTAAAAAATCCTAATACGATAAACATTCAAAACCAAGTGTTTATAGCCTATCTTCAAATTGTACTTGTTAACATAGCTTCAATTTATGACATCGTATTGAGCATAGCATCTTTATCCACCTTATCTTTTTCTTTTTCAACCAACAACCCGACAATAATTCCATTTAGCCTTTCTTTTTCTTCATCATTTTCCTTAACGAGCTTCTTGATAACTAAGTTCAACTTTTCAATCTATAAAACAAGCAATGAATTAAATCAAAGAATTCAGAATTAACGAAAACTAATAACGGGTCAAGTTGGTTGCAAAGATAACAATATCCAATTGTAAGCTACAATTCAAGTGATAGAAGCTATATGGATATTATCTCACCATAGAAAAAATCTGAATACAAAAAGACTCGCTGGTCTTTATCTACTACCAGCATAGAAAAGAAACAAGAATTGTATAAATGCATATTGTCTCACCATAGTAACCATAGTAGCTGATAGTCTAACTCATGATGCAAATTTGCACTCAGACTCAAGTATTAAACATCTGAATTGCCACAACTGTACACAAAAACAAAAAAAAATTAATATTATAAACAATGTTATAAAACTTCTATGTATTCAAAATCCACAAAATATATATATATATATATATATATATATATATATATATATATATATATATATATATGTGTGTGTGTGTGTGTTATATTTGTTGTACCAAAAGCTATGAATTTTGTCTTGATGGTCACATGAGAGCAAAGACCCCATTACTTTACTGCCGGTGATTTCATGTTGCTATACCTCCAGGGAACTAGACCTCACTTTCCCCAATGTGTTTAGCTTCACCTAAACAAAATAACACTATTCAAGAATAGAATGGGTTGTGGTGATTGCTTTAAAATCAAGTGTGTATGTGAACGAAAACAGTGTCATCATGGTTCTACATAGGTGTGTAAACAAGCCGGGCCAGGCCTGAGTAAAACCCAAAGCTCGGCTCAGCTTGAGCTATTTTGGGTACAATCTCAAATAAGCTAAAAGCTCAGCTTGAGCTCGCTTTAATATCACTTAAACAAGTCAAATCTTGGCTCGAGCTTGGCTCACCAATGTTATTAGTTTAAATCATACGAGCCTAAGTCGAAACCGACTTGCGCTTTTTAGGATTGGGTAATAAGCATTGACCAATTTGACCAATTGACCCAGTTCCTTTACCGATATAGAGACTCTGATGCAGTACTAGCCACCACAAAATCTTTTGCAAGCTCCCTATGATTATTGATTTATTAAGATGAAAGATAAAAAGTTAATGCAAGCGGGTTAATCAAGCTCATCAAACAGCCGCAGCAGCAGCGCCGCACACAACAGTGGCGACTGCACCACACGAACGCCTCAGCAGCAACACTGTATTGTACGCACACCGCAGCAGAAAAGCCGCACGATAACTAAGTTCAACTCTTCAAACTACAAAACAACCAATGAATTGAATCAAGAAGTCAGAATTAACGAAAACTAATAACGGGTCAAGTTGGTTGCAAAGATAACAATATCCAATTGTGAGCTACAATTCAAGTGCTTGAAGCTGAAAAGCATGTTTCATTATGTTTACAAATTAACAACGGAATTCTATTTAATTTCAAAAACAATTTGTTGTATTAAAAACCCGTATAGAAGGTGTAATCAACTAAATAAGAAATTCCTAAAATTCTCACTAAATTAAAAGCGTCAAACCTAACAATAAAAAAACAAACATCACAAACCAAACAAACACAATAGTAGGGGGAAACGATACAAATGCACACAAATTACTAATGTATGTGATTCCACGTACGCCAAAATCCCAATATAATTTTATCTAACCTTTTCTTTCTTCATCCTTTTCCTTAACGAACTCCTTGATAACCAAGTTCAAGTTTTCAATCTATAAGACAACCAATGCATAGAAACAAGTCAGAACTAAAGAAAAATGATAACGGGTCAAGTTAGTTGAATTGATCAAATTACTTTTCATCTTGGTGACCAAATTACTAATGTATGTGATTCCGTTAGAATCACTTTACAACAAGCTAGGAGCACTTTTGATTGAACATTTACTAACAATATAATCAGAAAATACAACTGGACAAGAATCACAAAGCAGCCCAAACTAGTCAACCATATACCTTAAACACTTAGTATTTAATAAACCTTAAAATTGGCTCCTTCCAGATTGGCTACCTCCAAATATGCACCTGTGAGATCAGCAGCCAGAAAATATAGAAATACTCGAAAGATTAGAACTGAGAAATAAATTGTGCATTTAATCCACAGTCAAACGTACCTGGAGATGTGCAAGTTGCAGGTCTGCCCTGTTGAAAGAACACTTTATCAAGCAAGCATCTGCATATATTAAAAAAATCATAATTGAATTCAAAAAACTAATACAAGGTTAATCCAGACCATATATTTGGCCAGATGGTTGACAAGATCATTTGGCTTAGCTTCTTGATAAGACTAGCAGAATTGAGACTAGCCCTTGTGAATCAAAACATACCAAGTCAAAAATTTTCCCCAAAACTGTTAATGATATTTATCACAACGAAGATTAGCACTTGATAAAATAACGTTTTTGAGGCATGCACCGCTCAAGTCAAAACCCGACAAGTCCTGCATAAGTAATAACGGGAAAAATAAGTTTAGTAAAACATTTACTACTGGCATGTTGTGACTTTCTATTTGTCTAGGTCATGATAGCTAACTAAATTTTTTTATCTACAATGGCCACAAAGAATCACATAATGAAACAAAAACAATAACAAATTCATACTTCTAAAATTAAGAGATTAAACTAACATCAAGTATCTTACAAATTTGTAATACACATGATTTGACAATTAATCTTGAGTCGCATACTCGCATTACAAAATGTATTTGACCATACCAGGTTAGAAAGATCAAGCCCAGAGAGATTTACTCCTCTTAAATTGAAATGTCTGGAATGTTTGATGCGATATTTGATAATATCACTGCGTGTTAAGTCAGTATCCATTTGTTCATCCTTCTTCTTCTTGTTCAAGACCTCATTTATCCTGTCCACTAGTCCCTAAAAGTATTCAAAAGAAAGACTATTTATATGAACAGCTTCTTGTAAAATGATTTTATGACTTTGTTTATTGTATTCCCTTATATTTTGTCTTTTAGTTGTTTTCTCATTATTCTCTTCTTCTTATTATTAAAATTATAAAAAGTAACGTAACCATGGTAATAACACTGCCTAGAGTATTCTTAAGGTGTAATTCTTATAGAAGTTACACCTTGTTAGGTGGTGCATCTTTTGAGAATTCTAAGAGGAAGTGTTCAGTCAATTAACACCAACTCTAAGCAATAAAAGCAACAATCAGTATGATGCTTGCAAATACAGGGGTAAACGAGCCTAGTTGACTTACAAGAAGCTGATAGTATTCTGCTTCCCGCAAAAGCTCTGAACACTCCACCAGTTTCGGCAACAATATCAAATTAAACAAATGAAAACCTAAATACCTAATTAATCTACCATTTACACCTGTTTAAGCAGCAATATTAAACTAGTTTTACACCCGTCCCAGTCTGGTTTTCCAAATTAATAAAAATTCAAACTTAACATAAACAGTAACCCAAAAAAAAACTTACTGACAGGAAATTAATAACCTCCAATAGAGGTTCCAGACAAATATCGATAGAGGTTCCAGAAAAAAGGATCGATTTATTCGAAGAGGTTCAGATCTCCGACAACTGAGGTTGCGTTTTCTTCGATCATCATAACCTCCAATAGACTCGGATCTAACAGATCGTCATCATCTTCAGCCGGGACCTGCGATTTTGGGCGAATGGCAATTACGATTCCGGTTTCAAGACTTGGAGCAACGATTAGAATGAAACCAACTAATTTCCACCTTTGATTTGGATTCGGTTTGGTAAGGGGGCTGTTGCTACAGATTGAATGAGCTAAACAGCAATCCGCCCGTCTTTGCTGACAAACCGACCAGATTGAAAACCGTGTAGCAACATTCGAATTCGGACAATGAAGCTAAGTTCTTCGACTTGGTAGAAAATCTCAAGGATGTTGGGGTTGAGCAGAAGAGGAAATCAACTTTGGGGGGTTACCTCCTCATTAGATCCAAACCCTAATTATATTGGAGATTTGGAGCGATGCGAAATTAAGAGCGGGCCTCTACAAATTAACCCGCTTAATTTAAGTTTTCATCTTGCCACAGCTAACACGGTGGCAATTAAAAAAGGCCCTTTTATTTTTTCGATGTTTTTAATTTTGTTTAGTATTTTTCCTATGGATTTGTCACCAAAATTAAACGGTGGCAAAATTTCCAACCATTTAGCCACCATATCATAACAAGCACGCTTAATTTCAATTTTGGGGGAAGCGGGTTGCTAAATTTGCTACCATTTTTTTCGGTAGCAAATTTTAGTGACAATTGCCCAATTTTCTAGTAATGAACCTCACACTATATATATATATATATATATATATAGAATGAGGATCATTACAGAACGCTATTTATTGCGAGAACAAAAAGAACAACTTTAAATCACTAAATTTTGTGATTTAAGGTTCATATTTTTTGAATTTTATGTTTCTTACATTCATATGTGTATGATATATACATAAAAAAACTATATATTTTTACTTACACATAGCCTACATACATGTAGCTAATTTAACCTACACATAACCTACATATGTGTAGGTTATATGAAAACAGAAAATTTTTCATATTTTGTTTTGAATTCTAGTGTGAGAAATAATAAATCTTACATTTGTAACATTTTCGTTTACTTTCTAGGCTTTTAGGATTGAAGAAATGGGTGACTCATTTTGTTCTGCGTGTTCTTGCGATATTTAGTGTTCTGCATAGAACCTTCCCATATATATATTGATTTTTTTAATCAAATTTTTAGTTACTGAATATCAAATTTTAATCAAATGTTTCATTCCATGATTACTCTGTTTAATTGAGTTTGTTATCACGTTTGATTCCATGATCACTGTTATTGTTGTAACTAGTAAAAATACTTCAGTTATGTAATTTTTTCTACATGTTACAATATATTATAGTTTTTCTTCTACATATTATTGTAAATTTTTGTACGCATTATCATATTTTTTTTCTATTATCAACACTTTGTAATACACGGTCTATAACCTAGTTATATAAAAAATATAATCGATGCTCAAATTGTAGAATATTTTTTTTTTTCCAAATTAACAACACCCCATACTTCCTGCAGAGAAGAGGGATTGCTTATGAAATGTTATAGTGTGTACATGGATGAACAATAATAACCAAAGATGACGTTTAGGAACTTTAGTGATCAAGTATGAAGAAAAACTCATTGGTAGTTCACGAAGAAAAGGTAAGTTTTTAATGTTTTCATACCCTACACAAGTTGTAGTTGTAGTACGATACTTATTTAGTTATTTTGCAGGTATAAAATGGTAGTTATTTTTACTATCATTGGGCAATATACGAAAGCTTTGTTTGGTAGACCTACCAACTTAAGGAACGTATGATTTCCTCTAAAGATGAAGTTATTTAAATCAAATCTGGTGGGTTGAGAAAACTTATGCTGGAGGCTGTTACGTTTGGTTCCATTTTGTGGGATGTTGAGAGCTACGCTGGTTCCAGGTAATACCTAAAATAAATATTTCGTTGGGGACTCTTATTAGTCAACTAACATGCATCAATTTTGTTTTGTATATGTCGACAGGATCAGGTTAAGATGATGATAGCGGAGTCTTCATGAGAGACATGATGGAGTGGACGCATATGTTGTATGTGTTCGTGGGATTGCATGGCTAGGATCGAACACTACATATGATAACAAGGTGTTTCGTATTACAAAGAAGATGAAGATGTCTATTGTTTTATTAGTGACACTTGTGATTGTGTGATTTATTTTATATTGTAAATAAGTAACAGTTTTAAGTAATCAAATTAATTTGATGAACATTTGTAGTGCCAAAGAAGATGTTTGTTTTTACCGACACAAAATTTGTGCCACAAAAGTCTTTTATATCAAGGCAAAACAAAAGTATATGTACGTAATTATGAATAGTTTTGCGACACAAAATGTGTGCCACAAAAATCCATTTTTATATTGTGGTGGTAAAAGTGTTCTAATATGTTTTTTTTAGGACGCTATTTAAGTTGTCTATAGACATATTATGCGACTATAAATTGGTTTCATAATCTTATTTGGTATATTAGGACCCTTTTCTTGTTACTAAATTAGCTATAATGTTACATCATAAGGGTCTTATCAATTAATTTATAAGGACGCTTGTAAGTGAATCAAAAGATTAAAAGTATGTAAGCACATGTTAGGACATCGTAAAAGTGTCCTAATATGTTTTTATTAGGACACTATTTTGGTTGTTCAAAGACGTATTACGTGACCATAAAATTGGTTTCATAATATTATTTGAGATGTTAAGACGCTTTTTTTAGTTCCGGGACTTATTACGACCCCTTTACATGAAACGCTTTTACCGTTGGTCCTATTAAATGAAAAGTCCTATAAAATAGCATTTTAGGACGCTTTTGCGCGTGCTAAAAACCCAGTTTTCTTGTAGTGCACATATGTACATAAATATAAATTATAGATATATAAAGACACACCTATACATATATATACTAACATACAGATATACATAAATATTAATTAAAATTAGAGTAAATTACAAGAATCGTCCTTTATGTTAACACCATATTACAAACTATTTCCTTTATCTTCAAAAAGTACAAAAAACATACTCGATGATTGCAAACCCTTGACATTAAGTCCTTTAGCCCTAACTGAGTTCGGGATAAAAGGGCATAACGTGCAAGACTTTTCAAACATCGAGTAAGTTTTTTTTGAAGATAAAAGACATAGTTTGAAATCTGGTGTCAACATAAAGGACGATTTTTGTAATTTACTCTTAACGTTATAGTTTTATATATATATATATATATATATATATATATATATATCACTCTATTAGATTTTATTTCATTATATATGTTGGTACACTTTATGTGGACGCGACTCGATTCGGTTCGATTCGACTCGGTTAGGTTCGGCTCAAGCCCGACGTAGCGACATTCCTCCGTCGTGCACCCCAGAGTTCGACACGCGAAGCACGGAGAGCCGCGAACCAATTCCCGCCTACACATCACCATGACATCATCATGATGATGTCATGATGATGTCACTTGTTTTGACTAATCTTTACATTCTGAATTTATGGAATTCATGAACGTATAGTCTGCTGGGCCGAAACTTCATTGGGCCGAAACCTCACTTGGGCCAAAACCTTAAGTTCACAATGCATATCGACGAAACTCTTAGGAGTTTCGTCGACTTTGAAGTTTCATCGTGGCCATCCCATGTTTTGTCATATATATCGACGAAACTCTTCAAGTTTCGTCGATATTGGAGGTTTCGTCGGGTCCATGAAGTTTCGTCTCTGATGTGCTTATATATACAGCAACTGGACAGAACACACAGTAGAGAGAGAACTGAGAGTTTCATTTGTGTGTATCATTGTAATATCTTTCTGTAACGAAACTCTGTTAATTCAATACACAACCGTTAAACGTTATATCTTTGTGTTGTGTTTATCTCTCGCTCGGTTTGTATCGTAACGTGGATCCGCACTCGTTACGGTATTCGAAACAAGTTCTCGTAGTTGTTCGGCGATCCAAAAACGGACCTACAATTGGTATCAGAGCGTAAGGCTCGATTTCTTGTTGAAAACTGAGTTACCAGTGTGATTTTCGAGTGGGTTTTGAGTGTGTTTTGTGTAAAATTTTCAAAAACCCAGTTCTAGTTCATAAAGTCTGAATCAAAACTCAAAAATCTTTGTTGTTTTGGTGTCGTATTTGATTAAAACTTGTTTAAAAACATTGGAGATAATCGAAAGTACAAGTTGTGTCGAGTTTTAAGCAAATTCGGGTTTCGGAAAATTCGTCAGTGGCCGGAATCTTCAAATCTTCAAAGTGTTCTTCATACTATCAACTTTTTGATCTTTTGTGTAGTAACTGTGCAATTTGTTGGTGAATTAAAAACTATATCTTGTTTGAAAAATGTGTTGTGAAGGCATGGTGGGTTGTTTGAGTTGGTAAGATAAGCATGGTTTGAGTTGAAGATGGTGTCTTGTGTCAGACAATAGGATAAGGTTACTTTGAAATATCTCACCAAACCTCACCAACTCTCTGTTCTTATCTCTTTGTCGACGAAAGCATAAGCGATGAAACCTCCATACAGTTTCGTCAAAAAGAAATTAGGACGAAACATCAAAGTTTCGTCACAATCTTTGAGGTTTCGTCGAAGCATTGTTTTCCAATAGAGTTTCGTCACACATGTTTCACCATTGAGTTTCGTCGCACAAAGATCATCAAACTGTTTCGTCATACATAGAGGTTTCGCCATAAAGAAGTTTCGCCAAAAACCCCTGAAGTTTCGTCATTGTGGAGTTTCATCAAAGAAGTTACGTCGTTATCTTGGTTTCGTCGAGCACAATATTTCATCAGAAGTTTCGTCGATCACAAATAGAGTTTCGTCAATCACCTTAAGTTTTGTCGAAACATTGTTTTTCAAAGGGTTTCGTCGAGCATAATCCGGTTTTGTCGATTATCAGATTGTTTCGTCGAGTATCGGTTTCGTCATAACAAGTGATTCTTCACATAAAGTTTCGTCGAGTAGTTTGTTTCGTCAAACAAGTTTCGCCAAGACCAGAGTTTCGTCGAGAAACTTGTGCATCTTTCACAGAAGCCTTGCAAATCTATCATAACAGTTTGTTTTCAAGTGTGTAACCAGATTTTCACTTTCATACATCAATCATGAGTTGTACAAGTCCTTAGGATTGGAGTACGGACCCAAGCAGGTGAAGATCAGACTTCGGCAGCCGTTTGGTTAAGGAATGTCATGCCTCAACAATCGATTAGTGCAAGTCAATGGGCATTGGTGAAAAACCAGAATCAAAGCATTCAAAATCTATTGATAAGTGAGAGCGTAATGGGAAGCAACAACCGCCCGCGAAAGTTGAATCACATGAACGAATATCCGACATGGAAAGGTCGTTTCCATACGTACGTTCTAGGGCAAAACACCGAGTTATGGACGTGCTTCATTTCGCCGTATAATCAAGATCTTGAAGAAGCAGGATCAAATGCCACGACCTTTATGAATATGCAAGAAGCCGACAAGAAGGCATATGATCTGGAGAAGAAGACGTTTTCTATTCTCACACAAGCACTCCACAAAGACATCTATCATCAATTTGGCTATTGTACCAGCGCGAAAGCTTTATGGGATGCATTGGTAGCGAGAGGAGAAGGAAATGCTGCTACTAGAAAGACACGCCATGATCTATTGAAGAAAGAGTTTGAATCATTTCAATTCTTGGAGAATGAAACCCTAAATGATATGACTACTCGTTTTCATCATTTGATTAGTGAAATGTATTCCTATGGTGTTCTTGCAACTCAACAGGAAATGGTTGCACGGTTTGCTAATGCTCTACCTCCAAAGTGGAGCCCATTCATTGAGCTTTTAAAGCATACGGGCGTTTTAGATACTGTCAGTATCTATGAATATATTCAGAAGTTGGAGCACAAGAATGATGAAGAAATCCGGAAAGCTAAACAAATTCCTATTCCTCAAAATACTGAAATGTACCTTGCAGGTTTTAACTCTTTAGCTAGTTCCAGTTCCAGTTCAGCTCAGCAACCAAAACTACAGACGACGTTCATGTCCAATACAAGCTCTTTTCTGTTTCCACAATCAGCTCCACCTCAGGTTTTCGATCCAAGTGCCTATCATCCGCCAGCACATATGATTGCTCAAGCTCATGCTTTTTCTAAACCAGATCCGAGTGCATGGCTATCTAAACCCCAACCTCCAACACAAGTTCCTCCCACTCAACCTCAATTTGATCCAAATGCCTATATTCCAACACCATCACAAGCCCAACCACAACCTCAAACCAAACAACCACAAGCAAACTTATCCAAAGTCAATGTGGAAACTGCAAGGGAAACCATGGAACTTCTTAACACCATGGTCAATGCCTACTGTGGACTAGTCGCAATTCAAATTGGCAACATTAATTTGACAAACGAAGACTATCAGCAGATAGACAAGGACGGAATGGAGTTAATGGATATCAAGTGGGCGTTTGCGAGCACGGTTAGACGAGCCAAGGATTATATGAGGAGAACCGAGAAGATTAGCTTGGAAAGCAAGCGGGTTACGAAGTACGGTTTTGATAAGGATGCCGTGACGTGCTTCAATTTCGGTGAGAAAGGACACTTCAAACGTGAATGCACGCGACCGAGCAAACAAGGAAACCAAAATCCCTTCCAAAATCAAACAAGTACTTCAAATCAAGCTAACAACGAAAGAGGGATAGTAGCTGATAACAACCAAACAAACCAGTCAGGGCCATCTAATACTAATCGAGCATTAGTGGTACAAGCAGATGAGTGATGTGATTGGTCCGTACAGTTGGGAGGAGGAACTGCATGTTATGCGAAGATCATCAGTCACATCAAGCATGTGCACAAATAAGAATTCTCTGAAGATGATGATAGTTCGGGATACAGAGGCTGTTCCGATTCAGAATCAGATGTGAATGAGAGAACTGATTCTGAAGGTGATAGTTTGTTGAATGATGCTGAGGAGGTAAAGTGTCAGAAATATGTCTTGGTCAAGAAAGCTGATGCTACATGAGAAGAAATGGAGAAGATTCTCACTGAAGATGGATCTTTCTCTTCTCAAACTGCCTTTATGGCTAATGTCACAGCTTCTACAAGTCAGGTAAAATCTGAAACTCCTAGCATATGTAGTGATTGTGCTGATATGAAACATGAATGTGCTGAATTGAAACATGAATCTGAAACGGTTCATAGTCACAATCAGAGTTTGGTTATTGAACTGTAAAAATGCAAAGAGGCAAACATGGCCTTAGCTCGCAATGAAAAGGATTTCAAATCAGTAATTGAAACTTTAAAGAAAAGTGTTTCTGAATTAACAAAAACTGTTTTTAACAAACAAATTGGTATTAATAACTACATTAATATCATTGAGGAAACAAAGAAAGAGCTAGCCGTGGCAAAGTGTGAGCATGATACGATCAAGCTCAAATTGGAGAGTTACTCAAACTCCCGATATGTGCTTGATCACATCATAGACGTTCAAAAGCTGAAAGGGAATGTGAAAGGCATTGGGTATAAGTCATGTCCGCCTCCTTTGAGACACAACTATACCAGAATGCCCGATGAGGAGGAAATGGCTCGTTTTGAACCAAGTTTGCCTCTTGATTATGAGGAAGTTACTACAGGATTAGGTTTCAAATCAGACAGTTCCTCGAGTACCTCATCTGAAGAAACAGAAACTTCAACGTCTACAAATCAAAGTGCTCCAATTATTGAGGACTATGATTCGTCTGATGATGAATCAGATGTGAGTGATCAGGATAAATCTCTTAATGATAGGAAATGAGTAGAAGTGCCTATTGAGAATCATATTCTGTGTGATCCTCCTACTCCTGCTGTGCACTCAACTGTTAAACAAGAGATAGATCACATCAAGGAAACAGTGTCTACCGTTAAAAGTGATAACGTGTTATACACTTTGGTCGGTGATGGTAAAATTTATTCAAACAAAGATTTTCCCATGAAAAACGTCAATCAATCTTTGATTGACAAAATGTTTAAAGATACTACAAGTAAGTTTTTGGAAAAAGGGATACCGAGAGTTTCTGTAACTCAGTGTGATCCTATTCCAAAAGCCGAAGTTAGAAGAAAATTTGGAAATAAAAAATCACCGACAAAGCAACAACCTATCGCTTTTAAAGTTAATCAAAAGGAACAACGAGCTCAAAAGCCCAAGATTTCACAACCGAGGGTGGAAGCAAAGGGAGCTCGTTACAAGAAAAAGGTTCAGATGGTGAACTTCGTGAAATCAAGAGGGACTGATAAAATTGAAACTTTCAAAAAAAAATCCAACACGGATTTTGTTAAACAAGTTAAAATTTTGAAAAGAAACAATCAAAACAATTACACACAACACACAAACGGTTGTGATGTAGGACCAAGTACCTCAAGATCACGAAGTTCATCATCAAGCTCTTATAGTTATGATACTCCGAGGTTTGTTAAGCGGAGATCATGTTTTGAATGCTGTGAGTATGGACACATTGTCAAGAACTGTCCATATCTCACCAAGGGAAAAGAAAAAGTTGATGCCCCACGTGGTAACAGTTAATTACCATAAAAGATCTGTTTCACCACAACAGGACCCTCGTCTTGTTAAACAACGAGAAGTGAAACAGAAAAAGAAACAACGAAAAGAAGTTGAAAAGGCGTTAAAACCAGAGGTTGTCCAAACAAAATCTGTTAAATCGGATGTTAAACATGAAAAACAGAAACAAATTTGGAAATCAAAATCGGTAACTGTTTCAGGGGGAGTTCAATAAATTCCGAATCATTAGGAAATCGAAGTCACAATCCTCGATCTATGAAGGCTTGGGTCCCCCTCTCCAACTAATCTCTGAATGAGTGTGCAGGATGTTCCAGGAGGAACTATTGATAGTCTTAGGATTGTTGATAGTGGAGCGTCCATGCACAAGATCGGCGACATGTGGCTCCAAAATATTATTACATCTAGAAGTTGTTACCTGTGATGGAGATAAGAAAAGGAAAAGAAGAACATGATAGTGAAAGAATGTCTGATGATAGAAATTGAAAGCTTCGACAAAATGAAAATCATTTCAAAGTTTGATTGTTAAAGGCTTTGATCGGGTCCCCAGGATAGATTCAATCAAAATGTACGCACCTGTAGCACGTCTGATGTTCAAAATCAACAAGATGAACGTGCAGTGTACATTTCTTCACGGTGTGATTGAAGAAAATGTGTTTGTTGAACAAACCAACCGGGTGTGCGGATGCCTTGGCCTGGATTGAACAGCCGCACACTACTTCTTAAAGAGAAAGACAAAGACCTTCGATGGTGCAATGTGGAAGACCAGCCGGACCCAGAGGTTTATGATCTTGTTGCTGTAAAGAGTTTTCTCAGATTAATTGAAGTAGTTACAAAAATCAACTTTGAAGTCCACACCGGGTGGTTATCCAGTTTAGGAGAGCGCTCAGATTCATTGCAATGCACGAAGCAGTTGCATGATACAATTTTAAATTTCTAATCTCTCCTATACTTGTCGATATTTAAGCTGCTTTATGAATTATATCATCTCGTACAGCACTCTTTGGCCAGACACGTTGATCTCAAATATCACCTCACACGTGATTGTTTCAATATGAAACTCGTCAATGTTGTCATGGTCCGCATCGCTTACCGACGTGGCAACTGATTTTTCCAAAATTCGATAAATCAATTCTGATTAAAATTAATTTTGGTAAACGACATTAAGGTAACACATGAGTTAATCCGACATCAGGAAATCGCATTTGTAAATACCTTTGTGTTTTTAAAATTTATCATATTTGGTTGATTTTAGGGGGAGTAAATCCAAATTTAAAAAATAAATCCAAATTTAAAAAATTCAAAAACATCGAAAAATTTCAAAAACACAAAAACAATAGGAAAACAAAAATGAGTTTCCTGGCGAGAAAAGGAGAAAATGATAGTAAATCAGTGGTCTGTCGAAACCTCTTCGAACTAAACTTAAAATGAAAAACGATAAGTAGCTCTATATTCGATGTATCGGTAGGCTCACAATCATTTTAAAGTGTGCAGGGGATATAAACTTAAATCGACTGAAGATTAGGTGGGAACCATTCATTGGCATGTGTTCTTGGTACTGAAATTTTGTTTGAGAGATTGCCGAGGTTCTGAGATATTCGGTCTTTATGCTGTCTTATCATCTGGGTATCATGGTTGTATCTTTTACCAAAAAATAACGGAGACGAAGTCTAGATCTTCCATGATACTATACATACGTGTACATATTGCATTCGACCTCAATAAGTGATCAACAATCACACGTCTAAACAAAATAAGTGATAATATATCACATTTATCCGGGAGTCAAGTTCATCTCTTTGCTGTACGTTGTACTGACCTGTTCACGGACTTGCTCCTGTGCCCTCATGCATATGAAAATCAAGTTCCTCATCAATAAGTGATTCTATCACATAGGGCATGTTTTCAAATCAAAATAAGTGAGTATCTCACATTCTTTTATACGGTCAAACAGATGATAAGCGGTATACTCACCGGTAAGATGAACCCTCGTGCATAGCTTGATACGGGAATGTGTCGTGTGTGGATGAACACCGGTCGGTAAGTATAAATCATACACCAATCGTATCCCCTCGCCATTATTACATCTGATAAGTTGAGCTTAAGTGGACAACAATACCGATAATCGATATATGATGCTTATCAAAATGTTAACTAACTGAACAACAAGAGCGTTTTGGCGTGACCGTACACTGATATGATTCCCTTACCCTCGAAACTCGCAAAAAGATTGTCTGTAAATATTTATTTACATTTCTTCGTTTCTGTATCGCTGTATATATTTATTTATTGTTTTCCGTCTTTACATTTGAAAAATGAAAAATACCAAAAAGATTTTAGGTGTGTTTTAATCTAAACTTTATAAAAGCCAAAAAGATTTTGCTTCTAGTTTATTTTAGATTGACAGATGTTGGAACTCGAGTCTATCCTACCCAAAATCCTGATTATAAGCCGGAAAACAATTGCATCTTCATAAACAGTCGAAGTTAACAAGTTTTGAAAGTTAAAGGATTAAAATTGATCAATTTTTAAACTTTCAAACTGTTGTCGGTCGGTGTTTGATTGAGATTTGATCTCATATGTGTCGTTTGTTTAATTTGTCTATATTCCAAACGGTTGTTCTCATTACGTGTTTAGCTTTCTTGTATGTGCAGATGCGACAATCAAACCAGCTAAAGGCGAAGAGAACATGTCAGGTGACAAGCCGTAAAGCGAAGACACGACGTTGATGCAATCAGAAGATCAAGATGATCGGGTTGCAGTTGATCACTCATCAACACCAAAAGGATCAAAAGTATTTGAGATAAAAAGATTCGCGAGCATCATTCAAGGGGGAGTTTATTGATACACTCCCTGCTTGTGAACACGTGAAGACATCTGAAGATCCGACAATGTGAAGAACAAACCATCACAAGTAGCGTCCAAGGGGGAGTTTTTTGGTACACATTATGTGGACGCGACTCGATTCGGTTCGATTCGATTCGGTTAGGTTCGGCTCAAGCCCGACGTAGCGACATTCCTCCGTCGTGCGCCCCAGAGTTCGACACGCGAAGCACAGAGAGCCGCGAACCAATTCCCACCTACACATCACCATGACATCATCATCATGATGTCATGATGATGTCACTTGTTTTGACTAATCTTTATATTCTGAATTTATGGAATTCACGAACGTATAGTCTGCTGGGCCGAAACTTCATTGGGCCGAAACCTCACTTGGGCCAAAACCTTTAAGTTCACAATGCATATCGACGAAACTCTTAGGAGTTTCGTCGACTTTGAAGTTTCATCATGGCCATCCCATGTTTCGTCATATATATCGACGAAACTTGAAGAGTTTCGTCGATATTGGAGGTTTCGTCGGGTCCATGAAGTTTCGTCTCTGATGTGCTTATATATACAGCAACTGGACATAACACACAGTAGAGAGAGAACTGAGAGTTTCATTTGTGTGTATCATTGTAATATCTTTCTGTAACGAAACTCTGTTAATTCAATACACAACCGTTAAACGTTATATCTTTATGTTGTGTTTATCTCTCGCTCGGTTTGTATCGTAACGTGGATTCCGCACTCGTTACGGTATTTGAAACAAGATCTCGTAGTTGTCCGGCGATCCGAAAACGGACCTACAATATACAAATTTACAACGATATCTATACATTCTATCCCAATCATGCCAATAAAAAAATTAACACCAAATCTAAAAGTTAAACCTTAAACCGTTAAACGACAGTCTGCTTATCGCCTCAATCTCTCATGTTGTTACCCTAAGTCCATCGTCTCCTCCTCTCAACGTCATTGTTCGTGTAATATGATCATCGCCTCATCGGCCACAACATTGTTATTCATAAGAAAAATATTATGCCATAAAATGTGTGTTTTTAAAGTCATAAAAACTTGAGACGCAACATTGTCACTATCTCTCTCCGCAAATTTAAATCGGGTGACACGGTTGTCAAAATCGATTGAAGTTCGCTTGACGCTCGCTCGAAATAATTACTACTCGAAAAATGCTCTGATTTGATACTCGGTTTTAAATGAGCCGCTCCGTTCGGTTCGGTTTAGTTTGGCTCGTAAACAACCCTAGTCTAGACACATTCTAACTTTGAGCAAATAGAAATCTAAGCATAAGAAAAGGACACAACATAAAAAATGGGTTCGTCACTAGTTCTATGTAGGTAGCCCTTTGTAAAATAAATAATAAATGCTTTTTATTAAAAATTAAATTACAGAAACTAAAGGCAAGCAATAAATTACGATGCGATTACAAGTTAAAGAAAATGAAATACAAAGAAGTCCTTCGTCATATAAATAAATAAATAAAGAACTTTTCATAAAAATTTAATTATAGACTTTAAAGGCAAGCAATACATTACAATGCGATTACAACCGAAACAAAACGAAATACAAAGGTGTAGAGGCAACGGTTTTGGCTAAGTATCATTGTTCAACATAGTCCCCTTAAAACAGATTAAGGGTTTCGAAGGAAAATCCGTCTATTATCTTCTGGTGTATAATTGCCGAAGCAGTGTGTACCACCTGTGAAGACACGAGAACCTGAATTGTAACTTGAATTCGAAACAATCGTCACTAGTTCTATGTAGGTAGCCCTTTGTAAAATAAATAATAAAAAGCTTTTTATTAAAAATTAAATTACAGAAACCAAAGGCAAGCAATAAATTACGATGCGGTTACAAGTTAAAGAAAATGAAATACAAAGAAGTCCTTGGTCATATAAATAAATAAATAAATAAATAAAGAACTTTTCATAAAAAATTAATTACAGACTTTAAAGGCAAGCAATACATTACAATGCGATTACAACCGAAACAAAACGAAATACAAATGTGTAGACACATCGGTTTTGGCTAAGTATCCTTGTTCAACATAGGCCCCTTAAAACAGATTAAGGGTTTCGAAGGAAAATCCGTCTATCTTCTCTTCTGGTGTATAATTGCCGAAGCAGTGTGTACCACCTGTGAAGACACGAGAACCTGAATTGTAACTTGAATTCGAAACAAGATGATCACACAGGTTGCTAGAAAATTCTTAAAGAGTTGATGTTTTTTATGTGTCTTCTAACCAAGGTGAGCCTTCGTTTTATAGTCAACACAAAGTTGAAACAACTACATGAATTAAGAACGAAAAATTAATATGTATTGAACGTGTTTGGTGCACTTTAGTTCTGTTTTTTAATCTAATTATAAAATGCTAAGTTTGATCGTAAGTGTTGTTCCTTTTAGTGGAAACAATGCAATTGTAACCGTTGTACACTAGTAGATTCACCACCAAAACACACACATGCCACATTGCGTTTGCCATACAGGCCACACACCGTTCCATCTGCATCCGCCATACGTGTGTAGGGCAAAGTGTGCCACATTGCGCCCATAGCTCATATCACGTGAACGTGTGTGAATGTGAGTTAAGGGCATGGTTACATGGAATCAATAAGAAAAGAGAGCTTAGACTTATATATTACCTCAAGTTTTATCTTTCTTCCTATCTAGGACATGTTTCACTCTACGAATCTCACACATGGTAAAATTTAAGCAGTTTTGACAACTTAAATTCGAGTATGGATATTTCATTCATTTTAGCTTCTTTTTATGTAGGACCGTGTTTCGGGACCTAAACCGTGATTATCATGATTATGTTCATAGACGGGAAGATTAGAGACGGATGAAATACTTACTTGTATAGATTTGATAACATAACAAAGCAAACCGGCCCGATTAACAAGCTAACCGAACTATACCAAAGGAGTACACATCCGGGGAGAGACCAAGTGGTGATCTCTCCCTGTGAGGACTCAAACCTCTAAAACTTCCAAAAGTTGCAAATGGCAAGGGGTTGCTATTTATAGCCACACCCCCTTGTCTTGCAAACACACACGGTCAAACAAATAACCCTCTCGTTTGACCACTACAAACGAGCGGGTCAATACACGTTCGTTTGACCATTTCACTAACTATTACATATTCAGCATAAAATAAATCTAATCTATTCGAAAAGCATCGGACACAAAATCTGCATAAACAAATTCCCCCTTGTCCGTTGCTGTCGAATGCCGAAAATGCAACTGCAATCGATCTTCAGTCAAGTATTCATCCTTTCTGTGTTAACAAATTCCCCCTTGACCGATGATCCAGGTAAGTAGTATCTTGACGCTTCTTGTATAATAGTTCCCCCTCAAAGTATGCGTATCCGTGTTGGGTGTTGTGCAATTTCCTCAAAAGGCTCAATTGACCGATCTTCCGCTGATCTTCCAATACTCCAACCGGCATTTGATAAGGGTTCCATTCTTTAAAAACTACATCAAGTCTTGATTTTCAAGCATACTACATTGGTAGAGGTTTCTGGTGAACTGTCTTCTGTAAACCGTCTTTGTGGAATCGACCAAGTAATGCACTTTAATCTTCAGCATCAACACTCAGGAAAGTCAGCTAGACCAAGTGTATCTCTTGCAAGCTCAACCAACATGCTCAGTTAAACTACATCCAGATCTCATTGTCTCGCCTTTGTGAAGTTGACCACGTAATGCACTATAGATCTTCAGCATCAGTACTCAGGAAGTCAGCTAGACCAAGTACATCGTTTGCAAACTCAACGAATTGAGTTACCCCCAGATCCCTGTAAAATCCCAAAGAAACATCAAACCCAAAACCGAATCCTGCAGGTCTTCAGTCTTGAACTATCATCTTTCATAAAGATTCCCCAGGTCTTCACTGAACAGCGCTTTTATAACTACTGTAGACTTAAGATGCCTGTATGTTTCGGTGCAAAACTCTTCACGCTGGCTGGAGAATTAATTAAAATCCTCAAATATGTGTCTGTGCAAAACATTCCACGCCGAACCTTTTGTATCACCAGAAAATCACAAACTCTACCACCTGTGATTGCGTTTAGAAATTTACCGAAGAAATTCATCATACATTTTATTCCCCCATTTCTTTGGTAAGATCTCTAAACCTTAACAGATTCCCTCCACTTCAAAGGAACTGTCGTCAACTTTCAAATGTTCACCAATTCCCTTCACTTAGCGGAAATGTCGTCAATCTTCATTGACTGTTCTCGGTTGTTCGAAAAATCACGAAAACGACTTTCATCTTTGCATATTCTAGTTGAATAAGAACGTCCCCAAGTACCCCGTAGGATCCGACTTGTATCCCTCCAAAGACTCTGTGAACTCGTTAGGACCGGTATTGACATTCTAGGTTCATTCATTCGTTTTCAAATGTGAGAATATGACAATAAACAAAATGCTTTCGAACATTTTCGAATAACCGATAACAATCATAAACATTGACGTGCGGAAGTGAACATACCGTTTTGTTTTTGGCCCATAGTAGTCGCGTCACCATTTTTGACGTTTGCGTCGGTAACCGTGACTACCCCACAATTTTCAAAATATCATCATCTGTCTTCATCAAGCTTCATCATCCCGCGTGCTCCCGAAACCGTACAAATTTGACGTTGACATTTAGAAGCGCGGTTCAACTAAACTTCGCAAACACCCGACCCCACTTTGTTCGCGACCCATTAATATTAATCTTGTACTCTCGGCCCAGACGAAAAATGTATATTTCGTTGACTAATAAATAGGCCCAATAATAAATTAAGTCAAGTGAGACTATTGAGTATTTCATTCAACAACCCACTAATTCAACATCTCACTAATAAATTTAGTCCTCATGTTTTTTTTTCTTTATTTTTTTTCCCGTGAATCAATTTGAATGAGTAGGACAAAACAATTTGTATTTATTTGACTCAAGAGTTTTGGTTGACTTGTGTGTTACCTGGTTCTTCGTGAGAGATCATAGCAACCCAATAAAACCAATATTAAGTCCAAGCATTGTGGCCCACCACATGTGAGATATGATCCAAAATTCAGCCCAAGTCAACAACCCTACAAATATTTCTCTGTTTGTCTCGATACAAAACAAAACCCCAAAAAAAATTTATGCAGTCATCTTCTTCCCTCATCTTCGATACACAGACCATCCAAAAATCTACCTTCAAGGAAACCCCAAAAATCAAATAACCCTAATTTGAATCCACAAAGAAAAATGAAATTATCAGCCGATAATCATCATCACTTTCTGCGAATTCAAATTCACCAGCCAACAAGGTCTTCACTTTCTCTCTCATCGATACATAGACTCCTTCTTTTTCTTCGATATATCTCCATCGATTGAGTCAATACTCTCATTCAAACCTTCATTCAGACACCGCTTTCAGCCGACATCATCCAGGTATTATCCATCTTCTACCCTGTTCGACGAAACATGAAGCCGACGAAACAGGATATTCAGGAGTTTCGTCGCAGCAGGCAATCAGGAGGTTTCGTCGCAGGAGGGTGGGGGGGTTCGTCACAGGCGGAAGTTTCATGGAGGTGGGGTTTCGTGGGGAGGTGGGGTTTCGTCGGAAACCCTAAAATTTCTTAACAGCCGCCACCACTTCTTCAAGAACACAGTGTATTGTATCTTTTGCAGATTTGACGACAACATTGTATATATGATTTTTCATGATGATAACTTGATTATTTAGGTGTAAAACATAAAACTTAACCCTCTGGTCATCACAGATCTGCATATTCGGGTCCAGATCTGGATTTTTCTTCTTTTACACCTTTTTAACATCTTGAACAAAAATCATAATAAACACAGATCTAGAGCACATGTGATTTAGCAAACTGTTAGATTCACTAAATCGGGCACCATGGCTCTGATACCAATTGTAGGACCGTGTTTCGGGACCTAAACCGTGATTATCATGATTATGTTCATAGACGGGAAGATTGGAGACGGATGAAATACTTACTTGTATAGATTTGATAACATAACAAAGCAAACCGGCCCGATTAACAAGCTAACCGAACCATACCAAAGGAGTACACATCCGGGGAGAGGCAAGTGGTGATCTCTCCCTGTGAGGACTCAAACCTCTAAAACTTCCAAAAGTTGCAAATGGCAAGGGGTTGCTATTTATAGCCACACCCCCTTGTCTTGCAAACACACACGGTCAAACAAATAACCCTCTCGTTTGACCACTTCAAACGAGCGGGTCAATACACGTTCGTTTGACCATTTCACTAACTATTACATATTCAGCATAAAATAAATCTAATTTATTCGACAAGCTTCAGACACAAAATCTGCATCAACATTTTAGACGCTGTTTGATTGATTGCAAAGCTCTCGCATCTATAGCGCAAACTCATATATTAACCACAATTACATATAAATATTTGTGTATAAAGTTGGGAAAAAAAATTAATATTTCTTTTATTTTTGTTAGAAACTCTCATTGATAACAATCTAGACGTACAAGTTTTCTAAATACCAAAAAAGACGTATAAGTTTTGTATATACCAAAAAAGACGTGACTCATTTGAATTTTTTTATAACACCCTTGTCATATAGGATAAAGACAAATTTGTTCTAGGGTTTTTGAGATTGATTTCTTCCCAATGGCACTAATTGATGGTAGGGAAACAAAAGTATCGATGTCATGAGAGATTTAAATCGAATAAGAACTGGAAGATTGGATTAACTTGTCAATCGAATAACAACAGTAAAATTTGATTAACTTGTCGATCCAAATAATAACGTCAGTGATTTAATCGAGTAAGGTGGCGTGAGAGTGTGAGCTCCTTTAACACGAATGTTATTTGGTCCTAGTAATCAAATAATTGTTTTGGGCTTAATGTACAAACAAGTGTTTGGTGCTTAATTTTTTTTCCTCTCTTATAGATGCTGACACATGTATTTTATCTTGTTCTTTGAACAACGAAGAAAACACTCTCACATCCTTTTATTGTTAGTTCTCTATTGAAACAAATAGAAATTTGCTAAAAAAAGATATTAAACAGTTCTAATACTTCTAAGTTTTTTCTGACATCATATTATATATGATACAGCCTTTCCAAAAAAGAAAATTGTAAATGATACGATGTTCATTGAATTTAACAATGCAGCAACGCAAAAGAGATCGGAGTTGATTACTTTCTTAATGACACACAAATATGCTTGTTTAGAATTATACAAAACAAGAGGATGACAACAACTGGCTCTAAACAAAAATTTAAGATAGTCAACAGTTTCCACAATGGAAAGCCACATAAACAAGTGTCACCTTTGAATTAAGAGCAAATTTTCATCCCATGTAAAGTGTTTTGTCAGATAACCTTTGAGAGGGTATGGCCACTAATGATTTCTTTTTCTTTGTTACAAATCCAAACTCATCATTAACATCAAACTCTTCATCTTTAGGCAGGTTCCACTCGAAAGAATGCAAAAGAGATGCTAACATATATGTTAACATCTTGTCACCCAAGGGGATTCCCGGACATATTCTTCTTCCTGTTCCAAATGGCAAAAACTTCATATCATTTCCATTGTAATCCCATTTGCCGTTCAAAAACCTCTCCGGTTTGAACTCCAATGGGTTAGTCCAGTTGTTAGGATCCTGGTGGATTGCCCAAACATTGATATGCACGGTTGTATCTTTTGGGATTGTGTAGCCACCCACCTTGCAAGATTCATCTGGGGATTTCTGTATTAGGAGGGGAAGTGGAGGGTGTAATCTGAATGTCTCCTTGATCACTGCATCCAAATATGTCAATTTGTGCAAATAGGATTCTTCAACAATATTGTTTATACCAAAAACCTCGGTTAATTCATCTTGAACTTTTCTCATCACAACCGGATTATTCAAAATCTCTGCCATAACCCATTCCACCATTGTCGATGTTGTGTCATTTGCGGCAACTATGACGTCCTGTGGAAAACATTCAAACGAACTGATTGAAAGATGTATTTGTGAATAATATTTTCTATGTATTGGTAGCTAAAATTCAGATTTCTTTGTATAAAAAGATCACAATGAAAATGATATTTATAAAGCTAACTCCAAATGATAATGATAAAGACTAAAAACATGAATAACTATCATAAGGGCAGGCGGGGTGGTGAGTGATAAACTCCCACCACGCGTGATAACAACGAACACACCACCGCCACCATTCAATTATTAGTTTATAAACTTAATTATGTATTCTTATTATGTAATTAGGATAATTATACTTATCATATGTATGTATGTATCGAATAAGTGAAGGGATACGGCGGTTGATGAGAGACACCGTTTCAAATGGCGGTTATTCCCGCGAAAAGGATAACCATCGGAATCAACCGTCGCTCCCAAATGTATACATAGACAACTACCGGCAAACTGATTCGGTACCAAGATATTTTATAAGATATCCATTCTGTTTTCTTTTGTGTTCTATTGTTCGATTGTTTATCACACACAAGATCAAGGTTGATTATGGAATCCACTTCCATTCCCTGTGAAACTGTTTATGATATTCCCAATCTTCCAACATCAATTTCCACGCGTTAAACTTAATTCGCGTGATAAACTTTACGCGTGAAAAATGAAAGATTGTGAGGGAATGTGAGGGTTTATTCTTGGGTGTTGTGAGTGATGGGCATTTCCACTAAAAAAGGTTGTGAGTGATAGAATAATAGTTGATGACATGGCGGAACTTGATTGTATGTTGTAAGTGATGAGTGAGTGATGAGTGATCACCACCCCCACCCCCTAATACTCAAATCAGAGATAAAATAACGACCGTCCACAAACTTCAAGATAAATGATAAATCTGATAATAATAACTATAATAGATAGTAAACTTGGCAAACACATGTTTTATATCAAAGATTACATTTTTAGTGGAACTTGTGTTAGAAAGAACTAGAATAATTTGTTCCAAATCAAGCCCTTGATCGAGTAAACAAACACGCAATATGAATGAACTGGTTCGACTCTTTGTATTATTTATCAATAAAAGCACACTAATTACAATGACCCTAACCATCTATTTATACTAAACTTATTCTAATCCTAACCCGACTCAAACTCTATTATTAAAATAAATAAACAAATTAGATAAACCTATCTAAACCTTGATGCCCAAGAAAACATCCCTAGACTAGAATTAGGAAACCTAAATAAAATAAACTAAAACACTTAGCACCCTCCAACTTTTGAGTTATGACAAGATTAGTCCCAACAATCACCCCCCTAATCTTGTCAATAATTTTCTTCACATTAGAGCCGGTTCATCATCCTCATATCGGGTCAAGTTCACCGCTTCATCTTTCAACTTCGGACACTCGTTGTTATAATGACCATATTCTCCGCACTTATAACATTTCACGTGACTTTTATCCCGGAACCGCTCATTACCATCTCGACCTCTCCCGGACCCACGGCCTCTTCCCTGGCCACGCCCAAAGTCTACTCAGTTCAACCCGAATACAAACTCGCTACACTTGTAACATGTCACATGGCATCCCGTTGGAACCGTTCAATAAGATCACGACTTATCACGGATCAACGACCTCTCCCCGGTCACATCCAAAGCCACCCGATTGAACTCCAACACCATAATGTCACCCCGTGTTAATTTTTTTCTCTAACCATACCTTTTTCCGAACAACCTTATTCAAGAGGCTCTCCACCGACAAAGAAAATAAGCCACCCGCTTCTTCCGTTTTCTCACCTTGCTAAACAAGACGAATCCAAAGCTACCTGCTTTGACGGATCCATTCTGCCAGCTTTTCACGCACTACGCCGGTCTCCTCTTATCACGAACAAGCCAATCAAGATACTTGCAAAACATTCTGCTGTTGTCACCGTTGTATAACAGCTGCGCAAACCCGCAACTAACATGCGAACAACCTTGAACCGCTAAACCGCTGCCCTCTCACATGCACCCTTTAAACCGTGCATACCAAAATTAATTCAATTAACCCAACACCAAATTTTGGGTTGTCCACTGACTTTGAATTAATTAAGCTGTAAAAGGATTTCTCATTCACCTCCACCTTGGAATACTGTTTAGGATTTAACAACCCATCCAAACCGTTAACCATGCATGATCCATCTACGTGGACTTTAATTTGAGACACCACCACGTAAACCGTTGCCAACTCCCTTTTGCCGTCAACCGTTTTACCAGCTCCAAAATTTCCGATACTGCCGTTCAATACCTTTTTTCCTCCGTCTTCAACCACGCCGGTTTCATCGCCGTTGCAGCCCTGCGAGGGGCGGCTCCCCTTCTTGAAAACGACTCTCAAAACGGCCAAGTAGCTCTGATACCAATTGTTGGAAATCAGGCCAGGCCCTTGATTGAGTAAACAAACACGCAATATGAACGAACCGGTTCGACTCTTTGTATTATTTATCAATAAAAGCACACTAATTACAATGACCCTAACCATCTATTTATACTAAACTTATTCTAGTCCTAACCCGACTCAAACTCTATTATTAAAATAAATAAACAAACTAGATAAACCTATCTAATAAACCTTGATGCCCAAGAAAACATCCTTATACTACCATTCCCTATGAAACTGTTTCTGATATTCCCAATCTTCCAACATCAATTTCCACGCGTTAAACTTAATTCGCGTGATAAACTTTACGCGTGAAAAATGGAAGATTGTGAGGGAATGTGAGGGTTTGTTGTTGGGTGTTGTGAGTGATGGACATTTCCACTAAAAAGGGTTGTGAGTGATAGAATAATGGTTGATAACATGGCGGAACTTGATTGTTTGTTGTGAGTGATGAGTGAGTGATGAGTGATCACCACCCCCCACCCCTAATACTCAAATCAGAGATAAAATAACGACCGTCCACAAACTTCAAGATAAATGATAAATCTGATAATAATAACTATAATAGATAGTAAACTTGGCAAACACATGTTTTATATCAAAGATTGCATTTTTAGTTGAACTTGTGTTAGAAAGAACTAGAATAATTAAGAAAAAACGTACCATCAATTGAGACTTAATTTGGATCATGTCAAATGATACTGGATTGTGTTTTTGATCTTTAAGCTCTAATAGGATCTGTAGAAAATCCTTCCTTCCATCTTCTTCAACAGCCCCATCGATTTTGCTGGAGTTAGCTTTGATTCTTTTTTCAATAATATTATCAAAAATCTGATCAATATATTCGAGTTGCCTCTGCATATCTCGCCGCCTTTTTTGTAGATCAAACCATGATAACCATGGAAATAAATCGGATATGTTTGGTGCTCCTAGTAACTCAACAATTTTCATTTCAACTTCATGAAACCCATCTCCAATATGGCTAGATCCCATCCCTTCATCCGATTTGCTACAACCCCATAATATACTTGTCACAACATTAAATTGCGTGTTAAAAGCAATTTCATTAATATTGACCTTTTTCCCGATTTTGGTATAAACTTCATTCACCATCTTTTTCACTTCATGTGTTCTAAAAATCTGAGATGCTTTTAGACATGCGTTGCTCATCACCTGGCTGACTAAAATCTTACGCATGTTACGCCATTGTGCTGTTTTACTGTTGGCAAACGTAATATCAGCCTCACCATAAGTGATCACTGACGCTACTATTGGAGTGTTGCGGTTAACAAAGGTCTGGTCCAGGTCACGAGCCACGACCTTTACTAGGTCTATGGAGTTCACCACAACATGAAGCTTACTTCCGAGCCGCAGACTGAAGATGGGACCGTATTTGTGAGCCATCTCGGTGAATCTTTCATGTAAGTTGGAGCCAAGAAATGGGAGGTAGCCTACAATCGGTAAGCCGGTAGGACCTGGCGGTAAGGATGTTTTCCCCTTTGTTGTATAGGATAACATCCATTTGTACCATAGAAATAATAGTGCCAAAACAGAAATGGTGAGAATTGTGCGAGCAAGCTCGTCTTGCTCGTTGTTAACTTCCCACCACCATGACCAGTAGATGATCATTTTGTGATAAAAATTAGATCCAAGTACTGATATCATTTTTGCTACACATGTTATGTTAGCAGTCTGCTTGTTATATTTATAGTTGGTTTAGGACCTAGGACATGCCACAAGCATACGGCATGAGCGACACCTGTGAAGTTTGGTTATTTTAAAATTTTGGAGAAGCTGTCTTAAATTCTAATATGCTTCTACGTAAAAGTCAGATAAAAGACTTACGTAATTGTTTTTGTTAATACCAGTTATTCAGAAATGGACAAAGTGTATAGTTCGCTTGTCTACACAAGAAGACACCTGCGAATCAATTTGTCTATTTCGGACATAAAATTTGTTATTTTTTTATTTTATTTATCAATTACAGGTGATGTGTCTATTTAATAAAGAATTACACATATGGACTCTATGGTTTATAGCTAGTTTCATCTTTGGGTACTAACTTTTTTTAACAGGTTTAGATTTTATAGTTTCAATTTTGTAACACATTTGGGTACTAACACCAAAATTATCAATATAATGACTAAAATACCCTTCCATTCTTTTTAATTTTATCAATGTAACACATTTGGGTGCTAACACCTAATTTTATTTAAGTTTAAATCAATTTTACAAAATCTATTTTTTATTTTCATCTTTTAATTATATATCTTAATTAACATAAAATCTATTTATTTTTTTATTTTTTATTTATAAATATAAATTAAAAAAGTCAGAATACGTACGCTCCATTTTTTATTTATTAATAATATTACTAAATAACACTAGATAAATATCTGACTAATATTATGAATATATTAAAACTCTTTAAAATATAAATTAAATAATGAAACAAATGATATAATAAGTATCTATTAAAATCCATAGCAATCTTGAAAACACACGAATATAATATCTGAAAATTAGTTAAATTAATATATCAAGATATGTAGCATAATCAAGAAAAACTATTTAAAAATAACTACAACTAATTTAATATATTTTGTAGTAAAATCGTAAAAATGTTTAATCTAATCTGATTTGTTTGTCACAATCAATTACTTGGCACATTTTGAGACGGTGTGATTAAACCATGACGTCTCTATTTTATTTGTGTATCTATGTGCTTAGGAAACACTTTAGTTCCGTTAAGATACAGTCTTTTATTATTATTGTTATTGGTTTTATATTATTTAATCCCATATATTTAAAATTACAAAAATTAAAACTAAGTTTTATACATTAAACACGTGTAATACACGGAGTTTTAACCCAATATCATAATAATAATTTACTTGCACATTACCAACTATTATTATACCTAATGAATTTTTAATTATTTAAGATTTTGAGCAACTTCTATCGTGCTAAATTATTTATCATTTCTTAAAAAATTATATATAAATATTTAGTTATAAAAAAATAAATAGATTTTATGTTAATTAAGAGAGATAATAAAAAATAGATTTTGTAAAATTGATTTAAACTTAAATAAAATTATGTGTTAGTACCCAAAGGTATTACAATGATAAAATAAAAAAAAATGTAAGGGTATTTCAGTCATTATATTGATAATTTTGGTGTTAGTACCCAAATGTGTTACAAAATTGAAACCATAAAACCTAAATGTTGGTACACTTTATGTGGACGCGACTCGGTTCGGTTCGACTCGGTTCGGTTTGGCTCGGTTAGGTTCGGCTCAAGCCCGACGTCACGACATTCCTCCGTCGTGCGCCCTAGAGTTCGACACGCGAAGCACGAAGCGTCGCGAACCGTTCCCCGTGGGCATGACATCATGATGTCATGATGATGTCATGTGAATGAATTATCAAAAGAATGCACATGGTCCACGTGAATTCATACTTAGTCAAACATGTCATGCTACATATTATATTATGTTTCATTTGGAACTTGTGTATGACGAAGATTCAAATATACTGATGACGAAGACCCTATGGCGAAATCCCCATGTGCGACGAACACCCTGGACAGCGAAGACCCATATGTGACGAAATCCCCTGATTCCGTCATGATGTTGGGTGTTCGTCAATGAGTTTTCGTCAGGAACTTGATTTCGTTAAACTCTATTCCTGTTTTCCGACAAACCCGTGAGTGCGGAATCCAAACGGGTAAGTTAAACCAAGTTACGAACACGTAAAACACAAGATTCACCGATTAACACTCCAATGTATTAATCTAGAAAACGGTTACAAAGCAATGTTTACAAGATGCTCTCATAAACTCTCAGTGTGTGTGTGTGTTTTACAGTGTGTTCACTCTCTAAGTCTATGACGAAATCAAGTTCCTGACGAAAACTCATTGACGAACACCCAACATCATGACGAAATCAGGGGATTTCGTCACATGTGGGTCTTCGCCGTCCAGGGTGTTCGTCGCACAGGGGGATTTCGCCATAGGGTCTTCGTCATCAGTATATTTGAGTCTTCGTCATACACAAGTTCCAAATGAAACATAATATAATATGTAGCATGACATGTTTGATTAAGTATGAATTCACGTGGACCATGTGCATTCTTTTGATAATTCATTCACATGACATCATCATGACATCGTGATGATGTCATGCCTACGGGGAACGGTTCGCGGCGCTTCGTGCTTCGCGTGTCGAACTCTGGGGCGCACGACGGAGGAATGTCGTGACGTCGGGCTTGAGCTGAACCTAACCGAGCTAAACCGAACCGAGTCGAACCGAACCGAGTCGCGTCCACATAAAGTGTACCAACAAACTCCCCCTTGGACGCTACTCGTGAGGTTCATCTTCCATGTCTTCCATGTCGGGGGATCTTCAAAGTCTTCATGTGTTGTAAGTAGAAAGTGTATTAACAAACTCCCGCTTTTATCTATGAAGTGTATCAATAAACTCCCCCTTTGATTATGCTCGTGAATCTTTTGATCTTTAATACTTGAGATCCTTGTGGTGTTGATGATTGATCAGCAGCAACTCGATCATCTTTATCATTTGAGTGCCTTCACGCCGTGTCTTCATTCCGAAGCTTGTCATCGAACACGTTCTCTTCGCCTTTAGTATATGCACATGCAAGAAAGCTAAACGCGTAATGAGAACAACTGCTTAGAATATAGTAAACATAAACAAATGACACACATGTGACCATTTTTCTATCAACTACCGTCCGACAATTTGTTTGAAAAGTTAATAGATTGTACAATTTTGATTATTAATTTTCAAAACTTGCAAACTCTGACCGTATGAAGATTCAGTCGTTTTGGTTTTCAATCAGATTTCAGGTAACGAAGATTCGAGTTCCAACATCGGTTAATCAAAACTAAAGCAGAAATAAAATCTTTTTGACTTTTATAAAGTTTATATTAAAACACACCTAAAATCTTTTTGGTATTTTGAATATTTCAAACTTAAAGACTGAAAGCAGTAAATAAATATATACAGAGTTGCAGAAACTAAGAAAAGTAAATATATATACAAACATTCTTTTTGCGAGTTTCGAGGGTAAGAGAAATATCAGTGTACGGTCACGCCAAAACACTCTTGTTGTTCTTTTTGTTAATATTTAGATAAACATCCTATAACGATTATCGGTATTGTTATCCACATAAGCTCAACTTATCAGATGTAATCATGGCGAGGGGATACGTTAAGGTATGATTTATACTTACCGACCGGTGTTCATCCACATCACGACACATTCCCGTATCAAGGTATGCATGAGAGTTCATCTTACTGGTGAGTATACCATTTATCATCTGTTTTGACGTATATGAAAAATGTGAGAGACTCACTTATTTTGATTGAAAATAAGCCCTATGTGATAGAATCACTTATTGATGAGGAACTTGATTTTCAGATGCATGAGGGCACAGCAGCAAGTCCGTGAACAGGTCAGTACTATCGTACAGCAAAGAGACGAACTTGACTCCCGGATAAATGTGATATATTATCACTTATTTTGTGGACATGTGATTGTTGATCACTTATTGAGGTCGTATACAATATGTACACGTATGTATGTTATCATGGAAGATCTAGACTTCGTCTCCGTTTGTTTCGGTAAAAGAAACAACCATGATACCCAGATGATAAACAGCATAAAGACCACATATCTCAGAACCTCGGCAATCTCTCAAACGAAATTTCGGTACTAAGACCATATGCCAATGAGCGGTTCCCACCTGGTCTTCAGTCGATTTAAGATTTATATCACCCTGCACACTTTAAGATGATTGTGAGCCTACCGATACATCTTATATAGAGCTGCTTAACGCTTTTCATTTTGCATTTCAGTTTAAAAAGGTTTAGACAGACCACTGATGTACTATCATTTTCTCTTTTGCTCGTCAGGAAACTCATTTTTGTTTTGCTATTGTTTTTGAGTTTTGAAATTTTTCGATGTTTTTGAATTTTCAAATTTTGGAATTACTCCCCCTAAAATCAACAAACTTACAATAATTTTAAAAACACAAAGATATTTACAAAAACGATTTTCCGATGTCGGTTAACTCATGTTTTACCTCAATGCCGTTTACCAAAATTAATTTAATCAGAAATGATTTATCAAATTTTGAAAAAATGAGTTGGCACGTTGGTACTCGGTGTGGACCATGACAACATTGACGAGTTTCATAGTGAAACAATCACGTGTGAGGTGATATTCGAGATCAACATGTCAGGTCAAAGAGTGCTGTACGAGAGGATAATAATTCATAAACCAGCTTAAATATCGACAAGTATAAGAGAGATTAGAAATTTAAAACCGTATCCTGCAACTGCTTCGTGCATTGCCAGGAATCTGAGTGCTCTCCCAAACTGGATATCCACCCAATGTGGACTTCAAAGTCGATTTTGTAGCTACTGAAAAATCTCTTCACAGCAACAAGATCAAAAACCTCTGGGTCCGGCTGGTCTTCCACATTGCACCAGCGAAGGTCTTTGTCTTTCTCTTTAAAAAGTAGTGTGCGGTTGTTCAATCCTCGCCAAGGCATCCGCACACCCGGTTGGTTTGTTCAACAAACACATTTTCTTCAATCACACCGTAGAGAAAAGTACACTACATGTTCATCTTGTGGATTTTGAACTTCTTGTGGAAGAAAAATCCATGAATCTTCGAAAAGCTTCAGACGTGCTACAGGCGCGTACATTTCATTTGAATCTATCTTGTTGACCTGATCAAAAACCATAACAACCAAATTTTGGAACATATTTCATCTTGTCGAATTTTTCAACTTCATTCAACCACATTCTTTCATCAGACATTTTTGTCTTCTTTCCTTTTTCCTCTCCATCAATGGCAACAATATTCTCCTAGAATACAACAATGTTTCGGAGCCTTATGTCGCCGATCTTGTGCATGGACGCTCCACTATCAACAATCTTGAGACTATCAATAGTTCCTCCTGGAACATCCTGCACACTCATTCATAGATTAGTTGGAGAAGGGGACCCAAGCCTTCACAGACTTGGGTCGTCCGTCTTCATCGAGAATTGTGACATCCATTTCCCGATGATTCGGAATTGATGTAGCTCCCCCTGAAACGGTTACTGGTTTTGGTTTCCAAATATGTTTTTGCTTTTCATTTTTAACATTTGATTTAACAGATTTTGTTTGGATAACCTCTGGTTTTAAAACCTTTTCAACATTTTTCCGTTGTTTCTTTATCTGTTTCACTTCTTGTTGTTTAACAAGACGAGGGTCCTGTTTTCAATTTTTGATTCCCATATTTCTTTCTAACTTCGGATTTTAGGATAGGAGCACACTGAGTTACTACAACTCCTGGGCTCGACTTTCCCAAAAACTTACTGGTAGAATCTTCGAAAACTTTATCAATCAAAGATTGATTGACATTCTTGATTGGAAAATCATTGTCCGAGTATATTTTATCAGATCCAATCAACATGTAAAGCAAGTTCACGCTTTTACAGCTTCCAAATGAGGATTCAACATACTTGGCTGTAGCAGTCACGAACGGTTTTGCAGGTGGATCACAAAGAATGTAATTTTCGAGAGGTATGTTTTCCTCTTTTGTTACCGTTTCTGACGGTTCAGAGTTAGTATCCTCGGATTCATCATCTGACGAATCAGCATCCTCAACAATGACTGGAGGATCCTGATTTCGTTCAGCTGTTGACACTTTTGCATCTGCTAATTCATCCGAATCTGAGGATACTTCCTTTTTGTAACCTAGCCCAAATGTGAATTCCTCAAGGCTCAATGAAACTGAGGGCTCAAAATGAGGTTTATTTTTGTGACATCTGTGCTTGTAATCATTGTAAATAGTTCAGTTATCAATGAAATTAAGTTATTTGATCCCCATGTTTGTTTGTTTATGTTTGATGTTTTTCATGTTTTGACTTTTATTCAATTTCAAACTCTATATCGCTTTCTGGAGAATTATACGCAAACTGGTGCGTAAACATAATCAGTTTAACGCGACAAATACTCCGGAATATCAATTATTGCTTAACATACCTTAAATATCCTTTACATAAGCTTAGAAATAGGCTTTGAGGGGTTCGGTGTGCTAAAATAAACTTTATGCTCATTCAGGGACTAAAAGCGTCAAAAAGTGCATAAGTTTGCATCTTCGCGCATAACTTACATTCTGAAAACATCCGGACATCCAAAAATTTATGTAAGCACTAAAATATTTTATTTTAGTGTTTGGCATAAGAAAAATCCATTCGTCGCGCAATTTAGATCGTTTTTCGCGCTTGTGCGCATTTCATCGTAATTAAGAGAATATCGCGATCGTACGACCAAACGAACCGACATCCGGCATATTTTTGAGCATGTTTCATGTCCACAATGTTTAGGCATCATTTTAGGGCCTTAAAGTTTGCTTAACTGGCCTTAAACATGTCGGAATGGAGCTTATAACACAACAGGGACTGAAACTGTCATTCTGCAAAGTTGTTGCTGATATGCAGAGCCCAGGCGGGCCGCGTAAAGGTCCTGCATATATTACGCGGGCCGCGAGGATCATCAGATCTGCAACAGAATCATTTTTCAGCTGGTTCCAGCTATTTCCAACTCATTTTTCACTTGCAAATGGTTTCTAACATACCATGGGCTTAAACTAGGGGTGCCCATGGTTTTGCAAAACAAGGGGCCCATGTGTACGGCCTAGATCGAAGCACGTTATTCGGAAAACGATCTTAACGGTTGTGCCATATCTATAAATACCCCCATTCTTTTGTTGCAACCCACTTGATTTCTGAGATTTTCTCTAAGTTGAAGTGTGAAACACTTCATACCTGAGAAATACTTGGAAAATCAAACTTGCGGGGACCCTTTGTAAGTATTCTTTCGTTCTTTTCTTTCGTTTTTAGCGTTAAAGTCAAACTGCGTTTGACTTTCTGCATTGACCAGTTTATGGTCAATGCGAAGTTCGTTTGAACTTCATAACGTGAGCGTAATCACGATAGTTATAGTCCCTAGTGACTATACCTACTGATTACCACGTTATCTAGGCTTAGTGACGAGTCGTAGTTTCGGCCAAAATGCGTATTCTCGCGTATTTTGTAACCAAACTACTTGTGGGTATCAAAACCGTTTGTTTTGATACCAAACCTATTTTTAAACCTCGTTAAACATGTTTTGACATGTTTTGCTCGTCACTTTTAGATTTGTGCTTGTCTAGGGTCGTAAAGGTAAGCGATCTAATCAATCGCTTATACTTTCGAACCCGACCCATTTGGTCGATCATTAGGATCCGACCAAACACTTTAGGTGACCATAGTTGTATAGGGAATAACCTTCTGAGGTTATACCTTATGGTCACATCGTTTAAGTAGTTGTATGATAAGTAGTTTATATGCCTTAGGTAAATTACCAAAATACCCTTTTTGCGCATAAATTCATTTTAAGCATATGTAACCTAAATTTTGACATCTAAACTGATTAGGCAACAATATTAGACATGTTAAGGCATATATTACTTGTCATAGGACTAGTTAGGCGGTCTGAACGCGTTTTACGCGAACGACGCGTTAAAGTAGCATAAGCTACCTAAACGGGTCGTAACGGGTCAAAAGCACTTAGGATAGGTTCCGTTTTAGTATGTAGGCTTGTTTAACCATATCACATGAGTTCTTACAGTCATTTGGTTTACGAACCCTCATGCTACCCGATCCTCCGAATAGGTCCGTTTATTAATGTAGTTACCTATATTAGGTGCCGTTTGATTCCGTGATCTTCTAGCTTTGCTCGGTGGTTATCTTAGGACTTCTGAGCAATCTCAAGTGAGTACATAGTCCCCTCTTTTACTGTTTTCAAACTGTTTTGGGGTGAAACACATGTGCCTACTTGTTACTTTCGTGCTTTCCTGTTTTCATACCATATACTTGCTATGTTCATTAGTACACTATTAGTACATGATTTCATTATGTTTTGCTATATATGTTTACTTGGCATATTAGCACATTGTTTTACTTTACATTTCTGCTATGTATGTTGACTGAGCATGCTAGCACATTGATTTACATGACTTTTCTGCTTTATATGTTAACCTAGCATACTTAGTACATTGTTTTCATATAACATGTTTACATTTGGTATGAAATTTTGTTTGTACAACGGGACTAAAATACGTTCATTAACATTAGCTACGCCGCTCGGTAGTAAGTAGTGGTACCATAGGACTTGACAAATCCCGTTCCTGACATCCTAGGTTTGTTTGGATGAAAGGAATGACTGAATCCGAAAACATTTCTTTTGATAACCTTTACTTAGGGTTATCTGTCTGTCTCAAGGCTTGAATGTATGCGTTTAACTTACCGCATAAGTGTTTGTATCAGTAAAACATGCATTTATTTTGCAAAACACAACTTTTTCGATATATATTCAAAACACTTTGTTTTGTACATTTTTACTTTTGGTCTAGGTAATCATATATTACTTACTATACATAACAATTGTTACATACTACTTGATTACATTTGACTTTTAACTTATGACATTGGTATATATAAGAACATTTAACATTTGGTTTAAACATAAACATTATACATTGGTGATTTGTTTAAATGACTTAAGTAACGAGACGTGTGTAGTATGATACAAGCATGGTGGATACATCGCTGGTACTTCCTATATATAAGTGCTTGTATTATATTACATGTCGTATCGTTATTTAAAATCATTCAATTTGGACTTATACATTTTACACAAATAACATATTTTTCACAAGACACTGTTTTACAAAACAGTTGTTTTATACAAACTTATTTTACTTGGTTATTCATTTAACCTCACATTACTCTTTTAAATATACATATCATCTGATTTCTTATCGCTTTTCAAATGATTTACAAACGAAAACACTTAACAAGATTCATGACAAATTTTTATTAAACATTTTCTTAAACTTAAGTCATGAATCCTATTTTCTCAAAACCTATGTAACTCACATGCATTTTTATGCTGACGTACCTATTTTCACATGTGTTTCAGGAGCTGTTGCTTAGGATGATCGTGACACTAGGGCGGACCTGTGCCTTAGAGACTTAAAATAAAGATAGAACTAGTTTAAATTATGTGATGTACTCTTTGGTTTTTGTTTACGACAATGTATTCCACCTTTGGTTTATGAATAAAAATGTAATTTTAATTACCATGGTTGTGGAACAATAATTCTGTTACAACACTCCCCGACGTTTCTGCCACGATTTGATGTTTTACGTGGTCGGGGTGTGACAGAAGAGTTGGTATCAGAGCCAATGGTTATAGGGAATTAGGTTATTAGTAATGCCTTGACCTAGACTATAACCTTTATAGGACCCCAACACAAGTTATCTTGTGTTTAGATCTTAAAACATGTGCTTCACCTATCCTTAGGTGATCACTAAAACAAGAACCCAATTTTCTAAAACGATTTTTGAAAATCAATCTTCTGTTTTTAAATGATTTATTTGGTTTTTAAAATGATTTTGAAATTTTAAATCATCCATTTTTGAATGATTCTTTTGGCCTTTTGCCTTCCAAGTTTTCAAAATCTCGTCAAAGTTTTGGGTTCTAAATAGTGTGAACACGTGCAAACTGGAAGGGTGAATGCCTGTACCCTGGGTTTTCTGTCTAAGGCTAGAGTGTTCGTACAAATCCACATAATCGGACTGGTCACTCTTACCTGGGAACTCTTGGGGTGAGTGTTCACTTATAGGCGAGCATGTCTTCGCTATGCATTATTTTTTACCCATTTACTTTGATTAGTCACTGTGTGTCATTTGTTTGCTTTGTGATACGGACAAATGACCACCATCTCTGTCTTTGTTGATTTTATTTCATCTCGTTCTTTTCATCTAATCATCTCACTCGTTTCCTCTCATGTTTCCTCTTTTTAGCATGCCTCCTCGACGTGAAAACCCGCTATCTAATGCCGAAATGGCAGATATCATGGCGCAGCATATGGCTGCCGTACTCCCAAATAATATTGCTCAGGTGAACCAGGCCAACAACAATCAAAATGCTCCATGCAATTTCAAGAGTTTTAATTCGGCCAAGCCACTCAAGTTTAGTGGTTCTGAAGGGGCAACTGGACTCCTTCGATGGTTCGAGAGCATTGAGAGTACATTCCATCACGTTCTGTGTCCTGAGAATCAGAAGGTCGAGTTTGCTTCAAGCGTGTTTCAGAAGAGGGCGCTTACGTGGTGGAACGGAGTTATGAGAGATCGTGGTGCTGAAGTTGCGTTAGCACAAACATGGGCTGAACTTAGAGCTCTTATGATGAGGGAGTTTTGCCCTCGTCATGAACTGCGAGCTTTAGAAAGGGAATTTGATGACCTGAAGCAGGATAGTGGCGAGCACCGGGCATATACTGATAGGTATGAGGAGCTGAGTTTGTTATGCCCAACAATGGTTACCCCACTTGAGAAGGCTATCGAGAGGTATATCGATGGCCTACCTGACTCCGTACAAGACATCGTTACTGGTAGTAATCCTACCACAGTCTGTCAGGAAATCGAGCTATCTGCGACGTTGACTGAGTCACAGATTCGAAAGGGTAAGCTGCATAGAAAGGGTGACAAGGGTAAGAAGCAGGCGTCTGATAAAAGTGAAAGTAAGAAAGGTAAAAACAAGAAGGGTAAGGATTCTGGTTCTTCAAAGGGTTCTAGGAAGCGTAAGGCTTCCCAAAATTTCGCCGTTACTGCACAAGCTTCACCAAATCAGCCTGCGCAACCACATGCCAAGAAACCATATCTTGGCAATGCACCTTTGTGCAACAGGTGTAACGGCCATCATCAGCCACACCTCCAGTGTCGTCAATGCACCAACTGTGGAAGACCTGGTCATCTCTCTACCACCTGCCGCATTCCTGCTAATCAAAATCGGGCAGTTCAGAACCCGACTCAACAAGTTGCTCAACCTCTTGCTCAGCAACAAGGTCAAGCTGCACGACCTCACTACCCACCAGGTTCTTGTTATAACTGTGGGGATCTGACCCACTACCGTAATCAATGTCCAAGATTGGTGAATGCAAATCCAGCTCAGGCTCAGGCTCGAGGTCGAGTCTTCAACATGAATGCACAAGAGGCGCAAGCAGACAATGAAGTGGTTAATGGTACGTTCTTTGTTAATAATCAACCTGCATCTGTTCTTTTTGAATCTGGTGCCGATAAGAGTTTTGTGTCACTATCTTTTGAGCCATTGCTTCGCATGTCTAGAACGAAACTAGGTAAGCCTTTGACAGTAGAAGTTGCTAGTGGTGATCCCGTTGTTCTTGATTCTGTTCTTCGCAATTGCCAATTGAACCTTAACAACCATCTTTTTCCTATTGACCTCACACCTATGCAACTGGGAAGCTTCGACATCATTGTGGGCATGGATTGGTTAGCCAAGCATCGCGCAGAGGTAGTTTGTTTTGAGAAGATCGTTCGTGTGCCGCTTTCGTCAGGTGAGATCCTACAGGTTCGTGGTGAGAAACCAGCTAGTAGTCTCAAGCTCATGTCTTGTTTTCAAGCTCGGAAGTATCTGCGAAAGAATTATGTGGCTTTCTTGGCACACGTTACAGCAGATAAGGGCAAAGGTAAGTCTATTCAAGATATCCCTGTCGTTCGGGATTATCCGGAGCTATTTCCTTAGTAGTTACCTGGATTACCCCCAGCGTGCCAAGTCGAGTTCCGTATTGATCTGGTACCTGGTGCAAATCCTATTGCCAGATCTCCATATCGTCTTGCGCCGTCTGAGATGCAAGAATTATCTACGCAGCTTCAGGAACTTTCAGATAAAGGTTTTATTCGTCCTAGTTTTTCACCTTGGGGTGCTCCCGTTCTTTTTGTCAAGAAGAAGGATGGATCTTTCAGAATGTGCATCGATTACCGTGAGCTTAACAAGCTTACCATCAAGAATCGATATCCCCTACCTCGCATTGATGATCTCTTTGATCAATTACAAGGTGCTTCTTATTTTTCGAAGATTGATCTGCGTTCTGGGTATCATCAGCTTCGTGTGCATGAAGAAGATATTCCCAAGACAGCGTTCCGCACTCGTTATGGGCATTATGAGTTCACAGTTATGCCTTTCGGGTTGACTAATGCTCCTGCTGTTTTCATGGACTTGATGAATAGGGTTTGCAAGCCTTATTTAGATAAGTTCATCATCGTTTTTATTGATGACATTTTGATATACTCTAAGATGCAAGCTGATCATAAGCACCATCTTCGTCTTACTCTGGAACTCCTAAAGAAAGAGCAACTTTTCGCCAAATTCTCCAAGTGCGAATTTTGGCTTAAGGAAGTTCAATTTTTGGGACATATTGTCAACGAACAAGGAATCCATGTAGATCCCTCCAAGATCAGTGCGATTAAGGATTGGGATACGCCTACTACTCCTACTGAGGTTCGTTCTTTTCTTGGTCTTGCGGGTTATTACCGCCGCTTCATAGAGAACTTCTCAAAGATTGCAGTTCCTCTAACTGCTCTAACTCAGAAGAATAAACCCTTTGAATGGGGTTCTAAGCAAGAAGAAGCGTTTCAGACCTTGAAGCAGAAGCTTTGTGATGCGCCCATTCTATCTTTGCCTGAGGGCAATGATGATTTTGTCGTTTATTGTGATGCATCGAAATTGGGACTTGGCTGTGTTCTGATGCAAAGGAACAAAGTCATAGCTTACGCATTAAGGCAATTGAAGGTACATGAGAAGAACTACACCACTCATGATCTTGAGTTGGGTGCAGTTGTATTCGCTCTCGAAATCTGGAGACACTATTTATATGGTACAAAATGTGTGGTTTTCACTGACCACAAAAGTCTTCAGCATATCTTCAATCAGAAAGAACTCAACATGAGGCAACGACGTTGGGTTGAACTTCTAAACGACTATGACTGCGAAATTCGCTACCATCCTGGTAAAGCGAATGTTGTGGCTGACGCATTGAGTCGTAAGGAACATACTAAGCTTCATTGTGTTCGTGTTCAATCATATATTCAAGCTCAATCTAATATCCAAGCACGCATTTCTCAGGCTCAACATGCTTGTGTTTCACAAAACTTGATGGGTAAGGAATTACCCTGTCACATTAAGCCTGATCTTGTACTGAAGGAAGATGGATCGTATTATTTCATAGACCGTTTATGGGTCCCAAGCCGAGATGGTCTTCGCACCTTGCTTATGGATGAAGCCCATAAGTCTCGTTATTCTATACATCCTGGCTCAGACAAGATGTATAAGGATCTTCGTGCTCGGTATTGGTGGCCTGGTATGAAGAAGGACATTGCTTTATACGTTTCAAAATGCCTTACTTGCCTTAGTACATTGAAGAATAATCGTGTTTAACAGGTGGTGGACAGTTCTTATAACCTATGCATGTGACATCCTTTTTCTTTTTCTGTATGTCAATGATGTGATCCAGCACATACCTAGAGTTTGAATAACTATTCAGCTTAAGCAAGATCGCCTCACTTTCGCACTTAGCACAGGCCAACTCTTTCTGCATTAACTCGAGCCTATTGATGTAAAGGTTTGTTTCTGTTTGTTTTCTTGAAACCATTTTCGTTAGCTCAGTCTTATCTTCTTTTAATGTTTCAATTATCTTTTTAAATTCCTTTTCATAATTTTCACGTAACATGTTGGCCTCTGTGCATTTTGAAAGATCCACGATCAAATGTTGATTGTGGATATATGTCACATCATATTTGCTTTGAACTTGAAGTTGTAACATCTTCAACTGAAGTTGAAACGTCTTCAACTGAACTATTGTCATGTTCAGAACTGTCATCGTTTCGCGATGATTCACCATTGCTGGCATCTTTGACAATTTTAGCATAAAACGCCGTTTCTGTTTGACTACAGTGTGACAACCGTCACTTTTCCGTACATTCCGTACACTAATTGAACAATAATCTGTGCTTTAATAACTGTGCATGATCTAGCTTACAAGACAAATGAATTTTTGATTACTGTTATATACATACAATGGCATTTCATGTTGCAAGACTTTTATCGTTGCTACATACAACACGAGATAGTTCAAATGATACACAAAACAGAATTGGCACCAATACAAGACAAACTAAAAATGCTGACGAAGTTCAGTACATAGACAGACAGTATTTGAGGCCCGGTATGAGCTAGAGAACTACGTATTACACTAGTATAATGTGTAGGAAAGTAAGGACCATAAAACAGCGTCACTAGGTGATAGTTTAAGTGCCGGAAAGTGCCTAAAACCCACTCAAAGTGCAGAATTCTGTATTAATCATCAAAATTCAGCATTTTAACATGCTAGTGATGTGCAAAAATATGGCAAAATGGTCCTGTATGCTTTCCTAAGTGTCGGGAATTAAAAGTGTCACAAAAAGTTACATAAATGACACTTTACGGAATAATATAGCACTTTAACGAACCAGTATCAAACCAAACAACCGGATATTACCCGGAACACCAAAATATTGCTAGAAGCATTGTTTTACTTTTTCTGAACTAGTTATGGTTCCCGAACACTCTAACATACTATATAATGCATTCTACACATAAAATACTAGACATTACACATAACTCCTAACTAATTAACCTATTTACCATTACAAGTTACAACTTACCCCCCCCCCCTTCACAATTTACGATCATAAGATGATGGCCCACCATAAATCTTCATGAGATTCCACTAAATCTCACCTTGATTTGCTTAGATTTTGATAAGATCTTGTATGTACCATTTGAAACATACTAACCATTGGACAAAACAAGATTAGAGATTATATATGGGAATCACCACTTCATCATTCTTCATCACCTCAAACCTCCTCCTCCCACCTCCATTCTCGGCCAAACTCCTCCCCACACCACCACCATTTTTCGGTCATCATCCAACCATTTCAAAGTTATCAGAAGGTGTAAGGTGCAAGACTAGAAGGCTTGGTGCTTGAAGAACTTGAAGGACCACCTTTGTTTGCTTTTAACCACTCAATCTTCATCATAGTTCTTCCCTAGCTTGAAGCTAGTAGTAAGATCCTTTTTCACTTTTGTTACTTCATATTTTTAGTGGATAAAAGATATATTATGTTGATTTATACAAGAACACTAAAGAACATACACATGAATCTTGAAACATAAAGCTAACATAAGATGAAATATGTTGATATTTTGATAAAATGGTGTTGTTTAGTGTATGGATGATGTTTGCTTATTGGTTACTAGAGATATTGATGTTGATCATTACATGGAACTTGCTAGATTATGATTAAAAACATGATTTAGCAAGTTAGGAGATGATTATGTGTTTACATAAGATAATCATCTTCTAGTAAAGACATGAACTTGAATATAAAATGATTTCTTGTAAAATGACAAACAAAGTGAACTAGTAAACTTGGGAATCTAAGACTTGTGAATGATTTTCTAAGAAAACCAAGTTTAAAAAGATGATTTTCGAAAGATCATGATTTGTATTAAACCTACACTATTTTAGTGACAAAATAAGTGTAGAAATACTTTTGAAACAAGAAGATGTGATAAATAAGCATTTTTGTAAAATATGTTACAAGTTGTAAACAACTAAAACCTTCAAGAATAAAGTTTACCAAGAAGTAAATATATTTTGGGGGGTAACAAAGGCTACTAAATACTTTACCAAGTTACTACACATTTTTGTGAAAAATCAAGTTCATGTTATTATGTAAAATATATAGTTTTTGCACATGGTAAGTGTAAGATGATTAGTGATTTGTTGTTGATTGTTTGGATGATTTTTGAAAAGAAAATGATATGCTAAATAGCATGGATACCTCCATTTACAAAGGAAACTATGGCGAAATTTTCTAAAAATTCCAACACTTAGAAAATATTTTCTAAACAAGTGTTCACAAGTGTGTTTTAAATTATGATTTATAACATAAATTTTGCCATAAATTTTTGTAACAAAAATACAAGTATTGGAGGTTGGTTTTTGTAAATAAAAATGGATAAATATATATTTAGAATATATATTTTACATTAAGACACTTGTGTGAATATTTGTATTTTAAGGTAAAACAATATAACTTAACGAATACCATGAAATTACAACTCCAAAATAATACCAAAAATCTCACGGAATAAATATTTAAGTTACACACTTGATATTGAGAAACCGAACGCAAATACGTAACTTATGAAATATTCCGAAGAACACCGTTACAATATATTTTTGGTAAATATATTATTTTGGATACAAGGAATGAAAATATGATCTTTGTACATATTACCAAGTTATATCATATTTTCGACAAAGAGAAAATATATTATTTTTGGAAGTAAAAATATATTTTCTTAGAAAATTCAGAAGATATATGATTTTGAGAAAAATATATATTTTCTTGACAATACATTATTTTTGGACGAAACAAGTTTAAATATATTTTCTAAAGTAAGACTTGAAAATGTATTATTTCGGAACTACAAATACGAGAATACAAATACACATGTATGAAATACTCCCATCCTTGGGAAGGAAATACGAAAATAAATACTTGAGAAGTATTATAACTTCGGATAATGTTAAAGACATAAAGGAAACATAACTCAAAACATGAATACTAAGGCAAGGCACGGCCCGCTCGTCTAATAGACCCTAGCACATTGTAGGTAGTCGTGTTTGCTGACGAGATTTGAGTTACGAGTACTGAAGACGCAAAACAGTGAGTTCATGCTCCCCCTTTTCTCTTACCTGTTTTTGGTTTTATAACTCTCGGGGGTGGAATACATGTACAAATGCTTAAACGGTATGAAATGCCTATGAAATACTAGATCATGTGAGCATAGACTTAATATTGAAATGCCATTAAAACATTCATTAGGGACGAGGGTTAGATCTAACTGGTACGGCCGAACCCCACTCACGGTCACAACTAGTACCAAGTAGTGCTTCGGAGTCCCAGTCGAGGTTAATCGACACAGTCGAGGGTAATCGACACAGTCAAGGAAAATTGACACAGTGAAGGTAAATTTACACAATCGAGGTTAATCGACACTGTCGAGGAAAATCGACAAGGGTATGAGCCATTACGAGTGCTCCCTATGTCCTCACATGCCTTAAAATCCTTGTAAAACATTCATGTTCATACACGCTTTTCTTACCTGTTTACAAAGGAGTCTCTCAAAGATTTACAAGAATACAGTACTCACAAACAATATGCATGAACTCACTCAACTTTTGTTGATGTTTTCCAAAATTACATGTATTTCAGGTGACAGGATGGATCTTGGGTGCGGGTGTCGTAACTAGAAGTAGACTTCAAGTTTAGATGTCATCCACTTTTGTTGGTTTGTAACCTAGGCGAAGGTTGTGTTTTAAAAAATTGAATAACCAGTGATTGTAATACTCAAATTTTATGAATGGATGAACATCGTTTTGATCATGTAGTTGTTTATTACGATTGAATGCAATGATATTAAACCAGTCACACATCATACGCTTCCGCAAAAGTCAGGGTGTGACAGTTTGGTATCAGAGCTTCGATTGTAGTGAACTAGGATTCCTTCTCGAGTCTAGACTACAATCACTAGAGCTCTCTCACAAAAACATTTTACAAAAAGGTTTTTCATTGCATTCACGTAAGCGTCAAGATCCATGAGTCAAACATTCTTTTTCAAAGAAGAGACAAGGCAAGGACATTAGTAGGGAATACCCTCAAGATAAGATGCCAACTAAGACATAGTCTACACGAGTTAGACTTGCCAAAGATAAAATACACTCTTTGTGATAACTAGTACCGAGTAGTGTTTTTGTGTCTCAGTCTTAAATCGACAACTAGAAAAATGACCCCCCCCCCAAAAACGAGAGTTATATGTAATATGATGCATCGAAATGCCTATTTATGCTAGTAACATATTTGTTTATCGATACATACATACGAATAAGTGTACGGAATAAATATTGACGTAAATACATATGAATAAGTGTACGGAATGATTATTGACGTGAATAAGATACTTCTGAATCCAACTCCTATTACTGTACGTAACTCGCACGATGAAGCTATCAACCTCGCGTTCATTACAAAGCTCATAGCTAGAGTGATTACCAAACAAGATTCTGAGCTTGCTTCCGTAGGAGATGGCTGCTCTTCCCTCTCGATCGTGAAGGTGCCTGACTACGGTGATGATGACGAGGCAGAGGCGGCAACCTTGAACAAATTCTTAATCAACGGGACGAGATCCCTGCGGCTTATGTGAAGCGAGATTGACGACACACTTGACCAGAAAAGGAAGATGAAGTATCCATTTTAAAGGTGCCCCTCCAACTACTAGGAATTCTCTTTATTCCTATCATCGTGCCTATACGCGCGTAATGATAACGAGTATTAGCGCGTGGACCACCGCAATGGTCTTTTCCATGGCAGAGGTATAAGGACAGTAGTGTCCCCTCCTAGATTGATCATCTGCTTGGACGAGAGAAAATTGGGGTAACTGTGCAAGACAATTTATTATTACTGGGGCCCATGTAATAACAACTTGTAGTGCATGGAAATCCTGGTGGACTCTGCGGGCCAAGCTAACGATTACTACACAAAAATAAACTCTAGGTGATTCACACCTTCAAATGGTATGACAATACCTAGATCAGTGCTTTAGCACTTTATAAAGTAGGAAACCTGTCTTGTCTACTTTGTGTCTACCCGTGTACGAGGCGTTTGAGAAACGATATTTAAGCAAGAGAAGAGGAATAACATTCAGAAAGATTCAGTGACGTTATGCTCTACCATCTTATGAAACTTGTATGACCAGGGCGATGTAGTCTCGAATACACTATTACGAACAATAGACCAAGTTGCCAAGTCTATATGAAGGCTCAGTAATTGTTTCCTCGCTCACACATTGTTGAGTATATATGCATGTGAAATTGGGTGATTACAAGATGGCTTACGGTGCTATGTACCCCATAGACAATTATGAAATGTTGTCTAACCTACTTCATACCATTTTGACATAATAGAATGCCGCCCAGACGTGACACAAACACCAGTACATTACCAAGGACAGAAGCCGAGCTTCAAGAACGAATCTCATAGGCTATTGCACGACATGAAGCCCTCCGCTCCGAACACATCGGTGGCACTACCGGAAATAACCCTCCAACTGGCTGCACCTATAAAGAATTCCTGGACTGCAAGCCATTGAGTTTTGATGGCACGGGAGGTGCCGTTGCATTTGTTCGTTGGGCATAAAAGACTGACTCCGTTCTAAGAATGAGTAACTGTTCACCCCAGCAGAGAGTTACCTTTATCTCAGGGTTATTTTTAGATGGCGCACTCTCCTGGTGGAACCTTCAGGTTCAAACCCTTGTTGCAGATGCTGCTTATGCACTGAGCTGGGACGATCTCAAGGAAATGATGGAAAAGAAATACTGTTCTAGGGCTGAAATCCAGAAGCTTGAGGTGGAGTTCTGGAATTTGAAAATGGACGGACCGAAGATTCTTGAATATGTCCAGCGATATCACGACTTGTCTAGGGTCGTCCCCTACTTAGTCAAACCGGAATTCAAAAGGGTTGAACGATTCATTTGGGGACTTGCACCTCAGATCAGGAGCATGGTTACTACCTCAAAGCCCTCAACCATTGCTGAGGCTATCGATTTGAGTGTCACTCTTACTGAAGAAGCCCTCAACCATCAGGAGCATGGTTACTACCTCAAAGCCCTCTACATTTTATTTGACGGTGTGGGAGACTGAGCCCATGAAGGAGATAAACCCTTGCTCGTATCCCACCAAGCCGGATTCATTTTGAATGTATAATGACGAATACCTACTCAAAACACTTCAAACAAAACTGTTAAATATGAAGTACAAGACTTCTGTTTAAAAATAACACAAGTATGTGACGAAAATAGTGGTTTTCGTCGCTGATATGTTTGATTTCATTGCTGAAATGGTGATTTCGTCGCTGAAAGGGTGATTTCGTCGCTGAAATGGTGATTTCGTCGCTGAAAGGGTGATTTCGTCGCTGAAAGGGTGATTTCGTGGCTGATGTGCCTTTTATGACGAAATCAGGGGTTGTTTTCGTCGCTAATGTGCCTTTGACGAAATCTGGGGTTTTTTTCGTCGCTGATGTGCCTTTTATGACGAAATCAGGGTTTGTTTTCGTCGCTAATGTGCCTTTGACGAAATCAGGGGTTGTTTTCATCGCTGATGTGCCTTTTATGACGAAATCAATGGTTTTTTTCGTCGCTAATGTGCCTTTGACGAAATCAGGGGTTGTTTTCGTCGCTGATGTGCCTTTTATGACGAAATCAGGGTTTGTTTTCGTCGCTAATGTGCCTTTTATGACGAAATCAGGGGTTGTTTTCGTTGCTAATGTGCCTTTGACGAAATCAGGGGTTGTTTTCGTCCAAGTGATTTCACCAGGGTGATTTCGTCAAGACAAGTGATTTCACCAGGGTGTTTTCGTTGACAAATGGTACAAGATACAGAAGATATTTTTCAAAGCTTTTCCTCTGACAACAAGACTTCTTTTTCAAACAACCATGCTTTTCTGATTTTTCACCAACTATCCATCATTCCAAATGTACACAAAATTCAACTTAATCTATTTTAATCACAAACACCTTGATTCAAACAACACACAGATCAAATACCAATGTATATCAAGAACAGTTTGATTATTTCAAGAACACTATAATGATTCCGGCCAAACTTATCAACAAATAAAATTTTAGTGACCCAAATTTTTGCTAAATCTTTCAATAAAAACCCACAACAACGTACAAGCATGTAATATAACAAGGTTTCCACTAAAACAAGAAGCAAAACATACTGATTTTCAAGGTTTTGAAAAAGAGTTTTTCAGAAAAATGATTTTCAACAAGAACATAAACTGAAATACACTTTCAAAATCTATCAAAACACGAGAAAAATCGACTTGGTTTAAACAAGGAATCGAGCCAATGCTCTGATACCAATTGTAGGTCCACCCGGAGGATCGAGTTAAACTCTATTCCTGTTTTCCGACAAACCCGTGAGTGCGGAATCCAAACGGGTAAGTTAAACCAAGTTACGAACACGTAAAACACAAGATTCACCGATTAACACTCCAATGTATTAATCTAGAAAACGGTTACAAAGCAATGTTTACAAGATGCTCTCATAAACTCTCAGTGTGTGTGTGTTTTACAGTGTGTTCGCTCTCTAAGTCTATGCAGACTCGTAAACTATTCTGTCTTCAGTTTGTGTATATATACTAGATGAACGACGAAATCAAGTTCCTGACGAAAACTCATTGACGAACACCCAACATCATGACGAAATCAGGGGATTTCGTCACATATGGGTCTTCGCCGTCCAGGGTGTTCGTCGCACAGGGGGATTTCGCCATAGGGTCTTCGTCATCAGTATATTTGAGTCTTCGTCATACACAAGTTCCAAATGAAACATAATATAATATGTAGCATGACATGTTTGACTAAGTATGAATTCACGTGGACCATGTGCATTCTTTTGATAATTCATTCACATGACATCATCATGACATCATGATGATGTCATGCCCACGGCGAACGGTTCGCGGCGCTTCGTGCTTCGCGTGTCGAACTCTGGGGCGCACGACGGAGGAATGTCGTGACGTCGGGCTTGAGCCGAACCTAGCCGAGCCAAACCGAACCGAGTCGAACCGAACCGAGTCGCGTCCACATAAAGTGTACCAACACTAAACCTGTTAAAAAAAAATTAGTACCCAAAGGTGAAACTGGCTATAAACCACAGGGTCCATCTGTGTAATTAACTCTTGATTAAAACTTTAACGCCTTTAGAACTTTGTTAGTGATTTTAGTCATTCTGGATTAAAACTTTAGTGATTCTAGCTATTCTTGATTGGAATTTTAGGGATAGAAACCCTACTAGATTGTCTAGACTAGGGTTGTTCAAACAGATCGCCGTTTGTTTGGAAATTGCTCATAAAGGAATCGTTCAATTTGAGGCTCGGTTGGAAACAAGCCGCTCTGTTTGGTTCGGTTATAAACAAGCCAAGCATGAGCAAAGATCCGCTCGGCTCGGCTCGGCTCGAATTATTGTTTTTAATTAGTAAATATTATACATATACACACAAATATAAACACATATATACACAAATATAAATTATACACACATATATATACACACCTACATACACACACATACACATAAATATAAATTAAAGTTATAGTTTTATATATATACACAAATATAAAGTCACACCTATACACATACACATATACATAAATATAAATTAAAGTTATAGTTTTATATATACCACATATGTACACAAATATAAATTATACATATATAAACACACACCTATTTATACACACACACATACAGATATACATAAATATTAATTAAAGTTAGAGTAAAATAAAAGAATCGTCTTTTATGTTAACACCATATTGCAAATTATGTCATTTATCTTCAAAAAGTACAAAAAACATACTCGATGATTGCAAACTCTTGCACGTTAAGTCCTTTAGCCCTAACTGAGTTAGGGATAAAGGGCATAATGTGTAATACTTTTCAAACATCGAGTACGTTTTTTTAAATAAAGGACATAGTTTGAAATCTGGTGTCAACATAAAGGACGTTTTTTTTTAATTTACTCTTAAAGTTATAGTTTTATATATACCACTTTATTAGATTTTATTTCATTATATACAAATTTACAACGATATCTATACGTTCTATCCCAATCATGCCAATAAAAAAATTAACACCAAATCTAAAAGTTAAATCTTAAACCGTTAAACGACAGTCTGCTCATTGCCTCAATCTTTCATGTTGTTCGGTTAGTAAATGAGCCAAGCGTGAGGAAAGGTCCGTTCGGTTCGGTTTGGCTCGTGAACAACCCTAGTCTAGACACATTCTAACTTTGAGCAAATAGAAATCTAAGCATAAGAAAAGGACGCAATATAAAAATGGGTTCGTCACTAGTTCTATGTAGGTAGCCCTTCGTAAAATACATAATAAAAACTTTTTATTAAAAATTAAGTTACAGAAACTGAAGGCAAGCAATAAATTTACGATGCGATTACAAGTAAAATGAAATACAAAGAAGTCCTTCGTCAAATAAATAAATAAATAAATAAATAAATAAAGCCCTTATCATAAAATTTAATTACAGACTCTAAAGGCAAGCAATACATTACAATGCGATTACAACCGAAACAAAACGAAATACAAAGGAGTAGAAGCATAGGTTTTGGCTAAGTGTTCTTGTTCAACATAGGCCCCTTAAAACAGATTAAGGGTTTCTAAGGAAAATCTGTCTATTTTCTGGTGTATAATTGCCGGAAGGACCTGGCGGTAAGGATGTTTTCCCCTTTGTTGTATAGAATTACATCCATTTGTACCATAGAAATACTAGTGCCAAAACAGAAACGGTGCGAATTGTGCGAGCAAGCTCGTCTTGCTCGTTGTTAACTTCCCACCACCATGACAAGTAGTGTAACAACCCGACTTTCTGAAGTCAAAGTCAAAGTACAAGTCAAAGTCAAGGTCAACGTCAGGTTGTTATTCAGATCTGTCACTCCTTGCTCCATTATTGCCTTGTACACTCGAAACTCGATAATCGTTATGTGTTAATTAACGCTATTTTAAGCTACGATTTATTTATTATGTGAAGTAACAATGCAATAAACGTAACTAGACGCTATACTACTTAACGCTATCACATCGCCATCGCTATCGTAATTCAAATCGCAGTTATGGTTATTGTTCTATGTGTGTGAATGTTATTATGTGTTACTTGTGTGTGCCTTATATATATTTGAGATGTTATTCGCAAACGCAATCACAACTCTATCACATCGCACTCTCATCGCAAACCCGAAACGCAAATCTACTTTTTATGCATTTAGTTTGTGCATGATGACTTGTATGTAGTTATGTTATTTGTGTAACTATTTTTTAATGCTTTCGCATCGCTTACTCGCAACTCTATTAACCGCAACGCAATGCTCAACGCACGAAATGAAAGTGGGAAACTAACTCGCATGCGCCGTCCGACCGAACGACCATTCGATCGAATGGACATCCGACCGGATGACTGTCCGATCGGATGGCCATCCGATCGAACAGTCGTCCGACCCACTAACTTTCCACCGCCTTTCTCACTCTCACCTATAAATACCCCTCCTATCACATCAACTGTTCATTGATGTGACAGCACCATCCGACCCGCGCACTCTCAAGCTCTTTTCTCTCGATTCCTTGTGATTCTTGTAAGTTTTCACTCAAAATCTTGTACTTCTATCTTCATCACACACTTTCTCATCATCTTCTCCATCAGATCTTACATTTTCACCATGAAATCATGTAGGTCCCGATTTCTGAGGATCGATAACGAAACCAAATCTCTTGTTTATCACAAACACGGTCACGAGTGCGGAATCCCTGTGACTATGCCAAACCAAACATAGATAGTAACAACACAAGGGTAACCAATGAATCACAGTCAATTGATTAGATGAGAACACGGTTCAAACAGATACACACAAAGTTTGAAGTAAGACTCTCAGGATATGCTCTCATGGTTTCTGTGAAACCATGTTGTGGTTTATATAACAGCCCAGGCCCACAAGTGACGAAACCTGGATTAAGCCCGACGAAACATCACTTTGGCCTGACGAAACATCACAGTTGACGAAACTCTAGGAGTTTCGTCACTGTTCATGGCGAAACCTTGAGTTTTGACCATTAGAGAGTTTCGTCATGTAGTGCTCGATGAAACTTGGGAGTTTCGTCGAGGGCTGCAATTGCTGATGTGCTGCAAACTATTTTGACAGTTTGCAGCAAAACAATACAAACACACAAACATAACATAATACCCATAATCATGCAACATGCATTGTTCACTTTACATAACGACTGAGACAACTTGTCGGACACAAGTAGGATAGGAGTATATCCGACTTGGTCGACGGCGAATTACAGACTCGATAATTATAAAAGACCGTAAATAACATCATTAATAAAGACAAGTTACAGACACTAAAAAATGCATCAACAAACTCCCCCTTGTCTGTTACTGTCTTCGGTCTTCAATCTTCCGTCTTCAGTGTTTCTCGAACCACGAACTGCCGGCATGAATTCCACGATAGTAACAGAAGCAAGCGACGCGCTGAAATCGCAACGCTTGATGCGCGTCCTTGTCTTCGTAGAAAATATCGTGCCGATATAACTTGTTGATGTCGGCCGCTGACATGTTCACGATCCACATCGGATCTAACATCCAAAAATTCTCACGATCGCCATTAAAAATAATCACCGCCTCGTGCGTATCTGAGTCGTAGCACCACAAAGCCATGTCTTCCAAAAAGTTCTGCTTCATCGGCATTAATGGAATCTTGTCCATGACCTTCGCGGGCTGATACACAAGCTTGTAGCGCGCCGTGTTGGTCGCTGGATCTAATGTGAACTTTATCTGTTGATAAATGGGAAACTGAGGCTTGTACGACTCATCTTTCTAGCCTGTCCTTTTGTTGAACTTTATCTTGCACTCGAATAATGTAGCTCCTTCAAAGTTTGAGCGATTAATGAGCTCAAGCTTCGTCAAAGCTGCAACATCGTAAAAAGGTAAGGACAATATGCTCAGCAACGATCGGAAATATTGAATACCGAATTCCCGCTTGATGGCCACGCAATGGATTTCCTTTATGAACATCCAGCAGAAAATTCTTCCATGCGGCTTCACTTTCTCAAACTGTAGAAAATCAACCTGTGCTTCCGGCGGTGTAGGCTTTTCAACTCTTGACAAGAAATGTTTTCTCCATTCTTGGAATGCATCAGTCAGATTATCAGAAGACGTAGATTCTTCAACTGTTCATCAATGTCTTCCTGATTCTCTTTCATCCATTCTTCATCAAATGGATCAAACTCCATTCCGTCAGCACGAACATAAGTTGATTTCTTCTCATTTCCTTCAAACACGATCTCTTCAATGTTTTCCACATCAGTAGTCTCAGGTTCACTCGGTATTTTATCCATTTCAGCATCGTCAACTTCTTTCATCGCATTCAAAGCTAACAGCTGCTTGTGTGATAGATCAGAGATAATCTCCCCTTCTTCTAGAAGTTCTCCAGTAATCGGATGTATAACCTGCAATGTAAGATCAGCAGTGCTAGGAACAGAAGATGTACCAGGCAAAGATTCAAGCTGCTTTTTTTCTTCAACTGTTCCACTGGAGGTTCCTTGAGCAGATTCGAGCTGCGAAGGTTTGAAAACAACAATCTGAGAAGAGGTAGCTGCTGGCGGTTGCTCTGATGTAGCAAAAGGGTCGGGGTTCCCCTGATCCTCAGGATCATCATCCCATTTCTTCATTACTTCTTGTTGCTTACATCGATCGTTCCACAGAGTATTGACCCACTTTCTAAGAAACTCATAGCCTTCATTTATCTTCTTGACCCCATCAACTATCGTGGTGTTTCGAGAATCATACCACTGTTTCATGTAGTCATGCCTTTCTTTGAGAGCATCGGCCAACTTCTGAAGCTTAGAGTTGCTTTCTTTCATGCAATTCATTTCAATACCACGTGTATTATCTGCCGCACGCATCTGCTGCAACTGTCTCTCTCTCACTTCGTCTGTAGCTTTCAAACTAGCATTTTCTGCCTTTAATTGCTCAATTTCAGCTTGCTGGCAAGTGATTTCTGCTTGTTGTCGTCCAACAGTGGCATTTAACGTGTTAATTTCCAACTGTTTCTTGATCATGTCGGCTCTTGTAGCTTTGATCACGTCCGTTTGGCGATTGATTTGACCTGCAGCAGCTTGTAATTGAGAGAATAGAAAATCTACCTTCTCATCCTGCTGCATCTGTTCGAATATACTTTGTCTGCGTTCTGCGGCAGGCTGCGAGGTTGTTGCACGAATGGATGATGCAATAGAGTGAGTAGGTGCCTGAGGAGTCACTACAGGAGTTTTAGGTGTTGAACTCGCTACAGGAGCTGGTTCTGTAGACCTCGGAGGAGGTGGAATCATTTCAGAAGCTTCAGTGGCGGTGAATCCAAGAATAGGATCCATTTCCGCTTCTTGTGTAGGCTCTTGTGGAACGGATTGTTGTGCGGAAGAAGTACCAATGTACTTTCTTGCTCTCTTCTTGCGACGGACAACCGTTTGCTTCTTCTTTAAATGTTCCGCTTAGGTATCCGAAGGAACGTATTCAGGATCATTCTCTTGCCAAATCCTCCTGATCCTTTTAACACCTCGTTCATCGTAATAAACTTCGTATCCGGGCTCAGGTGGATTGTCGTCCGATTCAGTATCCTCTTCATCATCATCGGCTGATGTACCACCAGTTGCACCAGCAGACGATGCACCAGCAGCACCAGATGTACCAACAGCACCAGCACCTGCATCACCACCATCACCAGCTTCATCATCACCATCACTATCACTTTCAGAAGAATCAGTATCCGGTCGACCAAACTTTTCTATCATCTTTTTCTTTAATTCCGGCTCTTCGTTATCAGATTGGCTGTCATCATGACGCCATTTGTCATCTGCAGGAGCAATGTAGTCTGGTTTTCCAAGAGCACCTATCAACTTCCTAGGCGGCTTGCTTTCTGTGTATCTCTTTGCTGCAAGGCTCTTGAATATCCTTGAAGATTGCAAGATCATAGATTCTATCTTCAGGATGTCGTCGTCGGCTTTTGGAAGATTAGGATGCTGGACGTTCATGATCATTTGAAGAAACTGAGGATACATCCAGAATTTGTTCCCAGATGTTCGACTACCAATTCTTGTCATATTCTCTTTCATATTGGCAAAAATATACTTTGAGATGCTAAACGGTTTGTTAAACACCAATGCCACCATGAGACCTACAAGGTCATTACTTGCCATATCATATCCTGCACGTCTGTTGCTGATACACTGAATAAGAACGTGCAAGAGAAACTTGTAACGTAACGGCAAATCTCCCTTGTTAATCTGAGAACTGAAGATGTCACCAATACACTTCATCCGTAATAAACAGCCACGCGTACACATGATTGGTATAGAGGACGGAGCATCCGGAGCGTCTTGTAGCTCTAAGACAGTGTTCAAGATTTCTGGAGAGACAATCACGTTCAGATCATTAACTTGCCCTTGTATAACTTCAGTACCATCAATTTGCACAACACTTGCAGTATTCCAGAAAGCTTTAACGAGCGATTTGTAAACAGGCGTTGAAAAGGTGACAGCTTTATTAATCCGCGACTCCCTGATCCACCGAGTAATCTCTTTCAGTTCAGTGATCTTTTCTTCCGGATCCAGAAAGGCACTTTGGTTGTGACGCTTCTCGGACATCACTTCCTCTTCTGATTTGTTTTCCTTCTTAGTCAGGGCTTTACGTTTTCTTTCTTTCGGTGCCATCTGCATTGCAAACATCCACAATAAGTCTTAATTGTATAACATGTGCATTAGACAAATGTCTATGCAAGTTCAAGTGTCAAATGGACATTTATCATTCAAATGCAAGTCTACTGTGAAAGGGCAAAACTTGAAAAATATTCTAAGTCCTGGACGACGAAACTCTAAGACTTCGATGAAACTTCCTTCTACACGACGAAACTTCCTTGGTCAAATAAAGTCAATATTGACCGTTGACCAGTGAAGTTTCATCGACATCCTTTCGACGAAACTTATTCCATTTTAAAGGGGTTTCGTCATAGGGGTTTCGTCATCAATCAGTTTGAAGAAACTTAGGTTTCGTCGTCCAAGGGTTTCGTCAACAGTTAGGGTTTCGTCCTATTGGGGTTTTTTCAAAATCAAGGGGGTTTCATCGATAGGTGGTTATCCTATGACTGATTCTAAAAATCAAACACAAATACACTTTGATTTAACCATAATCAACACGAAACAAACCTAGATTCAAAACCGATATGGGTTTTGACCGAAAAACACCCAAATGGTTAAGCATTCAAGAGATTACCCATCCCCTGTTTTTGGTTTTATGAAACCCAACCCAACCCAAACCAAGATCAAATCAACATATAAACTCTATATCTATTTGTTTTGACGAAAAGCAAAAACAAACAACAAGTTTATATCATGAAGAAAACGAATAAACAGTGTCTCCGAGGGATTTTTTGAACAATCGGACAAACACACCGTTCCTATGGTTCAAAACCTTTAAACAATCCATCGTATACCTTTGATTTTTGATAAAATTTCCAAGAAAATGGAAGGTTTTGTGAGTCGGTGAAAAAGTATGGGTTTTGAGTGTTGAAGAAGGTGAAACAGAGAGTGGTTTGAAAAAGTGAGGTTGCAACAGTACTGGGACCCCCTATATACCAATACACACGGCGAAACTTCTATCTCGACGAAACTTCAGACGGGCTCGACAAAACTTGTGATTGGGCTTGATTTGGGCTTGAACAGTTAGCCCATGACAAAGGTTAAAGGGCCCAAGAGAGTTTCGTCGTGACCTCGACGAAACATGGAGTTTCGTCGTGAACTAAAATCAATTTTGACCAGTTTGACCAAGTTTGAAAGCAGTTGACTTTGACCATGGAGTTTTGTCGACATAAAGGAGTTTCGTCGACCTTAGGAAGTTTCGTGAACACCTTTTTCTCAAAATTCACTAAGTGTTTGAAACTTGAAATTTTGCACACTTGAAAAGATTTTGTTTATTTGAACATATTTCATTTTGATTGAGTGTAACAAATGCAAGGACATTTTATGAAGTAGGTTTCAGGCTTTCGACAGAAAACACCAAGTTACAACTTCGGCTAATTCAAAAATGAACTTTACAACTACACTAAAACAGAATTTAAAGCGCAGTAAACTAATCGAAAAACTATAAAAAGCAATAAACGACTGTACAAGAGCAATCTTTTTGCGAATTTCAAGGAAAAGGAATCTTACCAGCTTACGGTCTTAGTCAACATGAGTTTAGTTCTGTTTCAAGCTCTGGATAAGTATACTACCTCGATTATCGGTATTGTTGTCCACATAAGCTCAAATTGATCAGATGTAATCACAATAAGGAGATACGATTTACGGTAAGGATTATACTTACAAGTCGATGTTCGTCCACTCACGACACATTCCCGTATCAAGGTATGCATGAGAGTTCATCTTACCGGTGAGTATACCGTTTATCATCTGTTTGACCGTATAAAAGAATATGAGATACTCACTTATTTTTTTATTGAAAATAAGCCCTATGTGATAGAATCACTTATTGATGAGGAACTTGATTTTCGATGCATGAGGGCACAGGAGCAAGTCCGTGAACAGGTCAGTACAATGTACAGCAAAGAGACGAACTTGACTCCCGGATAAATGGGATATATTATCACTTATTTTGATTGGACATGTGATTGTTGATCACTTATTGACGTCGAATGCAGTATGTACACGTATGTATAGTATCATGGAAGATCTAGACTTCGTCTCCGTTATTTTTCAGTAAAAGATACAACCATGATACCCAGATGATAAGCAGCATAAAGACCGAATATCTCAGAACCTCGGAAATCAATCAAACGAAATTTCGGTACCAAGACCATATGCTAATGAATGGTTCCCACCTGACTTGAAGTCTGTTAGGTTTGTATCATCCTGCACATTTTTGTCTGATTGTGAGCCTACCGATACATCGTTAGTAAAGATACTTATCATTTCTCAATTTTTTTTTGTTTTACATTTTGAACATGTTGACCGACCACACCAGTGAATATCATCATCTTCCTTAATCCAAGAAACTCATTTTTGCTTTTCCAATTTTTTTTAATTTTTTGAATTTTTCAAACGAAAAGACAGAAAGTAAAGACATCTTTTTGTATTTTTAGAGTTTTTAAAGAAAATATTTACAAAAACGATTAGCCAAAGAGGTTTTACTAGGGTATCACCTTAATGCCATTGACCAAAAGTAGATAATCAAAACGTGATTTATCAAAAGCTTTTGTGAACAGGTCGGCACGTTGGTGATCGGTGTATACTTTAACAACATCGATTAATCTTTTGTCAAAACAATCACGTATGAAGTGATATTTAATTTCGATGTGTTTGGTCTTGGAATGCTGCACAGGATTTCTAGTGAGCTGTAAGGCAGCATTGTTATCAACAAAAATAGGAGTAGATAGGAATTCAAAACCATAGTCGCGCATTTGTTGTTGTATCCACAAGACTTGGGAGCAACAACTAGAGGCAGCAATGTATTCTGCTTCACAAGTTGATGTAGCAACACACGTTTGCTTCTTGCACTGCCACGTGACTAGGCGATTTCCTAAGAATTGACATCCAGCTGTTGTTGATTTGCCATCAATTTTGCAACCACCAAAATCAGAATCACTGTATGCAATCAAGTCAAAGCTATCATCCCTAGGGTACCAAAGACCGGTGTCCGGGCAACCCTTCAAAAAAATCCTTTTAACAGCAGACAGATGTGAGGCCTTCAGGTTGGCTTGATATCTTGCAAGCAGGCACGTCGGATACATGATGTCGGGCCTCGAGGCTATAAGATACATGATAGATCCGATCATAGCGCGATAGTATGAAGAGTTAATGCTTTCACCCTTCAAATCTGAAGTAATCCCGTGATTCTGCGAAAGTGGGGTACCAATGGGCGTTGCATCAGACATCTGGAATCGGCTCAAGATGTCACCAACATATTTAGTCTGATGGATGAATATCCCAGACTCTGTTTGTTGAACTTGTAGGCCCAAGAAGAAATTAGGTTCCCCCATTGCGCTCATCTCGAACTTTTCTTGGATCACACGCTCGAATTGCCTGCACAAAGAATCATTAGTTGAACCAAATATTATATCGTCAACGTATACCTGCACCAGCAAAAGATCTCCATCTTGTTCCTTGATAAAGAAAGTGCAATCAATAAGACCTCGTTGAAAACCGTTCTCCAGAAGATAGTTCGATAAGGTTGCATACCAAGCCCTAGGTGCTTGATGTAAACCATAAAGAGCTTTGTTGAGCAACCAAACCCGATCGGGGTGAATAGGATCTTCAAAACCCGGAGGTTGTTCGATGTGCACCTCTTCTTGAACCACACCGTGAAGGAAAGCACTTTTGACGTCCATCTGGTAGACTTTGAATCCTTTGAATGAAGCATATGCTAGAAAGATCCGAATAGCTTCCAGACGTGCAACAGGTGCATAAACTTCATTATAGTCAATGCCTTCGATCTGAAATCCCTGAACAACCAATCTCGCCTTGTTTCGAATGACTACTCCACGATCGTCCTTCTTGCATTTGTAAACCCAGCGTGTGCCAATTTTCTTGTAGTTTTCCGGCCTTTCAACAAGCTTCCAAACACCAAGCTTTTGAAATTGATGCAGTTCATCCTGCATGGCTTCAACCCAAGAATTATCCTTTAAGGCTTCCTTCCAAGATTTCGGTTCTTCTTGTGAAACGTAACACGCGAAGGACCAATCATTTTGAAGACCAGATTCTCTGATGGCTGAATATAAACTGGCATTCTGGTTGTTTCTCAGCTGATTACGCGTCTGCACCCCGCATTGGACATCTCCTATAATGTTCTGCTGCGGATGGGTATCGTGAATCCTCATTTCAGGACTTTCAGGAACACAAGTATTAATACCCAAATTATTAATATTAAGATCAACAACCAACTCCACACCGGGCATAGGCATAGAAGTGGATGCATTCCCTTCAGCGGTATCAACATTCTACACATGAGGAGTTTCTACAGAAGCACCCTGAACAGGAGCAACTGGAGCTGAAGTGCCTTCATTCGCATCATGATATTCATCATCTTTTGATGACTCATTGTAATCAGCAGCATCTTCAAATACCTCATTTTGTACCGTGTTGTTAACCGAATTAGAACCTTGGGTGTTAACAATAATAGGTCTCACCAATGGCTAGCCAGCAGCATTGTCACTATCAAATAACATTCTAGCAGCTGCATATTCTTCGTCAAAGGTTGGCAGATTAAAGGAGTCGAATAGCCCATCATAATCGAACATCCAAGGATCACCCGGAGCTCTAACAGAACTTGTATACCTTTGAACCCTTACTTCACTCCATAGCTCAATCTTTTTGGTTACCAGATTCCATACACGAAAATTTAGAGTAGCATATCCAAGAAAGAAACCCTCGATAGCTTTAGCGCCAAACTTTCCATCCGGCTCAATCATAGTACATGGACCGCCAAAAGGTTCTAGGTAAGAAAGATCCGGTTTCCTTTTCTGTAGAAGTTCGAAACAAGTTTTGCCATGCCTCTTAACTGTAAGAACTTGGTTTAACGTGTAGCAAGCAGTAGACACAGCCTCCCCCCAGAACTGAACAGGAAGCTCCGACTCTACCAACATAGTTCTTGCAGTTTCAATTATCGTTCGATTCTTCCTCTCAGCGACACCGTTTTGTTGTGGAGTATAGCGAGAACTGTATTCATGGAGAATGCCCTTAGAAGTACAGAACTCATCCATCACACGGTTTTTGAACTCAGTTCCATTGTCGCTTCTGATCCTCTTCACTTTCAACGTGTATAAATTTTCCATCATAGTAAGAAGATCCTTGAGGATTCCAGGAGTTTCACTCTTGTGTGCCATAAAAGCTACCCAAGAAAATCTAGAATAATCATCAGTTACCACTAGACAATAAGCATCCCCGAATGTTGTCTTGTGTTTCATAGGTCCAAAGAGGTCCATATGAAGACGTTCGAGAGGCATGCTAACAGTGTTGATTTTCTTCAGCGGGTGAGACTTCTTCGTTTGCTTCCCTTTCTGGCACGAAACACATATATTTTGTAGATGAAAACTTCTCATGGGCACACCATTCACAAGATTGTTTTTCACCAAATGGTTCATTTTTCTTAACTAAATGTGCCCCATTCTTCTGTGCCAAGATATAGACTCCTTCTCTGTGGCTTTTGAGACAAAACATGTGACTTGCACAGATGTCGTAATCGCTTGGCTCATATCAAGAATATAAAGATCATTAACTCTTGGAGCCGATAAGAGAATCCATTCTTTTGGAATTTTGAAACCAGGTTTTAGCACATAACAACCGGCATCATCAAAATGCACGGTGAACTTCTTATCGCAGATTTGCGAAACACTCAGAAGATTATGATCAATTTGACGAACATAATTGATCTTATCGAAACATACAACACCATTGGAGATCATTCCCTCTCCAGTGATGTATCCGCCTTTGTCTCCAGCAAACACGACATAGCCACCTCTAATATTTTTCACATCATACAGAAGCCGTAAGTCGCCTGTCATGTGCCTAGATGCTCCACTGTCAACAATCCAATGACTACTAACAGTTCCTCCTGGAACATCCTGCACATATCATCCAACGATCAGTTGAGGATGGGGACCTAAGCCTTAGTGGTCTTAGGTCGTCCCTGAGCATCACGAAAAGTGATCTCGATTTCCTGATGATTTTGTAACACAGCACCTTCCCCTGAACTTTCACCCATCTTAGGTCTCCAAGTTTGATTTTGTTTACCAGATTGATTCTTATGAAAAGATTTTAAAACTTCTGGTTTTAACGATTTTGATGAACTTGGTTCCCTATTAACAGATTTAACTTCAGATTTTAAAGCCTTTTCAACTGCTTTCACATTTTGACGTCGTTGTTTCGTTTCTTGTTCTTTAAAAGTTCTTTTATCATGTTTTGGTGAAACGGGACGACGTTGAGGGTGAACCTTTTCAGGTGGTGCTTTCTCAACAAACTTATCCTTGGGAATGTTTGTACAATTTTTAATGATGTGTCCAAACTCCCCACACTTAAAACACGTTCTCCTTTCCACAAACTTAGGAGAATCTGATCGACAAACAGATGTCGAACCCGTAGAACCTGAGGTACTTGCTTTTTCATCACACCCGTTTGTATGTTGAGTGTAATTGTTTTGACTGTTACGTTTTAAAATCTTGACTTGTTGGACAAAATCGGTGTTTGATTTGTTTTCAAAAGTCTCAAGTTTATCCGTACCCTTCGATGCTACAAATTTGACATTACTCTTTTTCTTCTGGTAACGAGCTCCTTTTGTTTCAAATTTTGATTGAGAAACGTTAGGCTTTTGAGCCTTTCTGGTTGTTTACCTTTAGAAGCAATAGGTTGTTGCTTTGTCGATTGTTTTTGATTTCCAAATTGCTTTTTGATTTCAGCTTTTGGAATTTGATCACATTGAGTTACAATAACTCCTGGGATCGTCTTTCCCAAAAACTTGCTTGTGTTAACTTCAAAAACTTTATCAATCGAAGATGGATTGACATTTTTTATTGGAAAATCGTTGTCTGAATAAATTTTAACATCCCCGACCAAAGTATACAACACGTTATTGCTCTTAACGGCAGACACACATTCCTTGACATCCTTGACAGGATCTATCACTTGTTTGACAACTGATTGAACAGCAGGAGTAGGAGGATCACAAAGAATGTAATTCTCAATTGGAATTTCTACTCCTTTCATCTTGTCAAGTGATTTATCCTGATCGCTTACATCTGATTCATCATCAGACGACTCATAGTCCTCAATAATTGGAGCACTTTGATGCGTCGATGTTGAAGTTTCAGTTTCATCAGATGAGGTGCTCGAGGAACTGTCCGATTTGAACCCTAGGCCAGTAGTAACTTCTTCATAATCAAGAGGCACACTTGGTTCAAAACGTGGCATTTCTTCTTCATCAGGTATATGAGTATAGTTGTGTCTCAAAGGGGGCGGACACTTCTTATACCCAACACCTTTCTTGTTTCCCTTCAGTTGTTGAGCGCCAATGATGTGATCGACCACATATCGGGAGTTAGAGTAACTCTCCAATTTGAGCTTGATTGCATCATGCTCGCATTTGGCAATGGCTAGCTCCTTTTTGGTTTCCTAGATGATGTTAATGTAATTGTTAATACCAATTTGTTTATTGAAAACAGTTTTGGTCAATTCGGAAACACTTTTCTTTAAGGTTTCAATTACAGATTTAAAATCTTTTTTGTTTCTAGCTAAAGCCATATTTGCCTCTTTGCACTTAGACAACTCAATAACCAAACTTTGATTATGACTATGAACCTTTTCAGATTCCAGCTTCAAATCTGCACAAACATTACAAACACTAGGAGCAGGAGTTTCAGATTTTACCTGACTGGTAGAGGCTGAGACATTTACCATAAAGGCAGTCTGATAAGAAAAAGATCCGTCTTCTAAGAAGAACTTCTCCATTTCTTTTGATGCGACTCCAGCCTTCTTGATGAGAATAGATTTTTGACTCTTCAACTCCTCTGCTTCATTCAATAAATCATCAACATCAGAATTCCCTTCTTCTTTCACATCAGATTCCGAATTATAACCACCCGAATTAGAACTTTCTTCATCAGAGCTCTCGGTATAACCCGAACTATCGTCACTTTCAGAAAATTCTTCCCTGTGAACGTGCTTGATGTGATTGATGATCTTTGCATAACACGCTGTTCCTCCTCCTTCTTGATCACCTTCCCCAAATTGTACAGACCAATTACACCCTTCATCAGCTTGGACAACTAATGCTCTTGTGGTGTTTGAAGGTCCAGACTGGTTCTGGTTCTGGTTGTTGTTCACCGCTACCATCCTTCTTTCACGATTGTCTTGATTGGCATTGGAAGTACTCGTCTGATTTCTGAATGGCTTCTGATTGCCTTGTCTGCTCGGTCGGGTACACTCACGTTTGAAGTGACCCTTTTCGCCGCAATTGAAACATGTAACCGCATCCTTATCAAATATGTACTTCGTATCCTTCTTGCTTTACAAGGATGTTCTTCCAGTTCGACTCATGAAATCCTTTGCCCTTCTAACAGCACTTGCAAATGCCCACTTGATATCCATTAACTCCATTTCATCACGGTCGATTTGTTGATAATTTTCATTGGTCATATTGATGTTTCCAATTTGACCTGCGACCAACCCGCAGTAGGCACTGACCATTGTGTTAATGAGTTCCATATGCACCTTTGCTACTTCAATGCTAACTTTCGAGAGGTTTGAAGTATCAACTCTGACTGTGTTGGGGTGGAGGGTTATTAGTGTAACATGCTTGTTGTTGCTGTTGTTGTTGTTGTGGTTGGGCTTGTTATTGAGATTGTGGAAGATAAGCACTTGGATCGAACTGAGGTTGAGTAGTGGAAACTTGAGGTGGAGGTTGGGGTTTTGGTAGCCATGCACACGGATCTAATTGACGTTTAGAAAAAGCATAAGCTTGAGCAATTATTTGCGCTGGCGGATGATAAGCACTCGGATCGAAAACCTGAGGTGGAGCTGATTGTGGAAACGGAAAAGAGCTTGTATTTGACATAAACGTCGTTTCAAGCTTCGGTTGCTGAACGGAACTAGAACTAGCTGCAGAATTAAAACCACTCAGATACATTTCTGTGTTTTGAGGAACTGCAATCCTTTTAGCTTTCCGAATTTCCTCTTCGTTCTTATGCTCTAACTTTTGAATGAACTCGTAGATACTAACAGCATCCAAGACGCCCGTATGCTTTAAAAGTTCAATGAAAGGACTCCACTTCGGTGGTAGAGCATCAGCAAACCGTGCAACCATTTCCTGTTGAGTTGCAAGAACGGTATAAGAATACATTTCACTAATCAAATGATAAAAACGAGTAGTCATATCATTTAGGGTTTCATTCTCCAAGAATTGAAATGATTCAAACTCTTTCTTCAACAAATCATGGCGTGTCTTTCTAGTAGCCGCATTTCCTTCTCCTCTCACTACCAATGCATCCCATAAAGCTTTCGTGCTAGTACAGTAAGCGAATTGATGATAGATTTCTTTGTGAAGCGCTTGTGTAAGAATAGAAAATGCCTTCTTCTCCAGATCATATGCCTTTTTGTCATCTTCTAGCATATTTGCAAAAGTCACCGCACTTGATCCTGCTTCTTTGAGGGCAGTGTTGTATGGAGAAGTGAAACACGTCCATAATTCGGTATTTTCCCCTAGGACGTAAGTATGGAAACGACCCTTCCATGATGGATAGTCGTTCATGTGATTCAACTTTGGCGGGCGATTATTGCTGCCCGTTTCACTCTCGCTAAGCAAAAGATTTTGAATGCTTTGATTTTGGTTCGACACCAATGCCCATTGACTTGCACTTATCGAATGTGGAGGCATAACGTTCCTTAACCATGCGGCTGTGGAGGTTTAATCTTGACCTAGTCGTGGGTCCGTGCTCCAATCCCATGGACTCGTACTACTCATGATTGATATATAAAGGTGAATTCCTGATTACACACTTAAAAACAGAATGTTAAATCACTTTTGCAAGTCCTCTGTTGAAATTGACAATGATCTCGACGAAACTCTCTCCACGAAACTCGATAAGTTTCGTCGAAGTACGTTTGACGAAACTCTAAGGGTTTCGTCAAAGTTCCTTATGGCGAAACTCAGGGGGTTTCGTCAGAATTCCTTGTGACGAAACTCAAGGGGGTTTCGTCGATTATGACTTTCTTCGAAAATGGTCACAGATAGTTGGTGAAAGTTGGTGAGATTTTCTTTGAAATCCTATCTTTTTACTGACACAGAACACCCGAAATCAACTCACAACATACCAAACTTACCAAACCAAGCATGGTGTTAATATTTTAATCCAATTTTCAATTTAATTTTAAAGTCAAGAAATATTCAAGAACACTTTGAACTTCTGATGAAGATATGAAGAACAATCCCAGAATATATGAACTTTCCGACAAGATTTCACCGGATAAATTTTCCGAACAACAAATTTGCTTAAAACTTTCACTAAAAACCCGGTTTTATCTCGTGAACAATCAAACTAACAAGGTTTTTGATAAAACTTTTTAGCAAACCAACAAGATCAACAGTTTTTAAGAAGATTTTTCCAGAAATGTATGAACTTTTCAAGAACAATTATCAGAAAAACAACAATAACCAGTTTCAACACTTGATAAAATCTGAACTATGTTTGATTTTAAAAAAGCATAAGAGCCAATGCTCTGATACCACTTGTAGGTCCCGATTTCTGAGGATCGATAACGAAACCAAATCTCTTGTTTATCACAAACACGGTCACGAGTGCGGAATCCCCGTGACTATGCCAAACCAAACATAGATAGTAACAACATAAGGGTAACCAGTGAATCACAGTCAATTGATTAGATGAGAACACGGTTCAAACAGATACACACAGAGTTTGAAGTAAGACTCTCAGGATAAGCTCTCAAGGTTTATGTGAAACCATGTTGTGGTTTATATAGCAGCCCAGGCCCACAAGTGACGAAACCTGGATTAGGCCCGACGAAACATCACTTGGGCCTGACGAAACATAACAGTTGGCGAAACTCTAGGAATTTCGTCACTGTTCATGGCGAAACCTTGAGTTTTGACCATTAGAGAGTTTCGTCATGTAGTGCTCGACGAAACTTGGGAGTTTCGTCGAGGGCTGCAATTGCTGATGTGCTGCAAACTGTTTTGACAGTTTGCAGCAAAACAATACAAACACACAAACATAACATATTACCCATAATCATGCAACATGCATTGTTCACTTTACGTAACGATTGAGACAACTTGTCGGACACAAGTAGGATAGGAGGATATCCGACTTGGTCAACGGCGAATTACAGACTCGATAATTATAAAAGACCATAAATAACATCGTTAATAAAGACAAGTTACAGACACTAAAAAATGCATCAACAAATCACCGGATCTAGGGCTGTTCTAGGGTGACGTCACCTCGGGTTCTCATGAACTTTGGAGAATGACTTCATCTCAGCAAGAACGGTTCGGTTCTAACAGATTTCTACAAACTTCTACACTGATTTCAACTAAATCTAAACATTTTTCAAGTGTATCAAACTTTTTTTCAAACATTCTTCACTTTTAATCGAAAATCGATGGAATCTAGACTCGTTCGGGTGTTCTACTCATTTTCCAGTAGGGAACCGGGATGAGAATGGGTTTCTACCAAAGCGATGACCGATTCATGGGTTGAACATGAAGCTTCATCCTGAATAGTTGAGCCCGATCGAACGGGGTGATTCCCATCCGACCGGCTGAGCTAAACTTGGTGTTGTTTCCGTTGTTTGACACGTTGTCATACCGTCTCGGTTAAACCATAAAACTTCTAACTTAACTGATTTTACAAAGTTTTCAACCCAAAACCGTTGGTTGATCGAATAGCCATCCGATCGGATCGCCATCCGATCGAACGGCTATTCGACTAGGTGATTGGTAACTTCAACACTTAAATAATTTTCCAAAACATCAAAGAATATCAGTTCCAAGCTAATCACCATCCGATCGAATGGCCATCCGTCCAAATGACCATCCGACCGGATGACCTGACATATAGAAACACCTCTCACTTTTCAAAATGCTACAACGAAAACTTCAAAGTTAAAACATCTCATAAACACACCCTTTCCACCGAATGACCCTCCGACCAAATGGTAATCCGTCCGGATGACCATCTGTCCGGACGGTCATCCGATTGGACCATCATTCGACCCTCGACACGCTGTTTCATACACTATTTAATGCTTACACTATCGTTCTCTGATCAGGCTAACTCAAGACTGTGTTTATTTACTAAACACAATCTGTGAGTATACTCGACCCCTTTTTGGCTTTACGCACTTTTGGGTGTTGCATACATTACTTATACCAAATCACATCAAACACACAACGCAACACTTTTATACGCTAACCGCTCTCGCATGTTCTACGTGACTCGATGAATGCTTGTATGTTATGTTAACACATTGATTGCTGTCTGCCGGCCTTAGCAACGATAGTACTATAGTTTGGACTCAGCACCTGTTTATACAGGGGTTGTTAAGGTTATTACTTAACGTGTTCACAGTGGTGAACATGTGTTGCGCACTCTACAACTCGCAGTCATAGGTATTGATAGTATCTTTGTCGATAACTTACTAGATTCGCACCCCACGTGATACATGCTGGTTATGCGTAAACCACTTTCGCTATACTATATGCTATTAAACTTGTATGCTCACCTTTACACTATGTGTATTGACTTTATTTTAACGTATGTGACAAGTGTTTAAGATGTTGTGTTTGCTGATCTTTTGTGGAATAAAGCTAGGGGAGTCTAGAAATAAACTAATAAAATCTGAGTTGTCGGAACAATTCATTTGTCTTTGAGAACAATATCTGTATTGACTATTTTACTTTATATGTTTATGGTATGGGACGTAAATGTTAAATATATGGTAATTGTAGTTGTTATAGATTCTCTTGGACAATCTGTTTCGCTTAGTGCAGCGCCCCGATGTTTCCGCCATCGGTTGGGGTGTGACAAGTAGATGATCATTTTGTGATAAATATATATCCAAGTACTGCTATCATTTTTGCTACATATATTATGTTAGCAGTCAACTTGTTATATTTATAGTTGGTTTAGGACCTAGGACATGCCACTTAGAGGTGTTCAAGATCAGATTATCTGATTTTTGGATATCCGGAAATTTTGAATAGTGAATCTTAATATCCGAACCCGTATCCGAAAATTTTGGGTAGTGAATTTTAATATCGGTTGCACCTTTCTAACGATGAACGTAGAAGTTTATTGCGAGAGGCTATTTCTACGTACCGTGGGTGGTTTATGACCGTGGAAGATACCTTGAAGTTTTTTAGTCAATCGATGTGTGGGAAATGCATGAGTATACGTGCGTTGACATGCTTGCCATCACCCGGATGGGATTGTTCATTTTACTAATCTTGATAATGGTATAGATAGCCACATTATATGGATTTTGAGGCCCTCTATCACGGTGCACGTGACCAATGTTCATGAGTCGTTCATGTTGGATGTTGTGCTCCTTGATCTGTCTTTAAAGCACCTATCATCACCGTGAAGAGCATTCCTCATAGCTGTCATTTGGCTTTCTCTCAAGCGTTGAAAAGCACTCTCCATAAAGTGGTTGCCCAACCCAGATATGTTGAAGCCTAGACCTATCATCACCGTGAAGAGCATTGTTTAATTTTAATAGATAAGAACCATGAGAATCACCAGGAAGCCATAGTAGTATCACCTAAGTTAACAATGTAAGTACACTCACTTTTTCTCACTGTTTGTGAGTACATTTTTGTGAGTCTAAATGTTTTACCAAAACCTCAAATGTTTTTAAATACAATTACAGTGATTAAGTCTTTGTAATTCTACAATTGCTGCCAGTATTATGAGGTTTGTATACAGTACTTGATAAGCTTCACAATTGGGCACGGGTATCCAGTGTGTGATATGACCATAGTCAAAGATCCGTCGAGTGACACGTACTGACCGAGTAATTGTGTAGATATAAACAATGTAATCGCCCTTAATACTGTAATGTCTAAACAACTGATGCTTTACCAAAATGGAATGTACTTACCAGTATTTCTTGCTGATAAAATGTTTTAAAACGCCTTTCAGGTAACACAATGTGAAAGCCAATAGAAGCCAGCTGGCGAGCACTAAAGGCTTAAATTTGTCGCTATAAAAGTTACATGAATAAAAAGGAGTTTTTTCTTTTGATAAACTAGGGTTTATCCCTATAAAGATATTGTAATGAAAACTTGGGTTTTATCCCAAATGTATTATTATTATTATTATTATTATTATTATTATTATTATAAAAGTTTGGTGGTTTACTCTGATCAAAATATTTCCTAACTACGGTCCTGATGTATTCCGCTTCTAAATTAATAAACACCGATACCACCCATCTGAGCTCGCGGCACGCGCTCTCGGGGTAGGGGTCGGGGGTTGCGACAGAGAGTGGTATCAGAGCTACAGCCACTGGTTTAAACCAAAGAAGTGTTCTGTTGACACTTAGATTTTAAATTCTGTGTTAGGAAATCATTCTGTGTAAACATGTATATTATGTGTTTTGTGTTATTTGACTATTTGTTAGTTTACAGTATGAGTGAGCAAGGAACTTCGGACGCTTATCGTCATATAGATAGTTCACCAAAAGATAAGGGAACATCATCTCAACCTGATCCCTCAGGATACTCAGCTGATATTGAGGAAGGGATATTTATATTTAAGGCACAGTCTGAGGAACCCTTTACTACTAAGAAAAGAGGTTGGTTTAGTAGAGGAGCGCATGAGAGAAGAAAGAGAATGAAGAAGTTACAACAGTAGAGAGCGATAGTTAGAGCTAATAAGGAAGCCAATGCATAGACTCAGGAAACAGTCGTTAGGCCACCTTGAGAAGAGGAGCTAGATAGACAGTTGGCTGATTTTCATATGTTAGCCACTACAGCAGTAGACACTAACATAAACCAAATAGCTAAACCGCCACTGTCACCTTTATTACTAGATCAACAAATGCTAGAACCCAACAGGAAGACCAGTTTCCAATTCCAGATATAGATCCCTATGAGATTCCTAGAATTCCCCCACCGAACCCCATAGCTCAGTACACTGACCTTAATGCTTTGGATCCCTTTTGGAGCAGCGAATGGTGGACGCAGAGTGTAATAAGAAACCCGTACCCTTATGGACAACCAATCCCTTGACACCCTGATCCAGTACCAGCACCCATAACGCCTATGAGCCAGAAAAATTTGGAAGAACTTCGCTCATACGGTGACGAATTAGTGGAAGCGGGAGATAGAATTCGTCAAATAGGAGAGAAGCTTAGGTGGAAGCATATCGAGCGTGATATACACGACTAGATACATGATACTTAGAAAATACCTAGATATATGTGTAATTTTGTATTTTGATTATATATATATATATATATATATATATATATATATATATATATATATAGGGGATGGTTCAAATGAAAACCACTTTTATTGTGAAAACTCGAAAACTAACTAAAAAAAGCCTAAAAAACAAACAGATTTTTTTTTTCAATTTTTTTATAAAAATCGCTGGTTTTTATATATAAAAAAAACTTTTTTTCAAAAAAAAAAAAAAAAAAAATTTTGTAGTACACATGTGTAATAATACACATGTGTAGTACACATACACATATGTAGTATTACACAAGTGCACTACACAAAAAAAAAAAAAAATTTATTTTTTTTTATATAGAAAAACCTGCGAAAATTGGTTTAAAAAATATATATATATATATATTTTTTGGTATGTTTTTTTGGCTTTTTTAATTAGTTTTCAAGTTTTCACAATAACTAATGGTTTTCATTTGAACCTTCCCCTGGGGATGGTTCAAATGAAAACCACTTTTATTGTGAAAACTCGAAAACTAACTAAAAAGGTTCAAATGAAAACCATTAGTTATTGTGAAAACTCGAAAACTAATTAAAAAAGCCTAAAAAACACACAAAATTTTTTTTTTCAAATTTTTTTTATAAAAATCGCTGCTTTTTATGTATAAAAAAAACTTTTTTTCAAAAAAAAAAAAAAAAAAAAAAATTTTGTGTTGTGCACATGTGTAGTACACATACACATGTGTAGTATTACACATGTGCACTACACAAAAAAAATTTTTTTTTTTTTTTGAAAATTTTTTTTATATAATAAAACCTGCGAAAATTGGTTTGCAAAAAAAAAATTAAATAAAAAATTTTTGTATGTTTTTTTTGGCTTTTTTTAATTAGTTTTCGAGTTTTCACAATAACTAGTGGTTTTCATTTGAACCTTCCCCTATATGTATATATAGGATAAGGATCATGTGAGAAGTAGTAGGTAATAAAACCTGCGAAAATTGGTTTGCAAAAAAAAAATTAAATAAAAAATTTTTGTATGTTTTTTTTGGCTTTTTTTAATTAGTTTTCGAGTTTTCACAATAACTAGTGGTTTTCATTTGAACCTTCCCCTGTAAGTATATATAGGATAAGGATCATGTGAGAAGTAGTAGGCTAATTGAGAAACTTGAGAAGCATTCTGGACCACACATTTTCCCTAAGCAAAAAAATGCAAAAAAAAAGGTAAAAAAAATGCAATTTTTTTTTTTTTTGGAAAAATTGCAGCTTTTTCTTTAATGATTTAATTTTTTTTTTTTTTTTTTTTTTTTTTTTTTGGATTTATACACATGTGTATATTGTTAATCTTTTAATTATACATATATGTATACTAGGTGTACACCCGTGTGAACACACGGGTTTGTTCTAATAACAATCGGAATGAAATGCTAAAAAAATATTATAACATATTATTTAAATTTTTGTGTTTAGTTACATATCTTTATAAAACAATGTTAAAGATAGTTTGTTTTAGTCTACATGTTTGATAAGCATGACCTAATTTTATGTTGTGTAATAACTTCTTATATATGACATTAATTTATTTTGACATATTGTTAGTGTAAAATTCAGTAAAAGTCCATTGTTATTGTATAATTCAATAAAAGGCCTATTCATTTTAGGTTGTAAATAATCAAATTTCAAAATGGGCCAAAGAATTTGTATCCAATTAGAAGCTGTCAATGGGCTTGTGGGTTGAAGGCCCTGTGTTTGACATATAGCCTAAAGACATTTTGTATCGAACACATAGCCTGTTTCTTTTTATTGTGAATGTTTCGGAAGTAACTTGCGAGAACGAACGGAGATTTTTCTTCAAGATCTTTGGCAAACGAATCCACAGGTAATCATCTATATGCATCAATCGAAGAGTTTGTTGTTGTAAAATGTTCTCTTCTGTTAATTTATCATACGACGGTAGTATATATTCGGTTCTTGGGTGTTTATTCTATGACTTATACTTCTGATTTTCATATTGATGAACGATTGAAGTTAATAGTTGTAGGCATTGATGATCGATTGAAGTTAATAGTTTTAGTATTTGTCAAATTAATTTATTTCAACTCAATTAGGGCAATGTTAAAAAGGAGTGTTTATTAGACTTTGTATGAAGATTTTGTACGATTATGTATGGAATGATATTTGCTGAACTGGACCAAGTTACCGCAAGTCTAGACTAATAACAGATTATGCTCGAGTAACAATATGTATTTTAATAGAATTTTGATTTGATTTTCTAAAAAATAGTGTAATTCTGAAATGCTTTTTGACTGTAATTCTGAAATGTCAGCTACTTGTGGATTCTAAAATCGTTCTAAATCGTATCGAGTTACATGGGAATTATAGTGCAGTTTTAATATACATTTTATGGATGTATGATTGAAGATTTGTAATGTACATATGACTGGCTGTTATGTAATGGTGTATATACATGTTTAAAATTGAAAAATAAGTGTTATTTAGGGTTTAGCATTAGTATTTAGGGTTTAGCATTAGGGTTTAGGGTTTAGCTTTATGGTTTAGGGTTTGGTTTTAGGATTTAGCATTATGGTTTAGCATTAGGGTTTAGCAATAGTATTTATTGTTTAGCATTAGGGTTTAGCATTAGGGTTTAGCTTTTGGGTTTAGCTTTAACTTTTGGGTTTAGCTTTATCTTTAGGGTTTAGCTTTATCTTTAGAGTTTAGCATTAAGGGTTTAGCTGTAGGGTTTAGTGTTTAGCATTAGGGTTTAGCTTTAGGGTTTAGCTTTAGGGTTTAGCATTAGGGTTTAGCTTTAGGGTTTAGGGTTTAGCATTAAGGTTTAGCTTTAGTGTTTATGGTTTAAGGTTTAGGATTTATAACACATATTTTTTTCAATTTTAAACATGTATATACATATATGTATAATTGACAATATACATATATGTATAGTTAAAAGATTAACAATATACACATTTGTATAAATCAAAAAAAAATTTAAAAAAATAAAAAATAAAAAATTTAATCCTTAAAGAAAAAGCTGTGATTTTTCTAAAAAAATTTTTTTGCATTTTTTCACCTTTTTTTTTGCATTTTTTGCTTAGGGAAAATGTGTGGTCCAGATTGCTTCTCAAGTTTCTCAAATAGGGTGGACTTCTCTTAGGATCCCTACCCTATATATATATATAATCCATAGATAGACTAGAATAGATACGGATGCATAACTACTATTATATTTTGATTTCCAGTTATAGTTTGTAATAGATGCATATATATGAAAAAGAGTAAAAGTCGCAATGTTCGACGATTTTGATCAATCTGTTTGTGTAATTGTGTATATATATTTATACTAAATTTTATTCTGTGATAATTAATACCTGATAAATGTTCATAATTCAGATGTCGAACGAAGTAAATCAGGAAAACCAGAATACTGAGAATAACGGAAACCAATTAGATAACAGTGCCATCCAACATATAGTAGCACAAGGAATTATAGATGCTATGCCCTATATTATCAAATTTGTTAAAGAGGCAGAAAATAATAAATCTGCAAATGGAAATAAACGTCAACACACTGAACCAAGTCACAGTGTGAATGATAATAGACCTTTAATCCAAGCTCCATTTCCTAAAAGAAGAAGAACTGTTTCTTACGGTTGTTCTTATAAAGAATTCTTGACCAGCAAACCAATAGAATTCTCAGGCAATGAAGGAGGCATTGCAACCTTACGTTGGATAGAAAAGACAGAAGCAGTCATAAAGATAAGTAAAAGCGCAGACGAAGATAAAATTATTTTTGCTTCTAATCTTTTCAAAAACGCAGCCTTAGAATGGTGGAATACTATTCTCCCGTCTAGGGGAAGTGACAGAGTTTATAAAACGGAATGGGTCAACTTTAAGGAAATAATTGAAAGAAAATTATGTCCACCTAATGAAAAGGAACAGACCGCCAATAAGTTCCTAAATCTTAGAATGGCTGGAATAGACTGCAAAGGTTACACTATCATATTCTTCGAATATGCTAGGATAGTACCTACCTTAGCCTCACCTGAACCAGTGTTAATCTCTTGTTATATTTGGGGATTAATTAGTGAGATTAGACATGTAGTCAAGGCAGCTAGACCGCAAACCATAGAAGAAGCAGTAGAACTAGCCAATACCCTGACTGATGAATTGGTACATACACAAGAGGAAAACCAGAAGAAGAACTTAGCTCAGAAGCTTATCCAGGAATTTCGCTACGGTAATTCCTATCGTGGACAAGGAACAAGTTCTTCTGCACCTTACTGTAAATTTTGTAAGAAGAGGCACTCAGGAAAGTGTGATGTGTCCTGCAACTTTTGCAAGTACCCAGGACATAAGGAAGAAGATTGTAGGAGAAAAGCTAGTGCCAGGATATGCTACAATTGTGGAGAAGCTGGTCACATCAAACCGAACTGTCTGAAACTAGCTCTAGCCACAACCAATAAAACTAAGACAACTGAAGCGCCTAAGAAAAATGCTAGAGCTTTTGTTCTGACAGCTGAGGAAGCCAAGATGATTCCAGATGTGATTTCCGGTACATTCTTAGTTAATAATATTTTCGCTAAAGTATTGTTTGACTCTGGTGCAGACCAAAGTTTTATCAATACTTCTTTCTACAAACTTCTTGACCAACCTTTAACCAAACTTCAACAAGATTTTCTGGTAGAGACAGCAAATGGATAATCCATTAAGATAAGTGAAATCTTGCAGGAAGAAAGAATAGAAATCCTAAACCATCATTTCTTTGCTAACCTTTACCTAATGAATCTGGTTGGATTCGATGTTCTATTAGGAATGGATTGGTTGGTAGCCAATCATGCTAGCATTCTATGTGATCAAAAGATAGTGCAAGTAAGTACACCAAGTGGTGGAAAGATCACAATCAAAGGAGATAAGCCAACCAAATCAACAAAGTTCATCTCTGTGATGAAAGCCGCAGGTTATGAAAGGAAAGGAGGAGTAGTATATATGATTTCTGTAATCATTAATACTAAAGGAAAAGAATTAAAATATATTCCCATAATATCTAAATTCTCAGACATTTTTCTAGAAGAGTTACCTGGATTACCACTTGATAGAGAGATTGAATTTAGGATTCACCTAAATACCAGGAACGACACCAATTGCCAAAGCACCATATCGATTAGCACCAACGGAGATGCAGGAACTGAAGAACCAATTGGACGAACTTCTTGACAAAGGTTTTATATAACCAAGTTCATCATCGTGGGGAGCACCAGTGTTGTTTGTTAAGAAGAAAGACGAATCGATGCGTCTGTGCATTGATTACCGAGATTTGAACAAAGTCACAATTAAGAATCGGTGTCCATTACCGAGAATCAATATTCTGTTTGATCAACTTCAAGGAGCTTGATTCTTTTCTAAGATCGATTTACGCTCAGGATATCATCAACTGAAAGTACAGGAAGAGGACATTCCTAAAACTACTTTCAGAACAAGATACGGTCATTATGAATTTACCATCATGCAATTTGGTTTAACCAATGCCCCAGCTGCATTATGGACATGATGAACAGGATATGTAAACCATACCTGGATAAATTCATAATTGTCTTTATAGATGATACTCTCATTTACTCTAAGAGTAAAGAGGAACATGCAGCACATCTGCATACACTTCTTACATTGTTGAGAAAAAAGAAGCTTTATGCTAAATTCTCAAAATGTGAATTTTGGTTACAAGAAGTGCAATTCCTTGGACATCTGGTTAATCATGAAGGAATTCATGTGGATCCCACAAAGATCGAGGCGATTACCAAGTGGAAAGTCCTAGAATCACCAATAGAAGTACGAAGTTTTCTTGGACTGGCAGGATATTATAGACGGTTTATCCGAGATTTCTCTAGAATAGCCATTCCATTAACTAAACTGACCTACAAATCAGTTAAGTTTGAATGTGGAACGAAACAGGAAGAAGCTTTTAAGATTCTTAAGCAGAAGTTAACCAACGCACCCATACTCGCATTACCAGAAGGAACTGAAAACTTTATAGTCTATTGTGATGCGTCTAAGTTAGGATATGGATTTGTGTTGATGCAACGTCAAAAGGTTATAGCTTATGCCTCTAGACAACTTAAGAAACATGACGAGAATTATACAACCCATGATCTAGAACTAGGAGCCATAGTTTTTGCCCTTAAGATTTGGAGACACTATTTATATGGTATTAAATTCGTCGTCTTCCCCGATCATAAGAGTTTAAGATATATTTTTGGGCAAAAAGAATTAAATATGAGACAGAGACGCTGGATGGAAGTTCTTAGTGATTATGATTGTGATATCCAGTATCATGCTGGGAAAGCTAATGTAGTAGCTGATGCTTTAAGTCGAAAGTATCATAAGAAGCCGAAACGAGTACGTTCTCTCAGGTTAAATCTACAAGTAGATTTAAATGACCAAATTAGAGAAGTAGAGGAAACAGCAATCAAGGACGATGCTGAAAAAAATAAAAGGATTGATTAAGGAATTAGAACAAGGAACGGATGGAATTTGGAAGTTCCATAAGAAAAGGATGTGGATACCTAAACAAGGAAACCTACGTCACAGAATTCTAGAAGAAGCTCATAAGTCTAAGTATACAATACATCCTGGAAGTGATAAGATGTATCAAGATCTAAGAATTAATTTATGGTGGATAGGAATGAAAAAGGATGTAGCAAACTACGTTGCTAAATGTTTAACTTGTTCACAAGTTAAAGCTGAGCATCAGAAACTGTTAGGAAACTTTATTTGTAAGTATTGAAGAAAATCACAATCAACTGGATCTATGAAGAGATAAGAGTCCTGAAGATCACAACAAGAAGAAGAAGATCAGATAGGATAACTGAAATGCACAGCATCTACTTCAAAGAATCACAAGTTGATCAAGAGCTGAATTGGATTATCAGAGAATGTCATTTCTGATGGATCTGAAATATCATCAGTTTCTGACGATTCTGATCATCAGGATTTTCTGATGATTTGTTCACCAGAATTTCTGATGAAGTGGTTTATCAGAAATTCTGATGAATACCCCACTTGTCTGAAATCAGCTCTATCATGCCACACTTACCGAAGCAAGTTGACATTATTGGATATCATGATGAAAAAGGCAACTTGAACGTTGGATTCAATGAATATGTCAAATGGCTACTTTTTGCAGGACTTATTACATGAATAAACAAATGTTTATTCATGTACCCAGCCTTCTATATAGAAGGCTCACCACGGAGAAGACGATGAGTTTGAAGCCTAGCATTCACACATACTACAAAACTCCATTGCCCTCTCACCCACAGAATTCAAGATTCATTTGTATTAGATAATAATCTTACAATCACCTTGTAAACCATTTTGTTTCAAAGTGATATAAACTTGATAATTCTGTAGGTCTTGTTTCTGAAAGTCTGATTTCCATTTCCACACATCTTTTTCACATCTACTGAAATCACTTGCCATATTACGTGAAAAGAAGTTGTTAAGGCCATACTGGGTCCAACAATTGGTATCAGAGCAGGATTGAATAAATTATTTTCAAACGATCAATCGCTCATCTTCTTTTCTCTAAATACGGCCAGCTTTCAATCCTGGAATAATGCTTTTAACATTGGTTCTATGTCTAAATCTCCGACTCTGGTCAGAGAGGAATACCCCCAATGGAAAATCAGGATGGTCAATTTCCTTAATGGTCATGACCGAGCTCTGTTTCAATCCATTAAAAGGGGTCCACATATACCAATGACTGAAATACCAGCTATTCCAGCAACTGACCAATCACCTGCTATCCCTGCCTCCCGAGCTCCCAAAAGTGAAATACTTTGGAGTGAGGAAGACAAGGAAACGGTGGCTGGGGATGAAAGGGCAAAGTCACTTTTAATAATGGCCATCCCCAATGACATATTTTCACAAGTTGATGCATGTGCATCAGCCAAGGAAATATGGGATCAGTTGGAAAATCTTTGTGAAGGAGGAGAAAGGATGAGAAGAAACAAGAGAACAAACAATGTCTCATCTTATGAGAGGTTTAAAAGTTTGCCAAATGAAAGATTAAATGATACATATCTAAGATTCACAAAACTTTTAAACGAGCTAAAGAAATTTGGAATAACAAAGTCAAATGATGAAAGAAACATAAAATTTCTTGATGCCCTTCCTAGAGAATGGAGAAGTCTAACCATGACTTTGTCCTCAACCTTAGAACTAGGAAACATGAGTCTCCATGACTTATACAGCATCTTGATCCCTAGAGAGGAAGAAATATTTGAAGAAACCATTCAAAGAGGGGGATCTTTAGCTCTTATCTCAAACTCACAAAGAACAACACCTGCCAATGATCCACAACCATCAAACAACCAAAATCTTGAAATTTCTGATACATCATCAGATTTTTCAGCTTTTGCTGAAGCGATAGCACTGTTCACCAAAACATTTGAGCAGAGGTTGAGGGGAGGAAGCCAGAGATACCAGAGAAGTGACAGAGGAAGGATGGATGGAAGATCTAAAGAGGAAGTTAGATCTAAGGATAAAGGGAAGGCTGAAGTTGTGTGTTACAAGTGCAAGCAGAGAGGTCACTATGCATCAGAATGCAAGACCAAGAAGCTCAAGGATGTTGCTTATTATGAGAAAAAGCTAGAGGAAGCAAAGAAGCAGCAACAAGTCAGCTTAATTGCAGGAAAAGATACATGGTTATCTGATAATTCTTCTGATGATGAAGAAGAAGAATTGGCAAATTTCTGCCTCATGGCACTTTCTGAAGGTCTACCAGAAACTTCAGAACAAAAGGTAAATTTAGACAATCTTGATCTTGAACACAAACTAAACAAGCTCATGTCAGATTTTCTAAATCTGCAAGAAAAACATCAATCAGATATTAGAAAATCTAATGAGTTTCAATGGACTATGAATAAAATCATTCTTGAAAACCAATTACTCCTAGAAGAAAGTTTAGATCACAGAGCTAAAATTGAGTTCTATGAAAATGAAAGAAAAGATCTTTACAGAAAATCAATGATAAAGAAATTAATGTAAAAGGTTTTCAACAAGCCAAGGAATTTATAAATTTCATTGAGTCCACACCAAAGAACAAAGGAGAGGGTTTAGGATATATAAAATCAAAAGGAAATAAACCCACTGTCTTTGTAAAAGCAACTCATCAGATTTCTGATAAATTTTCATCAGAATCTGATTCTGAATCTTGCAAGTCAACCTGTTCTGAATACCCTTTTGAAAAACCAAACTTCAAAGCAAACATAAGTGAATGCAGTCAAGAATCTATAAAGGCTCCAGAAGCAGTTCACTCGTCTTTTCAAAATTATCCACTCATTCCATCACTGTCACACCCCAAATTTCCACGTGTCACCGGTGGGCCCGGTGGGGAGTATCGTGACGTGGTTGGCAACATCATAGTCAAACAACACAATATTTAAATGCACAGCGGAAGCAAAAGATAAATATATTACAATCCGAATATAAAGTAATATCCAAGTATTACAACGGAAGGTAAAGGATCCACAGGCGGATCATAAAACGTAAACATTGTTCAACAGACTTTAGACGCCTAGAACTTGCAAGATTCCTTATTAACGTCCTGAGCCGCTTCCAGCCTATTACGTACTTGTACCTGCCACTTAGACTTTTGAAAATACGTCAGTTTTCACTGGTAAATACACTCAACCGACTCATTTGAAAAGAGTTTAAGAAAATGCAGTTAAGGCACAAGGCACAAATAATGTTTCGACACTTAGATTAAAATGCGCAAGGCAAAGTTAATCTTTTATACTTGATTAAAATGCACAGAGGCAAAATTAATATTTTTATACTTGGGACAAACTATATTTCATGTTATCAGTTTTACATAACTTGCTCTACATGCGGGGCCCGGATCTATGCCGGTTCATGATTAACCGACACACCACTATTCCCCTATTGGGAATTCCATATTGGTATAAACATGTGGCATCTGTCAGGTGTATGCCTACACCCCGTGCTTAGGTCGTGGCCATTGCAATTTAATGAGTCAAGGATATCCAGGACACGGTCAAATTAATCCCCAATGTTTCAGTCAAGCAATACGAATTAAAACAGGTTATTTGGATTTCCCGACTCATTGGTCTTTGAATCCCATACCTGAACATGCGGTATTTATATTACCGTATCCCAAGCCCGTAATAGGGAAAATAAGTTAAGAGTATTTACCTGAGCTAGCTCCTGTCTTAAATAGCAAGGATTATAATAACTCAGCCGTATTCACTTAAGTAAGCGTAGGTACAATTTACCGGAATGCTCTAGTCTGGAAATGATGGTATAAATAATCAATTAGAATGCTAACGGGTCTTTAATTAAGCCTAAGCTTAGACCGGTTAGTCTTAAGGAAATATACGGTTCGAACGCATGATTAAGCGAAGACCGGAATAGAATGTGTTTTAGACCCGACAAGTTTGAAGACTTGTATAATATGGGTAATCTAAACACCTTCTGGATTTTGAGATAAAACTAATAAGGTTTGACCCGTTTCGGCTAATTTATGTAAACTTGTTACATAAACCGAACCGAACGCGCAAGAGGCGTAACGGTTAACCATAAGAGTTATAAACAGGTTTCCTAAGTTAACATGCCATAAATATGTTGTGATATCAGTAGGATACCTTCCATTATGCCCAAAACGAGTTTAACCTATAAATAAGCCCCGTAGGGGTATTTTGGTCATTTTAAAGATTATAAAAGGAATTAATTTATCTTCTGTGATCCGGGTCTGATTACATCAGTAAAATAGTTTATTTTAACAGGTTATAACATTTGGTTATAAGTCTTATATGTCAAAATAGTTTTAAACTTAAACTATGCGTATAATACGCGTATAAAGCCGTTTTAAGCGACGTACGGGTTTAAATATGATTCTGAGTTTTCTGATCAGTTAAACAGGTTCAGAACACTTAATTTATTATTTAAAATCAGTGGCAATTGGATTGGCATCAAAAGGATTTGTAAAACTCATTTTATGGCCGAAAAGGGCATATTCGGTATTTACCGAATTAAGGCGATAATCCTAGCTTATGATCAGTTTAAAAATAATTAAAAATCTTCAAAAATCCCAAAATATTATATTACATCAGTGGGTAAAAGGTTTGGTGTCCAAAATTGGGTTTAGATAGGCTTTACGCTAATGACGCCGTTTAATTACCAATAAACGTTATAATTACGTCATTAAGCATAACTCCTAATCTAGACTTCCGATTGACGTGAAATTTTAGGTACAAGTTTAACAATCAGTAACTAAGATTATGGCACTTTCACATTTCCAAAAATCTCGTTTTATGGTCATAAGGGCATTACGGTCAATATTTAGGCGTTTAACGGAAACATCGGACGATTAGGGATTCGAGTGGTATAAACGCAGAGGCTTATACACACATGTAACTAGGTCCTAATGGAACTTTAAGGCATGTCTAAACCTATCAAAACCGGGTCAGAACTGAGGTCAAAGCAAAAGTCAAACTTTTGCGTCCTTCGGTTCCGAATCGGTTCAAAACAGAAAGTTGTCGAATCAAACAAGCGTAGACAAGTTTTTATACTTATTTTCAAGTTATATGACTGATAAAACAGATTACACGCCTTTTATATTGCTAATTACGCGTTAATTCTAAAATACCAATTCTGTTGACTTTTTCGGACAACCTTTGACTCGACAAACGACCTAGTTAGGATTCGAATCAGTGAGTGCCCTTTTAGGGGTTTATTATCCATATAAATACCATCTCATAATAACTTTCGATTCGACTAAACTCTGGACCGATTGTGATTTATCGCCAAGTCAAACCGTAATTACGACGGTTTGACTTCTAGGCTATAAACTAAGCATAACTCAAACGAGAAGGATCAAAGGCACTTACATACGTCTAATGGATGATATGGAAAGCTTGTATCAGTTCTTGAGCTCTTGAAAATGTCCAGAAGTTGAAATGTGCATGTATGTGGAACATGTGACTTTTTATAACAACTTAGATCATTCTAATTTGATGCCACAAGAGTCTAGGATGATTATCAGATGTCAACATGTGTCCCTATAGGCCAAATACCATTTTAGGCAGCCCATAGTATCATAACAAGTCACTTTGAGTCGGTTAAGAGGCTGAAAACAGGCACCTGTGATGTTTCTGCATCTGTAGGTCGTAGGCGGCCCGCGTGGCCTTTTGTTAAATGTGAAGCGGGCCGCGTGGCCCTTCTGGTCAGGTCACACATGATTTCGTTATTGCATTTTGGTCCTTGGTCCCCCGAAAGGTCGTTTTCACCACTCTACTTGCATTATGAAGCTTTGTTATTTAACATATGGGGCTTTAAGACTTATACCCACTTTGTTAAGTCCTCGGGTAACTTTGTGATCACCCGAAAAGCCCTAAATTTCAATGTTGACGATTCTAACCCTCGCACACGAATTTTATCACAACTTTCTCATACGGTAACGAAACTTGGTGAAATTTTTATGGTGCATTCTAGTGAGCATAATTAATCGTTACAAGGCTTCGGGTTTGCTAAAAGGTCACTCAGAGGTATATCTTTAACATGTTGACACATTTAACCCCTGTAGTTTGTAATCTCTCACTTTCTTTCACCATTCGCTTCGTATGATCCATGATCCATTCGTTTAAGGTTATAAACATCATGTAGGGTTATTGTAAAGTATATTTATTCGTTGTTGACACTTTGAACCCTTATATCTACATAGTTTCATTGTTTGTCAACTTTAGTCCTTCAAGAACATTCTTTCACACGTTCAAAGGTTATGACACGTGTCAAGACATTATAGGACGTAAATTTTCGAGGTGTTACATCCTCACCCCCTTAAAAGAAATCTCGACCTCGAGATTTGTTAAAATGCTGGAAGTACTCTTTGTCGCATAATGGACTTAACTTATACAGCATATCTGGAGTCTTTCCAAGCGCCCAAAATGACTCTTATATTAGGCGTATGTATCCTTTTTGAAGCTTCTTGACCTGTCGATCCTCAATCGATACAGGATGCTTATCATATTATATTTCTGCATATCATTATGTGATAGTGCTTCTTGACTTATTGGCGGAACACCTCCTTTAGTCACTAGTGTGCAATGTATTGCGAGCTCCGTCAAACTCCTTAAGTAGGTTTTAGCTTATAAGCTACTTGATCTTGATACATTCGATTTCCTTCGAATGATTTCCATATATTCAGAGCTTAACTAGCCTGATAATTTCACAAATTTGGTACACCCTTCCTGGGTGATATCTTTTGTTAAACCATATTCCTTAACAAGAACTTAGGAAGTTTGCTATTTTCATAACTCCTCGATTTCTTGCCATATACTGGCAACCTACAATCGATTATGGATTTGTATAATCTTATTTGTTGTCCCCCAGGAAACTTTCAGATCTTGATAATTGGACTTACCAATTCTCTATCTTACACTAGACATTTAACATTCCATCTATACAAGGTCTCCAAAGGAGTAGCCTTAATACTTACATATCAATTATAATAGAAAAGCTTATTTTTAGGTGAGATGGTTATTCCAACCATTGCTCATAACTGATATTAAGAAATAGCTAATCCTTGCTGTTAGTCGAACAGATCGACGATCCTAGGCAATTGATGGAAATTTCTAATCGTTGCCTAATTAGGGTTGCGGTAATAATGCATAAGCAAAATAAGCCGTCTTTTATCATTAACTATACCGAATTCTCAGGATATTTGAGTTAGGCTATATGAACTCTCTATTTTAAAACTTAATTAATCATGGTTTCGATTCTTCCAATGGTGGTACTAACCATCTTGGAGATTTCACAATAATACAACCTTAATGGGATATAACTCTTAATTCTACCTGCCTTTCAGGGTAAACAGGGAAATCTTAGGAGAAGATGATTAAGATATAAGGAGGTTACAGAGATTTTCCAAATCTCAGGCTCCAGTTCATCCATCATTGCTTGTGTCAATTAAGTGACACATTTATGTTACGAATCCCCGAATTCTTTAGTCGGGAACATTTACTTGGACAATATCATTCTGGATATCTTCTTTGAATACTACTAGTCGACTTTAGTACGATATGACCATTGGAATATCTCAGGGGTTCCATGCATTAAACCTCCATACTGATCAGGCATGAAAGCAATCTATGGGACACACTAGGATACGCCACTCCTCATATGGCACTTTTATCAAACATAGTTTGGCATTCGCAGGCGATAGAAAACAATGAGAAAAATAATAAAATAAAATAATATATAAATGGTCGTACTCTTTTTGAGGAAGAGTACTCCAGATTCTTATGAAAGGATTATCTTCGAGGATGGGAGAGAGAGTCAGAAAATTCTTATTCCATCTTTTCCCTTTTTGCGAAATAACCACTGATATACTTAATGGTTTTTACTTCATCCTTTCTAGTGTTTAGTCAACATAAGCAAGCCAAGAGTAACTAAAACATAGAGATAAAATCTTGGATTCTAATACTTAGTTAACATAAGAAGGGTAAGTAGGTGACTTATAGTAAGAAGTAAGGAAGTTATTGTACATGTGCTTATAATTAATCAGATTGGAAATTTTCACAAACTAGGCACCTAGCTCGGTTGGTTAGGCGCGTGAAAGGGTGTGGCCTAGACCCAGGTTCGATTCCGGGGACGGCCGATTCCACCATTTTTTTCTTCTGGGAACCTGACGCGGGCCGCGTAAGGTATCACTCAGGCTTACGCGGGCCGCATGGATCTTCTGATCCGAAGCAAACCTTCAAAATGACAGTCTTGATAATTAACTGCTTCTTATCACCCACAATATGGGCTTGGTCACAAGACGACCAAACCTTACCTATTACTATATCAAGTCCTCCTATTAAGAAAACAAGGACAGCGGAGAAGGGTAATTCCTAATGGATTTAAAATATCCATTTAATATTGCTGGAGCAGTCTCTGAGGTATTATCGGCCAATTTTATTTCATACTTAACGCTTAGAGTTTTAACAGGCAGATTTAATGATTTACAATATCTATTGTCTACGAGAGACTTATCTGAACCTGAATCAATTAATACTCTAGCATGAGCATTATTGGTAAAGAAAGTACCTGTTGTGACATTGTCATCCTGAATAGCCTCTTGAGCATCCATTTGAGAGCTTCCAGCTTTAGTCTTTTTAACTTCCTCAGGCTTTTTAGCATACTTAGGACAGTTGGTCTTAATGTGCCCCTTTGTATTGCAACCATAGCAGGTTGCGTTCTCTATCTTCTTGCAGTCCAAGGTCTTATGCTCCTTGGACTTGCATATCCCACATGCAAAAGTTCTCGACTGTGTATGCGAGTTCGAGCCATACCTGCACTTCCCGAAGTGCTGTTTCTTGCAGATTTTGCATCTGGGTTTTTCACCTGACTTCTGGTTGTCCTTTAAATCCTTGCCAGACTTAGCTGATCCATCATTGGCAGCCTTAGGGCAATTGGTACTGATGTGACCTTTTTCACCACAGCTGAAACAGTTTGCATTCTTTATGTCCCTACATTCGTGGGACTGGTGGCCTGTCTTTTTACAGATACCACATTGCTTTATATTTTGGTTTGATCGACACTGGCCCCAGTGTCTTCTTTTGCAGGTTTTACATTTGGGTTTTGCCTCCTTTGGCTTGGACTGGTTACAGCCTGAACCAGTCTTACCCTTTTTACTACTTTTATTTGGGGTATTATCGCACTTTCGTTTATGATCCCTTAACACTCGGTTCACGGCCTTGTTTACGGCTGTATCTAACATAGCCTGTAACTCGGCGCCCGTTACGTTCAGTCTTGCATCATTATTCTGATCAACGAAATGATCGTGAGCTTCAGAGGAGTCAACCATGGTGAAGCTTTGAAGGCTACAAACCAAGTAATGATAATTGATTTAATTATATGGCGAATTGTCGAATTTGATGACTAAATAGCTATGGTGTAAATAAACCATATAGGTCAATAGATAGTATTTAAATTATTTGATTATGTTTTGCCTAGGTTTTTAAATAAACCATCCTTGGCGTGTAAATGGAATATAATCCTTCATATTTATTAGACAGAGGACATAAATCACGTCTGTCAATGTCGTATTGACATTTTATATAGCATAAGAGCTTATTCCCAATGACTCTTGATGGCACAGGGGCCTTGTCATTATGGAAAATTTAAAACATAATCGATGATTCCTTTGGATCGGAATAATTTCATAGTTCATTGTCCTGACAAGAATTTATGAAATAAAAAATATCTTTTCATGTATACACCGTTTCCCGTAGGTACACATCCCAATTGGATGTTTTGATGCGTACCTCATGCTCGACATTTACCAGCCATGCTTTCTATTGAACATTTAAGCTACATAAGGGATTTGGAAAATTCCTAATATAAGGGTGACAAGTGTGATTTTATCGCATCACTGTTATCAGGAGTGTTAACACATTTTCAGATGTTAACAAGGATCTGAATCTCTTTTTAAACAGATTTTACCATCTTAGCTAGGTCTTCAATGACATTCAAGCTAGGTCAAACCTTTTAAGATTCTCTTTTAATATATATACTGGTAGGAAAGGAAAGATATTTATTTTATTCAGGATTTCTATCACAAATCCTGATTCATAAGTTAATAATAGCACAAATGGCCTAGTCGCGTAGACAAGTTTAATTTATAAGCCATGATTTCGGAGAATCAGAGCATGAAGGTATTCTGGCACAATAGGCCTAGTCATACGGACATTTATAAATTATAAGCTAGGATTTCAGAGAATCAAAGCCTTGAGGTTTGAACCTAGTTCATTACCTTTTTTCTGACAGGGAGTCATAGCTACCACTGTATTTTGGCTTATGTAGAAATGAGCAAGGCCCGTAGGCTCTATATTACCACGTATGGTTAAAATATGATCATCTTAATTGAAGATGTAAACCCAGGATTCAGAGATCATTATACTGGGTTAGGAATCTTTTGAAGAATCCTTAATAACGTGTGTGATTTCCAACGAATCACGTCTGTCTGGAGTGTTAACATGTTTTACGATGTTAACAGGGATTTGAATCTTTTAAACAGGTCTTACCATCTTGGCCCGGTTTTATAATTGACCCGCAGGCTAGGTTTCACTCTTAAGATTCTTAATTTATAATTAACACAGAAAAAGTTTTAAATTGAGGTGTTAATAAGGATCTGAACCTAAATGAGAAACTGCCATCCTACCATTTTATTATAATGGTAGATCTTATAATATAGGAATGATATTTTAAACATAATCTTTCCTTTAAAACTTAAATAAGTATAGGGTTGCCCTAAACGGGACTTCAAAGGAATAATGTTGTCCTCGAAGGGACTAAAAGATAAATATCGTTTTAAAGACTTTTAAGGAAACGATCTTCAGCAAAAGGAGTTTCTTCTTCATTTTTATTTCTGAATGCTTTCTCCTTGATTGCACGTTTCATCCTTGCCGCTGTATGAAGGTCAGCAATTTAAGGCTCCGAGTGTGGAGAATTCCTATTACAGCTTCTTCGCTTGGCGACGTATCCAATATATAAAAATCTTGGAAGAAAAATTCCAGATGAGGATTGAGAGTATTCCTATGTTAAGTCTAGACCCAGAAGATTTAGGAATGTGCATTGGTGCCATTGAGATTAATCACAAAAGGCTAGTGTTTAATTCACTCAATGTTGGCTCTGATACCAACCTGTCACACCCCAAATTTCCACGTGTCACCGGTGGGCCCGGTGGGGAGTATCGTGACGTGGTTGGCAACATCATAGTCAAACAACACAATATTTAAATGCACAGCGGAAGCAAAAGATAAATATATTACAATCCGAATATAAAGTAATATCCAAGTATTACAACGGAAGGTAAAGGATCCACAGGCGGATCATAAAACGTAAACATTGTTCAACAGACTTTAGACGCCTAGAACTTGCAAGATTCCTTATTAACGTCCTGAGCCGCTTCCAGCCTATTACGTACTTGTACCTGCCACTTAGACTTTTGAAAATACGTCAGTTTTCACTGGTAAATACACTCAACCGACTCATTTGAAAAGAGTTTAAGAAAATGCATTTAAGGCACAAGGCACAAATAATGTTTCGACACTTAGATTAAAATGCGCAAGGCAAAGTTAATCTTTTATACTTGATTAAAATGCACAGAGGCAAAATTAATATTTTTATACTTGGGACAAACTATATTTCATGTTATCAGTTTTACATAACTTGCTCTACATGCGGGGCCCGGATCTATGCCGGTTCATGATTAACCGACACACCACTATTCCCCTATTGGGAATTCCATATTGGTATAAACATGTGGCATCTGTCAGGTGTATGCCTACACCCCGTGCTTAGGTCGTGGCCATTGCAATTTAATGAGTCAAGGATATCCAGGACACGGTCAAATTAATCCCCAATGTTTCAGTCAAGCAATACGAATTAAAACAGGTTATTTGGATTTCCCGACTCATTGGTCTTTGAATCCCATACCTGAACATGCGGTATTTATATTACCGTATCCCAAGCCCGTAATAGGGAAAATAAGTTAAGAGTATTTACCTGAGCTAGCTCCTGTCTTAAATAGCAAGGATTATAATAACTCAGCCGTATTCACTTAAGTAAGCGTAGGTACAATTTACCGGAATGCTCTAGTCTGGAAATGATGGTATAAATAATCAATTAGAATGCTAACGGGTCTTTAATTAAGCCTAAGCTTAGACCGGTTAGTCTTAAGGAAATATACGGTTCGAACGCATGATTAAGCGAAGACCGGAATAGAATGTGTTTTAGACCCGACAAGTTTGAAGACTTGTATAATATGGGTAATCTAAACACCTTCTGGATTTTGAGATAAAACTAATAAGGTTTGACCCGTTTCGGCTAATTTATGTAAACTTGTTACATAAACCGAACCGAACGCGCAAGAGGCGTAACGGTTAACCATAAGAGTTATAAACAGGTTTCCTAAGTTAACATGCCATAAATATGTTGTGATATCAGTAGGATACCTTCCATTATGCCCAAAACGAGTTTAACCTATAAATAAGCCCCGTAGGGGTATTTTGGTCATTTTAAAGATTATAAAAGGAATTAATTTATCTTCTGTGATCCGGGTCTGATTACATCAGTAAAATATTTTATTTTAACAGGTTATAACATTTGGTTATAAGTCTTATATGTCAAAATAGTTTTAAACTTAAACTATGCGTATAATACGCGTATAAAGCCGTTTTAAGCGACGTACGGGTTTAAATATGATTCTGAGTTTTCTGATCAGTTAAACAGGTTCAGAACACTTAATTTATTATTTAAAATCAGTGGCAATTGGATTGGCATCAAAAGGATTTGTAAAACTCATTTTATGGCCGAAAAGGGCATATTCGGTATTTACCGAATTAAGGCGATAATCCTAGCTTATGATCAGTTTAAAAATAATTAAAAATCTTCAAAAATCCCAAAATATTATATTACATCAGTGGGTAAAAGGTTTGGTGTCCAAAATTGGGTTTAGATAGGCTTTACGCTAATGACGCCGTTTAATTACCAATAAACGTTATAATTACGTCATTAAGCATAACTCCTAATCTAGACTTCCGATTGACGTGAAATTTTAGGTACAAGTTTAACAATCAGTAACTAAGATTATGGCACTTTCACATTTCCAAAAATCTCGTTTTATGGTCATAAGGGCATTACGGTCAATATTTAGGCGTTTAACGGAAACATCGGACGATTAGGGATTCGAGTGGTATAAACGCAGAGGCTTATACACACATGTAACTAGGTCCTAATGGAACTTTAAGGCATGTCTAAACCTATCAAAACCGGGTCAGAACTGAGGTCAAAGCAAAAGTCAAACTTTTGCGTCCTTCGGTTCCGAATCGGTTCAAAACAGAAAGTTGTCGAATCAAACAAGCGTAGACAAGTTTTTATACTTATTTTCAAGTTATATGACTGATAAAACAGATTACACACCTTTTATATTGTTAATTACGCGTTAATTCCAAAATACCAATTCTGTTGACTTTTTCGGACAACCTTTGACTCGACAAACGACCTAGTTAGGATTCGAATCAGTGAGTGCCCTTTTAGGGGTTTATTATCCATATAAATACCATCTCATAATAACTTTCGATTCGACTAAACTCTGGACCGATTGTGATTTATCTCCAAGTCAAACCGTAATTACGACGGTTTGACTTCTAGGCTATAAACTAAGCATAACTCAAACGAGAAGGATCAAAGGCACTTACATACGTCTAATGGATGATATGGAAAGCTTGTATCAGTTCTTGAGCTCTTGAAAATGTCCAGAAGTTGAAATGTGCATGTATGTGGAACATGTGACTTTTTATGACAACTTAGATCATTCTAATTTGATGCCACAAGAGTCTAGGATGATTATCAGATGTCAACATGTGTCCCTATAGGCCAAATACCATTTTAGGCAGCCCATAGTATCATAACAAGTCACTTTGAGTCGGTTAAGAGGCTGAAAACAGGCACCTGTGATGTTTCTGCATCTGTAGGTCGTAGGCGGCCCGCGTGGCCTTTTGTTATCTATGAAGCGGGCCGCGTGGCCCTTCTGGTCAGGTCACACATGATTTCGTTATTGCATTTTGGTCCTTGGTCCCCCGAAAGGTCGTTTTCACCACTCTACTTGCATTATGAAGCTTTGTTATTTAACATATGGGGCTTTAAGACTTATACCCACTTTGTTAAGTCCTCGGGTAACTTTGTTATCACCCGAAAAGCCCTAAATTTCAATGTTGACGATTCTAACCCTCGCACACGAATTTTATCACAACTTTCTCATACGGTAACGAAACTTGGTGAAATTTTTATGGTGCATTCTAGTGAGCATAATTAATCGTTACAAGGCTTCGGGTTTGCTAAAAGGTCACTCAGAGGTATATCTTTAACATGTTGACACATTTAACCCCTGTAGTTTGTAATCTCTCACTTTCTTTCACCATTCGCTTCGTATGATCCATGATCCATTCGTTTAAGGTTATAAACATCATGTAGGGTTATTGTAAAGTATATTTATTCGTTGTTGACACTTTGAACCCTTATATCTACATAGTTTCATTGTTTGTCAACTTTAGTCCTTCAAGAACATTCTTTCACACGTTCAAAGGTTATGACACGTGTCAAGACATTATAGGACGTAAATTTTCGAGGTGTTACAATCACAAGAAAGAATATCAGAAAATTCTGATAAATCTTGTATGTGTGTTGACATACTGAAGCTTGTTCAACACCATCTTCAAAAGAAAAATGAAAAATCTGTTTATGGCTCAGCATATAACAGAATTTCTGATGAAAAACCAACAAGAAAAAAATAATTTAATTAGAATCCCATCAGAAAAAGTACCCAAGCATGCTTGGGTACCAAAAACCCTCTAATCATTCCATTTCAGGACCATCATGTGCAGCAGATCTGGTACTGCGATTAAGGAAGCTCCAAGCACATGACTGGGGACAGGAGCTTACTCAGCAACTTTGTTCCAAAGCTGGGTAGAATGGTAAATTTTGGAAATGGAGTAAAAGGGAGGATCATGGGATATGGATGCATAAGGTATGGATGTTTAACCATAGAGAAAGTAGCCTATGTTGAAGGCTTAAAGTATAATTTGCTGAGTTGTGGTCAATTCTGTGACAAAGGTTTTCAGGTAACCTTTTTACCAGAAAAATGCTTGTTAATAGGTATAGATGATAATAAAATCTATTTAAGTGGAAAAAGAATAAGAAAATCAATTTACTATTTTGATTTCAAAGAAGAAAGTGAACATCCAAAATTATGTTTATTTTCAAAAATCAACAAGGGTAGTAGTTGGTTATGGCACAAAAGGCTTGCCCACTTAAATTTCAAAAACCTAAGCAAACTAGCAAGCAAAGGTCTGGTAAAAGGATTACCTTTAATATCCTCAAAGAAGGATAAAATTTGTGAAGCATGTGAGATGGGTAAATCCAAGAGAAGCTCACATAAATCAATTTCTGAGTCTTCTATTTCACAAAATTTGGAACTTTTACACATGGATTTGTGTGGACCCATAAGTACAGAAAGTTTTTCTGGAAAGAAATACATACTAGTAATAGTAGATGACTTTTCCAGGTACACATGGGTAGAATTTTTGAGAAAGAAAAGTGAAACTCCTGATCTGATCATTAATTTTATCAAGAAAATTGAAAATCTGTTAAAACTAACAGTCAGAAGGATCAGATCAGACAATGGAACAGAGTTTAAGAATTCAAAAATTGAGAACTTTCTTGTAAGTAAAGGAATTTCTCATGATTTTTCTGCTCCTAGAACACCTCAACAGAATGGGGTGGTTGAAAGAAGGAATAGGACCTTGGTAGAAGCTGCCAGAACTATGCTTGCTTATGCTAAGCTGCCCACTCATTTTTGGGCAGAAGCTATAGCAAATGCATGTTTTACCCAAAACAGAACCATAATCAACAAAAGGCACAACAAAACACCATACAACATTATCAATGGAAGAATTCCAAGTGTAAAATTTTTACATACATTTGGTTGTAGATGTTTTGTTTTCAATGATTTTGAAAGCCTTGAAAAATTTGACAGAAAAGCAGAAAAAGGTATTTTTCTTGGTTACTCTTTGTCCTCAAAAGCATATAGAATTTTTATTCTCAACACAAGGACAATCAGAGAAAGTCTGTATGTGTCATTTGATGACTCATCAGAAACAGAGGTTTCTGATGCATACATGAAAGAAATAAATTTTTCTGACAAACAAGAAAATTATGAACATCTCTTTGAAATGATAACTGAAGGTTTCCTAGAACATGATAATTCTTTCAAAAACAAATCAAAATATTCTTCATGTACTAACTCTGCAGAACAAATGTGTAGTACATCAGAAACTCAGAATTCTGATATCTTACACACAAATGAGGCACCTGTTCAGGGGGAAACTTCAAATCCATCAGAACCAACAACTTTTCACAACAAGTTAAGATGGATTAAAGGACATGTTCATTCTGACATCATTGGCAACCCTACAGATGGTGTGAGAACAAGATCTGCAACTGCACATGAGTGTGCATTTTCTGGGTTCTTAAGCAAGGTAGAACCCAAATCTGTCAAAGAAGCTCTAAGAGACCCAGACTGGATTCAAGCTATGCAAGAAGAGCTTGATCAGTTTGAAAGGAGCAAGGTATGGGATCTGGTACCCAAGTCAAAAGACAAATCTGTCATAGGCTCAAAATGGGTATTCAGGAATAAATCTGATGAGAATTGTCACACCCCCAAAATCCACCTGCGGAGTATCACCGCTTGGAGGCGTGACTGACCAGGATCAAGCCACCAATCATATTGAACATAACAAGTAATAAGTAAAATTCAACCACACAATATGAAAGGTGTTTCAAATCAAAAACGTAGTTAAGTGTTTAGCGGAAGCATAATTGTAAAACCCAATGTAAGTATTAAGTACGAGACAAAGTAATGTTTTTAGCATGGCACACACTGCTATGCCCCACAACGACCGCGCCTCCCTGTGCAAGCTCCATGAGTACCTAACGACTTGCAAGGCATGTAACAACGAGTCAACAACAAAGTTGAGCGAGTTCACAGTTGGTTGTTTAGTTATAGCATTCGTTTCGTAAATCATATGTTCGTTTTGTAAACCATGTATCGTATTAATTCGTATCGCGGTCTCCCAGACATGTTTGCGAAGATTAGTGGGGGCTTCCCATGTGTTACTAGACCGTGTGTATCGACTGCTACAAAAATGTAAGTGGTGCCCTAAGTCAATGTCTATCAGCATTGACCCTTTGTCCATAGTCCATTAGTACACGCCCGTCCGACTGGCACGGTGTGAGGTTTGTTAAACCTAATAGCGCTATTAACTAATGACCCGCTCGCCATAGGCCTCGGCGATTAAGTCGATATAAATGAGGGACTTCAGTGATAGAGGTTTGGTCCAGTGTGTAATCTTGGCATCCTACCCACGGAGGATGGTTGTAGTTACCGTTTAAATCATTAACCCATTCCCAACCCTTGGGAACCCCATGCCTTGGAAAGAGTGTGAACTCACCTTGGTTTGCTCGGTAAGATTAGTTACTTGTTTAGTAATTGATCAACACGTCCTATCATTGTTTACCAACAACGATCAGTTTACATTGCATCACGTAGATTGTCATGTATTACACAAGTAGCAAGCAAGTACGGCACATATCCCTACTACTTATCATAGCAAGTGTACGAACCACAAACACTCTCATGTTACAAGATCATATTTCCCAATATCATGCAATCAAACAGTTAGGTTCCCAAGCTAGACCACACATAACTTAATATAGTCCTTAAGATATATCCCGGCCCAGCGCGACCCAGACCCTGTGCGGCCCAACCTGAATGACTTTAACCGTGCGGCCCAGCTTCAGTTAATTCATTTGTTATAACCCTTTGACCCACATACAATTTGTGACTTATGTCCATTTAAAGACTACTATAACATGTGGCCCAATACCAACCAGAATATATATACGGCCCAATCAATTTCCAAAGATCAATCTGCAAATCTAAATTATCATCTAGTGGTTACACATTATAACAAAGAAATCAATTCTAACATTCCTATTATTCCCTTAAAGGCACATTGTCAATCAACAGATAGTTACTTTTGATTTGCATGATCTAGTCACAATAACTAGCAACTCATCACGTTATCATTCATTGTCATTTAAATCAGATTAATCAACAAACATGCAACTTTCCCCATGATATCATCAAAAGAATTCAACAGAATTATAATTCTAGTTTCAAGTATTCATGTAATCATCACCACATGACCCTAGTTTACTGCTTATCACATATTGTATTATATAACCCACTGTTGCATCTTAACTTTACTATCATGTTATAACAGTTCCCACATCATTGTTCACATCCAATCCATTTGATTATTACCCTGATCGTTCCAATTCTCCTATTACTACCCCATTCGGCCCACATACAGAAATAACTTCGGCCCAATTACTTATGACCCGCCCTGAGAAACATGCGAGCCCAGTTATCCTCCTATACGGTACCCAACTTATCATATAACCAAGAATTTAATTAACCAATATTCTCATGCCAATGATTCATACTCATGCATTAACAAACCATCCTTTGAATAATATAAACTAGTTGATCATTATTAACCATTAACCCTAATAAATCAGTCATTCACAGTCACAATTAATGGCCGATCGGCTCACACATCATTACTCAATCATGATTCACGAAACAGTTAGATGCTTATAACACGTAGTAACAACTTTAATAATCAAGTTTATACATAACATCGTCATCAACTAGTAATTAACAATAACGTTAACAATCAAGATTTACTAACCAGTGGTTTAGTGGAACAAGATTATGTTTTGGGGATCTCTTCTGCCGTACGTGAATATGGAGGTGTTTAGGGTTTGCAACTAGTGGTGATATAAAACTTAATACATGATCTACGTAATTATAAGAAGGAAATAAAAGGTTTTTGGGCCACTAATTCACTTAATGAGTTTGGGCCGAGAAGTATTAGGGGGGTAATTGAGGGATTGGGCCAATCAATATAGATGTGGTGGCGGCCCACTAATATTGTGATAGGTGCGGCCCATTACAATAGTGTGTAACAATTAACGGAGTTATCGTACGTTCACATAATCACATAAGGTCCATATACGTTACAATAAACACATAGATAGGTTCTGAAATACGAGTTGTCACAAGAATGGCATAATCACCAGGAACAAAGCAAGGTTAGTGGTCAAAGGTTATTGTCAACAAGAAGGTATTGATTATGATGAAACTTTTGCACCAGTAGCTAGATTAGAAGCTGTAAGAATTTTTCTTGCTTATGCTGCATCCAAGGATTTCAAAGTTTATCAAATGGATGTAAAATCAGCTTTTCTGAATGGTAAAATTGAGGAAGAAGTTTATGTGCAACAACCAGAAGGCTTTGTTGATCCAAAATTTCAAAATCATGTTTACAGATTAAACAAAGCCTTGTATGGGTTGAAGCAAGCCTGGTATGAAACTTTATCAAACTTCTTACTCAATTCTGGGTTTACCAAAGGTACTATTGACACCACACTTTTCCTCACACAAAGGTCATACTTTGCTAGTCCAGATATATGTTGATGACATTATATTTGGATCAACAAATGAAAAATTTTGTAACAAATTTCAAAAGTTGATGACCAGCCACTTTGAAATGAGTATGATGGGTGAGTTAACCTTTTTCTTAGGGTTACAAGTTAAACAAAGAATTGATGGAATATTTTTGAGTCAATCAAAATATGTGAAAACAATTCTACAAAAATACTCACTTGAAAACTGCTCTGTTTCAAAAACTCCCATGGCAACAGGGAACAAGTTAGATTCTGATAAGGATGGAAAAAGTGTAGATATTAAAACCTATAGAGGGATGATAGGATCATTTCTATATTTAACTGCAAGCAGGCCAGATATTATGTTTGCAACATGCTTTCTGGCCAGATATCAATGTGATCCCAAAGAATCCCATCTAAAAGCTGTAAAAAGGGTTTTCAAATATCTAAGAGGCACATCAGAACTTGGTCTCTGGTATCCTAAGGATACAAACCTTGAATTAATTGCATTCACAGATGCAGATTATACAGGGTGCAAAATTGACAGGAAAAGCACATCTGGTAAATTGGTATGTTGGGCAAGCAAGAAACAAAACTGTGTTGCCACATCAACAGCAGAATCAGAATATGTAGCAGCAGCAAGTTGTTGTTCACAAATGCTGTGGATGCAAACTCAACTGAAAGATTATGGAGTAACTCTGACAAAAATACCAATTCTATGTGATTCAAAGAGTGCTATTGCAATAACAGAAAATCCAGTTCATCACACAAGAACCAAACACATAGATGTCAGATATCACTTCATAAAAGATCATGTGGAGAAAGGTAACATAGAAATGTATTTTGTTCCAACTGAAAACCAAATTGCTGATATCTTTACAAAACCTCTTGATGAAAAGAGACACAATTTTTTGATCAGCAAACTTGGCATGGTTAATTTAAATGATGAAGATTTTTCAGAAAACACAAGGACATAAATTGAAAACCAATTTGATGAACATCAAAGTTCTGATAATCAAAGAACAAATCAACTGGTTTCTGACAAAGCAATCCATCAATCTGATGGAACATCAGAAAATCTGATGAATCATCAATAAATGATGATTTATCAGATAAACTGAAGAAATATCAGAATATCTGGTGAAATCACCAGAAGTTCTGATATAAAATCAGAAACCAGGTTGAAACATCAGAATAATTTGTGATCGTCATAAACTTCCATCTTCATGCATATCCCACACATTGTATATATTCATATATGTGTATAATTTATTTTTTGTATTTTTTTTCTTCTTTCTATTTAATTAAAAAAACAAAAAGGGGGAAAAGTAACATGCATAAAGACAAAATTATATATAGCTGAGAAAATCAGCCGTCTCTAGAAATTTTTTTCAGATTATTGACTTTTATTTTTTCTGCCAATGCATGCAACGTCATTTTTTCATAAGTAACTTAAGTGACACATAGGCACTAAAATGATTAGGAGCTATGAAAGTAGCCGCCTAGTTATTAAATGCTTACTCACACATGGGGCTTAGTAGACTGTCACATTCACTGCAACAGATATCGTCTTAATTGAAGAGAACTTTCTTCACACCAAAATCATCTCTTCAAAAGCCCTTCGACATAATCTTCTTATCTTAAAATGGGTCGCCCAAAATTGATGAAAGTAACTCAATTCCCTCTCCCATTTCACAGACTTCATAATCTTAGATTAAGATCCAACTTGGAAGGACCTGCATGGGAGGACTGCAGGTTTGTGTACAATATGATCATGCAAAGTCCTTTGGGCTTTGCTGTATCATCACATGTCACCATTTATCCAAAACTTCTTCAAGAGTTCTGGTGGAACTCTGAAATCATTTTTAGTGGTACTTCCATGTGGATAGAGAGTGAGGTTATGGGGGTCAAAATTACCCTAAAAGAGGAAACAATCAGAAATGTCCTCAGACTGGGTAATGATCATGAAATCAAATTCCTGGATAAGGCAGATGTGCAACAGACCTTGACTGAAATGGGCTATCATACATACAACTCGTCAAGGGCGGTTAGCAAATCTGGGTTTATACCACCTTTCCATTTTTTAGTAACACAGCTAAGTGTCTGCTTCTCTAAGAAGATTGGACACTTCAACGAGCTGTCCCATATGATGATGGAAGTGGTTCATGCTGTTGTACAGGAAAAACCTTACAACTATGCTAAGTTCTCATGAGAGACCTAGTAGCAAACATCCACGACCGTCAACCTTTTCTGATCTACCCTCGATTCGTAACCAATGTGACCACCAGTCAGCTGGACTTCGGAGGAGTGAGAAGCTGCTATCCAAGGGCCGAGCTGGTACTTCAAGAAAACATAAGTGAGCCCACCCTGGTGCCATCAACGAATCACACCGGTCGAATAACCAGTCTTTGGTTATATGTGAAGTGCATGTACAACGTGTTGGAGGAGGAGGAGGAGGAGGAGGAGTAGTAGTTGTTGTTTGTTTTTCTTTGTTGTGTGTTTAATGTTTTTTTTATATATCAAGTTTGCTTTAATTTCTTTTTTCTCAATTTTTTTAACAACAAAAAAAATGTCAATAGATCTAGGGGAACTAACACAACATGTCTGATAAAAACAAGGAAAATATGGTGAAATTCAAATGAAATCTGACAGGATTTAGTGAAGCTCAGAAAATCTGAAGATCACTAAGAAAATCTGGTAATTGTTCAAAGAACCCATCAAGCCATCAGAATCTGTTCATTCACCAGAAAATCTGTTAACAGATTAGAAAATGAAAATTTTTATCAGAAAAATCTCTTGAAAACTAGGAAGTCTGACGAATCATCAGAAAAACAATGCCTTTAACCAGATTTAAAGAAACTTATGACCATCTAAATTTTTGAAATAAGTTTATTTCAAAATATTTTTTTTCTAAGGACTGGAACAAGTTGTATGAAAAATACTTCCTGTATATCAGAACAAAGGTGTGGCGTTCAGAACTGCAGAACAGCAATGTAAGTAAAAATCTCGGAACTCTACTTATTCCCTCTCATCTCAAAAAAAAAAAAGAAACTGATGATTCATCCTCTGTAAATGAATCAAATGTATTCTGATGATATATGAAGAAAATACAACTCTCAAAAGTTTTATTCAAAATTTTCTGATATATATCATCAAGAGGAAAACCTGGGAAGATACACAAACTCAGAAAAGGTTTCTATTGGACCTTTTTGAAACAAAAGGGGTCCCACATGGAGAAAAGGTGCAAGCTGGACATTAGTGTTTATCCGCAAAATCATTGGAATCTCTAAGTCTCTTTAAAGGATTTACATTAAATTAGAGATAAACCAAAGGTTTTTAAAAAACGGTTGTTTCCTTAAAGGATTAAAACATCATTAAGGTGTCATTAACCACCTTGAATATACACAACCCACGAAAAACACTCAAAAATTTCTGTCTCTATACATTATAAATACCTCATTCAAAAACAGAGACTTCCATCTTCAACCTTCAAATTCAAAACCCTAAAACCATTTTCCGAAACAAAAACCCAAATTCTCAATGGCAGCTATCAACATCAACATACCACCAATTGAACACTCTGTTCCCTTCATCACTGAAGCTGAATTTCTTCCATTAAAGAGCAACAATGAAGCAATGAATGATAACATTGAAGAGTATGATATAAAGTGTCAAATTATCATTGAATTTCTAACCAGATGCCCTATAGCTCAAGCTCTCACAAAGACCAGAGAGGTACCAGAAGAACTCATACAACAAGTTGTAAAAAATCTCAAAGTCTCAAATCAACTCGAGCTAACAGCACATGTGTGGGGAAATATCTTTATTACAATCTCACCGGAGAAAATAAGGGAATGTTTGGAACTACCCTTAAACCAAAGCTACGAAGAAGCACCAGTAAAAGAAGATATGTTCTCACAACTTGATGCTGTAATGGGTTACAAGACAAAGATTTCAAAAATCAATGAATTCAAGAGAAACAAGCTACCTGCCTTCTGGCAAGTTTTAATGGAAATTCTGAACAAGTGTCTATCATCAAAGATTGGAGGTACAGATCAGATAAATATGAATATTCTAACTATCATGTTCAGTCTCATTAGTGGGTTGAACATTGATTTTGGAACAGAAATATTTATTCTGATCAGAAGATCAATTCTGACTAACGCTGGAAGGATAGATTCACATCTACCCTTTCCTAGATTTCTGTCAATCATAATTTTTTATGCTTTTTCTGAAAGGAACCTAGAAATTCCAGCATTAGAAAATATGTGGAGAACAAAAATTATGAGACCTTGGACTGCTGTAGGGTCTTGGAAGTCAGATTATGATGTGCCTGTTCTGTCAGAAAAATTGATGAAACTGATACCAGAAGATTCACCATACAGAGCAGAATACCTGAAGATGTTGAACAAAAAGCCAGAAAACAAAGAAGTTTTTGAAAGTGTGTCTCCCATGGAGCATGATGCACAAGAGTCAAGCATACCAAGAATGGAACAACAGGGTGAATCTGATCCTCATCCAGCTGATGAAGATGTGAATATGAGTCCTGTGGCAGAAGAACATCATGCTGAAATCTCACATATGGGAGAAACAGGTCCACAACAATCTAAACTCAATATATTTCGTAATTCTGAGAGTGATTCTGATGATTCAATTCAAGGAAATTATGAAATTTTACAAAGAGGCACTGTTTCTACAAAACAAAATGTGAGTAAAACCAATTACCCATTTTCTGAATCAGATTCTGAGGAGGAAAATGCGGTGGCAACAGGTGGAGATCAGTCTACTGATCAAGGAAACCTGGATGAGAAAACTAAGAGTTTCTCAACAACTCATGGAGAACCTGAAAAGGTTCAAGGATATGAGGAAAACCAGAACTTGAATGTGTTTCAATTCTCTGGTGAGGAGACAGAGAATTTGGAATTTTCCAATCCTCTTAACCTCAGAACAGCAGAGAATGTGTTTTCTGCTGGTGTTAGAAGAGGAACATCTATTGTTTCTCCTATTTACCAAGGACATCAGTCTATGTCCCCTAAACAACTTCATAAGGAACCTGAACACACAATTGCTACTGGGAAAACAGCCACAGAAGGAAAGCTTGATCTGATACTGGAAGATATCAGAAATCAAAAGTCAGATATCAAAGTTTTATCAGAAACTGTCAAAGCTGTGGAGAAGCAAACAGAAGAGAATGTTGCAGCCCTCAAGAAACTGCAAGAGTCATCAGAAAACAGAGAGCTCATCAGAATTCGAGAAAGCTCTCAAAGAACTGCAAGATATCAAGAAAAAGATGGCTAAGGTTGCAACTGCAGAAGAAAGCTCAAGTTCAGGAAGAATTCTTGAAGAAATACAGTTCCTCAGAGCCAACAACAGTAGCATGGCTGAGGCTTTTGAGAAGCTGATGGTGGAATTAACTACACAGAAACTTCAAGAAAATCTAGAGTATCAGAAAATGAAGAAACAAGAGGAAACAAATACTCAAACTCTTGCTAATATTCATCTATTAGTAAAGAGGTTGGAGTATAATGTTGCCAGGCTAACAAAAATTGATCTTCATGAACTGAGAGCTCCAATTCCACAAGAAAAACAAGCAGGAGAATCAGAAACTCCTCAACAACAACAAGAAACCATTCAACAAGATCAAACCAAACAAACAGAAACTTCAACAGCTCAAAAACAGAAGCAGCCCATGAGTCCACCTCCAGATAAACAAAAGTTACTCATGGGTCCTCCACCAAACGTCCCAAAGCCAGACACATCAAGGGTCCAACAGAAAGAACATGTTCCAGTTCAGTCATCTTCTATAGCCATCACAGGAGAAACAGAGTTCAGCATAAAGATGGATACAAAAGAGAAGAGAAGAATGGAACATGAAGTGACTTCCTCAAAAAGGCCAAGAAAATAAATGATAGAAGATTTAGAGGGGAACATCAAAGAAATGGATGTGCTGAAAGGTGATTTACACACAATAATGTACCCTGAAGAACATCTAAAGCACTACTACTGGAAAGGTCTAAAAGACAACCCAAAAAGGCCACTCTCCCCATTGAGTAAAGGTATTGTTGAAATCAGAAACAATGGAGGCTGGGAAATTCTGCACAAACACATGACCAATCCAATAGTATCTATTGAAAGAATCGATACTTTGACCACTGGAGGAGGCATATTAGGTAATGAAGGACAAAACAAGTATACCTTGATCAGAAAAGATAACAGTGAACAAAAGGTTACTGATGCAAATCTGGCTGATGATATTCACCCAATGGGCATAGTCAAAATGAATAATATCATTGATAGAGAGAAAAGTGCTTCAGTTGTGATTAGAAGAGCCCTTGACAGCCTCAAAAGTGCAGGAGCAAAGCTATACAAAAGGGCTGCACTGGCAGACTTTGATCTATGTATCAATTTTGAGTACAACAACAAGGTATTAATACCTCCTCCCAACACCAGAATTCCAGCTGAAATTCCTTCTAAACTTGTGAGAACTGGAGCAATCTTTGATAAACTAGAAATGTGTGTAGTCTTCAAAGATGCTAATGATGAGAAAGCTCTATTCAGAATCAGTGAAATATGCAGGTACTCAAATCAAACTCTGAAATATATAAGGAACTGCATGAATGAAAAACAAGATCAGCTCAAGAAGAAGGGAAAGAACAATGAACAGCTGAGAAAAACAATTGAAGAATGTATTGAAACCTGGATGGAGTCAAGAGGATGGTACAAAGAGATGTACAAGGAAACTCAAAAGGCAATTGATCACAAGAAAAGGCTGAAACCAGGAGACAAATACAGAAGTGGAGTGAAGATCAATTAATGAATTAATGAGATTAAATTTCTGTTTTTGAACAATATTTTATTTTTGTCTGATTTGAACAATGGTTGGTTTGACTATGTTCTATGTTTCTGAACTTAGTTGTTTTGAATTTTTCTTTCAAGAAACAGTTGAAAGTTGTTTATGTTAGATATAGAGATAGTTCATTTTCTTACAATACTTAGGGGGAAACAGTTAGGAAACTTTATTTGTAAGTATTGAAGAAAATCACAATCAACTGGATCTATGAAGAGATAACAGTCCTGAAGATCACAACAAGAAGAAGAAGATCAGATAGGACAACTAAAATGCACAGCATCTACTTCAAAGAATCACAAGTTGATCAAGAGCTGAATTGGATTATTAGAGAAGGTCATTTCTGATGGATCTGATGATATTTCTGATGAAATATCATCAGTTTCTGACGATTCTGATCATCAGGATTTTCTGATGATTTGTTCACCAGAATTTCTGATGAAGTGGTTTATCAGAAATTATGATAAATACCCCACTTGTCTGAAATCAGCTCTATCCTGCCACACTTACCGAAGCAAGTTGACATTATTGGATATCATGATGAAAAAGGCAACTTGAACGTTGGATTCAATGAATATGTCAAATGGCTACTTATTGCATGAATAAACAAATGTTTATTCATGTACCCAGCCTTCTATAAATAGAAGGCTCACCATGGAGAAGACGATGAGTTTGAAGCCTAGCATTCACACATACTACAAAACTCCATTGCCCTCTCACACACAAAATTCAAGATTCATTTGTATTAGATAATAATCTTACAATCACCTTGTAAACCATTTTGTTTCAAAGTGCTATAAACTTGATAATTCTGTAGGTCTTGTTTCTGAAAGTCTGATTTCCATTTCCACACATCTTTTTCACATCTACTGAAATCACTTTCCATATTACATGAAAAGAAGTTGTTAAGGCCATACTGGGTCCAACAGAAACCCTCAGGATTATTGCAACATTTAGAGATGCCAATATGGAAATGGGAATTGATAACAATGGACTTTGTTACCAAATTACCCAAAACAAGAAAAAGAAATGATACAATCTGGGTGATTGTAGACAGATTAACCAAATCTGCTCATTTCTTACCAATGAAGGAAACTTTCAGTATGGAACAGTTAGCCAAGCTATATGTAAATGAAATAGTTTCATTACATGGAATTCCTTTATCTATCATATCTGATAGAGATAGCCGTTTTACTTCTCATTTTTGGACAAGTTTCCAAAAAGCAATGGGAACCAGGTTGAATCTAAGCACAGTTTATCATCCACAGACGGACGGACAAAGCAAAAGGACAATACAAATGATGGAAGATATGCTTAGAGCCTGTGTGATTGATTTCGGAGGAAATTGAGACAACCATTTACCATTAATAGAATTTTCCTACAATAACAGCTATCATACAAGCATTAATGCTGCACCTTTTGAAGCACTTTTTGGACGAAAGTGTAGAACTCCAGTCTGTTGGGTAGAAATTGGAGAAAAACAATTATCTGGGCCAGAGATAGTGCAAGAAACAACGGACAAGATAATTCAAGTCAAGAAAAGACTAAAAGCAGCACGAGATCGTCAAAAGAGTTATGAAGATAACATACGAAAACCTTTAGAATTTCAAGTAGGAGATAAAGTATTATTAAGAGTTTCTCCATGGAAAGGAGTAGTCAGATTTGTTAAGAGGGGAAAGCTAAACCCCAGGTATGTTGGACCTTTTGAGATTATTAGAAGAATAGGACCCGTAGCTTATCAGCTACAACTGCTAGAGGAAATGGCAGGAATACATGATGTGTTTCATGTATGTAATCTCAAAAAGTGCTTAGCAGATGAATCACTAGTGATACCTCTTAAGGATATAGAGGTAAATGAGAAACTTAAGTTTATTGAGAAACCCGTTCAGATTGAAGATAGAAAGATCAAGAACCTCAAACACAAGAGATTAGTTCTGGTCAAAGTGAAATGAGATTCCAAGAGAGGACCAGAATACACTTGGGAACTCGAGTCAGAGATGAAGAGGAAATACCCACACCTATTCCAGTAGACCTCAAGGACGAGATCTATAACAAAGTGGGGAGGATATAACAACCCTCCTAGAACCCTTAACGTAACCCTAAAAACATTCCTTACGTACCCCATACGCGAGAAACAGACCCGAATTAACCCTATACTTAGAAAAACCAAGAAAAATAAAATTTTTGTGTCGCTCGCGGCCCACGACAGATGAAGGATAATCCTTTTGAACAAGTTAGGCACTTTGAGACGTAGAGAGCGATATCTTTCTTCATTCTTGGCCACCAATACCTGGAACGGAGGTCCTGGTACATTTTGTCGGCAACGGGATGAATAGAATATCGGGATTTGTGGGCTTCAGTCATCAATATCTCACGGAGATTATGACGATTGGGAATCTAAATTTGGTTGTGATACTAAAAAATACCATTCGGTTTATTCACTAGTTGATTTTCGGTTCCAAGTATTGTTTCTTCCTTCAATGTGTTCTCCAGAAAACATGCGTGTTAAGCATCGCGAATGAGAGCTTCGAGGTCGTGTTGGGCTTGAATGTTACGAACACTATCTAAATAGCTTCGTCAGCTAAGAGCATCTGCGACGACGTTTGCTTTACCTGGGTGGTAACGTATCTCATAGTAGTAGTCATTGAGATGTCCAACCCATCTGCGTTGGCGCATATTCAGTTCTTTCTGGTTCAAGATGTGTTGTAGGCTCTTATGGTTGATGAAGACCGTACACTTGGTAACATACAGGTAGTGTCGCCAAATCTTTAACGCAAAAACAACTGCACCGAGTTCGAGATCATGGGTTGTGTAGTTCTTGATGTGTGTAAAATGCAACATATAAATTACATCAAATGAGGCATAAAACTAACCCTTTTTAGTACTAATGTTGGAAAAAGTGTGCTTTTGCCTTCCTTTGGTATTTTCAGGATTAAATGAGCGTAAATGAACAAAAGAAGCAAAAATACAGCTAAATCTAACATAAATACAAGAAAAGGAATAAATGTGGCATGCCCGACCCCTCGACAGCATCTTCCAAAGCAAAAACAAAGAGATCAGAAGGCTGAACACGCCCCGTGCCCAACGAACACGGGGGCGTGCTCAGGTGTCTGCAGAAAAGACAAATTTGTAGAAGCTTCTATTTCCCAACACGGGGGCGTGCCCAGCTCAACACGGCCGTGGTCAACGCTAAGATTCGCAGAATCCAAGCAAATCTTGATAGTACAGATACGCTTCTGCACACGGGGCCGTGCCCAGCCGACACGGGGGTGTGGTCAACTAATGCAGACAAACTGCAATTAATGAAGAAAGAGAAAGTGGATGGACACGGGGCCATGCCCAGCGGACAAGGGGCCGTGTCCGGGCTTCTGTGCAGGCTATAAATAGAGGTGCTTGGTTCACTTCAAAAGCCTCCCTTGGCAAACCACCTCTCTCACACTTCACCCACACTCCACCACCATCACAACCCATATCCACCACCATCATCCATCATCCATCATCCATCATAGAGTGTGTGTAGTAGTCTCAGGATCCAAGATTGATAGTAAGAGTTCTTGACAATCAAAGGCCATGTTTGCCTAAGTCTCTTACATCACTTGGTGAAGACAAGCATTTAGTGTAATACTTTTTATTTTTAATCTTGTCGCACTTTTTATTTGGTTTTGTATTAATGACTTTAATAACTAGTTTCTTATGTTGAAGGTGAAACTTCCTTATCATTTGTCCGTGGTGTCTTGGCATTATTTTACTGTCTATATAAAATAAAAGATTTACACCATTCATATCTCTACGGTCTATATAGAGATATGTTGGCTACCTGGTCGGGGGTTAAGGGAATGATTTGGTAAGGTTCTTGCCTTGTTCAGTGTATAGATCCTGCAAGGACCTGGGTCAAGCTTACTAGGACCTCCTTCAATACCCACTGGTATTGGATGGCGGGGGTGCGAATGGCTTGATCCCCTCATATGTAAACTACTATTAATACATTAACCTGGCTACTTGGGATTGTATCCCTGCTGACTCAAACCACTTAGCCGAGATTAACGTCATCTTCAAAAGAGGGGCCTACCACATTACGCATTAATAACTTAATTAATTATCTTTCAATAATCCAACCCTTTAGGATTGTATCCTTGCTAACTCAAACTACTGGGTTGAGGGTAACGTCACCTTCAAAAGAGGGGCCTACTACTATAACTAAGATAATCTCTTAAAAAGTGCAAAAGTGCAGAAATAATCAAAGGTTACAATAAAGGTGAGTCGGATCCAAGTGATTCATCTTGTCTATCTGTTTTTATTTTATTTTTACTTTCAGCATTATTTTTTATTTTCATGTTTAAAACCTTTTTCTCTAAATTTTGATTTGATTAGACGTTGAGGATAAACCGGTATTAAAAGCTCTTGTGTCCTTGGACGACCTCGGTATCTTACTAACGCTATACTACGCTCACGATGGGTGCACTTGCCCATATGTGTGTTTAGTGTTAGTAAAATATCGTGTTTTATAAATTTAAAACTTGACTAAAGTGTTAAAAAAGGCTTAAAATATATATATAAACTATATAACACTACACGCACATCAAGTTTTTGGCGCCGTTGCCGGGGACACAAGGATTTAAGAAAGCTTAAAATCAACGGCCTAATCTTTTTTTCAAAACCTTTTTAATTGCGCGCACATTTTCTGCATTTTAGTTAGATTTTGCATTTACAGTAGACTGAACACGGGCCGTGTTCACTGAACACGGGGCCGTGCTGCATATTTTTTTTTCAAAACACCCAAATACAGCGTCTAAACACGGGGTCGTGCTCACTGAACACGCCCCCGTGCTGCACAAAACCAGTCACTTTTATTAAAATGCCCAGATACAGAACCTGAACACGGGTCGTGCTCATTGAACACGGGGCCGTGTCCAGCCTCTGTTTCCGTTTTATTTTTGTTTTCTGGTCCCTAGACTCTGTTGTGGTCTGCTGAGTGATCTTATGGATCAATACTCAGGAGATTACAACTACCACTATGAGGAGGATGATTATTGGGAAGAGTGTTGTACTATTTGTGGTAACCCTCACTCGGTGCAATATTGTGACTTATTTCAACCATCCCCTTCGTACAACCACTATGAGGAGCTAAGGTACGAGCCATCGATTTCATACACACCCTATGAAGAGCCAAGGTATGAACCTTCTCCCTCATACTCATATTTTGATGAACCAATGTATGAGCCTTCACCTTCATATACTTACTATGAGGAACCATGGCATGAACAACCCACCTCATATGAGTATTATGAAGAACCAAGTTATGACCCTTATCCATCATATACTTACAATGAGGAATAATGGTGTGAACCATCTACCTCATATGAGTATTATGAGGAACCAAGGATCGAACTTCCGAATTCAAGCTTTGATGATAATTACTCAACTCACTTTGACGAACCACCGACTATTTCACCTGTAGCCGAAAAGATAATAGAACACGTTAAAACTATCGAGCGCTATATAAAAGAAGCCCGCGCAAGGGAAGATGAATCCCGCGCAAGGGAAGAATTAACTGGTAATAAAGAGGAGATAGTTGAAGAGGTAAAAATGGAAGAACAAGTAAGTGAAAAGCCGACACATGAGCTAAACAACGAAAAAGGTGAGTCCGATAACGTTAAAATTCAAGAAGAGTCTAATTTTAAAGAAATTAATCTCTTGTCACCTTCTTTTGAAAATCATTATTTAGTACCCACTCATGCTAAGTTTTTAAAAGAGTTAAACACTAACACTAAAATTGACGAAACGGTAAGCATTAAGTTAACAAATGATCAAACTACGAAAATAAAAGAAGATCCATTTGAAATTAACATTACACCAGTTCCTTGTTTTTTTCAAAATTCCTTTATTAGTAATATAACAATTGATAAAGATCTTGGTGTTAATATAATGCCAAACTACATTTTCGAAAAATTAAGTATTGGTGATTTTTCTCCACTTCAAATACCCATTTTTCTATCTAATCGGAAAACAACAAAATCAATAGGAATAGTTGAGGATGTGTTAGTCCAGTCCGATCAAATGGTAATCCCAACCGACTTTGTCATCCTTGATGACGCTCCTCTAGTGTTGGGACGACCCTTTGTAAAGACCCACGAAGCTTTGAAAAATCGGAAGAACAACAATTTATCTATTCAATTAGGGGCATTTAAAAAGATTGTCGATCTTAAGCGTCCAATGAAATATCCATTCGGAAATAATGACCCCCTAATTGAAGATGAGGCTGAACCACCCGATACAAGCAAAGAAATTGACCACTTTGTTGAAGAAGAGGTCGCCATAGAACAAACTTTTGTGGTTCTTGACCGAAACGAGCAACCAAATAAGGAGTCTCCTAAAGACCCACCTCTTTAGCTCAAAGAACTTCCAAAAGGTTTGGAATATGCTTTTCTAGACAAAGATGGTAAATCACCTGTAATTATTTCGTCAAAATTAACTAGTTTAGAAAAAGAAAAATTAATCACGCTTTTGAAAAAACACAAAAACGCGATCGCCTGGAAGCTTGTAGATATTAAAGGAATAAGTCCTTCCATGTGCATGCACAAAATTTTAATGAATGATGACTATAAATCGGTAATACAACCACAACGTAGAGTAAATCCAAATGTCCAAGAGGTGGTTAAAAACAAAGTCATCAAATTACTTGACGCCGGACTTATTTACCCAATCTCCGATAGTCCTTGGGTAAGTCCCGTCCAAGTAGTTCCAAAGAAAGGAGGTATGACGGTAATAACTAACAAGAAAAATGAATTAATACCAACAAGAACCGTCACATGATGGAGAGTATGTATAGATTATCGTCGATTAAATGAGGCAACAAGGAAATATCACTTTCCTTTGCCTTTATTGATCAAATGTTAGAAAGATTATCCGGTCACAAATTTTATTGTTTCTTACATGGTTTTTCAGGTTACTTTCAAATACCGATAGCACCCGAAGACCAAGAAAAGACAACATTCACATGTCCCTATGGAACTTTTGCTTATCGACGCATGCCTTTTGGTCTATGTAATGCCCCCGCAACCTTTCAACGTTGCATGGTGGCCATCTTCCATGACATGATAGAAAAGACAATGGAAGTCTTCATGGACGACTTTTCTATCTTTGGAGATTCATACGACCAGTGCCTCGATAACCTTGAACGAATGCTATCCCGATGTGAGGAAACTAACCTCGCCCTTAACTGGGAAAAATGCCATTTCATGGTAACGGAGGGAATAGTACTCGGTCACAAAATCTCAAGCGAAGGAATGGAGGTTGATCGAGCAAAAATATACACTATTTCTCGATTACCACCCCCATCCTCCGTTAGAGCTATCAGAAGTTTCCTAGGGCATGCTGGTTTATAGACGATTTATCAAAGATTTTTCTAAAATCTCAAGGCCTCTAACAAAATTACTTGAAAAAGATGCCCCTTTCATCTTTGACAAGGATTGCAATCAAGCATTTCTAACACTAAAGGAAATGCTAGTCAATGCACCTATCATGATAGCGCCTGATTGGAAATTACCCTTCGAAATCATGTGCGATGCAAGTGACTTTGTAGTTGGAGCTGTCTTGGGACAAAGAAAAGATAAGCATTTTCACCCAATTTATTACGCTAGTAAAACACTTAATGATGCATAAGAAAATTACACAACAACAGAAAAGGAACTACTAGCCGTGGTATTTGCTTTTGATTAATTTCGTTCTTATCTTGTTCTTTCTAAAACGATAGTTTATACAGATCATGCAGCCATTCAATATCTCTTTAAGAAACAGGATGCTAAACCACGTTTGATTCGGTGGATTCTACTCCTCCAAGAGTTCGACATTGAAATAAAAGACAAAAGAGGAGCAGAAAACACCGCAACAGATCATCTTTCCCGCTTGGAAGACCCAGCTTTGGAAGCAACCAGGGACGAGCTAATCAATGAAAAGTTCCCAACAGAGTCCTTAGAAATGGTGGAATACCGAGAAGAGCCATGGTACGCCGACTATGCTAACTACCTAGCTAGCGGAATAGTCGCAAAAGGATGGCCACATCATCAAAGAAAAAAATTCTTTGCTGATGTAAAGCATTATTTTTGGGAAGATCCATATCTTTTCAAAATGTGTGCCGACCAACTCATCCGTCGATGCGTGCATGGTGGTGAAGCAAGAAGAATTCTCCGCCATTGGCATGAAGGTCCGTACGGAGGACATCATGGTGCCGCTAGTACCGCATGAAAGGTATTTGATTCAGGATTTTATTGGCCAACCATTTACAAAGACGCCCAAAGTCTTATAAAGACATGTGACGCTTGCCAAATATCAGGTAATATTTCTTCCAAAAACGAAATGTCACAAAATGGCATTCTTGTTTGTGAAATTTTTAATGTGTGGGGACTCGACTTTATGGGACCTTTCCCACCGTCAAAAGGAAACAAATATATACTTGTGGCGGTAGATTACTTGTCTAAATAGGCAGAGGCCGAGGCACTTCCAACAAACGATGGAAGAGTCGTGGTAAGATTTCTGAAAAGATTATTCTCTGTTTTGGAACACCAAAAGCATTAATAAGTGATAGAGGTACCCATTTTTGTAACCATCAACTTGAAAATTTTTTAACAAGGTTTGGGGTCTATCACCGGGTCTCAACAGCATATCACCCTCAAACAAACGGACAAGCCGAAGTGACTAATAGAGGTTTAAAAAGAATACTTGAAAAAACCGTAGGGTTAAATAAAAAAGAATGGGCCGATAAATTAGACGATGCTTTATGGGCTTTTCGAACAGCATATAAAACAACAATAGGAACAACCCCATATAAGCTTGTTTATGGAAAAAGTTGTCATTTGCCAGTAGAAATAGCACACAAAGCCTACTGGGCAATTAAAAACGTAAACTTAGACTTAGAAATTGCCGGTAAAAATCGATTTTGCCAATTAAATGAATTAGACGAATTAAGGAATTACGCACACTCTAACTCCGAAATTTTTAAGGAAAGAATGAAAAATTTGCATGATAAACACATTAAACCTAATGAATTTCGGGTAGGGAATCAAGTTATATTGTTTAATTCACGACTTCGATTATTTCCTGGTAAATTAAAGTCTAGGTGGCCGGGACCTTTTTCCATCACCCATATTTTCCCACACGGTGCAATCGAAATTAAATCTCGAAATGGAATTCCATTCAAAGTCAATGGCCAATGGCTAAAGCTCTATCAAGGATTTATTGAGGATGAGGAGGAAGAAATCTCGCTTCAAATAGCCGAAGAATGAAACAAAGGTTCAAGCATCAACATCATACCCTTGTAAGTTACGAACATCGGGAAAACATCTAAATCGGTAAGATTTCCAAAACCAAGTTTCGGGAAATAAGGCACTCACACGAGCACTGAAAAAAAATTAATTTTGCCCGCCCACGGGGCCGTGCTCAGCGAGCATGGGGCCGTGTCCGCGCAACTGTCGGGGATAAAACCCCTTTTCCTTCACTTTCTTATTTCAACACGCCCCGTTTCCCAAAAAAACTCTCTGGTTCCAGCGAAATTTTCTACAGATTTCAACGTTTCCCCTTCTTCTAACAACGTCAAGGTATGATTCTATCCTTATAATTAGTTAGTTTAAGTACTTGCATGTAGTTTAACATCAAAATTTGGGGAAAAATCTAGAGTTCTTCAACTTGAACCGGATCAAACCCCTAATTTTTGCTTAGATCTGTTAGTGTTAGTATAGATACATGTTATAGGAAGTAAATCAACTTGTATTGTTTGTAGATTTGCCTGATTTCTCACAAAAACCCCCAAACCCTTATGTTTGAACCGAAAAAGATGAAATTGAAGGGGTAAACGGTTTGTTTTGGGAAAACGGCATTTGGGGATTCATTTTCGGGGAAAACCGCCCCTACTGGACCAAAAATTTTCAAGTTTTCAGGACCGGGTCGAAAATGGGATTTTTGGAAACAGACACCTGGACACGGGGTCGTGCTCAGCGAGCACAAGGGCGCGTCCAGCTGTTTTCAGATAAACATGGGGCGTGTCTGCTGAACACGGGGTCGTGTTCAGCTAACTGTTTTCAGTTTCCTTCGAAATTTTTTCTGTTTCATGCTAATTGTTTGGTGTTTTCTTCCAGATGGCCAAGAAATTTACCAGGTTCAACGCAAGTGAGTTCGCTGCTCAAGCACGGTTTGAAGTTCTCCAAACAAGGCCCGAAGAAAATCCCTGCCAAGTTTGCTTGGATACTCTAGAAGCAGTAGGCCAACTAGACCGCTTCAACAACCTTGTTTCCGGCCCACTACGAGCAGCTCTTTGTACTCGGCTTCACTTCGTGCATGAGTATAACATGGAATTCTACAACACGTTTGCTTTTAAAATAAGAGCGGAGCCGTTTGACAATGATGGGGTAGAGTTCCGTTGTGCAGGAGACATGTACTCGATCTCAATCGCACAATTTGGGGCAATTGTCGGGTTGTACTCGGAAGAAGATGCTAGAGAGGAAGAGAACACTGGTGGCCTCCGCGAAATCCCAGAAAATCAACGCCAAGCTGCATGGGCTCAAATCGGGGAGGGACACTACAACCCAAGCCAAACCAAGAGCACACTGTTAAGGGATCCTCTCTACCGCTACATCCACAGGGTCCTTAGCTACTCTCTCTGCCAGAGACACGACAGTGGTGGTGTTGTGGGGTTGCGCGATCTACTAGTCCTCCATTGCATTCACAACCGTGTCAACCTCGATGTTCCTTACCTGCTACTTCGCAACATGAACTTGAACCAACTTGCCACTCCCCCGAATCCTATCTTCTTTGGAGGATGGATTTACCGCCTCTTCAAACATTTTGTGCAAAGGATGCCGAGGTCCTTTCGAAAGGGGCCGTGGTCGGGAAAAGTGGACATGGTCATTTGCCGCTCCATGAACTTAATCAACGAAGCGGATGACGGGATGGTCAAATTTCAAACGGTTCAAGGGCATGCATGGAACCCCCAAGAAGCTCTCGTCCTTCATGCTCCACAGATCCGTCCTCCTCCCCAATACCACTACCAGCCCCATGGTGATCCGGGTCAATCCTCCTCTCAAGGAGGTGGTTTTCCTAACTTTCAAAGCTTACATGATTTATTCCAGGAAAATCTTATGTGCACCAGGAACACCTACAACATGGCCAGCAACACGTACACCCGAGTCAGAGTTATTGAAAGAAACATCTCCGACAAACAGGATGACATTGGAAACATCCGGGAGTATATGGCAGGCCACGGAGGGGATGACGATGAGGACATGGATTGAGCTGAAGAGGTTGGAGGTGGCATCACATGGTTGAAGGTCTAACAGGTTAACCCTTTATCTTTCGCAAACTATTTCATGGCCTGCGTGCCACTTTTTGAACAATTTACTTCTCTTAACACTTTTTAATTTTCTGCATTTCTTTTCTTTTTAACTTGTGACGTGGATGATGAAACTTTGGTAAATTAGGATGTTTGTTATTGTTGGTGTGGTAGTTATTAGTAAAACAGGAACCTATGAGGCTTAAAGCACTAAACATTAGTGCTACTAAAGCCGGGATAGCAGAACCGAAAGCAGAAACTTGTTTTAAATGTTTGCAGATTGTCCACACGGGGTCGTGCCCAGCTGACACGCCCCCCGTGTCCACCGCCCAGACCTGCTGTTTGTCTAATTTATGCAGATTTTTGCCCAACACGGGGTCGTGCTCACCAGACACGCCCCCGTGTCCGCCTTCTGTAAGTCCTCGTTACTGGCAATCTAACCACAGGGCCATGTTCATCTGACACGGGCCCGTGTCCAGATGCCCAGTAACATAAATTTTTGTTTTTAACACACATTTTACACATTCAATCAACCTAAAAACTTATTTTTGGGACACATTGAGGACAATATGTAATTTAAGTGTGGGGAGGATGCTAAAACCTTGAATTTTGCAAGTCCTAATTACAAGCCTTACACAAAACTCTATTGGAACCGCTAAACACCCCAATTTTTTTCAAAAAACTTTTCATTTTTTTTACTTGTCTTGGTTTAATTTGGGAATATCAAGTTCTAAAAAGGTATATTTTAACAGATTTACAACCGATAGCGTCGTGATAAAAAGAACCAACATAAGAAAATTATGAAACGACATGACAAATCTAGTTAAAATTTGATTATATATACTTGATCACATTAAAAACCCATTCCCACAAAAAGTGAGTTTTGAGCCTTTAATTGAGCATATAAATACACATCTTTAAACTAAATGCTCATCTTTCGTTTCTTGTGTGAATAGCCGCTTGGTTTCTTACAACTCTAGAACTTGCCATGACGATACATTCCCGGTCCTTACCAACGTAAACCCAAGTAAGTAAATGATGGAGGCATTAGGACTAACCTTTTTCTTTCAACACCATTATTTTTCTTTTTTTTACACCTACCCAAAATCCCCCTAGTTAACCCCTTTGAGCCTAAACATTTTCATTTCTAAACCCACAAAACAAACACCCTTTACCCACCAAAAACCCTTTTTCATTTTTAACCCTTTATTTTAGTAAAAAGCTCGGTCTTCATGTGACATTTCTTATAAAAAAATGAAGTCTAGCAATAAACAAACAAGTTCCTCAAAAGAAACTTTGTTTGAGAAATGCTTCGTTTGAATAAAAAGTCACAAAAACAAAAATTTTACGAAAACCGACGCTTTTTACGCTTTTCGCCCTTTTCTATTAACCACTAACCCAAAACCACCTACCTTTAACCCAAGCCTAACCCTTCCCCAAGTCCTCTTGATATTTACAAAGGTGTATAGTTAAAAAGGAGGAGGATTGATTGCTTGTTAAGCATATGGTAGAAGTAAGTTCCATGCCGGTCTCGAGTGTTTCACAAAAATACATCTTCGGCCGAGTGTTGAGTGATCTCCCGTGAGGTATGTGAACTTGTATATAAATGGAATTTTAAAGAGGCATGTTATGCCCAAATAAGTAATTTATCATATGAAACGTTCTAAATAAATCATAACGAATAGGATTGTAAATAACATAAAAATAAAGCCTAATAAAGATCTTGGAATCCCGACACTCAAGACAAGCCCAAAACTTCTCTTCTACCCATTCCATTTGGGTGTGTAAGCCACATTACAAAGAGTTTTGCTTGAGGACAAGCAAAGATTCAAGTGTGGGGGTATTTGATGTCTGTAAAATGCAACATATAAATTACATCAAATGAGGCATAAAACTAACCCTTTTTTAATACTAATGTTGGAAAAAGTGTGCTTTTGTCTTCCTTTTGTATTTTCAGGATTAAATGAGCGCAAATTAACAAAAGAAGCAAAAATATAGCTAAATCTAACATAAATACAAGAAAAGAAATAAACGTGGCATGCCCGACCCTTCGACATCATCTTCCCAAGCAAAAACAAAGATATCAGAAGGCTGAACACGCCCCGTGCCCAGCGAACACGGGGGCGTGCTCAGGTGTCTGCAGAAAAGACAAAGTTGTAGAAGCTTCTATTTCCCAACACGGGGGCGTGCCCAGCTCAACACGGCCGTGGTCAACGCTAAGATTCATAGAATCTAAGAAAATCTTGATAGTACAGATACGCTTCTGCACATGGGTCCGTGCCCAGCGGACACGGGGGTGTGGTCAACTAATGCAGACAAACTGCAATTAATGAAGAAAGAGAAAGTGGATGGACACGGGGCCGTGCCCAGCGGACACGGGGCCGTGTCCGGGCTTCTGTGCAGGCTATAAATAAAGGTGCTTGGTTCACTTCAAAAGCATCCCTTGGTAAACCACCTCTCTCACACTTCACCCACACTCCACCACCTTCACAACCCACATCCACCACCATCATCCATCATAGAGTGTGTGTAGTAGTCTCGGGATCCAAGATTGACAGTAAGAGTTCTTGACAATCAAAGGCCATGTTTGCCTAAGTCTCTTACATCACTTGGTGAAGACAAGCATTGTCACAACCCGATTTCCACGTGTCACCGGTGGGCCCGGTGGGGAGTATCGTGACGTGGTTGGCAACATAATAGTCAAACAACACAATATTTAATTATGCACAGCGGAAGCAATTTAAAAGATATCATATAACCGAATTTAATGTTGTAATATCAAATGTCACAATATTCGGAAGTTTATCCACAGACGGATCGAAAATAAAATAGAGACAATAGTTCAACAGACTTTTAGGCATCTTAAGCTTGCGAGACTTCTATTGATGCTAAGGAGAAATATCCAGCCAATTTCGTATAGTACCTGCATTTAGCCTTTTTGGAAAATACGTCAGTTTACACTGGTAAATACAAGTAACTGACTCATTTTGAAAATGGTTTAAGAAAATTGATTTGGATGCACGTGGCACAAAATATCTTTTATAATTTGATTAAAATGCACAAAGGCAAAATTAACCTTTTATAACTTGGGAGAATTATTTAAATATATAATCTTGTGAACGAATTACATGTCACTTGTGCGTTCAGTAGCCCGGATCTTGTCCGGGTTAAAGATCAATAGACACACCACATCATAGAGTTATACACTGACAGGTGTACGCCTACACCCCGTGCTCAGGTCGTGGCCATCTCGTAAGATGATGCCGAGGATATCCAGGACATGGTCATTAACCCCCCAAAGGCTTTAAGTAATCAAGACTGTTTAAACGAGCCGATCAAATTATTCAACTACCCACTCAACTGTGGAGATTTGATGCTCGATCAAGCGGTATGCTATATACCGTAACCCAAGCCCGTATAGGGAAAATAAGTTAAAAGTATTTACCTGAGCAAAGTATAATTCACAATTAGAAAAATGCACGTAGCTTTTACTGGTCCTCCTAATCTGGAACGAAGGTTTTATAATAACCTATTAGAATCCTAACGGGTCTTTAATTAAGCTTAAGCTTAGACCGGCTAGTTTCAAAGATACGGTACGTACGCACAATTAAGCGAAGACCGGATAGAATGTGATTTAGACCCGACAAGTTTGAAGACTTGTTTAATATGGGTTTATTATTCACATTCTGGATTTTGAGATAAAACCGTTAAGGTTTGCCCCGTTTCGGCTAATTTATGTAAACTTGTTACATAAACCGAACCGTACGCGTAATAAGCGTGGCGGGTATTCATGAGAGCTATATAAAGGTTTCCTAAGTTAATTATGCCTCAAATATGTTGTGACATCAGTACGATGTCTTTCATTATGCCCGAAACGTGTTTAAACACAAACTAGGCCCCGTAGGGGTAGTTTGGTCATTTAAAAGTTTATAAAAGAGTTTAAGTAACAACCTGAGTTACAGGTCTGATGTAATCAGCAAATATACTCAATTTTCTAAGTTATATCAGTAGGTTAAAGCGTATATGTGAAATTTATCATTTTTAACCAAACTATGCCCCGTAGGGGTATTTTGGTAATTTCACATAAGCCGAAAAGCTCAAAACTGAAGTCTGAGTTTATCAACCTTTGCTCACTGTTAAAATATTATAATTTGACTCATATATCAGTAGGTATCAACCCGGGTATGTCTAATATAATTTTAATACATACTATGCGTTAAGACGCTTAAAAAGGCGATTAAAGGCCATTTCCGGGTTCGATACTTAAATCTGATATTTTTATATTTCCAGAAGGCTTAAAATAATTTATTTATCATATGTGATCAGTAGCAAAAGGTTTGGAGTCGTTTAGATATGTAAAACTCATTTTATGGCCCGTAAGGGCAAAACCGACAATTACCGGATTAAGCCTACGACTACTAGTTATGCTCAGCCTAAAATTTATTAAAAATCTTTAAAAATCCCAAAATAATATATTACATCAGTGGGTAAAAGATTTGATATCAAAAAGTATGTTTAAGCAGGCTATACGCTAAATACGCCGTTAAATTAACATAAAGCTTTAATTTTACGCTAACGAGCATAACTCTTAACCTACACCTCAAACTGATGTCAAACTTTGCATACAAGTTTAAATATCAGTATTTAAAGTTTCTACTCTTTTACATTTCCAAAAATCACGTTTTAAGGTAATAAGGGCATAATGGTCAACATATGAGCAATTAACGGAATCGCGTAAACGAATGGGTCAATCAATGAACCAACCACAGAGGGTTATGCTAACATGTAGCCTGGTCCTAAGGAAGCTCTAAGGCATTTACAAATCATACTAAAGCGGGTCAGAACTGAAGTCAAAGCAAAAGTCAAAGCTTTGCGACTTTCGGTTCCGAATCGGTTCAAAACAGAAAGTTGTCGAATCAAACAAGCTTAGACAAGTTCTTATGCTTATTATCAAGTTATATGAATGATAAAATAGGTTACATGCCTTTTACATCATTAATTATGCGTTAAACGAAAGATTATATTTCTGTTGACGTTTTTCTAATCATCTTTAACTCGACAAAAGACCTAGTTAGGATGGGAATCAGTGGATACCCTTTTAAGGGTTTAAATCCCACATAATTACCAACCTATAACTACTTTTGATTCGACTAATCACTGGACCATTAGTGATTAATCTTAAAGTCAACCGTTAATTACGACGGTTTGACTTTTAAGCTAAAACTAAGCTAAAACTTAACCAAGAAAGGTGTAGCAAGCTTACCAAGGTCCTATGCACGAAATGTGAAGACTTGAGCCTGCTTGGGAGCTCCAGAAATGCTCCAATATGCAGATGAAGGTGTGAGGAACAAAGGTTGCAACTATGGTCCTTATATAGTGATTGAATCACCATAAGAAGTTGACACACAAGGCTATGACTGACCACAAATCATCAACAAGTGTCCCTAGATGTTTAGGAGGCACTTAGGGGTCGCACATGAAGTGAAACATCCGTTTTGGGTTGAGTTTTCGTGTATACAGGCTGCTGTCTTCATTTTCTGTATCTGGGCGTCGGACGCGGCCCGCCTCACGTTTAACAGATCTCAATGCGGGCCGCCTGGGCCTGAAATTCAGATTTTTCATTTTCTAATCTTTTGCAACTTGTCCCTTGGCTTCACGAAAGGTCAACTAAGCTTAATACTTGCAATTTGACCCCTTAATATTTACCTACAAGGGCTTTAGGACTTATACTCACTTTGCCAAGTCCCTGGGCACTTCCGGTTAACCCGAAAAGTCTTAACTTTCAACGTTTGCACTTTAACCCCTCGCACACGAATTTGATCATAACTTTCTCATACGATAACGAAACTTTATGAAATTTATATCGTGCATTCTAGTGAGCATAATTAACATTTACAAAGCTTCGGGTTTGTCAAAAGGTCACTCAGAGGTATATCTTTAAACATGTTGACACATTTAACTCCTGTAGTTTGTAATCTCTCACTTTTAGCTTCGTATGATCCATGATTTATTCGTTTGATGTTATAAACACCATGTAGGGTTATTATGAAGTATATTTATTCACTGTTGACACTTAGAACCCGTATCATCACATACTTTCCATGTTTGTCAACTTTAGTCCTTTTATAACATTCTTTCACACGTTCAAACTTTATGACACGTGTCAACACGTTATAGGACGTGAATTTTCGAGGTGTTACATCCTCACCCCCTTAAAATAAATCTCGACCCGAGATTTACTGAAATAAGTAAGGGTACTTTTCTTTCATCGTGGATTCAACCTCCCACGTGTATTCGGGACCTCTACGGGCATCCCATTTGACCTTTACAATAGGTACGTGCTTCCTTCGAAGCTTCTTTACCTGTCGATCTTCAATCGACAAAGGTTTTTCCACAAACTTCAAGCTCTCATCTATATGCACATCTGTATGTGGTATAACCAGTGATTCATCAGCGAAGCACTTCTTCAGATTGCAGATGTGGAACACATTGTGAATTCCACTGAGCTCTTCTGGTAAGTTTAACTTATAGGCAACTGACCCAACACGTTCGATAACCTCGAAAGGTCCTATGTATCTCGGGCTTAACTTGCCTTTCTTACCAAACCGCATCACTCCCTTCCAGGGTGACACTTTAAGTAGGACTTTGTTACCTACTTCAAGTGAAAATCCTTACGCTTAGGATCAGCGTTACTCTTCTGCCTATCCCGGGCAGCTTTGAGACGGTCTCGAATCTGGACAATATTGTCCGTTGTTTCGAACACTATCTCTGGTCCTGATAATTGGACATCTCCAACTTCCGCCCAACAAATAGGCGATCTACACTTTCTACCGTATAATGCCTCAAAAGGCGTAGCCTTAATGCTGGTATGGTAGCTATTGTTGTAGGAGAATTCGATTAATGGTAGGTTCTTATCCCAACTACCACCCAAATCGATCGCACATGCACGTAGCATGTCTTCCAACGTTTGAATAGTACGCTCACTCTGACCGTCAGTCTGAGGATGATAAGCCGTACTAAAATTCAAACGTGTGCCCAAAGATTGTTGGAAACTCTTCCAAAAATGTGACGTGTATCTAGTATCCCGGTCAGAGATAATAGCTACAGGTATGCCATGTAGGGCTACAATCTTATCACGTAACTGGGCTAACATGTTGGAGCTATATGTCTCCTTGATGGGTAAGAAATGTGCTGACTTAGTCAGTCTGTCAACTATCACCCATATTGTATCATTGCCTTTCCTTGTCTTTGGCAATTTGGTGATGAAATCCATCGTCACCATTTCCCACTTCCACGTGGGAAGTTCAGGCTGTTGTAGCAAACCTGACGGTTTCTGATGCTCGGCTTTGACTTGAGCACATGTCAAGCATTTAGCTTCATAGGTGGCCACAGACTTCTTCAAGCCTATCCACCAATAGTTTGCCCCTAGATCCTGGGTAGCTGATGGCAAATTCTTAATTGTTGCCTAATTAGGGTTGCGGCAATTAATACGTAAGCAATATGAACCGTCTTTCTTATTTAATAATATAAAACCCTCAGAAGATTGAGTCATGCTATATGAGCCTATGTCTTAAAACCTACTAAATCAAGGTTTCGATTATTCCATAATCAATATGGAGTTTTCACAATACTCCAGCCCACAGCGGAATGCTAATCTTAATTCTACCTGCCTTCCAAGAGGTAAGCAGGGAAAACTTATGAGAAGATAATCAAGATGCAAGGAGGCTACAGAGATTTTTCCATATCTCAGGCTCCAGTTCATCCATCATTGTTCGTGTCAAATAAGTGACACATTTATGTTATAGGTCCACGAATTCCTTAATCGGGAACATTTACTTGGACGATTCCATTCTGGATATCTTCCTTGAATACTACTAGTCGACTTTAGTACAATATGATCATTGGGATATCTTAGGGGTTCCATGTATTAAACCTCCATACTGATCAGGCATGGAAATAATCTATGGGACACACTAGGACACGCCAATCCTCATATGGTACTCTTATCAAACATAGTTTGGCATTCGCAGGCGATAGAAAAACAATGAGAAAATAATTAAATATCATATGTTGTCGTACTCTATGCGAAGAAAGAGTACTCTTAGATTTTTCGGAAGGATTCCTTGCCGATACTAGAAGAATCGGTTACTATGGTTTCCTTGGTAAGTTATACCTTGTGAAAAATATAAAAGTTTGCTAAGCTTATGGTTTATGAAGATTTATTATTGCCTGTATAAAAAAAAAACAGGACACTTAGCAGAAATTATCATTGGTAAATGATAAGGAATGTATTTGATGACATCGTGAACTGCTTCTTGGCATTCATTCACCAGGAGGGTTAAGCGCCTCCATTCTTAATCCTTTCAAACTTAGCTGCAAAATCTATGACCATTTAGGGCAGTCTCAGCTTTGACTGGTCGTTTCTTAATCTATATAACGTGAGTAGCTGAGGTAGATCCATAATGGATTTATAATGAGTAGGTTTTGAAACCTTAGTGTGCCCTCTTATTGCCAATGCTAACCACTAATAATTATGTGCTTATATTTAATCAAAATGGAAATTTCACAAACTAGGCACCTAGCTCGGTTGGCTAGGCGCGCGAAAGGGTGTGGCCTAGACCCAGGTTCGATTCCGGGGACGGCTGGTTCCACCATTTTTAATGTTTAATATTAATTAATCGTACTGATACATATAATTATGAGGGTTGCTCATAAGGAGTCTTGATAATTAATTGCTTCTTATCACCCACAATATGGGCTTGATTTTTAAGACAACCCATCGATTTTATAACTATATTGTGTCTTTATATTTTAACGGAAACTAGGACATCGTGAACTGCCCATCTCATCCAAGTTTTCCATACTCAAAACTTGGTACTAATCACCAAGATTTAACAATTATTAGTCATCATCCTGATGACCTGACTTAGATTAGCCACGGCATTAATAAACCGTATTGGCTATTCTGTTCTGAACATTCTTAATGAATGCTATTTGAATGTATATCTATTACATTTAGCTTAAGTCACAAAAGGACTATCAATGGCATTTAAGGTTTGGAGCGAGTCCAATACTTGCTTGACAGGGGACCATAATGTCACAACTGTCTTTGTCACAAGGACGATTATAAATAGCTCAAAGGCTTGCCTTACAAGACTTTTATTATATGTATACACATATGGCATAGAAGCCCGTCTCGATGGACGTAGATAGATACGGCATAAAGCCTAGTCTCGAAGGATATAAACGATTATACGGCACGAAGGCCTTGTCGTAATGACATTTAGACGCGGCACAAATGGCCTTGTCTCTAGGACATTATAGGATATGGCACTAAGGCCTGTCACCAGTGATGTTAACATTTAGTATGTTAATCTTCTTACGAACGACGATTTATAGCCCGGAGGCTTGTTATGGGTGACTTGAATATAACTTGTGGCTTTGTCACAAGGACATCAATTCATAGGCTGAAGTCTTATTAGATCAGGAGTCTTAAGGCTTGAACATAGTTCTTCACCTTTGGACAGGGAGTCATAGACTACAACTGTCATCGTCTTTGAAGGACGATTCATTTGGCAGAAAAGTAAGCCAATCAACATCACTAATGGATGTTTATATATAACCATCGTATCTAATGATATTAGTCATGATCACATCGATCATATTGACTATTAGGTTTGGGTATAATTACTCCATTTTGAACAGGGGATCATAAAGATCACTACTATCTTTGTCTTACCGACACTAGAATAAAGTATAGCCCGTAGGCATTTCATCACGAGGGATGTTAATATTATGATCATCATACTGATGATACTAGTCAGGATCGCAATGATAGTATAGGCTATGGGATTTGAGTATAGCTCACCCCCTTGGGCAAAGAATCACAAAAGATTACAATTGCCTTGACTCAATTGGACAATATAATATAGCCCTTAGGCAAAACATCACTAAAGGATGTTAAATAATATGATCATCGTATTAGATGATATTAGTCATGATCGCATTGATCATATAGACTATTGTGTTTGGACATAGTCCGACATTTTAGACAGGAGGTCAAAGACCACCACTGTCGTTGTCTTATCTGACAACAAGTTTAGCCCGTAGGCACTTCATCACTATCGGATGTTTTATAGTATGATCATTTTATATGATGATATAAGCCATGATTCCTAATCACTAGGCTAGATAATAGAATTGGAAGAATCCAATAGAAGGATGACTGTTGTGATTTTCTCGAATCACATTTGTCAAGGGTGCTAACACGTTCTTAGGTGTTAACAAGGATCTGAATCCCTTGAGTAGGTTTCACCATCTTGGCCGCGTAGGCTAGGTTTCAACTTTATGATTCCCTTTTAAAATGCATACTGACAGGGAAGGAAAGATATTTATTTTATTCAGGATTTTTATCATAAATCCTAATTCATGAGTTAATAATAGCACAAATGGCCTAGTCGCGTAGACAAGTTAAATTTATAAGCCATGATTTCAGAGAATCGTGGCATTAAGGTTTGAATCAAAGTTCATTACCTTTTCTTGACAGGGAGTTGTAGGCTACCTCTGTCTTTAGTCTCAGAGGACATTAACTATAGCTCGTAGGTACTTCCCTTCTAAGGGATGTTTATTATGGAATTGCCCCTTACGGTAATTCATTAACCATGGTAAACAGAGACCATATTCGGTTAATTTATTGCTAACATTTATTTAGGACTTCTATTATAATTTATCCTAATTATAAAACATTAACAGTTTTATTAGTGGCTCCCAAGGCCTGGTCACATGGACATTTATAAAAAATTTTAAGCTTATGATTTCAGAGTATCAAAGCAACAATAACAGTTTTATTGAATAGCACAAAAGGCCTAGTCACAAGGACAATCTTTTTTGTTTTTTTTGTTTTTTTTTTTAAATTATAAGCCATGATTTCAGAGAATCAAGGCCTTTAAATAAATTAGCACAACAGGCTTAGTCACAAGGACATATATAAATTATATGCTATGATTTCAGAGAATCAAGCATTTGAGGTTTGAACCTAGTTCATTACCTTTTTCTGACAGGGAGTCATAGCTACCACTGTATTTTGGCTCATGTAGAAATGAGCAAGGCCCGTAGGCACTATATTACCACGTATGGTTAAAATATGATCATCTTAATTGATGATGTAAACCCAGGATTCAGAGATCATTAAACTGGGTTAGGAATCTTTTAAAAAGATCCTTATATAATAATAACGTGTGTGATTTTTAAATAAATCACATCTACCAAGAGTGTTAACATGTTTTCAGATGTTAACAGAGATTTGAATCTTTTAAACAGGTCTTACCATCTTGGCCCGGTCTTATAATTGACCCGAAGGCTAGGTTTCACTCTTAAGATTCTTAATTAATAATTTGAATCTTTTTAACAGGTCTTACCATCTTGGCCCGGTCTTTTAATTGACCCGAAGGCTAGGTTTCACTCTTAAGATTCTTAATTAATAATTTGAATCTTTTTAACAGGTCTTACCATCTTGGCCCGGTCTTTTAATTGACCCGAAGGCTAGGTTTCACTCTTAAGATTCTTAGTTAATAATTAACGCAAAAAATTTAAATTGAAATGTTAATATGTATCTGAATCTAATTATGGAACTACCATCTTGGCCGGTCTTAATATGACCCGAAGCTAGGTTTTGTCCTTTTTTAGATTTTTGCCATTTTATTTATAATGGTAGATCTTGCAAAAGGAAATGTTACTTTCCATTTATTTAATATTCTTGTTTAGAATGAAAGTTTAAACTTAATCATTCCATTAAAAATAAAAGTATAAAGTTGCCCTAAGCGGGACTTGAAAGGAATACTGTTGTCCTCGTAGGGACTGGAAGATAATTATGTCCTTATAAGGACTAATAAGGAAACGATCTTCAGTAAAAGGAGTTTCTTCTTCATTTTATTTCTGAATGCTTTCTCCTTGGATGCTCTTTTCATTCTAGCCGCGGTACGAAGCTCAGCATCTCAGGGCTCCGGGTGTGGAGAACTCCTATTACGGCTTCTTCGCTTGGCGACGTATCCAAATAAAAATTTGGAAGTAAAAAGTTCTTAGATTAGGATTTAGAATATTCCTAAGTTAAGTCTAGACTCAGAAGGTCAAGGAATGTGCTACTGTGTCATTGAGATTAAACACAAAAGCTAGTGTTTAATTCACTCAATGTTGGCTCTGATACCAACCTGTCACAACCCGATTTCCACGTGTCACCGGTGGGCCCGGTGGGGAGTATCGTGACGTGGTTGGCAACATAATAGTCAAATAACACAATATTTAATTATGCACAGCGGAAGCAATTTAAAAGATATCATATAACCGAATTTAATATTGTAATATCAAATGTCACAATATTCGGAAGTTTATCCACAGACGGATCGAAAATAAAATAGAGACAATAGTTCAACAGACTTTTAGGCATCTTAAGCTTGCGAGACTTCTATTGATGCTAAGGAGAAATATCCAGCCAATTTCGTATAGTACCTACATTTAGCCTTTTTGGAAAATACGTCAGTTTACACTGGTAAATACAAGTAACTGACTCATTTTGAAAATGGTTTAAGAAAATTGATTTGGATGCACGTGGCACAAAATATCTTTTATAATTTGATTAAAATGCACAAAGGCAAAATTAACCTTTTATAACTTGGGAGAATTATTTAAATATATAATCTTGTGAACGAATTACATGTCACTTGTGCGTTCAGTAGCCCGGATCTTGTCCGGGTTAAAGATCAATAGACACACCACATCATAGAGTTATACACTGACAGGTGTACGCCTACACCCCGTGCTCAGGTCGTGGCCATCTCGTAAGATGATGCCGAGGATATCCGGGACATGGTCATTAACCCCCCAAAGGCTTTAAGTAATCAAGACTGTTTAAACGAGCCGATCAAATTATTCAACTACCCACTCAACTGTGGAGATTTGATGCTCGATCAAGCGGTATGCTATATACCGTAACCCAAGCCCGTATAGGGAAAATAAGTTAAAAGTATTTACCTGAGCAAAGTATAATTCACAATTAGCAAAATGCACGTAGCTTTTACTGGTCCTCCTAATCTGGAACGAAGGTTTTATAATAACCTATTAGAATCCTAACGGGTCTTTAATTAAGCTTAAGCTTAGACCGGCTAGTTTCAAAGATACGGTACGTACGCACAATTAAGTGAAGACCGGATAGAATGTGATTTAGACCCGACAAGTTTGAAGACTTGTTTAATATGGGTTTATTATTCACATTCTGGATTTTGAGATAAAACCGTTAAGGTTTGCCCCGTTTCGGCTAATTTATGTAAACTTGTTACATAAACCGAACCGTACGCGTAATAAGCGTGGCGGGTATTCATGAGAGCTATATACAGGTTTCCTAAGTTAATTATGCCTCAAATATGTTGTGACATCAGTAAGATGTCTTTCATTATGCCCGAAACGTGTTTAAACACAAACTAGGCCCCGTAGGGATAGTTTGGTCATTTAAAAGTTTATAAAAGAGTTTAAGTAACAACCTGAGTTACAGGTCTGATGTAATCAGCAAATATACTCAATTTGCTAAGTTATATCAGTAGGTTAAAGCGTATATGTGAAATTTATCATTTTTAACCAAACTATGCCCCGTAGGGGTATTTTGGTAATTTCACATAAGCCGAAAAGCTCAAAACTGAAGTCTGAGTTTATCAACCTTTGCTCACTGTTAAAATATTATAATTTGCCTCATATATCAGTAGGTATCAACCCGGGTATGTCTAATATAATTTTAATACATACTATGCGTTAAGACGCTTAAAAAGGCGATTAAAGGCCATTTCCGGGTTCGATACTTAAATCTGATATTTTTATATTTCCAGAAGGCTTAAAATAATTTATTTATCATATGTGATCAGTAGCAAAAGGTTTGGAGTCGTTTAGATATGTAAAACTCATTTTATGGCCCGTAAACCGACAATTACCGGATTAAGCCTACGACTACTAGTTATGCTCAGCCTAAAATTTATTAAAAATCTTTAAAAATCCCAAAATAATATATTACATTAGTGGGTAAAACATTTGATATCAAAAAGTATGTTTAAGCATCTTTGACTCGAAAAAAGACCTAGTTAGGATGGGAATCAGTGGATGCCCTTTTAAGGGTTTAAATCCCACATAATTACCAACCTATAACTACTTTTGATTCGACTAATCACTGGACCATTAGTGATTAATCTTAAAGTCAACCGTTAATTACGACGGTTTGACTTTTAAGCTAAAACTAAGCTAAAACTTAACCAAGAAAGGTTTAGCAAGCTTACCAAGGTCCTATGCACGAAATGTGAAGACTTGAGCCTGCTTGGGAGCTCCAGAAATGCTCCAATATGCAGATGAAGGTGTGAGGAACAAAGGTTGCAACTATGGTCCTTATATAGTGATTGAATCACCATAAGAAGTTGACACACAAGGCTATGACTGACCACAAATCATCAACAAGTGTCCCTAGATGTTTAGGAGGCACTTAGGGGTCGCACATGAAGTGAAACATCCGTTTTGGGTCGAGTTTTTGCGTATACAGGCTGCTGTCTTCGTTTTCTGTATCTGGGCGTCGGACGCGGCCCGCCTCACATTTAACAGATCTCAATGCGGGCCGCCTGGGCCTGAAATTCAGATTTTTCATTTTCTAATCTTTTGCAACTTGTCCCTTGGCTTCACGAAAGGTCAACTAAGCTTAATACTTGCAATTTGACCCCTTAATATTTACCTACAAGGGCTTTAGGACTTATACTCACTTTTCCAAGTCCCTGGGCACTTCCGGTTAACCCGAAAAGTCTTAACTTTCAACGTTTGCACTTTAACTCCTCGCACACGAATTTGATCATAACTTTCTCATACGATAACGAAACTTTATGAAATTTATATCGTGCATTCTAGTGAGCATAATTAACATTTACAAAGCTTCGGGTTTGTCAAAAGGTCACTCAGAGGTATATCTTTAAACATGTTGACACATTTAACTCCTGTAGTTTGTAATCTCTCACTTTTAGCTTCGTATGATCCATGATTTATTCGTTTGATGTTATAAACATCATGTAGGGTTATTATGAAGTATATTTATTCACTGTTGACACTTAGAACCCGTATCATCACATACTTTCCATGTTTGTCAACTTTAGTCCTTTTATAACATTCTTTCACACGTTCAAACTTTATGACACGTGTCAACACGTTATAGGACGTGAATTTTCGAGGTGTTACAAGCATTTAGTGTAATACTTTTTATTTTTAATCTTTTCGCACTTTTTATTTGGTTTTGTATTAATGACTTGAATAACTAGTTTCTTATGTTGAAGGTGAAACTTCCTTATCATTTGTCCGTGGTGTCTTGGCATTATTTTACTGTCTATATAAAATAAAAGATTGAGTAAACTTCCGTTTTGCTCCCTGTGGTTTGGTCACTTTAACGGTTTTGCCCCAAACCTTTCAAAATAGCCAGTTTACTCCCTGATCTATGACGTCATTCTCTATTTCACTCCCTGCCTCTAACTCCATCCAAATTATTAATTAACTGAAAGGGTATTTTAGTAATTACAAATATAAAATAAGGGTATTTTGGTAATTTCCTAAATTTCCTTAATATAAACCAAAATAAATTAAGGTGGGGCCCATGTTTTTTATTTAAAATAATAATATTGCTGGTCAAAGTCAACATCCCTGTCAAATAAAACCCTAAGATGTCGCCCACAAACCACCATCATCGCTACTGCTGCAACAGACCAAAACACACACAAATCCGCCATGAAAGCTTCAATGAAGTTCAGAGAGGATCAAAAACCTCTATTCCGAGCAAAAACACCGCTCAACATCCTCGGATTCATCGTCGCCGGAGAATCAGGTCCGAGCAAAAAAACTCTCGTTGAATCTCAGCACGTTCTTCGAATCAGGTCCGTCGGTTAAAATCGCGGATCTCCGATTTCAAGCGACATTATCAACCCATTTGCCGCCTGCTTTTTCTCTCCTCTGCGACTCCATTTTCTCCGGTAACCTCACTTTATTCCGGCCACTTATTTCTCACCTTTAATCTCCGCTGATAACCATCACTAAATCGACCTCAGAGATCCACATTGCTCGAAAAAGGTAACTGGAACCAGTCCAGACAAACTATTCTCACTCAAATCAATCACCCTAAGGTCAGTAAGCTGAGCAAGATTAACTCCAATACTTCCAGTAAGATTGTTTCTAGCTAATGACAACTTACTAAGAAACTTCAACTGCATCAACCCCCGCCCCATCTTCCCCGACAACCCGAACCCATCCAGAACAAGATCCGACACTCTATTCGACCTAGGGTTACACCTAACACCATTCCATTTACAAGGACTATCATCATCTTCATTCCATGAAGCCAATTTACCCTCTGGATCTTGAATATCTGCCTTAAACACAATCAAGCCCAGAACATCATCATCCAGTGTTGGACTCAATGATTCCACAACAATAATATTAACCACTACCAAAATCAAACAGTTCCAAATCACTGTTCTCATCTCAATTTTCAATCCCTAATTTCAAAATTGGACAATAATAACCGACAAACTCTAACAAACTGTAACAAACTCTGCTTAATCTAACTGACATCAACAAGAATGAGTAAATCAACTTAACAGAGTATGAATGCTGTTGACAAACTAACAATTGTGGTGTGTAATGTAACTGCCGTTAAAATTAACGGAAATTAAACGGTGAAACAGTCGGAGAAGATGTTAAATAAGAAGCCTTGAGTGTTTTAAGGTTTTTCGTTACCGGAGAAGTTAACGGCGACGGTGGATGTGTGGATTCCGGCCGCCGTGAGCAGAGGACTCTGACGTTGCAGAGAGTATAGAGAGAGGGGGAGGGATGAACAAATGAGTTTTTCACTTTATATATATAAATAAATATCTATATTAATAAATAGAGTTTAGAAATCAATTAAATATATATATATATATATAATTACCATAATACCCTTACATTTAACAAACATTTTAGACAGAGTTAGAGGCAGGGAGTGAAATAGAGAATGACGTCATAGATCAGGGAGTAAACTGGCTATTTTGAAAGGTTTGGGGCAAAACCGTTAAAGTGACCAAACCACAGGGAGCAAAACGGAAGTTTACTCTAAAAGATTTACACCATTCATATCTCTACGGTCTATATAGAGATATGTTGGCTACCTGGTCGGGGGTTAAGGGAATGGTTTGGTAAGGTTCTTTCCTTGTTCAGTGTATAGATCTTACAAGGACCTGGGTCAAGCTTACTAGGACCTCCTTCAATACCCACTGGTATTGGATGGCAGGGGTGCGAATGGCTTGATCCCCTCATATGTAAACTACTATTAATACATTAACCCGGCTACTTAGGATTGTATCCTGCTGACTCAAACCACTTAGCCGAGAGTAACGTCACCTTCAAAAGAGGGACCTACCACGTTACGCATTAATAACTTAATTAATTATCTTTCAATAATCCAACCCTTTAGGATTGTATCATTGTTGACTCAAACTACTGGGTTGAGGGTAACGTCACCTTCAAAAGAGGGGCCTACTACTATAACTAAGATAATCTCTTAAAAAGTGCAAAAGTGCGGAAATAATCAAAGGTTACACTAAAGGCGAGTCGGATCCAAGTGATTCATCTTGTCTATCTGTTTTTATTTTATTTTTACTTTCAGCATTTTTTTGTTTTTATTTTCATGTTTAAAACCTTTTTTCTAAATTTTGATTTGATTAGACGTTGAGGATAAACCGGTATTAAAAACTCTTGTGTCCTTGGACGACCTCGGTATCTTACCAACGCTATACTACGCTCACGATGGTGCACTTGCCCATATGTGTGTTTGGTGTTAGTAAAATATCGTGTTTTATAAATTTAAAACTTGACTAAAGTGTTAAAAAGTGCTTAAAGTATATATAAAAACTATATAACACTACACGCACATCAGTTCTTCTCGTGGACCTTGAGTTGTCGAGACGCATACGCGATAACCTTGTCTCGTTGCATAAGAACACAACCAAGACCGAGGTTAGAGGCATCGCAATAAACAACAAAGTCGTCGTTTCCATCGGGTAGCACGAGTACGGGAGCGTCGCAAAGTATATGCTTTAGAGTTTGAAAGGCATCCTCTTGTTCGGTTCCCCAAATGAAAGGCTTGTCTTTGTGCGTTAAAGAGGTGAGAGGAACGGCGATTTTAGAGAAATCAGCGATATATCGATGGTAATAACCCGCCAATCCGAGAAAAGAACGAACTTCGGATGGTGTTTTCGGCGTAACCCAACTCTTAATTGCTTCAATCTTTGCGGGATCGATATGAATACCTTGGCTATTAACGATGTGACCGAGGAATTGAACCTCCTCAAGCCAAAATTCACACTTGGAGAACTTGGCGTAGAGGCGATTCCCTTGGAGAAGCTCAAGAACTGATGTCGCGCGTGTTCGGCTTTCGACTTCGAATATATAAGAATATCATCGATAAACACGATGATGAAGCGATCGAGAAAGGGTTTACACACATGATTCATCAAATACATGAAGACTGCGGGTGTGTTTGTAAGACCAAAAGGCATTACGACGAATTCATAATGGCCGTATCGGGTATGAAAAGCGGTTTTAGTGATATCTTCTTCCTGAATTCGTAGTTGATGATAACCAGAGCGTAGATTGATCTTATAAAAACACGTAGCTCCTTGCAATTGATCAAATAGGACATCGATTCGGGGTAGAGGGTAGCAATTCTTGATAGTAAGCTTGTTTAGTTCCCTATAATCGATGCACATTCGGAATGATCCATCCTTCTTTTTCACGAAAAGGACAGGTGCGCCCCATGGCGATGTGCTAGGGCGTATGAAGCCTTTATCAAGTAATTCCTGGAGTTGAATAGAAAGTTCACGCATTTCGGATGGTGCGAGGCGATAAGGGGCTTTAGCGACAGGGTTAGCTCCAGGAATAAGGTCGATACGAAAGTCGATATCACGAGTCGGGGGTAGACCGGGTAATTCGTCAGGAAAGACATTAGGAAAATCACAAATCACAAGTACCTTTTCCATCGGCTTCTTTTCCTCCTCCGCTACTACAATGTGAGCCAAGAAAGCAATGTATTCCTTTCGGAGATACTTGCTTGCTTGAATGCACGACATGAGTTTCAGCTCCTTCGAAGATACTTCGCCATAGACACATAGTTGATCCCTGTTTGAAAGGGATAAACGGATCATCTTTTCGAAATAAATGACTTCAGCACGATTCTCGCGAAGAAAATCCATGCCTACTATGATATCGAAACTACCGAGTTGCATCGGGATGAGATCGATCGGGAAAACGTGATTGTTGAGTTCGAGAGTACAATCACGGAGCACAGAACTGACGATGACGGTTCTTCAGGTGGCGATTTCTACATCGAACGTCATTGGGAGGTTAGCGCGTTTACGGTTTAGGAACTTTTCGAATTCAAACGAAACAAAACAGTTATCGGCTCCCGTATCAAATAAACACAAAGCATAAATACCGTTAACAAGGAACGTACCATTGAAAACGTTGTTGTCAGTTTGAGCCTGGCGGACATTGATGTTGAAATTTCTTCCGCGGGCTGCTTGTTGTGGTTACTACTGCGGCTGCTGAGGCTAAGGCTGCTGTGGCTGCTGTTGTTACTGTTGCTGCAGTGGTTGTTGCGGTTCTTGTTTCACCACACGGTTCAGGCAGACATTAGCAAAATGATTCGGGTCACCACAAGAGTAGCAGGCTCGCACATGTACAGCGGGTGCATGAGTTGGTTGGTTACCCTGAATAGCGTGGGGTTGGGCTGGCGGTGCTGGAGGAGCTTGAGCAACTTGTTGACGTGGGCTTGAACGACAACGAGCAGTAAAGTGCCCATAGACGTTGCAATTTGCACAGAAGCAACAGTTAACCCCTGCAGGGTGATGATAGGTGCAAGTAGGGCAGAGAGGATGAACACCAGTATACGCACGTTTAGCAGGCGGTGCGTTGGTGACAGTAGCTTGGCGGTTCGGATTGTTGGGTGGAGTAGGGACGGTGTTGGGAGGAGCGGCGGTAGTAGCATAGTTCTTGTTATTGTTGTTCTTACGCTTGCGACTCTGTCGTGAAGGCCTTGAACCTTGAGATGCTGCATTGTCGGTAGCGAGAGTAGCAACGACCTGGTTGAGATTCTTGGTTGAGGTTTTGAAATACCCAGCTAAGACTCGCTTGTTGTTGATCTCAGCTGCAAGTTGGTTAGTTTCCTCAATGGTAGCAGGTTTAGCTGCTTGAACAAAGTCAGCTACAGAGTCAGGTAGAGCTCGAATGTACTTCTTGATCGCCATATCAGGTGTTGCCACCTGGTTAGGACAGATAATACTGAGCTGCTTGAAGCGAGCGGTGAGACCAGCGTTATCACCTCCATCTTGTTTGATATGCCAGAATTCATTCTCCAACTTTTGAACCTCATGGGGAGGACAGAACTCATTCATCATCAGCTCCCTGAGTTCCTCCCAAGAAAGACCATAAGCTGAATCATTGTCGCGCCTGTTGCGCTCAGCAGTGCACCAATCCAGAGCCCTGGACTGAAAAACTCCAGTAGCGTTAACAGTGCGCAGATTTTCTGGGCATCCGCTTTGCCTGAAGGTGACTTCGATTGAGTCAAACCACTGGAACATAGCATTGGGCCCATCTTCACCAGTGAAGTTAGCAGGAACGCAGGCCTTGAATTGTTTAAAGTTGAAGGGAGCTTTCGGAGAGTCGCTCTTCGATTCGACAGATGATTTGCTGCTGACCTCGTTGATCTCACTGACGATCTGAGGTATGACTTTAGCCATTTCCTTGGCTACGATAGAAGCGATACGCTTGTCAGCATGGTTTCGGCGAGCTGCGCGGTGAGTGTGAGAACCAAATGATGACATTATCTGCAGCAGACATCGTCATATGATCTAGACGAGATTTGATTGTATCGGGTTTAGTTTTGAAAAGTTTTGCGTTTAACCAACATACTTATTATTATTAGGTAAAGCATAGGAACACGTAGGCATATAAACACATAGGCACATAGTCACGTAGGCACATAATCCACATAAGCACATAGGAGCACATATTCACCTACATATTTTGCACGTATTCACCTATCTTTCCAAGCTTGTGTAGCGCATTCGAGAGTTGCGAGTAGCGTTGCGTGTAGTATAGCGTACGAGAGTCCATAGTTTCGTTTGCGATTAGTTAGCGTTTGAGATTCGATAGCTGTGTAAGTTGTGCGTGTTTTTTGCAGAGCGATGAAAGTGAGAAGCGTAAAATCTCCAAAAATTGAAACATATAAACATATAAACACATAAAATCGATAAAGCGTAACGGCGGCGATTGCGGGCTAGGAAATAGAGTGCCTTAGGTGTTAGACATCGATTACCCAAAGCGATTCGACTATCCTCAACGAGATCGAGTACACGCTTTGGCCTGATAGACTGTGCTCTCACCGAATATGGCGAACGGCACTCATCCTTTCGGTTACTACGTGACTCGGGTCGTTGGGATCCATCGAGACTTTGGTGAGAGTTTTGTAAAATCAAAAGTAGGAGTGGAACTAGTCATTAAGATGCGGGTTTCAACCCTAACTTAACAACTTGTTCCTGAAGTGGCAAAAACCACGAGATAGAGATGGAGATTCTCTGTCGAGGTATGGATGTCGCTCCTAACTCAACAGATATTCTCGTGCCGAGGGTAAAAAAATACGCGTAGAGTGAGTGATCTCATCGAGAGTTCTTGGTTTTCATACCTATTCTCGACACAATCACTCATTTGTGGTATGCGAGTGTTTTCAAAAACATGTGTATTGTGTCAGCCTTAGGAAAGGCAAATATGCATTTTCAACCTTAGGAAAGGTTGTCTTTTATGCGAAGCTGTAGTATGCGGTGTTCGCACAAAGGTGTAGTGTTAACGAATCGAACGAGAGTATCGGAAGTAGGCTTGTGTAGAAACCCCTACTGGGTTTGCACTGAGCGGGTCTGTTGGTACTTAGACTATAGACTAGGTCAATCCTAAGACACGACCTAATTCCCTATAGTTATGGCTCTGATACCAATCTGTCACACCCCAACCGATGGCGGAAACATCGGGGCGCGGCACTAGGCGAACCAGATTGCTCAAGCGATCCATAACAACTGTTTGTTACCAATATTTTTAAAGGTTAATTGTCCTATACCAATCCACAAAATATTCAACAAGTAATTATTACAGATAACGAGTTTCTCTCAAACAAAACAAGTCTGACAACCTAGATTTCTATTAGTGTAGTTTCTAGACTGCCTATCTTGATTTCCCGCAAACATAGCATCCTATCAACCTGTCACATACGTTAAAATAAAGTCAATACATATAATGTAAAGGTGAGTACACAAGTTTGCATAGCATATAGTAGAGAAAGCGATAACGCATAACCAGCATGTAACACGTAACTGGCGAAGCTTGTAACTATCAAACAATGTCTACAACTTAACCAGGAGACTGTGTTTTGGAGTATGCGTGACACATTTTCACCACTGCGAACACGTGAAGTAAAGTAAAGTGATCCCTAGCAACCCCCGTCCACGACAGGTGCTGAGTCCAAACTATAGTACTATCGCTGCTAGAGGCGGTATAGTGTAACACTGTATAGCATAGTACAAGCATTCAAAGTACACGCATAGCATGCGGGAGCGGTTAGCATTATAAAGTGTTTGCGTTGTGTGTTGTGTTTTGATATAGAACGTATGTAACACCCAAAAGTGCGTTAAAAGAAAATGGGTTCGAGTATACTCACAGTATGTGTTTAACAAATAAACACAGCCTTGGATTGAAGGGAGCGCGTTAGAGTTAGCCTGAGCATAGAATAGTAGCGTAAGCGTTGAATAGAGCGTAACAGAATGTCGGATAGTGATCCGAACGAGTGGGAATAATCCATCCGAGCGGATGGTCATCCGGACGGATGGTCATCCGGCCGGATGGTCATCCGACCGGATGGCCATTCAGACGGATGGCCATTCGAGTGGGTGTGTGGGGGTTTGTACGATTGTTAGAATTCGAAGTTTAATCAAATTCTTTTGAACAAGGATTAGTATAAGGAACAGGTCACCTGGTCGAATGGTCATTCGATCGGATGGCCACTCGAGTGGGTAACTGTTATTTGAAAACTTGTAAAATTTTCTAAGTAAAAGTTTTGAGTTTTTAACGGAGACGGCGTGACGACGTGTCAAACAACGGGAATACACCAGGTTCAGTTCGTTCGGTCGGATGGGAATCACCCGATTTAATCAGACTTACTGTTCTTGGTGAAAATCCATGTTCAACCCATAAATCGGTCATCTCTAAGGTGGAAATCCGTTTTCAAGCCGGCTTCGACTAAGGAACGGGTAGAGAGCCTGAATGAACTTAGATTCCATCGGTTTTGAGTAGAATAGTGAGGAAAAGTTGAAAATAGATGAAAGCTATTTGAATCTCCCATTGTTAAGTTGAAGTTGTGGAAATCTCTTAGAGCTGAGCCAATCTTGATGAGAAGGTGCTTCACATCAGTTTGCCAAAGCATAGTGAGTGAAGAACACCTTCAAGAGTTCCAAACCAACAATTTTAGAGAAAAAGTTGAAGTGTTTGTGTGATTTTGATGAAGAAGATGATGAAGAAGTGATTGGTGATGAAGATTGTACAAGATTTGAGGGGAAATACTTACGAAATAGTCTTGAATCATGATGAAAAGTGACTGAGAGTGACTTGAGAGCGTGTGGTCGAATGGAAGTGTCAACATCAGAGAATGAGGTGTACGGGTGCTATTTATAGGTGTGAGAGAGGAGTTAAGGCGGTGTGTGATGTGGTCGGTCGGATGGCCTTCGGTCGGATGGCCATCCGGTCGGATGGCCATCCGAGCGGATGTCCATTTGACTGGGTGTCCATTCGATCAGCCGAGTTGTGCGAGTTAGTTTTCCAACTTTCGATTCGTGTGTTAAGCGTTGCATTGCGTTTAAGCGAGTTGCGAGTAAGCGTTTGAGCGTTACGTTTATCACCACATAACATTCAAACAAATAATCCCACATAACACATATAACAACTAGAATGAATAAACGTAAATCTGCGTTTTGAGTTTGCGTTGTGATAGCGTTTAGTATAAGCAATAAAATGCGTTTAAATAGTAAGCGTTATAGTTAGCATTTAGTTGTGATAACTGCGTTTGTAATATGCGTTTAAAATGCGTGTTGAAAATATAGTGTAAAATAGTTAACCCATGGCGATAATCGAAATCTCTAGAGTACAAGTAATTAAGCAAGAAATGACAGATACAAGTAATGATCCAGAAAGTCGGGTTGTTACAAGCAGCCTATAAATGGAGGGCTCGAGCTCATTTGTTCAGCCGTTCATTTTTCGATTCTCTCTCAAATTTCTATATAGTAGAAACTATACTCAGGCATAATACCCACTAAAAGCAAAGCTCTGCCTCGTTGTAAGTATTATAACCCTGCTGTTACCCTACACGATCGATTTAGGGCTCTATAACGCATGTCAGGGCTCTGCCCGACTCAGTCGTTGGAGTTCTGTCTCGTATGTACACCCGATTGATTTAGGATTCCGTAATACATGTCAAGGCTCTGCCTAACTTAGTCATTGGAATTCTGTCTCAAGTTGTACGGTTAATGTGATTTGGGTTATTTTACTAGCACGTGTGCATTGTTTAATTTTAATAGATAAGAACCAGGAGAATCACCAGGAAGCCATAGTAGTATCACCTAAGTTAACAATGTAAGTACACTCACTTCTTCTCACCGTTTGTGAGTACATTTTTGTGAGTCTAAATGTTTTACCAAAACCTCACATGTTTTCAAATACAATTACAGTGATTAAGTCTTTGTAATTCTACAATTGCGGCCAGTATTATGGGGTTTGTATACAGTACTTGATAACCTTCACAATTGGGCACGAGTATCCAATGTGTAATATGACCATAGTCACAGATCCGTCGAGTGACACGTACTGACCGAGTAATTGTGTAGATATAAACATTGTAATCGCCCTTAATACTGTAATGTGTAAACAACTGATGCTTTACCAAAATGGAATGTACTTACCAGTATTTCTTGCTGATAAAATGTTTTAAAACGCGTTTCAGGTAACACAATGTGAAAGCCAATAGAAGCCAGCTGGAGAGCACTAAAGGCTTAAAGTTGTGGCTATAAAAGTTACCTGAATAAAAAGGAATTTTGTCTTTTGATAAACTAGGGTTTATCCCTATAAAGATATTGTAATGAAAACTTGGGTTTTATCCCAAATGTATTATTATTATAAAAGTTTGGTGGTTTACTCTGATCAAAATACTTCCTAACTACAGTCCTGATGTATTCCGCTGCTAAATTAATAAACACCGATACCACCCATCTGAGCTCGCGGCACCCGCTCCCGGGGTAGGGGTCGGGGATTGCGACAATATATTCTCAGCTTCCACCGGTAACAGAGGTTGATGGTGTCCTTGGTTGCATTGCGTCGTTTCCTAAAGGAACCTCTCGTGGGAGGGACGACTTGAGGGCACAACACATTTTGGATGCTTTATGTGGAGAGGGGTCTGCTATTGCCATTGATCTCGTATACGCTATCACTGCAGTGGTTAGCAATATATCAAATTATAACGCGACACGTGTCCAAACTCTCCGTTTAATTCCGATTTTTGGAAGGAGATGGACTAATTACGTCAAAAAGGGGAAAGATCTAAAAGTCCAAGGACTAAAATGATAAAATGCCAAAAATTCAGCTTCTGGAGGTCCCTTACGGACCGTAAGGTACCCCTTACTAAACGTAACTGATGTAGCATGTGATAAGATAATGAGGATTGATCACGTTGATTTTGCGAATACCCGTGATAATCTTCTCCAAACCCCAAAACTCAACCCAAAAGGCAGAGAATTTGAAGTGGAAAAACGATTATTGCTAAAATTTATGAATGACCATCCAAATTACATCTCAAGAACATAAATAAGAATTGAAATTTAAAACGGGCCATAAAAAGGTCATGGGCCAAACACAAGGCCAAAAACAAAATGCATAAAACATGAAAAAAAAAACTTAAAATGGCCCGTAACTCCCACTAGAATGCGTTTTTGGACCGAAACTTGGCCAAGGTCCCTTTGGGTCCTTGCCCCTCCGGGCCCTTGCCCCTCCGGGTCCTTGCCCCTCCGGGTCCTTGCCATGACATGCTCCTCGTTTCAAGCTTCAATTTGACTGGTTGAACGCCTAAAACGGGGACCTGTAGCCAAAGTTATGGTCGTTTTCGTAAAGCGCCCTTGGTAGCGCGATCACGGGCCTCCAGAAATGCCATGGCTTGATCTTCTACACTTGGGACCTCATCACTAACCCACCTCTTATAGTCCGTAAGAGGTGCCCAGCGACAGAAATATGCCAGCTGGCCAACCATGTTGCCACCTAGCTCCGGTTTATGCCACTCTAACTCTCCTTCCTCCATGTGTTGCGACATTAATCTTCTCCTAATGATTTTTGGAAACATTTGTCATCATTTGGGGCCATTTGGAGTCGTATAAATAGGTGAAAAGTTGTTCATTCAACTCACACGTTCACAATTCACTCCTAAATCTTTCTTGGAGCATTTCTGGAGCTAGAAGCTGCCCTCCTATTGTTCTCAGTAGTGCCTCTATTCTAGTAAGTCATTTGTTTGGTCATTTTCGATTATTTAGTTAAGTTTCAATTGAAAGTCAAACAATTTGATTTTTCGTTTGACTTTTAGTTCTGACCACTATGGTCAAGTCAAAGTTCGAATCGAACTTTCCTACGTGATCATAATAATGAAGGTATGAATCCCCTGTGATCATACCCTCTGCCAATCACGTTTAATAGGCAAAATGATGGGTCAAACATGTTATATCTAAAAAGTCAAAACTAGTAAATATGCATTTGGCGTTAATTGGACTTTAACTATCTAAACCAATTATTTTGACATCATATCATTTTATATAGACCAATGAAACATATTTTTACATGCTCAACTCATCCAACTCTATTTAGACTTCAATTCTATATCAAAAGTCAAGTAGTTTGACTTTTCCTTTAACTTTCGATTCTGACCCGTTTGGTCTACTTTGAAACCCAATCAAGGCATATTTTGTGACCATAATACTATAGAGAATAGCCTCTGAGGTTATACCTTATGGTCGTACCATTTGAAGGGAAAATCGACAAGTCCACTATATACATTTGAAAATGTCAAAAATGCCCCTACGTCATAAAAATGGTTTTAAAACCTACGAGGTAAATAATTTGACCTCGAAACTGATTATATAATATTTTTAAATATATTTTGACATAACGGACTTGTCATAGACCCATTCGACTATCCAATGTCGCGTTTATGAAAATAACTAGTTTACAATATATGAAATATATAAACAAGTCGAATTGGGTTTAAACCTGTCAAAATTATTACAAATCAGAATGTTTGGTTAAATAACCCATATCCAACGAGGCTTCGCACTCGGAAGGATATAAAACACATTCTACTCGGTCAACACTTAATGTAGCTAAATCGAACAATATTCTAAGTAGTGAGTCAAGTAATATAACTTACCAAAAGACTCGTGAACATTCTAACGGATATATATGTATATATATATATATATATCTGTTTCATTCTGGACTATAGAGCATTCCAGATAATCGTGCCTAGGATATACAACTTGAAATACGGCTTTGCTTCAAAGAACGTATTTCACATAATATTTGCTAAGGAAAGGTAAATACTTTTAGCCTAGTTTTATTTGAAAACTTAGGATATGGCATTAGCCGCTTGGAGCAAGTATTATATAAATGGGTAAATGCTTTCATAAATATAAGAATCTGGTTAAATCCGTATTGCTTGAATAACATTAAACACTGTGGGTAATGGTACCGTGTCCGGGCGTCCCGGCTCATCAATTAGGAATGGCCATATAAAATACGCGCATGGTAGTAGGCATACTCCCAGAAGGCATTGTATTAAAGGTGGTGTGTACTATCATCACATACCGTCATAGAATTCTGGTACCTAGCTATATTGACAAGCATGTAAAACTGGTGACAAGAAATCTATCCCAATGAAGTACTAAATTATTAACCCACGGGTTATCATAATATGTGTCAGATGATTTATGAAAATGAATTTTTAAATGAGTCGGTTAATTGTATTTACTAGCGAAAGCTGGCGTATTTTCAAAAGAATAAACCGTAGGTAACGAGCCCTGAATATAGGGTGGAATGGCTTGGTCAAAGGAAAAGCTTTGGAATTTACAACTCCACTGCTTAAAGGCCTATGATGTCCTTAAGTTCGCTTTTATATCGGATCCTACTTGTGGAACATTGTATCAAACACTTATAAATTTTACTCAATGAATTTGAAGTTTTATATTATTACTTTATCATCCTATCTTTCGCTGCATATTTGTGAAACTGTTATCAATTGTCACATATAAACCCACCAACAGGCCCACCATAAATCGGAGTGTGACATTAACGTGTGGTTGAGGGGAGATGCCTGTCGAATTTGGCAGAGTTTGTTGCATCTGCTCCATTACCCCGATCTTAAAACCCGGCAACGAGATTAGACCTATTGCAGTAGGTACTATATGAAGGCGTTTGGTTTCCAAGGTTGCTATGAAGGGTGTTGGTAAAGAAATGAACAAGTACCTTTTTGATTTTCTGTTTGGGGTCGGTGTGTCTGGTGGTGCGGAGGCCATTTTACATAGCGTTAACAGGGTTTTAAATGAACGTCACACTAACGTGTCTCTGACAATGCTCACTGTAGATTTTACTAATGCATTTAATCCGGTGGATAGATTAACCTTAATTACTTCACGAGGTCAGGTTGAGGTTCTATTCTATTTCTTTGTGGGAAGAATTTCTGTATGGGTAATCAGCAAGATTTTATCTTAGAGATGGGCACGTCTATTCCACCACTTAGGTTCAGCAACGGGACCCATTGGGACTACTTCTTTTCACTCTTGTTTTGCACCCCCTTGTATATTATATTTGAGACAAATGCAAGCTTCTTCTTCATGCTTGATATCTTGATGATGGGACTGAAATTAGAGATTCAGAAGAGGTGGCTAGAGTGTTAGATATCATCAAGGTGGCAAGTCCAATATTGGGACTTGAACTAAATATTAAGAAAACTGAGTTATTTTAGCCTTCTTGTGATGTATTTAGTTTTATCCACGTTTCTATAAAAGTTTTGTTTGAACAGGTCAAATATAATTGATTTTTTTCTTTATACCGAAACGTTATCGTCCACACAACATCGGTACTGGTACCTGTATTCATTTTTATAGTTTTCTCGACGTTCCGGTATTAATTTCACTAAAAACATGGTTGTATTTGCAATAGCGTATTTTTTTGTATCATAAGCTATATCGAGTGCTTGAGTGATGGTTATGTACCTGTACCGTGATAAACCGAACCAACACCGACGAACAACATCGCTACATTATTAATTGTAATGGTTTTCGGTTAGTGTAAAACACATGTCAATTGTTATACCATGAGTTGGTATCATACCGGTACTATAACAAACCAAACCGATACCGGCCAAAAGCCTGTCATGTAGCGCAACAGACCGCCCCAACGTATCAATACTCTTTTGGGCATAGTACGGCTATATTTTTTTGCCTCGTTCTACGGTCCTTTTTCCGCCGCTACGCACAATAACGTCTACTACTACAAAACAAGAGGACAACAATAACGGATGCTAAACAAAAAAAAGATGAGACACTCAACCAATAAAATAGGAAACTACCTCCTTAGGACTAGAACTCCTTTGCTGACTTAGTAATCTTCTAGTAGGCTCTTACTTTTCCAAATTTAAACATAATCACAACATTTCCACAACGGAGACTTAACGTTTCAGAATACAAACATAATCACAATATTTTAAAATGGTATTCAAGAATTTCCAAAATGGAAAAAGCCTCCTAAACAAGTGTCACATTTGAGTTAAGAGCACATTTTTATCCCATGTAAAGAGTTACGTTAGATAATGATTTCCTTTTCTTTGTTACAAATCCGAACTCATCATTAATCTTAGACTACATCTTTAGGCAAGTTATGCTCGAAAGAATATAAAAGAGAAGCTAATATACATATGTTAACGTCTTGTTACCAAAGGTTCTCGGACATATTTCTTCTTCCTGATCCAAACGGCAAAACTTCACATAATTTCATTGTAATCCGATTTGCCATTCAAAAACCTCTCCGTATTTAACTCCAATGGTTAGTCCAGTTGTTGGGAGGATTGCCAAACATTCATATACCGTATGTAATAGAATTCCCACCGCAAAGCACGGGGGAATGCCACCAGTTAATACCTATTAAACAACTAGTCACATTAATAATGAAAACCGGTGAGACATTGAATATTGTTGATAAACTATTTATAAGGGCACAATATAAAAGTTACAAAGAACACTTATTCATATCGTTTCTAACTATGGTAATGACACAATAATATTCTCTATAATATTTCCATGCCTAAAACTGGACCCAAAGAGACGTGAAAGATCCCATTATGTATTTTGCATTATGTATCGTGTGTCCTTAGTTGAACAAAAACTTTTGAAACTAAGTTAGAAGAAACTTGTTTTGAATAAACAACCGGGTACAAAAAAAAAGAAAAAAAAAACCTGTTTCTAAACATTATCTATTTTTGCAAGACCAAACTCGACCTTTGCGACTAGCTTTGATCGGGTGCTCCAACCTCCATCCCTCATCCTTCTCTAGTACTCTAGTACCTCGGGTTAGTGTCGATTATTTTTTTATCTTTTACAATTCATTACTTTAATAATGTTAAAATTACATGTTCAACTTGATTCTTGAATTTAAAAAAATTGTGAAACTTGAAACTTGATTTAAACTTTGATGCTTTTAGAAGTGATTTAACTTTAGTTATTCTAGTTGTTTTCTTATTGGAACTTTAGAAACCCTACTTGAGGCTTTCTAACTTCGACGGCCAAGCTAAGGCTAAAAGGGGTATAATGGTGGATGATATGCTACACCACCACCCTTAAGGAACTACTATGATTCGCTTAGATTAAACCATGACAACCATGTACATTCCTTTTCTTAATTAGTTAAATAAATTTTACACAAATAAACTTTTAGAAAAATGGGGATGGTGGTTTTGGTCATATAGGATGGCGGATTTGGATGATGGGTGAGAGTGAGGTGACATGCCGTTGACATGGATGGTAATGGTGGTCTTCAGAGTCATTACCACATTCTATAGCCTAATAGATATACAATCAAAAAAAGATGTCCCAAAATTTTTTTTTGGTCTCCCACTAGTTTTGACGTATAAGTTTGGTTAGTGTCAAAATTTAGAAAAAGACGTAAGTGGTTTGAATATTTTTTGTAACACGTGCCATTGACTGGTGATAAAGGATAAAAATAAATTTGACATTTTTTTGTAACTGGTTTGAATATTTTTTCCCAATGACAATAACTGATGGTAGGGAAAAATCGGGCAATAATTGATGTAATTAGTGGTGTAGATCGATCCCAGCTCTACATGGAAAAAAACCATCGGGCAATAATTGATGTAAATTTATGGCTGTGAAGTCTGAATATATCCGGTGTTTACACAATCTTTAAAAATATGAAGATAAAAGTTTGAACACCTTTCCTTAATTTTAAACTTAAGTGGCGTTTGGTTCACATAAATTTTATGGAATTTAAGGGAATTGTAATTTGAATTTCATCTCTTAAAATGTTTGGTTCACAGAATTTGATGGAATTTGAATCCCAATTCCAATCTTCATGTGTTTAATTGACAATGTAATTGGAATTGAAATTAGGCATGAATTCTTTAAATTCCCTTAACTAAATGAATTCAAAATCTTCATGTGTTTAATTGACAATGTACGCGTCGACTCGTACCGTTTCAACGCGAACGGTTTCCACCCGTAACGCTTCGACGCGAACGGTTTCGACCCGTACCGCTTCGTCCCGAACCGTTTCGACGCGTACCGTTTCGACCTGAACCGTTTCGACCCGTACCGTTTCGTTCCGAACCATTTCGACGCGAACCGTTTCGACGCGAACCGTTTCGACGCGTACCGTTTCGACTCGAACCGTTTTGACGCGAACCGTTTAAACCCGAACCCTTTTGACCCGTACCGTTTCGAATCGATTCGACCCGAACTAGTGGTTGTTGGTGCCGGGGTGATGGATTCCAATTCATTTGACAACCAAACACAACAAAAATGGAATTGAGATTCCAATTCCAACAATTTCCAATTCAAATTGGAATGTTTAAATTTCAAATCCAATTCCTTCAAATTCTAATTCCTATACAAATTCCAATTCCAAATCAATCCGCGAACCAAACACCCCCTTACATTCCTATTGTTACAACACAACTATATATATATATATATATAGAAACGGGTTCAGGAGAAAACGCTCAAAAGTGTGAGAACGGTGAGAACGCTTCCAGGCCTAACACGTGTCCCGCGTCATAGAGAAGGGCGGAGGGGCTTTTTTGTCTTTTCATTCTTCTTTTATTTCCCAACGCGGTATAATATTTTATGGCGTCTAAGTTTTTTTTGGCGTTAATCGTATTTTTTAAACTTTTTGGCGTTGAATTAATTATTTTTGTGTCACATATATAATTTTTTGGCGTTATAGAGTTTTCTGGTTAATTTTTTGGCGTTATGACATTTTGTATAATAATTCACTACGAGTCTCGAATATTTGCAAAAGATTACAATAAGACCAATTTTTTTTTTGGCGTTTAGTGAATTTTTTGGCGTTTAATACCCTTTACAAGGTGTTTTGCCAGTAGCTGTTCTCCCAGTTTTCATACTTCTAGCTTTTTAGTGTTTGTAGTTTTTGGCGTTTTATATAATAATGTTATTTTTTTTATAAAGAACTAGTTAACAAATCAACATATAACTTGATATCAAAACAATATAAAATGAAAACTAAAATAATAAAAAATTGTAATCTAATTTCTCTTCCGAATCTTCACTGTCATCAGCCTCTATCTTTTTGAATTTGTTTTGGCGTTTTGAACCTTTTTTTAATAGTTTTGCTAGTTGCCAACTTTCCTACATAAACCCCGTCTTTTTCAGAAGAAGCTGCTTAGTGGCATCCTGTTTTTTGGTGTGATATTCTTGTTTGGCGGCATGTCATTGAAGATCAACTCTTGCTTGATGCTATTTGTAATAATGGAGTCCAAAATAGCATTTTACACTTTAGTTGAACACTTTCTTTCATGCCTATAATCATCAAAAAGAAAGCTCACATGATGGCATATCACTGTCATCAATCTCTTTTTCTTGAATATTTGTCCATCTCATCCAGCAAAATATTATTGAGTTAACCCTCTTAGAAAAAGGATCCATTTCAGTGAAAGCTTTGACATCTGTGGCGTTTTAAAGGTAGTGGTTTCTAGAGGATATGGCGTTTTTGTGTTTTTCTGGGTGTGATTAATTTCATTGTGTATAGACCCCTCTCTTATAGGAGTTTTTTGGTGCGTAGTTTAGGCGGGATTTTTTATTGTAATAAATGATAGTTATAAAATAACTGTCTTTTCAGTTACTGTATTTTGTATTTACTGTGTTGATCAGCTTTTATCAGTTTTATAGGTTATAGACGTCCCATCTTCTAAGTTTAGCGTTTTTTTAAATGGCCTTTATGCAGACCATCATGACAAAATACAATAACGGAGTAAATAAAATAGTAAGGAGGAAAATATTTTTTGTTATTTATGGCGTTTTGTTAGGGTTAACCATTTTTAGTATTATTTTGGCGTTTTGCTAATAAAGATAGTAATATATCATTTAATTATCTTAAAAAAAAGATTACATAGAAGAAAAAAAAAAGAGGAAAAAAATTAAAATCCTTCGTCAGAAGGTACTTTATCTGAATAGTATCCATCACTTGTGTCATCTTCTTCCTCCTCGGAGTCTTCATCTTGATCTTCATCCATGTCATCACATTCACCTTCATCAGCTTCTTGTTCCTGAAGATTTTGAAGCCTCCTGACGTGACCGTGTCGTCCCGATCAGTCAAAAACCCAATTAAACCTAGGTAGCTAGGGTAAGTCGGGTATCGTATCTACGAAGAGCATGTGGTTAGTATCGCACGCCCGTTCGATTAGTTAGACTATTTACAAACAATGTACAACGTAATTATGAAGTTTGCTAACTTTATTTGTTTAATTAGTTTGAAAGGATATCGGATTGAACGGACAAATTGATATTATCTAAAACGATGATTTATTAACAAAACTTGCAAAACTAAACTACTTAATTGAAAACAAGAATTAGGAATACGGATCACACCCGGTTCGATAATTGTAAGTCCTAGGTTTCTACAAGTTTTAGATTCAACTCAATTGTATACGATTAGCGGATTTAGCGTACCGTGACTTAGGTGCCAATAACTATCAACGTTTAAAAAAACGGACAAGAATGCACTTTGTAATCAACACAAGTAAAACCTAACTAAGACAATGCATAACTACACATAACCATTTCGCAAAGTCATAGCTTTATAATCGCTCGACAATTTACGAATACGAAACAAATGTAAACTATTGTCAAAGGTTTCAAAAATCAATACAAGTTGTCACAAAGTTGAATCAAGAACAAATACATAAACCCTAGAAAATCTTACAACAATCTACACCGGGGTGAATCCGACGAGACTAGCCGTGCATTATGTTTCAAGATCGTCACCCAAAATCTCTTTTTTTCCTCCCTTGAATGCCGAACCGTAACCCCTGCGTTCTCCTCCCCAAAATTGCGAACCAACCAAAAAGTCGAGTCCCCTACGTGATGTCTGCCTTCATGTTGGCGGCCCACCTTTAAGTCCATGTGCGGCCCACTTTGGCTCAAGTCCAATATTTATTGATGTTGATGATGTGAGGTTATGGGAGCCCACCAAACAATAAATGAGTCCTGCTCCAATAATCGATATAGTGGCTGCCCAAAATTTCCCACATGTGCTGCCAATTTCGAAAGTTAATAATGATGATGTTTGCTGACTTGTGTTCATGTGAATCCTAAAAGAAGTCAGCCGCAATTTTTTTATTTCATGTGCGTTGATGATAATTATATTGTTGACTAAAAAGCATCCATGTGCCAACAAGTCCATGTCCACTTCCATGTTCACATCCAATCACATTCAAAAGTGATGATGATGATGTTGTTGAGTGATGTTGGATGATTATTAAAATAACCTCCAATAAAATCGTCTAACATGTGTTTGCAATGTCCATTCAGTCCAGAGCCGGCTATTGGGCCGGCCAAACTGGGCGACGGCTCGAGGCCCGAACTGTTGAAGGGCCCGAAAAGTTTATAAAAAATTTTATATATTATAAATGCTGTAAACATTTCTAATCGTAAACTACTCTAGCTCAGTTGGTGAAACGCGTTATACTTTATCTTCGAAGTCTCCAGTTCGATTCTAGGCATTCACTATGTGTTTCAAACTTCACCGAATTAAGTGATTTGCCTGTAAAATCACGAACACTCGTAGTTAACATTTTCTAGGCAAATACTCACATAAAACGCATTAAAACACTTAAGATAATGCACTTAACCCTCGTGTTTTGCACTCTCCATCACATCCCCACACTTGTCGTTTGCTTGCCCTCAAGCAAATCTGTCTTTCACTTTCACGTGGGTCGAACAAGAAACACACTTCCCATTCCCGAGACAAAGGTTAAGGTCTAATGTCATACCCGGTTCAAACTTTTTTACAATTTACGAAATATTTAACGGAAAAGTGCATAATCCCATATAATATGGTTATCCAAGACTAACCCGCTCTTGAAACCAATAAATCATGCACATCCCTCACAATGTTCTCTCCACTCGGTTTATACTTTGGCTAATTTTTTAAGATGTATTAGCGCTTTTAAAAGTAATCACTCAAAACCAATTAGAACACGTACCCGCATAGGCTTGCGACTCAATCATTCTCCACCACCGAACACGAATACTAAGCACAAGTCAAAAGGTCTTTGGAGGGTTGTAACGGGGCTAGGTTAAGGGTATGGAATATGATGTTTTTTTTTTTTAAGTGGCTAAGGTGATGAAAAATTCGATTTTTATTACATACGACTACTCTAAACAAAACTAAACTATAAACATCAACTACAAGGCAACAACTTTAGCCTTTTATTCAACAACTACTAACTTCATATTTTTGTATTTTTCTCATCATTTTCTTTTTTTTTTTTTTTTTGCATAAGTAAATCACAACTATACAAACATATACTCCTATGATCGAATTTTCATCACACGGGTTTAAAAAGAAAAGGTTTAATGGTTGTGGGCTAAATGGGTTGGTCAAACGAAAGGATTAGGCTCAAAGTGGGCGACTAGGGGATTTATTTCGGTAAGGATGGATAAATGGTTTTAAAGGAAAAGGTTCACCTAATGCCTTAATCATCCTCGTGCTTGTATTCGGTCTATGGTCTCAAACGTATCAAAAGTCGCAAGTTCTACAATACGCAACTAATGGTCCACTCAAACAAAGAAACATGTATATGTAAATCTATGATATAAAAGTGGCTCAAAACCTCACGTATAAGGGTATGGTATGTGATATGCATAAAATGCTAGTTCCTTAGGCAAATTATTCCCAAATAACCACCCGCTAAATACCCGTCATGCTATTAATTTGAACTTGACCATGACAAAAGACCAAATGGGTTGTGTCATCCCTCGTTGACTTAGTTGCTTGTGCTTTTAAGATCGCTTTTGAAACAAGAAATTTTTGAAAAATTTTTGAAATTTTCCCCCATCCCCACACTTGAGGTTAACATTGTCCTCAATGTGTAGTGTTTAAATGAACGGATCAAAATCGAAAAACTTTTACTACTCCCCCATCCCCACACTTGAGGTAAACATTGTCCTCAATGTGTAAGAACTAGAGTTTTTAAATTGCACAAGGGATGTGACACGGCTAACCTCCCCAAAATTTCACCCCGGAAAATAAAATACAATTTACAATCCACTTATTTGCTAACTAAAAATCAAAAGTAAAAAGAAACGTATGCACCTGATTTTTGAGCTTATTCCTCGTGTGCTCTTCTTCTCTTCAAGAAAACGGTCGTCCCACGAACATAATGTACCTACAAATCTTAACCCTTGTGTAGAAGCATGCTTCTCACAACCATTAAAACTTGTTAGTTACCTAGTTCTACCACTTTTATGAAAATATTACCAAATCATACGTTAATTTACTTTGATTTATGTGGAAAAATAATTTACAACAACAACAAACCTAACTCACTTTCGTAAGAATCACGGTTGCATTTAGCTTATGCAACAAGCCCTTTTAAACCTCCCGATAGCTCGGGAGGACGAGAGGTCTCGTGAGGGTTATATAGGGAACACACCCACAAAGTTCATTTAACTAAGAAAAGAAAAAAAATAAAAATAAAAATAAAACGAATAATAGTACAAACTCTACAACAATTATACCTGATTTGCCTCTCATGGTGGTCGAAGTGCACATTTTCCTACCGAGTTGCCTACATACGCTCGGTATTTGGCATGCCGGATCCATTCTCTTTTTATTTTGCTCGGCATGCATATTGTACAACTTTGGGGTCGCTTCTTACTAAACTGGCCTATGTCTTGCAACGCCACCCTTCGAATCCTTATACCCGAACCCGCATCCCCAACTTTGTTGGTTGGAGTGATAAGTATGGGAGAAGGATGGATATGAACGTGGGCATCTTTCGGATCCGACTCGTCTCGCGGTGTGATGTCTTCCGCTCGGTTCAAACATTCATTTTCTTGCTCGGGAAGATCGATAACCTCTTCCACCACATCACCATCTACTATTGTACCATTGGCCCAAACCTCTTGGTCTCGTTTAAGTTGGGCTAATTCCTCCGCTAATTGACCCACTTGCACCACCAATGCTTCATGGGCTTTATCTCTCACTTCATTCGCTTTCTTCATATCTTTGATATCCTGGTGATATTCTTTCACCATGTTCATGAGAGCATCAAGCTTGGAATGCATCGAATCTTGTGGTTTCTCGTATGCCGGTTGAGGGTATTCATTATAATAATCATCATACTCCTCCCGGTAACTTGAGAAATGTGGCAATTTGGGTTCATAGTTATTATAACCCCGCTCTTGCTCATAATGGTAATCCATCTCTGAATAGTAATATTCTTGATAATTTGGTGGTGGTGGTGGTCTATCGTATGGATAGTGTGAGGATGGACTATAGAAATCTTCATAATCCGCCCTCCTATATTCAAACAATCCGCTGAGGTAGTCTTCCCGTTCCTTGTTGGCTTGAACTTTTTCGTAGAAAACAGAGCAATCCTCTAAATAATGCTCTCCGCTTCCGCAACACTCACACGGATCATCATCTACCCAATTCATCTTGAAAGATGGTGCCTGCAAAACATGTACCTGCACAAACAAGCTCGACCACCCAAAGTAAAATCACAAAAATACAAGAAAGAAAAACTAAACTAAAATCAAACAAGCAATGAAATACTAAGCACACTAGCTCCCCGGCAGCGGCGCCATTTTGACGTGACCGTGTCATCCCGATCAGTCAAAAACCCAATTAAACCTAGGTAGCTAGGGTAAGTCGGGTATCGTATCCACGAAGAGCATGTGGTTAGTATCGCACGACCCGTTCGATTAGTTAGACTATTTACAAACAATGTACAACGTAATTATGAAGTTTGCTAACTTTATTTGTTTAATTAGTTTGAAAGGATATCGGATTGAACGGACAAATTGATATTATCTAAAACGATGATTTATTAACGAAACTTGCAAAACTAAACTACTTAATTGAAAACAAGAATTAGGAATACGGATCACACCCGGTTCGATAATTGTACGTCCTAGGGTTTCTACAAGTTTTAGATTCAACTCAATTGTATACGATTAGCGGATTTAGTGTACCGTGACTTAGGTGCCAATAACTATCAACGTTTAAAAAAACGGACAAGAATGCACTTTGTAATCAACACAAGTAAAACCTAACCAAGACAATGCATAACTACACATAACCATTTCGCAAAGTCATAGCTTTATAATCGCTCGACAATTTACGAATACGAAACAAATGTAAACTATTGTCAAAGGTTTCAAAAATCAATACAAGTTGTCACAAAGTTGAATCAAGAACAAATACATAAACCCTAGAAAATCTTACAACAATCTACACCGGGGTGAATCCGACGAGACTAGCTGTCACGACCCCCGACCCACCCTGGACGGAATCGGGAGTCGCGAACAGCCCAGTGGTACCGGTGATTATTTTGAAAACGTTGCAGCGGAAATTTCATCAGGACCGTGAGTTAGGAAAATATCAGAGTTTAGAAAACACCAGATTTTATTTATTAAATAGATGGAATAAATCCATGTTTTACAATGGTAGCTTTAACAAAGATAAATTTGATTACATAAAACAATATTTCTTAATTTTGATTTATTTAATAAAATAAGCCACTTCTTGATGCCTTTCAGTGCCGTATCCATCTCTTACTCCAATCTACTGTAATTACCTGAAAAATGTTTTAAAAAGGTTTTGTCAGCGGGAAATACTGAGTGAATCATTCTATTTACTAAAATGACACATTTGTTATAATTTACAGTATTAAGAGTGATTACAATGTTTCTGATATCAAACCAACTACCCACGGTATTTGTCACTCGACCGAATCTGTGACTATGGTCATATCCCCCAATTGGCTGCCCCAATGGTGACGATTATCAAGTAATGTATACAAAACCCCACATACCGGCTGTAATATGGTGATTACATAAACTTAATCCCCGTAATTATAACTTTGAAAATAAACAGGATTTTGTAAATAGATTTGATAAAAAGAGAGAATGACTCACTTTATAATCATGCAGATTCATATGGCCAAAGTTTAGTCTACAGATAAGCCTTGATATATTGCAGATTTATACAGGCAGGGCTTAGCCTATTGATTTTGCCTTGTAACCTAGTGCATACGAACTAGGTAGGTAACTTAATACAATAATTACGATAACTCACGAGATCAAATTCTCACAATGAACGACAAAGTGCAATACTTCATCCATCGAATTAACGATGATCCGTCAAATTAATGACGAACGACAAAGTATAATACTTCATCCATCGAATTAACGATGATCCGTCAAATTAATGACGAATGATAAAGTATAACCCTAGTGTGGGCGGCACTTAAACATCCATTGGATATATTGATCGGTCGGAAAATGAATCGTAATAGCGATTAAGTTAATACCCTGTATCGTAGCAGCACCCCCCTACTAATTAGTGTTTTTGAGAGTAAACAGAGCATAACTCGGCGCACAAAGTGAATTTGAGCGTCGTTCTGAAGCCAGAATTCAAGTCCCAAACTCCTGTATTTATAGGTGAATTTTGTCCCTTAGGCGGCCCGCGTGAGAATTAAGATAACTTGAGGCGGCCCGCGTAAGAACTATTTTTATGCATAGGGTTGCCACGTGTGGGACTAGCTCAGCTGAGTCGACGGTTTTCGTAAATTCCTTTCTGCCTACGTTTTAAGTGGATAATCGTCAATAGGGTTTAACCCCCCCTGAGTTTTAGGGGCCCTAATCCTGATTCTGAAAATTATGAAAATTTTAGGGTTTGTACAGAATCACTTGGGTGTCTCAATTAGGGTTTCCTATTGGTCAAATTACTTTAGTAATTATGACTTTTGATGAGAGTCGTTACACTAGCCGTGCATTATGTTTCAAGATCGTCACCCAAAATCTCTTTTTTTTTCCTCCCTTGAATGCCGAACCGTAACCCCTGCGTTCTCCTCCCCAAAATTGCGAACCAACCAAAAAGTCGAGTCCCCTACGTGATGTCTGCCTTCATGTTGGCGGCCCACGCCCACCTTTAAGTCCATGTGCGGCCCACTTTGGCTCAAGTCCAATATTTATTGATGTTGATGATGTGAGGTTATGGGAGCCCACCAAACAATAAATGAGTCCTGCTCCAATAATCGATATAGTGGCTGCCCAAAATTTCCCACATGCTGCCAATTTCGAGAGTTAATAATGATGATGTTTGCTGACTTGTGTTCATGTGAATCCCAAAAGAAGTCAGCCGCCATTTTTTTCTTTCATGTGCATTGATGATAATTATGTTGTTGACTAAAAAGCATCCATGTGCCAACAAGTCCATGTCCACTTCCATGTTCACATCCAATCACATTCAAAAGTGATGATGATGATGTTGTTGAGTGATGTTGGATGATTATTAAAATAACCTCCAATAAAATCATCCAACATGTGTTTGAAATGTCCAATCACTATGTGTTTCAAACTTCACCGAATTAAGTGATTTACCTGTAAAATCACGAACACTCGTAGTTAACATTTTCTAGGCATATACTCACATAAAACGCATTAAAACACTTAAGATAATGCACTTATCCCTCGTGTTTTGCACTCTCCATCACCTCCACCTGAACATGTCTTGCATTAACTCCAATTTTGAGTCTATTTCTGGGTTGGTACAGGTGGCGTTATGCAATTCTTCCATGAAACCCAGTCGCTGCTTTGTCATGATGTTCTCTAGCCAGTAGACTTGCTGCTCTCTGCTGTCGTATGTAATCGTCACCATGTCTGTTTCATCATCAAAACGCCATGATGTCATGACAGGGTATTGCTTCACATTTCCTTTGATTGGTCCAAATTTGCTGGTTAATGCTTTCATAAGCATATGCGTTTCATGGCATTCGTTGTCTAGAGCGATGCCAATGGATAGGATTTGCCTCTGTATCTCTTCCTCCATCTTCAGAATAGCCCTGCTCGTCTTAACATACACCCTCCTTCTGTTGTCAAAATGGATGACGTATCGCCTGATTCCCAGAGTGTATCTCCACGAAACGATTGTTGCCATTTTTGGCGTTTTGTTTAGTTTGGCGTTTTTTGGTTAAAGATGTTTTTTTGCAGAAAATGGATAGATTGAAGTGATTATTGAAGCTTTGTTTTTACGTTTGTTTATATAATGATGTTTTTGGCGCGTAATTTAGGAGAGAATTTCTTCTAATAAATGTTAATAACTATAATTCAGTTATTTGTGTTGTTTCATCTTCCTGTAATATTCAACGCGTTTTATTTTTAATTTTTGGCGTTTTGTTTTTAATAGCGTTTTATTTTTTGTATGGCGTTTTATCATATGATAGCGTTTTGAATATGAGGGGTAAAAAGACCCTTTTACCCTTAATGAAGCGCGTCCCACCTAATAATATTGATGTTATTTACGAAAACGCCACCGCGCAATCTAGTCCTTGGATTGTTTTGATCGGACGATCCATAATCGTTCTCACCGTTCTCACACTTTTCACCGTTTTCTCCAAATCCCGACCCTATATATATATATATATATATATATATATATATATATATATATAGTGGGAGTTGGCTAGAAAGCCTAAGTTTTCTAGAAAGTCTAGGAAGCAATAGGGAGGTGACATGTGGCTTTTAGTTTTTTTATTCAAAAGGGCATGATGGTAATTTGATTATTAATTTAATTTTGGAATATTATATGTCCTAAACTAACTATCCAGATATTTATGGAAACGTATATCTCTTATAATCGTTCTCACCGTTCTCACACTTTTCACCGTTTTCTCCAAATCCCGACCCTATATATATATATATATATATATATATATATAGGGTCGGGATTTGGAGATTCACACATATATAATTGCCAATCAATTTCATGTAAAAATCTTTCATCTTCATTAAATTTAGAAAAATACCATATTAAATTTTTATTATTATATTTATTGAACATTTCATTTTTTTTTTTTTTTTTTTTTTTTTTTTTTTTTTACATCATATCATATGGGTCTTGAGAATCTTGAAAAACTTCAGTCCCTGGAGAAGAATGCTTAGAAGGAGATGGAGACTGTCGAATTTCATTGATTAATTTTAACACTTCCTCTGGAGAATTGCAATCTTGAAGTTTTTGAATATACTCTTGATCTTCATTGCTGGCTTTAATATTTTGAACAGGAGACTTCAAACTCTTTTCATATTGAATAGTCAATTCTTTATAGTATTTAGTAACTGCTTGAGAATTTGCTTTTGTGATTACAAACTTATTCCACCATTTGCATCTATACTGTCTAAAGAGCAATGGAGGAGAAAGTTCTGAAGGGCTTTCTTCTTGATAATTGTATGTCCATAAACAAATCCAGGGAATTCTGAATACACTCATAAACTGTAGAGTATATTCAAAAATTGGGGTTCCATCATGTTGAAAATACTCGACAAACTTTGAGAATGCCTCTGAGGCTTCTTTGGGAAAGGCTTCAGAAACAATTCCCATATATTTAAACCATTTAACAAACCATCTTGGATATGTGTTTGAGAAATCTTCATCAAATTGGAAAAACCAAGAATGATCAAAGTTTCTTAAACAGAATGCATACTCCCATGCATCTTGATAATCATAATAATTATATTGAGGATAGGCACTAAAGTTTGAAAGGGTTTTTGGACTATAAGGCTTAGAATTCCAATCTTCTAAAGATAGAACCTTTAAAATTTTTACTTGACTATAAGCGATCTTGGAAGGGTCTCCACTGTTAAAATTGTGCCGAATAATTACAGATTCAGAATCTTCTAAAATTGCTTGATAATAATCTCTGGTCTTGTATTCATCCTTGAAAAAATGACATCCTTTTGGGAAAATAAAGTCAATCAGAGAGAAAAAGGTTTTATTAACCTTTTCGACTTCCAAGGGTTCTAGAATTTTGATAATCTTTTTGTTTGGGTTGATAATGTAGGGAATAGTAGCTGGTGAAGAGGTTGAAGGAGAGGCTGGTTTATAGAGTTTTGTAGAAGGAGATTGAATAATGGGTTTTGATTCTAAATTTTGAATAATAGATGAGTATGGAGGTCTGGGTCTTGGACCTGGGGTTAGAGGGGCAAATCTGTTTTGAATATTAGGTAATAAGGGAAATTGTTGCAAACTAGTTGGTCTTGGGGAATTTGAAGAACTTGATAATTGAGATTTTGAGAATTGTTGTTTTGAGAATACAAACTTTTTTGTAGAATCGGAGTTGCTCATATTCCCTGTAAAAATTCTCTTGATAAAAAATCTGGTAAAGAATTATTTTCTCCTTTTATAAATTCTATTTGAAAATCAAAGTTGCTTAATAATGCTTGCCATCTTGCAAAAACTTGTTTTGAAATTAAATTCTTAATGTCCTTTTCTAAAATATATTTTGCAGATAAACAATCTATTCTTAATAAAAACGGTTTCATATATAAATCATCTTCAAACTTTTTTATACATAAAACTATACTTAAAATTTCTTTTTTGATTGTAGAATAATTTTTCTGAGTATCATTCCAAGCACCTGAATAATATCTAACTAAACTTTCTTTATTATCTAATTCTTGTTTTAATATTCCTCCAAATCCTAGATCACTTGCATCGGTTTCTACAATTAGTTTTGCATTAGGATGGGGAATATATAAACATGGTAGACATTTTATTTTTTCTTTAATATATTTTACTATATCTGTATGTTCTTGAGTCCATGGTTTTGGATTCTTTTTTAATCTATCATATAAAGGTTTACATATAATTCCTAAATCTTTGAAAAAATCATGAATATAATTTAAACATCCTAAAAATCTTTGCAATTGCTTTTTATCTTTAATTTCATTTGGAAATTTATTTGAAAATTCTAAACTTCTGTTAATAGGTTTTATTGTTCCTTGAATAATATTATGTCCTAAAAATCTTATTTCTGTTTGAAAAAGACTCATTTTAGAAGGTGATACTACTAATCCATTTTTATGAATAATATTGTAAAAAGAATTTAAATGTTTAAAATGTTGGTCTAAAGAATTTGAGAATATTAATACATCATCAATGTAAACAATAGCATAATTTCCTAATGGTAAAATAATGTCATTCATTATATTTTGAAATTCTGAAGGAGCATTTTTTAATCCAAAAGGCATAACGTTCCATTCATAGTGTCCGAATGGTACATTGAATCCAGTTTTATATCTATCTTCTTCAGTAATTTGAACTTGCCAAAATCCAGACTTCATATCAAATTTAGAAAATATTTTTGAATCATATATCTTTTTTAATAAATCTCTTTTATTTGGTATAGGGTATCTAATCCATTCTAAAACTTTATTTAATGGCTTATAATTTATAACTAATCTAGGAGCTCCTCTTTCGATTTCTGCACTATTTTGAACATAAAAGGCAGAGCAGGACCAAGGGGATTTAGATGGCCTTATTAGTTTTTTATCTAATAATTCTTGTATTTCCTTTTTACAATAGTTTTCTAGCTCTTGAGACATATGTATAGCTTTAGATTTTGTTGGAATATTTTTCTCATTAAAATCTTTAATATAAGGTAACTTTACAACATGTTGTTTTCTTTCCCAAAAAGCATTTGGAATATTTGCACAGACATTTTCTTTAAATTTATTTTCAATTTCTTGTATTCTTTTTATAATTATTTTGTCTTGCAATTGATTCTTTATTCTAACATAATCAATCTCTTCTATTAAAAATTCCTTTTGTTTTTCCTTTAAGCTTAAAATATTTATTTGTTTTGAAGTAATTGGATGAGCAAATTCAAAACAGATCTTTTTATTTAATACTTTAATACTTATACCCTTTTCTTCAACTGTAAATGGATATAATTGAGTTATGAATGGGAGTCCTAATATAATTTGAGATGTTAAATCTTTTACTAGAACTAATTGAGTTTTGTAACAATAGTTTTCTTTGCAAATATGAACATTTGATAACTTGTATTGAATATTTAATGGGTTTCCATTAGCTCCAGATAATCTATACGTAGTCTTTTCATAGTATTTTGTGGGTATTAATCCTTCTTGAATACAATTCATGTCAGCTCCACTATCAATCATGGCAACTAAGGATAAACGAAATTCATTATTGACTATTATATTTAACTTAGTATACCATTTTTGAGAAGTTAATCCTCTTAGACGACTTATTTTTCCTACATTTTCAGTATCATCTTTAGTATTGTTATTATTTTCTTCATCTTCTTTATTTTTCTCTTTTTCTAATTCTTTAATTTGTAATTTTATTTCTCGAAAATCTTCTTCATATCAAACGATATGAAGCCTCAGAGGCATTCAAGATGGTTTGTTAAATGGTTTAAATATATGGGAATTGTTTCTGAAGCCTTTCCCAAAGAAGCCTCAGAGGCATTCTCAAAGTTTGTTGAGTATTTTCAACATGATGGAACCCCAATTTTTGAATATACTCTACAGTTTATGAGTGTATTCAGAATTCCCTGGATTTGTTTATGGACATACAAATATGAATTAATTTAAATATATGGGAATTGTTTAAATCCCCTTGGTTAGGATCGTTTGATATGAAGAAGATTAAACATAAAACAAATATGAATTAATTTAAATAGATGGCAATATAAACAACCATGATATAAATTTAAAATATACCTGAATTTATTGATTGAAAATCTTGATTACAATTGATTTCCTTACAATCGAGAGGAGCAACTATAATTTGAAAATCTAAAGATCTTGAACATAGAGAAGTTGATAATACAATTTTGGGATTTGAGGGTTTTTTCATACATAAGAGAAGTAATAAGAAAAGGTGTGTAAAAAAGTGTGTCTTTCTCTCTTGATAATCCTTCCTTTTATAGATAGGGAAAAGGGGTCTTCATCATTGTTGGTTGAGAAATATCTCCGTATGCTTTTGCCTTTGTTGAATATTGCACCTAAAGTAGTTTGTCCTTTGTTGAATTATTTTGCACTATCTTCCATGATTAGCACCACCTTTTGAAAATAAGAAAAGTAGGTTGTCTTGTTGTTGAAGTATTTTGCACTATCTTCCATGATTAGCACCACCTTTTGAAAATAAGAAAAGTAGGTTGTCTTGTTGTTGAATAATTTGCAAAAGAGGTTGAGAATGATTAGCTTCCAAATCCTTCACCATTTGTTGTCGGCCAACATCTAATATATATTATTATTATTATTATTATTATTATTATTATTATTATTATTTTTTTTTTTTTTTTTTTTACATCATATCATATGGGTCTTGAGAATCTTGAAAAACTTCAGTCCCTGGAGAAGAATGCTTAGAAGGAGATGGAGACTGTCGAATTTCATTGATTAATTTTAACACTTCCTCTGGAGAATTGCAATCTTGAAGTTTTTGAATATACTCTTGATCTTCATTGCTGGCTTTAATATTTTGAACAGGAGACTTCAAACTCTTTTCATATTGAATAGTCAATTCTTTATAGTATTTAGTAACTGCTTGAGAATTTGCTTTTGTGATTACAAACTTATTCCACCATTTGCATCTATACTGTCTAAAGAGCAATGGAGGAGAAAGTTCTGAAGGGCTTTCTTCTTGATAATTGTATGTCCATAAACAAATCCAGGGAATTCTGAATACACTCATAAACTGTAGAGTATATTCAAAAATTGGGGTTCCATCATGTTGAAAATACTCGACAAACTTTGAGAATGCCTCTGAGGCTTCTTTGGGAAAGGCTTCAGAAACAATTCCCATATATTTAAACCATTTAACAAACCATCTTGGATATGTGTTTGAGAAATCTTCATCAAATTGGAAAAACCAAGAATGATCAAAGTTTCTTAAACAGAATGCATACTCCCATGCATCTTGATAATCATAATAATTATATTGAGGATAGGCACTAAAGTTTGAAAGGGTTTTTGGACTATAAGGCTTAGAATTCCAATCTTCTAAAGATAGAACCTTTAAAATTTTTACTTGACTATAAGCGATCTTGGAAGGGTCTCCACTGTTAAAATTGTGCCGAATAATTACAGATTCAGAATCTTCTAAAATTGCTTGATAATAATCTCTGGTCTTGTATTCATCCTTGAAAAAATGACATCCTTTTGGGAAAATAAAGTCAATCAGAGAGAAAAAGGTTTTATTAACCTTTTCGACTTCCAAGGGTTCTAGAATTTTGATAATCTTTTTGTTTGGGTTGATAATGTAGGGAATAGTAGCTGGTGAAGAGGTTGAAGGAGAGGCTGGTTTATAGAGTTTTGTAGAAGGAGATTGAATAATGGGTTTTGATTCTAAATTTTGAATAATAGATGAGTATGGAGGTCTGGGTCTTGGACCTGGGGTTAGAGGGGCAAATCTGTTTTGAATATTAGGTAATAAGGGAAATTGTTGCAAACTAGTTGGTCTTGGGGAATTTGAAGAACTTGATAATTGAGATTTTGAGAATTGTTGTTTTGAGAATACAAACTTTTTTGTAGAATCGGAGTTGCTCATATTCCCTGTAAAAATTCTCTTGATAAAAAATCTGGTAAAGAATTATTTTCTCCTTTTATAAATTCTATTTGAAAATCAAAGTTGCTTAATAATGCTTGCCATCTTGCAAAAACTTGTTTTGAAATTAAATTCTTAATGTCCTTTTCTAAAATATATTTTGCAGATAAACAATCTATTCTTAATAAAAACGGTTTCATATATAAATCATCTTCAAACTTTTTTATACATAAAACTATACTTAAAATTTCTTTTTTGATTGTAGAATAATTTTTCTGAGTATCATTCCAAGCACCTGAATAATATCTAACTAAACTTTCTTTATTATCTAATTCTTGTTTTAATATTCCTCCAAATCCTAGATCACTTGCATCGGTTTCTACAATTAGTTTTGCATTAGGATGGGGAATATATAAACATGGTAGACATTTTATTTTTTCTTTAATATATTTTACTATATCTGTATGTTCTTGAGTCCATGGTTTTGGATTCTTTTTTAATCTATCATATAAAGGTTTACATATAATTCCTAAATCTTTGAAAAAATCATGAATATAATTTAAACATCCTAAAAATCTTTGCAATTGCTTTTTATCTTTAATTTCATTTGGAAATTTATTTGAAAATTCTAAACTTCTGTTAATAGGTTTTATTGTTCCTTGAATAATATTATGTCCTAAAAATCTTATTTCTGTTTGAAAAAGACTCATTTTAGAAGGTGATACTACTAATCCATTTTTATGAATAATATTGTAAAAAGAATTTAAATGTTTAAAATGTTGGTCTAAAGAATTTGAGAATATTAATACATCATCAATGTAAACAATAGCATAATTTCCTAATGGTAAAATAATGTCATTCATTATATTTTGAAATTCTGAAGGAGCATTTTTTAATCCAAAAGGCATAACGTTCCATTCATAGTGTCCGAATGGTACATTGAATCCAGTTTTATATCTATCTTCTTCAGTAATTTGAACTTGCCAAAATCCAGACTTCATATCAAATTTAGAAAATATTTTTGAATCATATATCTTTTTTAATAAATCTCTTTTATTTGGTATAGGGTATCTAATCCATTCTAAAACTTTATTTAATGGCTTATAATTTATAACTAATCTAGGAGCTCCTCTTTCGATTTCTGCACTATTTTGAACATAAAAGGCAGAGCAGGACCAAGGGGATTTAGATGGCCTTATTAGTTTTTTATCTAATAATTCTTGTATTTCCTTTTTACAATAGTTTTCTAGCTCTTGAGACATATGTATAGCTTTAGATTTTGTTGGAATATTTTTCTCATTAAAATCTTTAATATAAGGTAACTTTACAACATGTTGTTTTCTTTCCCAAAAAGCATTTGGAATATTTGCACAGACATTTTCTTTAAATTTATTTTCAATTTCTTGTATTCTTTTTATAATTATTTTGTCTTGCAATTGATTCTTTATTCTAACATAATCAATCTCTTCTATTAAAAATTCCTTTTGTTTTTCCTTTAAGCTTAAAATATTTATTTGTTTTGAAGTAATTGGATGAGCAAATTCAAAACAGATCTTTTTATTTAATACTTTAATACTTATACCCTTTTCTTCAACTGTAAATGGATATAATTGAGTTATGAATGGGAGTCCTAATATAATTTGAGATGTTAAATCTTTTACTAGAACTAATTGAGTTTTGTAACAATAGTTTTCTTTGCAAATATGAACATTTGATAACTTGTATTGAATATTTAATGGGTTTCCATTAGCTCCAGATAATCTATACGTAGTCTTTTCATAGTATTTTGTGGGTATTAATCCTTCTTGAATACAATTCATGTCAGCTCGACTATCAATCATGGCAACTAAGGATAAACGAAATTCATTATTGACTATTATATTTAACTTAGTATACCATTTTTGAGAAGTTAATCCTCTTAGACGACTTATTTTTCCTACATTTTCAGTATCATCTTTAGTATTGTTATTATTTTCTTCATCTTCTTTATTTTTCTCTTTTTCTAATTCTTTAATTTGTAATTTTATTTCTCGAATTTCTTCTTTTATATTTTTTAATTCTATTTGTAAATCGGTTATTGTAACAGGATTTTCTTTTATTTGTTTTGTTTGAAATCTTTGGCATATTTCGTTAAAATTATATACTTTTGTTTCCTTTTCTATTGGTTGTTTATACTTTTCTTTTAATTGTTTTAAATATACTTGTTTTACTTCTTTATCTTCAATTTTTTCTAATAATTCAAATAAGTCTTTATTATCTGATGTTAGAGAATTTATTGTACCATTAATTTCACAGATACAAGGACCAACGCATTCACATGCATTATCTTCTGAACTACTTTCTGAATTAGAATCTTCAATATAATTTAAATCATTATCACTATAATCTGAAATACTATCTTCACTTGAATTATCATAAATAAGTATCTTGTTTATCTGTTCTTTTAATTCATCAGAAATATTTAACTCATTTATCTTTTTTCTAGTATAACAATCTTTTGAATAATGTCCTTGTCTTCCACACTTATAACAAATAACAATATCTTGTTTACCTTGTTTTTTCTTTTGAAAATCATTCTTATCTTTATAATATTTTTGTTTGTTTTTAATATATGGTTTTCTTTTATAGTTCTTTTTAATAAATTGTTTAGGAATTTTCTTTTTTGTTTTAGAAGGAGTTTTGAATGGTTCAAATCCATATTGTTGACAAAAACTTCCTAATTCTTTATGGCCTTGAATTCCATCCTTTTTAATCTTTTCTTTTAATCTTAAATCATTACATATTTTTAATCCTTCTTGATTTATATAATTTATTATTTGACCATAGGCTAAATCTCTATAAGGAATATTATTATTAAAGTCTTTTTTAATTTTTTCTCTAATTCTTTCTGCAAATAATTTTGGTAATCCAGCTATAAATCTTTCTTTCCAATAAGCCTCTTTACAATCATCTCTAGTCATAACTTTTGAAAGGAAAACGTCTTTATACCATCTAAAATCTTGTAATTTTCTACATGTTAGATTTAATAATATTAAAGAATTTCTTTCTTGATAATCTGTTGGGTTTCCAATAAAATGTTGGATTATAGCAAATATTAGAGTATTAATTATATCGGGAATTTCAGTTGGTGTTTGAACATTATTTTCTGTTTTAATAACTATCTTTTTAGCATTTATAATTATATGTTTTTCTTCTTCTGTGAGATACTTATCCCACCAGCCCTTTAAAATTCCAGTAAAACCAGAAACTATCATATTAAGAATTGCATTATCATCATTTCCATTTGCTTTATATGCATTAGCTGCCATTATCATTTCTTGCATTAAACTAAGAATTTGATGTTCTGTTTGACCTTCTATACTCCATTCATATAAAGAACTTCCATCATATTTAGCTTGAACTAAAGTATGTCGTTCTTCAAATTGTAAATCAGGTGGAGTAGGTCTAGGGTAATAATTTCTTGTTTCAGGTCTAGTATTATAAGTATTATTTTTTGAAAAATGATAATTTCTTTTAATTTTATTTATAGAATCTTCTAATTGAAAATCATTAAATTGTTCTTCAATATTTTGAATTTTCTGTTCTGAAATAACATTTATATTTAATTTTGAAAGTTTTGAATTAATATCTTTTAACATATCTTGTTGTTTATTTAGACGTATTGGGATATCTATATTGTATGGTTTAAATATTGGGTTTTCTATATTTTCAGTTATTGTTTTAGTATTTGAAGTACTAGGTTGATTACTGATTTTATTATTAGTTTCTATCCTTTCTAATTGTTCTCCTATAGTATTTAGTTTTTCATTAGTATAATTATTCTGAAAAATAATGTTTTTTACATTTTTATCTATATCTTCTTTAAGATTTACTAAAGGTTTTGCAACATATTCTTTATTTTCAGTTTTTATTTTTATATCTATATGTGGAGGATGTATACTAGTAATATCTTCATTTTTATCTATAATTGTATATGTTTTAGTTATATTATTACTAACAGATATATTTTCAAAAAATGGATAGTCAATTTTATTTTCTATACAATAAAGAGAAAACCAGGAGAAAAATGGAATATTTTCATCATTTTCACACATATATAATTGCCAATCAATTTCATGTAAAAATCTTTCATCTTCATTAAATTTAGAAAAATACCATATTAAATTTTTATTATTATATTTATTGAACATTTCATTTTTTAAATATTCTTACATTTCTTTATTCATCCTTAACAAGTTGTTCTAGAAATTTTTCTCATAAGCTTTATTCTATGATTATATTCTTCTCTTAATTTTTCTTCTAAAAATGATAGATATTCACTTTTATAATTCATATAATTAGAGGGATGATATGGGTCAGATCGAGGCATGTTACATGGAATATATTCAGATGGACATATCATATATGGAATTTTATTATATTCTTCTAATCTTTTATTTAAATCTTCTATTCTTCTATTGCAACATTTTAAAAGAAATATATAGCAATTTCTATGAGCTTGAACCTTAGAATCACTCATTGTTGTAATTCGTCATAATTTTCCATATCAGACTTAGTTGGAACATAAGTATTATTATCACTATCATTTTCTTCATATAGTGGTCTTGGAATTGTATTTGAAAAATCAACACCTTTCATTTTCATTGATAAACTTCTTTTAAATAGACTTTCATCTAAAATACTTCTAGAAGTACTTGCTCCCATAGAATGCCTTGGTGGTATATTACTAAAAGAAATATCTATTGAACCATCAGAATGTTCTACTATGCTAGATGTTTGATTATCTATCTCTATTGGTTTTGGCGGGTTTATATCTTGTAAATTCCATGTTAATGATTGAGTTATTTCATTCCATTTTAATTTTTTAGGTGTTTTTATTTTTGTATGCATAGTATTAGCTTCAAAAATAATAGTTTCATCTTTTGGAGATACTAATTTTGTTTTAGGTTCTATAGTGGTAGTCATTGTCTTATAATATATTCTATATATAACTACTGCAGCATTGGTTTTTTCTTTAAATTCTAAGTTTTTAGTTTTAATTGTTAATGTTAAAGTATCTAAAATATGTGGATCAAATAAACCAATTGAAAAGTTTGGATAACAATTAAAATAAATAGGACCATTTGAAATATTAGACTCAGCCATAGCTAGCAAAGAATTATTAAAATTTGTATGTCTTGCATCTCTTAAAATTAGTAAAACAGGAGCATCAATTCCTAATCTGAACATAGGTTTAATGGCAACTTGAACTAATCCTATATGTAGAAATTTATATAATTTTCTATGTCTTTTAATAGCGTCTACTGATAATAATTGCATGTTTTGATACTCTCTATTAATAGGTATAGTTTGTTCATGAGTTTTTATAGAATAATCTTGTAAAAAATCAAAAGTACCAATTTTGTAAATAGTTTTAACATCTTGTTTTGGTATATTCCAATTCAAAAGATTGTTTTCAATTTGAGAAATATTAATTTCAACAGAATTCATATGTAAAGAGTTTATGTTTGAATCTTCTTCTTCTTCATAATTAGTATTTGAGCTATAATCTCGTTTAGAAAAGAATTTTGATAACTGATTCATTATAATTATTAGTCTTTAAAATTCTAAAGTAGAGTTTATACTGAGGGAACACCCCCATATCGTCGTGGTCCGGCTACCCATTATCCTTTTGGGCATAATGCTAATCCAACCGACAATCGACAGGGCTTACCAACACAGTCTTACCCCCCTTTAAAAAATAAAGGCTAATATTCATAATAAATTAGTTATGAAAACGGTTTCTAAACAGAGACATATGGCTCTGATACCAAAAACGGTTAGGATCGTTTGATATGAAGAAGATTAAACATAAAACAAATATGAATTAATTTAAATAGATGGCAATATAAACAACCATGATATAAATTTAAAATATACCTGAATTTATTGATTGAAAATCTTGATTACAATTGATTTCCTTACAATCGAGAGGAGCAACTATAATTTGAAAATCTAAAGATCTTGAACATAGAGAAGTTGATAATACAATTTTGGGATTTGAGGGTTTTTTCATACATAAGAGAAGTAATAAGAAAAGGTGTGTAAAAAAGTGTGTCTTTCTCTCTTGATAATCCTTCCTTTTATAGATAGGGAAAAGGGGTCTTCATCATTGTTGGTTGAGAAATATCTCCGTATGCTTTTGCCTTTGTTGAATATTGCACCTAAAGTAGTTTGTCCTTTGTTGAATTATTTTGCACTATCTTCCATGATTAGCACCACCTTTTGAAAATAAGAAAAGTAGGTTGTCTTGTTGTTGAATTATTTTGCACTATCTTCCATGATTAGCACCACCTTTTGAAAATAAGAAAAGTAGGTTGTCTTGTTGTTGAATAATTTGCAAAAGAGGTTGAGAATGATTAGCTTCCAAATCCTTCACCATTTGTTGTCGGCCAACATCTAATATATATTATTATTATTATTATTATTATTTTTTTTTTTTTTTTTTTTTTTACATCATATCATATGGGTCTTGAGAATCTTGAAAAACTTCAGTCCCTGGAGAAGAATGCTTAGAAGGAGATGGAGACTGTCGAATTTCATTGATTAATTTTAACACTTCCTCTGGAGAATTGCAATCTTGAAGTTTTTGAATATACTCTTGATCTTCATTGCTGGCTTTAATATTTTGAACAGGAGACTTCAAACTCTTTTCATATTGAATAGTCAATTCTTTATAGTATTTAGTAACTGCTTGAGAATTTGCTTTTGTGATTACAAACTTATTCCACCATTTGCATCTATACTGTCTAAAGAGCAATGGAGGAGAAAGTTCTGAAGGGCTTTCTTCTTGATAATTGTATGTCCATAAACAAATCCAGGGAATTCTGAATACACTCATAAACTGTAGAGTATATTCAAAAATTGGGGTTCCATCATGTTGAAAATACTCGACAAACTTTGAGAATGCCTCTGAGGCTTCTTTGGGAAAGGCTTCAGAAACAATTCCCATATATTTAAACCATTTAACAAACCATCTTGGATATGTGTTTGAGAAATCTTCATCAAATTGGAAAAACCAAGAATGATCAAAGTTTCTTAAACAGAATGCATACTCCCATGCATCTTGATAATCATAATAATTATATTGAGGATAGGCACTAAAGTTTGAAAGGGTTTTTGGACTATAAGGCTTAGAATTCCAATCTTCTAAAGATAGAACCTTTAAAATTTTTACTTGACTATAAGCGATCTTGGAAGGGTCTCCACTGTTAAAATTGTGCCGAATAATTACAGATTCAGAATCTTCTAAAATTGCTTGATAATAATCTCTGGTCTTGTATTCATCCTTGAAAAAATGACATCCTTTTGGGAAAATAAAGTCAATCAGAGAGAAAAAGGTTTTATTAACCTTTTCGACTTCCAAGGGTTCTAGAATTTTGATAATCTTTTTGTTTGGGTTGATAATGTAGGGAATAGTAGCTGGTGAAGAGGTTGAAGGAGAGGCTGGTTTATAGAGTTTTGTAGAAGGAGATTGAATAATGGGTTTTGATTCTAAATTTTGAATAATAGATGAGTATGGAGGTCTGGGTCTTGGACCTGGGGTTAGAGGGGCAAATCTGTTTTGAATATTAGGTAATAAGGGAAATTGTTGCAAACTAGTTGGTCTTGGGGAATTTGAAGAACTTGATAATTGAGATTTTGAGAATTGTTGTTTTGAGAATACAAACTTTTTTGTAGAATCGGAGTTGCTCATATTCCCTGTAAAAATTCTCTTGATAAAAAATCTGGTAAAGAATTATTTTCTCCTTTTATAAATTCTATTTGAAAATCAAAGTTGCTTAATAATGCTTGCCATCTTGCAAAAACTTGTTTTGAAATTAAATTCTTAATGTCCTTTTCTAAAATATATTTTGCAGATAAACAATCTATTCTTAATAAAAACGGTTTCATATATAAATCATCTTCAAACTTTTTTATACATAAAACTATACTTAAAATTTCTTTTTTGATTGTAGAATAATTTTTCTGAGTATCATTCCAAGCACCTGAATAATATCTAACTAAACTTTCTTTATTATCTAATTCTTGTTTTAATATTCCTCCAAATCCTAGATCACTTGCATCGGTTTCTACAATTAGTTTTGCATTAGGATGGGGAATATATAAACATGGTAGACATTTTATTTTTTCTTTAATATATTTTACTATATCTGTATGTTCTTGAGTCCATGGTTTTGGATTCTTTTTTAATCTATCATATAAAGGTTTACATATAATTCCTAAATCTTTGAAAAAATCATGAATATAATTTAAACATCCTAAAAATCTTTGCAATTGCTTTTTATCTTTAATTTCATTTGGAAATTTATTTGAAAATTCTAAACTTCTGTTAATAGGTTTTATTGTTCCTTGAATAATATTATGTCCTAAAAATCTTATTTCTGTTTGAAAAAGACTCATTTTAGAAGGTGATACTACTAATCCATTTTTATGAATAATATTGTAAAAAGAATTTAAATGTTTAAAATGTTGGTCTAAAGAATTTGAGAATATTAATACATCATCAATGTAAACAATAGCATAATTTCCTAATGGTAAAATAATGTCATTCATTATATTTTGAAATTCTGAAGGAGCATTTTTTAATCCAAAAGGCATAACGTTCCATTCATAGTGTCCGAATGGTACATTGAATCCAGTTTTATATCTATCTTCTTCAGTAATTTGAACTTGCCAAAATCCAGACTTCATATCAAATTTAGAAAATATTTTTGAATCATATATCTTTTTTAATAAATCTCTTTTATTTGGTATAGGGTATCTAATCCATTCTAAAACTTTATTTAATGGCTTATAATTTATAACTAATCTAGGAGCTCCTCTTTCGATTTCTGCACTATTTTGAACATAAAAGGCAGAGCAGGACCAAGGGGATTTAGATGGCCTTATTAGTTTTTTATCTAATAATTCTTGTATTTCCTTTTTACAATAGTTTTCTAGCTCTTGAGACATATGTATAGCTTTAGATTTTGTTGGAATATTTTTCTCATTAAAATCTTTAATATAAGGTAACTTTACAACATGTTGTTTTCTTTCCCAAAAAGCATTTGGAATATTTGCACAGACATTTTCTTTAAATTTATTTTCAATTTCTTGTATTCTTTTTATAATTATTTTGTCTTGCAATTGATTCTTTATTCTAACATAATCAATCTCTTCTATTAAAAATTCCTTTTGTTTTTCCTTTAAGCTTAAAATATTTATTTGTTTTGAAGTAATTGGATGAGCAAATTCAAAACAGATCTTTTTATTTAATACTTTAATACTTATACCCTTTTCTTCAACTGTAAATGGATATAATTGAGTTATGAATGGGAGTCCTAATATAATTTGAGATGTTAAATCTTTTACTAGAACTAATTGAGTTTTGTAACAATAGTTTTCTTTGCAAATATGAACATTTGATAACTTGTATTGAATATTTAATGGGTTTCCATTAGCTCCAGATAATCTATACGTAGTCTTTTCATAGTATTTTGTGGGTATTAATCCTTCTTGAATACAATTCATGTCAGCTCCACTATCAATCATGGCAACTAAGGATAAACGAAATTCATTATTGACTATTATATTTAACTTAGTATACCATTTTTGAGAAGTTAATCCTCTTAGACGACTTATTTTTCCTACATTTTCAGTATCATCTTTAGTATTGTTATTATTTTCTTCATCTTCTTTATTTTTCTCTTTTTCTAATTCTTTAATTTGTAATTTTATTTCTCGAATTTCTTCTTTTATATTTTTTAATTCTATTTGTAAATCGGTTATTGTAACAGGATTTTCTTTTATTTGTTTTGTTTGAAATCTTTGGCATATTTCGTTAAAATTATATACTTTTGTTTCCTTTTCTATTGGTTGTTTATACTTTTCTTTTAATTGTTTTAAATATACTTGTTTTACTTCTTTATCTTCAATTTTTTCTAATAATTCAAATAAGTCTTTATTATCTGATGTTAGAGAATTTATTGTACCATTAATTTCACAGATACAAGGACCAACGCATTCACATGCATTATCTTCTGAACTACTTTCTGAATTAGAATCTTCAATATAATTTAAATCATTATCACTATAATCTGAAATACTATCTTCACTTGAATTATCATAAATAAGTATCTTGTTTATCTGTTCTTTTAATTCATCAGAAATATTTAACTCATTTATCTTTTTTCTAGTATAACAATCTTTTGAATAATGTCCTTGTCTTCCACACTTATAACAAATAACAATATCTTGTTTACCTTGTTTTTTCTTTTGAAAATCATTCTTATCTTTATAATATTTTTGTTTGTTTTTAATATATGGTTTTCTTTTATAGTTCTTTTTAATAAATTGTTTAGGAATTTTCTTTTTTGTTTTAGAAGGAGTTTTGAATGGTTCAAATCCATATTGTTGACAAAAACTTCCTAATTCTTTATGGCCTTGAATTCCATCCTTTTTAATCTTTTCTTTTAATCTTAAATCATTACATATTTTTAATCCTTCTTGATTTATATAATTTATTATTTGACCATAGGCTAAATCTCTATAAGGAATATTATTATTAAAGTCTTTTTTAATTTTTTCTCTAATTCTTTCTGCAAATAATTTTGGTAATCCAGCTATAAATCTTTCTTTCCAATAAGCCTCTTTACAATCATCTCTAGTCATAACTTTTGAAAGGAAAACGTCTTTATACCATCTAAAATCTTGTAATTTTCTACATGTTAGATTTAATAATATTAAAGAATTTCTTTCTTGATAATCTGTTGGGTTTCCAATAAAATGTTGGATTATAGCAAATATTAGAGTATTAATTATATCGGGAATTTCAGTTGGTGTTTGAACATTATTTTCTGTTTTAATAACTATCTTTTTAGCATTTATAATTATATGTTTTTCTTCTTCTGTGAGATACTTATCCCACCAGCCCTTTAAAATTCCAGTAAAACCAGAAACTATCATATTAAGAATTGCATTATCATCATTTCCATTTGCTTTATATGCATTAGCTGCCATTATCATTTCTTGCATTAAACTAAGAATTTGATGTTCTGTTTGACCTTCTATACTCCATTCATATAAAGAACTTCCATCATATTTAGCTTGAACTAAATTATGTCGTTCTTCAAATTGTAAATCAGGTGGAGTAGGTCTAGGGTAATAATTTCTTGTTTCAGGTCTAGTATTATAAGTATTATTTTTTGAAAAATGATAATTTCTTTTAATTTTATTTATAGAATCTTCTAATTGAAAATCATTAAATTGTTCTTCAATATTTTGAATTTTCTGTTCTGAAATAACATTTATATTTAATTTTGAAAGTTTTGAATTAATATCTTTTAACATATCTTGTTGTTTATTTAGACGTATTGGGATATCTATATTGTATGGTTTAAATATTGGGTTTTCTATATTTTCAGTTATTGTTTTAGTATTTGAAGTACTAGGTTGATTACTGATTTTATTATTAGTTTCTATCCTTTCTAATTGTTCTCCTATAGTATTTAGTTTTTCATTAGTATAATTATTCTGAAAAATAATGTTTTTTACATTTTTATCTATATCTTCTTTAAGATTTACTAAAGGTTTTGCAACATATTCTTTATTTTCAGTTTTTATTTTTATATCTATATGTGGAGGATGTATACTAGTAATATCTTCATTTTTATCTATAATTGTATATGTTTTAGTTATATTATTACTAACAGATATATTTTCAAAAAATGGATAGTCAATTTTATTTTCTATACAATAAAGAGAAAACCAGGAGAAAAATGGAATATTTTCATCATTTTCACACATATATAATTGCCAATCAATTTCATGTAAAAATCTTTCATCTTCATTAAATTTAGAAAAATACCATATTAAATTTTTATTATTATATTTATTGAACATTTCATTTTTTAAATATTCTTACATTTCTTTATTCATCCTTAACAAGTTGTTCTAGAAATTTTTCTCATAAGCTTTATTCTATGATTATATTCTTCTCTTAATTTTTCTTCTAAAAATGATAGATATTCACTTTTATAATTCATATAATTAGAGGGATGATATGGGTCAGATCGAGGCATGTTACATGGAATATATTCAGATGGACATATCATATATGGAATTTTATTATATTCTTCTAATCTTTTATTTAAATCTTCTATTCTTCTATTGCAACATTTTAAAAGAAATATATAGCAATTTCTATGAGCTTGAACCTTAGAATCACTCATTGTTGTAATTCGTCATAATTTTCCATATCAGACTTAGTTGGAACATAAGTATTATTATCACTATCATTTTCTTCATATAGTGGTCTTGGAATTGTATTTGAAAAATCAACACCTTTCATTTTCATTGATAAACTTCTTTTAAATAGACTTTCATCTAAAATACTTCTAGAAGTACTTGCTCCCATAGAATGCCTTGGTGGTATATTACTAAAAGAAATATCTATTGAACCATCAGAATGTTCTACTATGCTAGATGTTTGATTATCTATCTCTATTGGTTTTGGCGGGTTTATATCTTGTAAATTCCATGTTAATGATTGAGTTATTTCATTCCATTTTAATTTTTTAGGTGTTTTTATTTTTGTATGCATAGTATTAGCTTCAAAAATAATAGTTTCATCTTTTGGAGATACTAATTTTGTTTTAGGTTCTATAGTGGTAGTCATTGTCTTATAATATATTCTATATATAACTACTGCAGCATTGGTTTTTTCTTTAAATTCTAAGTTTTTAGTTTTAATTGTTAATGTTAAAGTATCTAAAATATGTGGATCAAATAAACCAATTGAAAAGTTTGGATAACAATTAAAATAAATAGGACCATTTGAAATATTAGACTCAGCCATAGCTAGCAAAGAATTATTAAAATTTGTATGTCTTGCATCTCTTAAAATTAGTAAAACAGGAGCATCAATTCCTAATCTGAACATAGGTTTAATGGCAACTTGAACTAATCCTATATGTAGAAATTTATATAATTTTCTATGTCTTTTAATAGCGTCTACTGATAATAATTGCATGTTTTGATACTCTCTATTAATAGGTATAGTTTGTTCATGAGTTTTTATAGAATAATCTTGTAAAAAATCAAAAGTACCAATTTTGTAAATAGTTTTAACATCTTGTTTTGGTATATTCCAATTCAAAAGATTGTTTTCAATTTGAGAAATATTAATTTCAACAGAATTCATATGTAAAGAGTTTATGTTTGAATCTTCTTCTTCTTCATAATTAGTATTTGAGCTATAATCTCGTTTAGAAAAGAATTTTGATAACTGATTCATTATAATTATTAGTCTTTAAAATTCTAAAGTAGAGTTTATACTGAGGGAACACCCCCATATCGTCGTGGTCCGGCTACCCATTATCCTTTTGGGCATAATGCTAATCCAACCGACAATCGACAGGGCTTACCAACACAGTCTTACCCCCCTTTAAAAAATAAAGGCTAATATTCATAATAAATTAGTTATGAAAACGGTTTCTAAACAGAGACATATGGCTCTGATACCAAAAACGGTTAGGATCGTTTGATATGAAGAAGATTAAACATAAAACAAATATGAATTAATTTAAATAGATGGCAATATAAACAACCATGATATAAATTTAAAATATACCTGAATTTATTGATTGAAAATCTTGATTACAATTGATTTCCTTACAATCGAGAGGAGCAACTATAATTTGAAAATCTAAAGATCTTGAACATAGAGAAGTTGATAATACAATTTTGGGATTTGAGGGTTTTTTCATACATAAGAGAAGTAATAAGAAAAGGTGTGTAAAAAAGTGTGTCTTTCTCTCTTGATAATCCTTCCTTTTATAGATAGGGAAAAGGGGTCTTCATCATTGTTGGTTGAGAAATATCTCCGTATGCTTTTGCCTTTGTTGAATATTGCACCTAAAGTAGTTTGTCCTTTGTTGAATTATTTTGCACTATCTTCCATGATTAGCACCACCTTTTGAAAATAAGAAAAGTAGGTTGTCTTGTTGTTGAATTATTTTGCACTATCTTCCATGATTAGCACCACCTTTTGAAAATAAGAAAAGTAGGTTGTCTTGTTGTTGAATAATTTGCAAAAGAGGTTGAGAATGATTAGCTTCCAAATCCTTCACCATTTGTTGTCGGCCAACATCTAATATATATTATTATTATTATTATTATTATTATTATTATTTTTTTTTTTTTTTTTACATCATATCATATGGGTCTTGAGAATCTTGAAAAACTTCAGTCCCTGGAGAAGAATGCTTAGAAGGAGATGGAGACTGTCGAATTTCATTGATTAATTTTAACACTTCCTCTGGAGAATTGCAATCTTGAAGTTTTTGAATATACTCTTGATCTTCATTGCTGGCTTTAATATTTTGAACAGGAGACTTCAAACTCTTTTCATATTGAATAGTCAATTCTTTATAGTATTTAGTAACTGCTTGAGAATTTGCTTTTGTGATTACAAACTTATTCCACCATTTGCATCTATACTGTCTAAAGAGCAATGGAGGAGAAAGTTCTGAAGGGCTTTCTTCTTGATAATTGTATGTCCATAAACAAATCCAGGGAATTCTGAATACACTCATAAACTGTAGAGTATATTCAAAAATTGGGGTTCCATCATGTTGAAAATACTCGACAAACTTTGAGAATGCCTCTGAGGCTTCTTTGGGAAAGGCTTCAGAAACAATTCCCATATATTTAAACCATTTAACAAACCATCTTGGATATGTGTTTGAGAAATCTTCATCAAATTGGAAAAACCAAGAATGATCAAAGTTTCTTAAACAGAATGCATACTCCCATGCATCTTGATAATCATAATAATTATATTGAGGATAGGCACTAAAGTTTGAAAGGGTTTTTGGACTATAAGGCTTAGAATTCCAATCTTCTAAAGATAGAACCTTTAAAATTTTTACTTGACTATAAGCGATCTTGGAAGGGTCTCCACTGTTAAAATTGTGCCGAATAATTACAGATTCAGAATCTTCTAAAATTGCTTGATAATAATCTCTGGTCTTGTATTCATCCTTGAAAAAATGACATCCTTTTGGGAAAATAAAGTCAATCAGAGAGAAAAAGGTTTTATTAACCTTTTCGACTTCCAAGGGTTCTAGAATTTTGATAATCTTTTTGTTTGGGTTGATAATGTAGGGAATAGTAGCTGGTGAAGAGGTTGAAGGAGAGGCTGGTTTATAGAGTTTTGTAGAAGGAGATTGAATAATGGGTTTTGATTCTAAATTTTGAATAATAGATGAGTATGGAGGTCTGGGTCTTGGACCTGGGGTTAGAGGGGCAAATCTGTTTTGAATATTAGGTAATAAGGGAAATTGTTGCAAACTAGTTGGTCTTGGGGAATTTGAAGAACTTGATAATTGAGATTTTGAGAATTGTTGTTTTGAGAATACAAACTTTTTTGTAGAATCGGAGTTGCTCATATTCCCTGTAAAAATTCTCTTGATAAAAAATCTGGTAAAGAATTATTTTCTCCTTTTATAAATTCTATTTGAAAATCAAAGTTGCTTAATAATGCTTGCCATCTTGCAAAAACTTGTTTTGAAATTAAATTCTTAATGTCCTTTTCTAAAATATATTTTGCAGATAAACAATCTATTCTTAATAAAAACGGTTTCATATATAAATCATCTTCAAACTTTTTTATACATAAAACTATACTTAAAATTTCTTTTTTGATTGTAGAATAATTTTTCTGAGTATCATTCCAAGCACCTGAATAATATCTAACTAAACTTTCTTTATTATCTAATTCTTGTTTTAATATTCCTCCAAATCCTAGATCACTTGCATCGGTTTCTACAATTAGTTTTGCATTAGGATGGGGAATATATAAACATGGTAGACATTTTATTTTTTCTTTAATATATTTTACTATATCTGTATGTTCTTGAGTCCATGGTTTTGGATTCTTTTTTAATCTATCATATAAAGGTTTACATATAATTCCTAAATCTTTGAAAAAATCATGAATATAATTTAAACATCCTAAAAATCTTTGCAATTGCTTTTTATCTTTAATTTCATTTGGAAATTTATTTGAAAATTCTAAACTTCTGTTAATAGGTTTTATTGTTCCTTGAATAATATTATGTCCTAAAAATCTTATTTCTGTTTGAAAAAGACTCATTTTAGAAGGTGATACTACTAATCCATTTTTATGAATAATATTGTAAAAAGAATTTAAATGTTTAAAATGTTGGTCTAAAGAATTTGAGAATATTAATACATCATCAATGTAAACAATAGCATAATTTCCTAATGGTAAAATAATGTCATTCATTATATTTTGAAATTCTGAAGGAGCATTTTTTAATCCAAAAGGCATAACGTTCCATTCATAGTGTCCGAATGGTACATTGAATCCAGTTTTATATCTATCTTCTTCAGTAATTTGAACTTGCCAAAATCCAGACTTCATATCAAATTTAGAAAATATTTTTGAATCATATATCTTTTTTAATAAATCTCTTTTATTTGGTATAGGGTATCTAATCCATTCTAAAACTTTATTTAATGGCTTATAATTTATAACTAATCTAGGAGCTCCTCTTTCGATTTCTGCACTATTTTGAACATAAAAGGCAGAGCAGGACCAAGGGGATTTAGATGGCCTTATTAGTTTTTTATCTAATAATTCTTGTATTTCCTTTTTACAATAGTTTTCTAGCTCTTGAGACATATGTATAGCTTTAGATTTTGTTGGAATATTTTTCTCATTAAAATCTTTAATATAAGGTAACTTTACAACATGTTGTTTTCTTTCCCAAAAAGCATTTGGAATATTTGCACAGACATTTTCTTTAAATTTATTTTCAATTTCTTGTATTCTTTTTATAATTATTTTGTCTTGCAATTGATTCTTTATTCTAACATAATCAATCTCTTCTATTAAAAATTCCTTTTGTTTTTCCTTTAAGCTTAAAATATTTATTTGTTTTGAAGTAATTGGATGAGCAAATTCAAAACAGATCTTTTTATTTAATACTTTAATACTTATACCCTTTTCTTCAACTGTAAATGGATATAATTGAGTTATGAATGGGAGTCCTAATATAATTTGAGATGTTAAATCTTTTACTAGAACTAATTGAGTTTTGTAACAATAGTTTTCTTTGCAAATATGAACATTTGATAACTTGTATTGAATATTTAATGGGTTTCCATTAGCTCCAGATAATCTATACGTAGTCTTTTCATAGTATTTTGTGGGTATTAATCCTTCTTGAATACAATTCATGTCAGCTCCACTATCAATCATGGCAACTAAGGATAAACGAAATTCATTATTGACTATTATATTTAACTTAGTATACCATTTTTGAGAAGTTAATCCTCTTAGACGACTTATTTTTCCTACATTTTCAGTATCATCTTTAGTATTGTTATTATTTTCTTCATCTTCTTTATTTTTCTCTTTTTCTAATTCTTTAATTTGTAATTTTATTTCTCGAATTTCTTCTTTTATATTTTTTAATTCTATTTGTAAATCGGTTATTGTAACAGGATTTTCTTTTATTTGTTTTGTTTGAAATCTTTGGCATATTTCGTTAAAATTATATACTTTTGTTTCCTTTTCTATTGGTTGTTTATACTTTTCTTTTAATTGTTTTAAATATACTTGTTTTACTTCTTTATCTTCAATTTTTTCTAATAATTCAAATAAGTCTTTATTATCTGATGTTAGAGAATTTATTGTACCATTAATTTCACAGATACAAGGACCAACGCATTCACATGCATTATCTTCTGAACTACTTTCTGAATTAGAATCTTCAATATAATTTAAATCATTATCACTATAATCTGAAATACTATCTTCACTTGAATTATCATAAATAAGTATCTTGTTTATCTGTTCTTTTAATTCATCAGAAATATTTAACTCATTTATCTTTTTTCTAGTATAACAATCTTTTGAATAATGTCCTTGTCTTCCACACTTATAACAAATAACAATATCTTGTTTACCTTGTTTTTTCTTTTGAAAATCATTCTTATCTTTATAATATTTTTGTTTGTTTTTAATATATGGTTTTCTTTTATAGTTCTTTTTAATAAATTGTTTAGGAATTTTCTTTTTTGTTTTAGAAGGAGTTTTGAATGGTTCAAATCCATATTGTTGACAAAAACTTCCTAATTCTTTATGGCCTTGAATTCCATCCTTTTTAATCTTTTCTTTTAATCTTAAATCATTACATATTTTTAATCCTTCTTGATTTATATAATTTATTATTTGACCATAGGCTAAATCTCTATAAGGAATATTATTATTAAAGTCTTTTTTAATTTTTTCTCTAATTCTTTCTGCAAATAATTTTGGTAATCCAGCTATAAATCTTTCTTTCCAATAAGCCTCTTTACAATCATCTCTAGTCATAACTTTTGAAAGGAAAACGTCTTTATACCATCTAAAATCTTGTAATTTTCTACATGTTAGATTTAATAATATTAAAGAATTTCTTTCTTGATAATCTGTTGGGTTTCCAATAAAATGTTGGATTATAGCAAATATTAGAGTATTAATTATATCGGGAATTTCAGTTGGTGTTTGAACATTATTTTCTGTTTTAATAACTATCTTTTTAGCATTTATAATTATATGTTTTTCTTCTTCTGTGAGATACTTATCCCACCAGCCCTTTAAAATTCCAGTAAAACCAGAAACTATCATATTAAGAATTGCATTATCATCATTTCCATTTGCTTTATATGCATTAGCTGCCATTATCATTTCTTGCATTAAACTAAGAATTTGATGTTCTGTTTGACCTTCTATACTCCATTCATATAAAGAACTTCCATCATATTTAGCTTGAACTAAATTATGTCGTTCTTCAAATTGTAAATCAGGTGGAGTAGGTCTAGGGTAATAATTTCTTGTTTCAGGTCTAGTATTATAAGTATTATTTTTTGAAAAATGATAATTTCTTTTAATTTTATTTATAGAATCTTCTAATTGAAAATCATTAAATTGTTCTTCAATATTTTGAATTTTCTGTTCTGAAATAACATTTATATTTAATTTTGAAAGTTTTGAATTAATATCTTTTAACATATCTTGTTGTTTATTTAGACGTATTGGGATATCTATATTGTATGGTTTAAATATTGGGTTTTCTATATTTTCAGTTATTGTTTTAGTATTTGAAGTACTAGGTTGATTACTGATTTTATTATTAGTTTCTATCCTTTCTAATTGTTCTCCTATAGTATTTAGTTTTTCATTAGTATAATTATTCTGAAAAATAATGTTTTTTACATTTTTATCTATATCTTCTTTAAGATTTACTAAAGGTTTTGCAACATATTCTTTATTTTCAGTTTTTATTTTTATATCTATATGTGGAGGATGTATACTAGTAATATCTTCATTTTTATCTATAATTGTATATGTTTTAGTTATATTATTACTAACAGATATATTTTCAAAAAATGGATAGTCAATTTTATTTTCTATACAATAAAGAGAAAACCAGGAGAAAAATGGAATATTTTCATCATTTTCACACATATATAATTGCCAATCAATTTCATGTAAAAATCTTTCATCTTCATTAAATTTAGAAAAATACCATATTAAATTTTTATTATTATATTTATTGAACATTTCATTTTTTAAATATTCTTACATTTCTTTATTCATCCTTAACAAGTTGTTCTAGAAATTTTTCTCATAAGCTTTATTCTATGATTATATTCTTCTCTTAATTTTTCTTCTAAAAATGATAGATATTCACTTTTATAATTCATATAATTAGAGGGATGATATGGGTCAGATCGAGGCATGTTACATGGAATATATTCAGATGGACATATCATATATGGAATTTTATTATATTCTTCTAATCTTTTATTTAAATCTTCTATTCTTCTATTGCAACATTTTAAAAGAAATATATAGCAATTTCTATGAGCTTGAACCTTAGAATCACTCATTGTTGTAATTCGTCATAATTTTCCATATCAGACTTAGTTGGAACATAAGTATTATTATCACTATCATTTTCTTCATATAGTGGTCTTGGAATTGTATTTGAAAAATCAACACCTTTCATTTTCATTGATAAACTTCTTTTAAATAGACTTTCATCTAAAATACTTCTAGAAGTACTTGCTCCCATAGAATGCCTTGGTGGTATATTACTAAAAGAAATATCTATTGAACCATCAGAATGTTCTACTATGCTAGATGTTTGATTATCTATCTCTATTGGTTTTGGCGGGTTTATATCTTGTAAATTCCATGTTAATGATTGAGTTATTTCATTCCATTTTAATTTTTTAGGTGTTTTTATTTTTGTATGCATAGTATTAGCTTCAAAAATAATAGTTTCATCTTTTGGAGATACTAATTTTGTTTTAGGTTCTATAGTGGTAGTCATTGTCTTATAATATATTCTATATATAACTACTGCAGCATTGGTTTTTTCTTTAAATTCTAAGTTTTTAGTTTTAATTGTTAATGTTAAAGTATCTAAAATATGTGGATCAAATAAACCAATTGAAAAGTTTGGATAACAATTAAAATAAATAGGACCATTTGAAATATTAGACTCAGCCATAGCTAGCAAAGAATTATTAAAATTTGTATGTCTTGCATCTCTTAAAATTAGTAAAACAGGAGCATCAATTCCTAATCTGAACATAGGTTTAATGGCAACTTGAACTAATCCTATATGTAGAAATTTATATAATTTTCTATGTCTTTTAATAGCGTCTACTGATAATAATTGCATGTTTTGATACTCTCTATTAATAGGTATAGTTTGTTCATGAGTTTTTATAGAATAATCTTGTAAAAAATCAAAAGTACCAATTTTGTAAATAGTTTTAACATCTTGTTTTGGTATATTCCAATTCAAAAGATTGTTTTCAATTTGAGAAATATTAATTTCAACAGAATTCATATGTAAAGAGTTTATGTTTGAATCTTCTTCTTCTTCATAATTAGTATTTGAGCTATAATCTCGTTTAGAAAAGAATTTTGATAACTGATTCATTATAATTATTAGTCTTTAAAATTCTAAAGTAGTTACTAAATACTATAAAGAATTGACTATTCAATATGAAAAGAGTTTGAAGTCTCCTGTTCAAAATATTAAAGCCAGCAATGAAGATCAAGAGTATATTCAAAAACTTCAAGATTGCAATTCTCCAGAGGAAGTGTTAAAATTAATCAATGAAATTCGACAGTCTCCATCTCCTTCTAAGCATTCTTCTCCAGGGACTGAAGTTTTTCAAGATTCTCAAGACCCATATGATATGATGTAAAAAAAAAAAAAAAAAAAAATAATAATAATAATAATAATAATAATAATAATAATAATATATATTAGATGTTGGCCGACAACAAATGGTGAAGGATTTGGAAGCTAATCATTCTCAACCTCTTTTGCAAATTATTCAACAACAAGACAACCTACTTTTCTTATTTTCAAAAGGTGGTGCTAATCATGGAAGATAGTGCAAAATAATTCAACAACAAGACAACCTACTTTTCTTATTTTCAAAAGGTGGTGCTAATCATGGAAGATAGTGCAAAATAATTCAACAAAGGACAAACTACTTTAGGTGCAATATTCAACAAAGGCAAAAGCATACGGAGATATTTCTCAACCAACAATGATGAAGACCCCTTTTCCCTATCTATAAAAGGAAGGATTATCAAGAGAGAAAGACACACTTTTTTACACACCTTTTCTTATTACTTCTCTTATGTATGAAAAAACCCTCAAATCCCAAAATTGTATTATCAACTTCTCTATGTTCAAGATCTTTAGATTTTCAAATTATAGTTGCTTCTCTCGATTGTAAGGAAATCAATTGTAATCAAGATTTTCAATCAATAAATTCAGGTATATTTTAAATTTATATCATGGTTGTTTATATTGCCATCTATTTAAATTAATTCATATTTGTTTTATGTTTAATCTTCTTCATATCAAACGATCCTAACCGTTTTTGGTATCAGAGCCATATGTCTCTGTTTAGAAACCGTTTTCATAACTAATTTATTATGAATATTAGCCTTTATTTTTTAAAGGGGGGTAAGACTGTGTTGGTAAGCCCTGTCGATTGTCGGTTGGATTAGCATTATGCCCAAAAGGATAATGGGTAGCCGGACCACGACGATATGGGGGTGTTCCCTCAGTATAAACTCTACTTTAGAATTTTAAAGACTAATAATTATAATGAATCAGTTATCAAAATTCTTTTCTAAACGAGATTATAGCTCAAATACTAATTATGAAGAAGAAGAAGATTCAAACATAAACTCTTTACATATGAATTCTGTTGAAATTAATATTTCTCAAATTGAAAACAATCTTTTGAATTGGAATATACCAAAACAAGATGTTAAAACTATTTACAAAATTGGTACTTTTGATTTTTTACAAGATTATTCTATAAAAACTCATGAACAAACTATACCTATTAATAGAGAGTATCAAAACATGCAATTATTATCAGTAGACGCTATTAAAAGACATAGAAAATTATATAAATTTCTACATATAGGATTAGTTCAAGTTGCCATTAAACCTATGTTCAGATTAGGAATTGATGCTCCTGTTTTACTAATTTTAAGAGATGCAAGACATACAAATTTTAATAATTCTTTGCTAGCTATGGCTGAGTCTAATATTTCAAATGGTCCTATTTATTTTAATTGTTATCCAAACTTTTCAATTGGTTTATTTGATCCACATATTTTAGATACTTTAACATTAACAATTAAAACTAAAAACTTAGAATTTAAAGAAAAAACCAATGCTGCAGTAGTTATATATAGAATATATTATAAGACAATGACTACCACTATAGAACCTAAAACAAAATTAGTATCTCCAAAAGATGAAACTATTATTTTTGAAGCTAATACTATGCATACAAAAATAAAAACACCTAAAAAATTAAAATGGAATGAAATAACTCAATCATTAACATGGAATTTACAAGATATAAACCCGCCAAAACCAATAGAGATAGATAATCAAACATCTAGCATAGTAGAACATTCTGATGGTTCAATAGATATTTCTTTTAGTAATATACCACCAAGGCATTCTATGGGAGCAAGTACTTCTAGAAGTATTTTAGATGAAAGTCTATTTAAAAGAAGTTTATCAATGAAAATGAAAGGTGTTGATTTTTCAAATACAATTCCAAGACCACTATATGAAGAAAATGATAGTGATAATAATACTTATGTTCCAACTAAGTCTGATATGGAAAATTATGACGAATTACAACAATGAGTGATTCTAAGGTTCAAGCTCATAGAAATTGCTATATATTTCTTTTAAAATGTTGCAATAGAAGAATAGAAGATTTAAATAAAAGATTAGAAGAATATAATAAAATTCCATATATGATATGTCCATCTGAATATATTCCATGTAACATGCCTCGATCTGACCCATATCATCCCTCTAATTATATATATATATATATATATATATATATAGTGGGAGTTGGCTAGAAAGCCTAAGTTTTCTAGAAAGTCTAGGAAGCAATAGGGAGGTGACATGTGGCTTTTAGTTTTTTTATTCAAAAGGGCATGATGGTAATTTGATTATTAATTTAATTTTGGAATATTATATGTCCTAAACTAACTATCCAGATATTTATGGAAACGTATATCTCTTTGATATCTCATATCAATTAAAAAATTGGCAGTTACTTTAAATTACGAAGTTCAAATCATTAACAATTTCTTCACGTTGTGTTTTATCAGTTACTGGTTTCATCACAATATGTTTTATCAGTTATTGGTTGATGTGATTTTGGCATTCTTGATGTTGTGTTTATCAGTTACGGGTTTCATCACATTGTGTTTTCTCAGTTACTGGTTTAAGTTACTGTTTCATCACAATGTGTTTTCTCAGTACTGGTTTTGATATAATTTTGGCATTCTTGATGTTGTGTTTTATCAATTATTGGTTTCATCACAAAGTGTTATACCAGTTATGATTCATGAATGGCATGTTCTTTTGTATTTTGGGTTCTTCACGATATGTGATAGTGTTTATAACACACAAGATGTAAATACTTGATAACTGATCACTTTTTTAACACACTAATGGTACATCTACTATCTAACATATTTGTATCTATTTCAAACAAACAATTTAGATCATTTATATTAAAATACATACTCAGTTTACCCAACAACCATAAAAAAGGAATGCAAACAAAGAAATATAACATAAAACACACTACTTTGAACGTCCAGAGAAAAAATAAAAAATGGTAAAACACATCAACCTCAAAATGGTAAAACACACTGTCATCATCAACCTTAAAATGGTAAAACACGTCAACATTAAAATGGTAAAACACATCATCAACCTAGTGTCATCGTCTTCAACACAACCCAGTGTCTTCATCTTCAACACACTGTCATCATCAACCTTAAATTGGTAAAACACATCAACCTTAAAATGGTAAAACATATCAACCTTTATAACTGCAAAATTACGAGACAATCACTTCCAATAATCAACCCAAAGCCAATTGCAATTCCTTTATACATTAATATATTCTAACAAAACACATCGATCCCAAAGCCAATTGCAATTCCTTTATACATTAACATATTCTAATAAAACACATCTATTGTCTGTTATCCAAAAATAGCATATTAAACCAACAATTAAATAAAAAAAATAATAAGCTAATTAACAATAGAACAAGAACTCACGGAACAAAAGAAGACCCGCAAAGGCACCAGCAGTAGAAGAGAAAACGAACCAACGAACACCCAAATCTAAACAAGCATCCCACTTTGCATTCAGATCATATTCAGATTCAATCTCTTTATTTTCACCCATTTTTTTATTGATTTTAGATCGGTTTTCCCCTTGATTCTCTATATTAATATTAGAGAGAGAGGGGAAATCTTGATGTTTTTGGAGATGGGTTTAGAGAGAGAGGGGAAATCGCGTGAATTGAGGGATTGGTTATTGATATGATTGTTTCTTGACTGATTTAAAACACGTCCAATTACCAAAATACCCATACTATATTAAAAGTCTCTAATTATATAACACATATATTACGAAAATGACATCCATTTGATATAAGCCATTAAACACACTCATCTGATGGCCCAGGTCGCTGCCTACACTTTCTAGGAAAAACACACTTTCCGCAGGATCCCCACTCTATATATATATATATAGGATTAGGTTCATTTGTGAACAACATCTTCATAGTGAACTGTGTGAATTAATCAGGACCATTGATTTCCTTTTTAGCTGTTAAGGGTAGGATTGTAGTTATACAATAAATTAGTTTTAAATCTTTATTTTAATCATTGAGTTTCAGTTACACTTTTAATTTTGATAGTTTTCTTAAATTGCATAATTATCTTCTCCATATCTCTTAATTCAAAATAATTTTATTTTCCATTTCTCTGTACGTTCATGTCGTTCAGTAGGCCCTTGATAAGGGATAATTATATTCACACAAGACTAAGAAGTATTATTTTTTTAATAAATCAAACGAACCCTTTATATTTCATTCCAATCATCAGGGCAAATTATATAAGGATAACAGGTAGACGAGCAACAAACTGCGCTATTTATTCTCTTTTTTAAATGCATATTCATGCAAGAATGGATTATTTACAGAACGTTTGATTACATATTTTTTTTATTTTTGGATTAAATATTCAAATTTTTGTATAATTGCATATCCCTAATTATTCTTCTTGTACTCATCATGAATCTTGTGTGATAATGTACACTTGTTCTGAACATAGGTGTGATAATGTACATATGTGTACATACGTGTTAAGAATATGACTTGTTAATGTACATATATACGTGTTGAGACTGTTATGTACCCATATGTACAATGCCGAACAATCATCTTAGATACTTGCTATACACATGTGTACCATGTTGAACAACCATATCATTATATATAATGAATTTACATATGTGCACATTACAAATCGGACATGTACACTTAAAGAAGATGATCGGATGGAACAATATTTGTTAGTGTACATATATGTACATACGTTTTTAAATGGTGATTACGTATAATACATATATGTACATTCACTTCTACAGTGTTTTAATCATGTTCTAGATGGAACAATATATTATATAATGGTTATATTTTTTAGAATTAAAAAATTAGTTAATTTGTGAGAGAAAAAATGAGAGAAAATGTAATTAATTATTTAATTGGAGAGAGAATTAGTTAATAATTTACCTTTATACCCTTTTCATTATTTTTTACATATAAATAATTACAAAACTGTCATTATTAAAATTTATAAGATCTAAACAATTAATGGCTCAGATTAGTTCACACAGTTCACTATCAACCTAATGTTCACTCTAGACCCTACCCTATATATATATATATATATAGGGGATGGATCATGAGAAAACTAGTTTAAATGAGAAAACAAAAAAACTAACAAAAAAAGCCTAAAAAACATACAAAAAAAAATTTTAATTTTTATAAAAAAATCGCAGGTTTTTATGCCTGGGAAAAAATTTTCAAAAAAAAAAATAAAATAAAAAAAAATTTGTTGTATTGCACATGTGCACTATTACGGATATAGTACACATGTGTAGTACACATATAATGCACATGTTCAGTACAACAAATTTTTTTTTTTTTTGAATTTTTTTTTATATATAAAAACTAGCGAATTTTTTATAAAAAAATTGTAAAAAAAAAAATTTGGTATGTTTTTTAGCTTTTTTTAGGTTTTTTTAGTTAGTTTTCTCATTTATATGTAGTTTTCTCATGATCCTCTCCCTATATATATATATATATATATATATATATATATAGGGGGAGGTTCATTTGAGAAGAAAATTTAATTGAGAAAAAAAAAGAACAAAGGGTACAATTGTAAAATATTAAGTAGTTATTCTTTCATCTCATTTATTACAATCTTTAAGTAATTAATTACTCATAAAGACTATTATTCTCTACACTAATTTTCATTGCCTACACACATAAAAAGTTATGCTACACATTCCGAAAATCATCCTACACATACTTAAATTTATCCTACACAACTTATAATTTATCCTACACACCTAGTAATTTACCCTAAACACTAAATTATTTTTTTTTATTTTTTGAAAAAAATATATATTTTGAAAATAAGTTACAAATTTAATTTAGTTAGCTATTAAAAAGGAAGACTATAAATCAATGATTTATGTATGTTTACAAATATACCCTTACATTAAAATTAAATGCAAATATTAAATGAAGTAAAATGAAACATTCTTATTGGTTGAAACTTATTCTTTTTTCTTCTTACAAAACATTTCTTCTCATTTGAACCTTCCACTATATATATATATATATATATATATATATATATATATAAACTGTAAAATAAATTACGGCTTAATGTACATCACGTACGACAACATGCGTGATTTTTGTATATAACATGCGTGATTATTGTTCTTTTTCAATTAGCCTGGGTTAGATCAATTTCGTCCAATTAGTTTCAATTTTCTTTTCGTTTCACTTCAAATTCGCCATTGTTCAGTCAATTTCATCGAATTGGGTTCAAATTATCCTTGATTTTGAAAAGTTTCATCAAAATGTTGACCCTTGAAATCAAATCGTAGAATAGAGGATGAAGGGACACGACCAAGCTTTGATTCAAACCGTAACAGAGGATGCAGGAACATGACCAAGTTTTTGATTCGATTGGAGTTAGAGGGCAGTAACAATGGTTTCGGATCGTAGAACAGGGGATGCGATTTTTGAACTAGGAGTACGGCATGCAAGATTAACGTGCGTGATTTTATGTCTCCAACATGCTTGATTAGGTTTTCTGAGGTTTATAACGTGCGTAATCTCGTGACATACCGGTCGTACGTTAACCCGTAATGTACGTTAACTGGCATATATATATATATATCTATATATATATATATATAGGGTAGGGTTCATGCGGGAACTATCTTTATTGCGAGAACCAATATGAACACAACAAAATAAACCCACTACACCACCAAAAAACTAAAAAAAACTACCCCCACCCCACCCCACTCACCCAAGCTAAATGCTAAAAACTAAACCATAAAGCTAAACCAAAAAAAAAAAAAAAACCTAAAAAAATCTAAAAAACACACAATTTTTTTAAATATTTTTTTATAAAAATCGCTACTTTTAGCATAAAAAAATTAAAATTTTTTTATTAACGAAAAGTAGCGATTTTTATAAATTTTTTTTTTGTGTTTTTTATATTTTTTTTAGGTATTTTTGGTTGTATTCACACTGGTTCTCGCGGTTCTCGCAATAAAGGGTGGTTTCTAACGGATCCTTCTCATATATATATATATATATATATATATAGGGAGGGGCTCATGCGAGAACCACCCTTATTGTGAGAACCTTGAGAACCAATGTGAACACAACCTAAAATAGCTAAAAAAACCTAACCCCCACCCCCCCACCCCTAAAAAACCTAAACCCCCCCACCCCCCCCCCCCCCCCAAAAAAAACCTAAACCCCCCCCCCCCCAAAAAAAAACCTAAACCCCCCCAAGCTAAATGCTAAAAAAAACCTAAAAAAAAACCTAACCCCACCCCCCCCCCCCCCCAAAAAACCTAAACCCCCCTCCCCCACCCCCAAAAACCTAACCCCCCCCCCCCACCCCCAAGCTAAAATGCTAAAAACTAAACCCCCAAAAAACCTAAAAAAATCTAAAAAAAATCTAAATTTTTTTTTTGAATTTTTTAATATTTTTTATGTTAAAATCGCTACTTTTAGAAGCAAAAAAAAAAATTTAAAAAAAAAAAATTTAAAAAAATTTTTTTTTTTTTTTTTTGGCTTCGAAAAGTAGTGATTTTTTTATAAAAAATATTAAAAAATTCAAAAAAAAAATTTTGTATGATTTTTAGCTATTTTTAGGCATTTTTGGTGTGTTCACATTGGTTCTCGCGGTTCTCACAATAAGAGGTGGTTCTCGCATGATCTTCTCCCTATATATATATATATATAGGGCAAATATAGGAAAAATCTCATATTAGTTAAGAAACTAAGAAACTCAAATGAATGGACCTTCTTTTGCCACGTGTTACACCTTTTTGCCGACGTGTTACGTGTAACAGTCAGAGGCTGCCACTAGGGGTGCAAACGAGCCGAGCCCGAGCTCGACTAGGCTCGCGCTCGAGCTCGATTTACTTATAAGAGCTCGGGCTCGAGCTCGGCTCGATTCGAGCTTCATTTTCAAAGCTCGAGCTCGGCTCATTTATTATCTATTAATTAGTATATTGAATAAAAATAATATAAATAATAGACTTTTTAGGCTCGCGAGCTCGATAAGTGAAGCTCGGGCTCGTTTACTAAATAAGCTTATTTTTAGGTTCGAGGTCGGCTTGTAAACAAGTTTAAATAAGCTTGACTAGTTTACACTAAGGCTTGATAAGGTTCAACGAGCCTAACGAGCTTCACATGCGAGGCTCGAGCTCGGGCTCGATAAACAAACGAGCTTTGTTTTGAGGCTTAGGCTCGGCTCGGGCTCGATAAGGCTCGGCTCGTTTCGAGCTTTTTCTCGAGTAGCTCGCGAGCCGCTTGGCTCGTTTGCACCCCTAGCTGCCACGTGTTACGTAACAGCTTTTCCTTTTTCAGAAAAAGCTAAAAGTCTGCAAAACCTGTTACACGTAACACGTGATAGCCTATGGTTGTTACACATAGCAAAGTCTGCAAAAAAGTGTAACATGTGGCAAAAGGAGGTCCATTCATTTGGGTTTTTAGTTTTCTTAACTAATATGTGATTTCTTCCTATATATGGGATAGAAAGAAAACCCATATTAGTTAAAAAAACTAAGAACCTCAAATGAATGGACCTCCTTTTGCCACATGTAACAACCAAATGCTTCCACGTGTTACATAACAACTTTTACTTTTTTAGAAAAAAAAAACTGAAAGTCTGCAAAAGCTGTTACACGTAACACATGGCAGCCTCTGGTTGTTACACGTAACACAGTCTAAAAAAAGTGTATCATGTGGCAAAAAGATGTTCATTCATTTGGGTTTCATAGTTTTGTTAACTAATATGGGTTTTTTTTCTATCCCACCCCTATAGGATCAAGATCAAGGGAAAACTCTTCCGAGTTGTGAGAACTTAGAGAACTCGACCTTTCCGTGCGAGTTTTGCCCCCCATTTTTTTTCACACCCCTAGATTAAAATGCTACAAAACACTGCCGTAAAAAATTCGAAGTCGTGTTTTTCGGCACCATTTTCGGCCCCAAATTCTCTCTCTCTATATATATATATATATATATAGGGTCAGGATCTAGAGAAAACGGTGGAACGTGAGAGAACGGTGAGAACGCTTATGAATCGTCCGATCAAAACAATCTATGGACTAGATTGACGCGGTGGCGTTTTCATAAATAACATCAATTTTATTACGTGGACACGCTTCATTAAGGGTAAAAAAGTCTTTTCACTTCTCAACACAAAACCCCATCTCATGAAATAAAACGCCAAACATATAGCACACACCATTCTAACTAAAAACGCCATTAGATATAAAACGCCAAAGTTAATTATAATAAAATCCAGCCTAAAAAAACCGCCAAAAAAATCCTATATATACAACATCTCAGACCTTCAATTAAAAACACACACAAAACCCCAAACGCCATATTTAATATATACCATTCGTCTTAGAAACGCCAAAAAACCCAAACATCAAATATCTTCTAACCCAAAACGTTTATTTGAAATTCGGTTTGGTTGGCTTTAAGGTTTCCCTCTCAATGTAATGGACAAAAATCCTTAAGTAAGGATATTGTCCATTTCATTGAGTAAAAATCTTATTGACTTTATCCACAACTTCCATCCAATTTATAACGCCAAAACATACAAAAACATTATTGAGGTTTGTTGTCAATAAAGTTTAGCGGTATGGGGTGGACAACATTGTCAGTTATCTTTCTTAACCGAGGATTAACAATGTTGTCCATCTCATACAGCAAAACATTATTGATTTTAGCATGATCAAATTTTGAGGTTTAAGGTGTTTTTATTTAGTGGCGTTCTTTTTATCGGTAAAACGCCAAAATCAAAAAATCAAACATCGTTCATTGGAAAATTCAAGATTGTTGGCTGAAGGGTGTAAACTCAATAACATTTTGCTGCATGAGATGGACAAATCTTCAAGAAAAAGATGCTGATGTCAGACTTTGTGTTTCCAAACGGCGACAAAAAAACTAATTGAAAAACAAAAAAAACAAAATGAATCATATGAAAATCGAACCAGCCAGTTAAGATGATTCAAAAAAGAAGAAAGAGACTGGTGACAGTGAAGATTTGGAAGATCAATTGTTTATTTATTCTTTTTTTTAATTTTCTTTTTCAGTTAATTGTTATATAATAAAAACGGCATACATATAATAAAAATGGCAGACAGCCAAATGCTTGTTAAAACGCTATCATGCCGTAAAACGCCCCAAAAACTCCCAAACTATAATAAAATTACTTTGGAAAAGTATTATAAAAAACCCAAAAAATAAAAAAAAATAAAAACCAAACTTGAAAATGTACCTAGAAACAGTAACTACAAAAAAGTAAAAATGAAGAGACGGAAAATTTATTATATTAGAATCTAAAACGCCAAACTTGAAAGACCGGACGTGTTACAGACTTCAGAGATAAAAGCTTATCAAAAACAATAATTACAAACAGTAACTAAAACGACGAATAGTTTATTATAATAATGCACCGCCTAACCTACGCCGCCAAAAGAAATCCTATAAAATAATAACTCTCAGCAACTTCCATTTAATCAAACCAAAAAACAAACGCCAAATACTACTAAATACCACTCACTGTAAAACGCCAAAAAATTATAAAAATCAAAGATGGCTAATATGCTTTTTTGGATATTCAGGTATTGTTCTTCGTGAAGTTTCACTGAATGGATTGTTAGCTGAGGGGAGTAACTCAGTAAGGTTTTGCTGCATGAGATGGACAAATCTTCAAGAAAAAGATACTGATGACAATCGAATGTCATTTTGTGTTCTTTGTTCTTGAATAAGGCATGGATGAGGAGAAGAGTCCAATGGCACTGAAGAGTGGGATGATTATAAAGATCAAGATGAAGAAAAAGCAAAAAACCCACCCACACGGCATATATCTATCTCCCCAAACATCCACAAAAAGCCACTTCAACAGGCGAGCAGGCAAAATAATCAAACCGATGGGTTTGTTAAGTTTTACATAAAACGCCATATATTTGGTGACAGTTCTTGTACTATTAAAGAAGAGAGAGATTGATGACAGTGAAGATTGTGAAGAGAGATCCGATTAGGATTTTTAATTTATTTTCTTCGCTTCTATTTTTTTTTCCCTGTGGATGTAAAATAATTTTATAATTGTATAACGCCAAGATACCACAAACGCCAAAATGTATATAAAAATAATAGAACAATGGGCGATCTTGTTTAAAACACCTTGAAAAAAGGCCATTCAGATAGATTTCCTGACCCCCTGAGGTTCCAATGGCATACAATTTGAAAAACTTCATAAACGCCATAAACGCCAAAATGTTAATACAATGAAACCATTAAACGCCATTAATTATTGAATTTGGTTAACGCCAAAAATCTTAAACCCCAAAATAAAACAATATTGTGAAAAGCGGAACTGGAAAAGGAGAAGATAAAAGGACAAAAAAACCCATCCGCCCTTCTCTATGCCGCGTGACACGTGTTGGGCCAGGATGCGTTCTCATCGTTCTCACACTTTTAAGCGTTTTCTCCTGATATATATATATATATATATAGGACCGCTAAAATGAAAACCACCTTCAGTTGTAAGAACCGCGAGAACCACTTTCTGGCCATTAGATCTTAAAAATGGATGGATGAGATTAAAAGTAGTTAAAAGTAATATTAAATTCTTTTTGTCTTATTATGTCTTTAATATTTTAATCTAAAAGGGTATTTAAGAAATTTTGTTTTTTTTTGTCTTATTAAGTTTATTGTTTTTTATTACAAATTTGTCCTATTACATTAATTATTTTTTTCAAAATCAGATTTCTTTATTAAACAATATTTTGAAATCAGATTTTTTTATAAAAAAATTTTACGCGCGTTTTTTTACGACCCGTTTTACGCTCCGTTTTTTCACGCCGTTTTTGCGACCGGGTTTTTAAGTGCCGTTTTTAGGCCCGGTTTTACGCACCGTTTTTTGCCGCGCCGTTTTTTACGTCACGTTTTTAAAAGCCGTTTTTACGCCCCATTTTTTACGTCCCGTTTTTACGCGCCGTTTTAGCGTCCCGTTTTAAGCGCCGTCATTTTACGCCCCGTTTTTTTCACGCTTTTTTTGCGACCGGGTTTTTACGTGCGGTTTTTTATTCCCGGTTTTACGCACCGTTTTTTAGCGCGCCGTGTTTTACGTCCCGTTTTTACGCGCCTTTTTTTGCCCCGTTTTTAGGCGCCGTTTTTTTGCCCCGTTTTTTACGTCCCGTTTTGCACGCCGGGTTTTTTCAGGCGTCGTTTTTTTTCGCGCGTCGTTTTTACGCCGAGATTTTTCAAAGCGTCGTTTTTTTTAACGCGCCGTTTTTTACGCGTTGTTTTTTACGTTTTACAATTTACATAAAAAAATTTACGTTTTACATTAAAAAGTTTACGTTTTACGTTAAAAAGTTTACGTTTTGCGTTAAAAAATTTACGTTTTACATTTTACGTTAAAAAATTTACGTTTTACGTTAAAAAGTTTATGTTTTTACGTTTGACGTTAAACTTTTTAAACTTTTTACGCGCCGCTTTTAAGCCCCGTTTTTACTCGCCGTTTTTTACACGCCGTGTTTTAAGCCTCGTTTTTACTCGCCGTTTTTTTCGCACGGTGTTTTTTACGCCCCGTTTACGCCCCTTTTTTTCGCGCCGTATTTGACGGCCTATTTTTACAAAAAAAATTTACGGTTTAAGGGCTAAAATTTTTTACCTCAAATTTTTACGTTGTACGTTTTACAATTTACATAAAAAAAGTTTTACTTTTTAAACGAAAATGTTTTACGTTTTACAATTTACGTAAAGTTTTACGTTTTACGAGATATAAAGTTTTACGTAAAATTTTACGTTTTACGTTTTATATTAAATTTTTAAAGTTTTACGTAAAAAATTTAAAGTTTTACGTTTTACGTTAAAATTTTTATGTTTTACGTTAAAAGTTTTACGTTTTACAAAAAACATTTTTTTACGATTGTAAAAAAACACTTTTTACAAAAAAAAAAATTTTACATATTTTTTTACGGTTGTAGGATTAAAAGCAATTTTTTAGAAAACTTTTTTACGGTTGTAAAATAAACATTTTTTACAAAAAAAATTTACGGTTGTAAAAAAAGATTTTGTACAAAAAAATTTACGGTTGTAAAAAAACATTTTTTACAAAAACTTTTTTACAGAAAACAAGAAAATTTTTATGCCGAAACATCTTTCTACGGCCCCGTTTTTTACGCCCCCGTTTAACGGAAAACGGACAGAGTTTCCCCTGTTTTTGAACGATCCAGACAACTATCAACCATCAATTGTTCAAAATCACATTCTTGATCTTTAAAAACACCTTCCCTTTTGATCATCATCATCAACAGACCTACATGTAACCGAATTTTTGTTAAAAAAAAAAACTACAAAATAAGAATTAACAACCAGTAAATTTAAAAAAATACACTTCAAATTCAAAAACGCCATCTCTCCATCTGCATCTTTCTTATTTTTATGAAAAATTAAAAAAAAAACCCACCAAAATGGTCAAGTGGTAAACGCAGATATGAAGGAAGTGAATTTGATATTCACCAAAGAAAAAAAAAGCTAAAATGAACTCTATTGATTCTCTGATCAACAGCCACCCCTGCGGTGCCTCTCGGCGGTTGCAGGCCGCTCTGAATCTTAGGTGATCTGAATCTTGGGTTTTGGATGTTAACCCAAACATTGGATGACCCGAACCATGTTGAACCAAAGAATCGTCACGTCACCGACACCACCACTGTCGTTATCGGTTATCGCCGCACGACGGCTCCATTTGTCCGTCGTCGGTGACCGCCGTAACATCATCACCCGGTCACCGACCTCTCCTGAAAACAACCCACATCGACCATAAAAAGAACGGATCAAGAAAAAATTAGAAAGAGACGGGAGGGAGTTGGAGGTTCTTACCGATAAACTCGTCGGACAAAAATATACCACCACCGCCGCCGACCAACTCCCACCAACGTACCACCTCCCCACCACCGTTTTCCGACCAACTACCTCCCACCACCGTCTTTCGTCACCTACCAACCACCGTCTTCCGCCAGCGACCAACCACCTCCCACCACTGTCTTCCACCACCGGGGCATAGCTTGGTCCTGGCCATCAACATCGTGAAAACATCATCCCTGTTCAAGATCTGGGTATTTTTTTGAAGATGTGGTGTTGAACAAAGTTGGAGAGAGAGAGAGGAGATGAAGAAAGTTTAAACTTGTGATGTGATACAAAAAGGGTCTGAAGGCTTTAAAGAGGGAGACAGTGACAGAGGTGACATCTAGAGTAAAAGACCAAAATACCCTTAAATGTATAAAATAATAGTGCACAAGTGGTAAAAGTCTGATTCGTGGAGAGTAGTTCTTACGGTTCTTACAACTGGGGGTGGTTTTCATTTTAGCGGCTCCTTATATATATATACAGGGAGCCGCTAGAATAAGAACCACCTCCAGCTGTAAGAACCGCGAGAACCACTCTCAACCAATCAGAATTTGACAACCCAAAGGGTATTATGGTCATTTACCACATATGTCTAATCTCTCTATCTCTCTTCATTAATTAGCAGGTTTATCTCTCCTCTCTCTTTAAAATCATCTCTTTCATGCTTTCTCCCCATTTTTTCATCTGTCTTCATCGAAGAAGAACCCAAAAAGATGCATCCCTCAACAACCACCAGCCAAAACACCCCCCACCCCTCTCAGCTCTTTCATCCCGTTACCAGCCAAACGCTCGTAAAAAAACGGGGCGTAAAAAACATAATATAAAAATCTGTTTTTAATCATTAAAAAAAATTATCATTAAAATCTGAATTTAAAATATTGTTTTAATATAAAAATCTGTTTTTTAATAAAAAGTAATAAATGAATGGGACAAAAAAGACATTTAAAAATAATATATATAAAAAGACAAAAAAAGCAATTTTACCTAAATACCCTTTAACAATAAAATATTAAAAACATAATAAGACAAAAATCTTTTAATATTAATATTAACTACTTTTAATCTCATCCATCCATCTAGTTGATCAAACGGCTAGAAAGTGGTTCCCATGGTTCTTACAACTAGAGGTGGTTTTCATTTTAGCGGTCCCCTATATATATATATATATATATATATATATATACATACGGATCAGGAGAAAACGCTCAAAAGTGTGAGAACGATGAGAACGCATCCTGGCCCAACACGTGGCGCGGGACATGATCAGGGTCCCAGGGGTTTTTTTGTCTTTTCAATCTTCTTTTATTTTCCCAATGCTGTATATTATTTTCTGGCGTCTAAGTTTTTTAGGAGTTAATTGTATTTATTAAACTTTTTGGTGTTGAATTAATTGTTTCTGTGTGACATAGATAATTTTTTGGCGTTATAGAGTTTTCTGGTCAATTTTTTGGCGTTTTGTGTTGTTTTGTATAATAATTCACTGCGAGTCATTAATATTTGCATAAGATTACAATAACACCAATTTTTTTTGGCGTTTAGTGAATTTTTTGGCGTTTAATACAATTTACAAGGTGCTTTGCCAGCACCCGTTCTCCCAGTTTTCCTACTACTAGCGTTTTGTTGTTTGAAGTTTTTGGCGTTTTATATAATAATGTATTTTATTTATAGAGAATTAGATAACAAAACAAAATATAACTTGATATTAAAAAAATAAAAAATGAAAATAAAAAAAAATAAAAAATGGTAATCTAATTTCTCTTCCGAATCTTCACTGTCATCAGCCTCTATCTTCTTGATTTTGTTTTGGTGTTTTGAACCTTTTTTGAATACTTTAGCTAGATGCCAACTTTCCTACATAAACCCTGTCTTTTTCAGACGAAGCTGCATAGTGGCATCCTGTGTTTTGGTGTGATATTCTTGTTTGGTGGCATGTCATTGAAGATTAACTCTTGATTGATGCTATTTATAATAATGGAGTCCAAAATAGCATTTTACACTTATGTTGATCCCTTTATTCCATGCCGATATTCATCAAGAACAAAGCTCACATGATGACATATCATTGTCATAAGTCTCTTTTTCTTGAATATTTGTCCATCTCATTCAGCAAAATATTATTGAGATAACTTCTTTAGAAGAAGAATCCATTTCAGTGAAAACTTTGACATCTGTGGTTTTTTTAACTAACATTTTTTGGCGTTTTAAAGTGAGTGGTTTCTAGAGGATATGGCGTTTGTGTTTTCTGGGTGTGATCAATTTCATTGTGTATAGACCCCTCTTTTATAGGAGTTTTTTTGGCGCGTAGTTTAGGCGGGACTTTTTTTATTGTAATAAATGATAGTAATAAAGTAACTGTCTTTTCAGTTACTGTTTTTGTATTTACTGTGTTGACCAGTTTTTATCACTTTTACAGGTTATAGACGTCCCATCTTCAAAGTTTGGCGTTTTTTATAGCGTTATGCAGACCAAGATGACAAAATACAATAACGGAGTAAATAAAATATTAAGCAGGATTTTTTTTTGTTATTTTTGGCGTTTTGTAAGGAATAACCATTTTTAGTATTTTTTTGGGGTTTTGCTAATAAAGGGAGAAATATATTATTTAATTATCTTAAAAAAAACAAAAAGAAGATTACACACAAGAAAAAAAAGAGGAAAAAAAATTAAAAGCCTTCGTCAGAAGGTACTTTATTCGAATAGTATCCATCACTTGCGTCATCTTCTTCCTCCTCGGAGTCTTCATCTGTATCTTCATCCATGTCATCACCTTCACCTTCATTAGCTTCTTGTTCCTGAAGATTCTGAAGCCTCCACCTGAACATGTCTTGTATTAACTCCAATTTTGAGTCTATTTCTGTGTTGGTACAAATGGCGTTATGCAATTCTTCCATGAAACCCAGACGTTGCTTTGTCACGATGTTCTCTAGCCAGTAGACTTCCTGCTCTCCGCTGTCGTATGTAACCGTCACCATGTCTGTTTCATCATCAAAACGCCATGATGTCATGACAGGGTACGGCTTCACATCTGCTTTGATTGGTCCAAATTTGCTGGTTAATGCTTTCATAAGCATATGTGTTTCATGGCATTCGTTGTCTAGAGCGATGCCAATGGATAAGATTTTCCTCGGTATCTCTTCTTCCATCTTCAGAATTGCCCTGGCCGTCTTAACATACACCCACCTTCTGTTGTCAAAATGGAGGATGTATCGCCTGATTCCCAGAGTGTATCTCCACGAAACGATTGTTGCCATTTTTGGCGTTTTGGTTAAGTTGGCGTTTTTGGTTAAAGATGTTTTTTTTTGCAGAAATGGATAGATTGAAGTGATTATGGAAGCTATGTTTTACCTTTTTTATATAATGATGTTTTTGGCGCATAATTTAGGAGGGAATTTCTTCTAATAAATGTTAATAACTGTATTATAAATGTTAATAATTGAAATACAGTTACTGTGTTGTTTCATCTTCCTGTAATATCCAACGCGTTTTATTACTAATTTTTGGCGTTTTGTTTTTTAATGGCGTTTTATTTTTTTGAATGGCGTGTTATTTTTTTGAATGGCGTTTTAACATTTGATGGTGTTTTGAATATGAGCGGTGAAAGACCCTTTTACCCTTAATGAAGTGTGACACCTGTGTCACTTCAACCATCAAACAAATACCAAACCAATGAAATATTGTATTTCATGCTTGGGATTTGTATAAATATGTGTATCGTTTGCACATATCGATTCTTGTTCGATTTCAAGCCTTAAATCGCTTTCTGGAAGGTTATACGCGCACTAATGCGTAAATATAACCATTTTAATGCAACGAACACTCCGGAAGAGTAAAATAGGCTTAACATAACTTAGAAATAAGTTTTGGATGGTTTGGTATGTTGAAATCAAGTTTGTTTGATCGCAGGGACTAATTGTGTCAAACTGTGAAACTATACCGATTTGTATAGTAACGAACATTCCGGAACTTGATCATAAGTTAAACATACCCTAAATATCCTTTACATAGCTTAGAAATAGGCTTTGAGGGGTTCGGTAAGCTAAAATAAACTTTATTGATCAATAGGGACTACAAGAGTCAAAAAGTGCACAAGTTTGCATTTTCGCGCATATCTTTCGTTCTGAATATATCCGGACATCCAAAAATTTATGTAAGCATTAAAATATATTATTTTAGTGTTTGGCAGGATAAAATTCCATTCGTCGCTTAATTTGGATCGTTTTTGCGTTCGTTACGACTTCCGTCGTAATTAACCGAACAGCGCAACCGTACGGCCAAACGAACCGACATCCGAAATATTTTTGAGCATGTTTTGAGTTCCCTATACTTTAACATCATTTTAGAGCCTTGAAATGAGGTTAACGGGGCTTAAACGTGTCAAAAACACCTCAAAATGCATGTTTCTGAAGTTCAGGGACTAAAGTTGACAGTTCTGGAAACACCCCTTAGGCGGGCCGCGTAAGCCAAGGGAGGACCCTTACGCGGGGCGCGAGAGACCTGCAATCAGCAGAAAGTTGTTAACAGCCTGTTTCCAGTTGTTCCAACTGTTTGTGAGTGTTGCAAATGGTATTTTGGAACCTATGGGCTCATTCTAGGGGCTCTAATGGTATTAGAATACAATGGGCACAAGTGGAGGGTCTAGATCGAAGCTCGTTTCCCGATAAACGATCCTAACGGTTCTAGTTTTCCTATAAATACCCCCACCATTTCTTACAATCCTCACACAAATCTGATCTAATGTGCTCTAATTTGAAGCCATTGCTTCATACCTGAGCTACTTGGATCAAGATTTGCTTGCGGGGACCCTTTGTAAGTATTCCTTCGTTCTTTTATCGCTTTTTGAGTCCGAAAGTCAAACTGCGTTTGACTTTCTGCATTGACCAGTTTATGGTCAATGCGAAGTTCGTTTGAACTTCATAACGTGAGCGTAATCACGATGGTTATAGTCCCTAGTGACTATACCTACTGATTACCACGTTATCTAGGTGTAGTGACGAGTCGTAGTTTCGGCCAAAATGCGCATTCTTGCGTATTTTGTAACCAAACTACTTTTAGGTATCAAAACCGTTTGTTTTGATACCAAACCTGTTTTTAAACTTTGTTAAACATGTTTTAAACATGTTTAGCTCGTCACTTTTAGTTTAGTGTTTATGTAGAGTCGTAAGTCAAGCGGTCTAAACAACCGCTTAGACTTATGAGCTAGACCCGTTTGGTCGATCTTTAGGATCCGACCAAACACATTGTTAGGTTTCCTCTTAGTATGTAGGTCTTGTTAAACCATATCATATGAGAGCCCACACTCATTTGGTTTACGAGACCTCATCCTACCCAAATCCTCCGATTTAGGTCCGGTTTATTTATGTAGTTACCTATATTAGGTACCGTCTGATTTCCGGGACTCCTCTAGCTTGCTTGGTAGTTGTTCAAGACTTCTAAGCACTCTCAAGTGAGTACATAGTCCCCTCTTTTACTGTTTTCAAATGTTTTGGGGTGAAATATGTGTACCTATTTGTTATGTTCTTGTTTTCCAAAGTATAATTGATTATACATATTAGTGCTTATCTTTTTACAAACTGAATGATTATTTATGGTTTAAACACTCATTTTTCCAAAGATTATAAAATTAAATTGTTGGATAGTACTTATTTTATGTTCACCAGACCGGTTGTTAGTATGATATATCGCTATAGGATTTGACACCCCATTCCTGTTGTCATGGAATGTCTGAAACCAATTTATTTTTCTCCATCCAAATAGGGATTGCTTTGTGGTATTCCTATAGTCTCAAAGGTGTATTTTGATGCACTAGGTCTGAATGAATTCTTAAATCACATTATTTTTGTATATTTAGTTATACTCCCAAAAATATAGTTTGATATGCTCTCATATGTGATAATGTACAAAGCCAACATATATTTTGTTAAATCATTAAAGCATAGTTTAATATGTTATTTATAAAACCAAAACATATTTTAATATGTTATTTTTCAAACCAAAACATAGTTTAATATGTTATTTATAAATCCAAAGTATACTTTTAATATACTACTGAAAATTATTATTTTAACAACTAAAGTATATTTAATATACTATTTGTTTTACAATTGGGTTTTGGGTTAGTGTTTAGATAACGGGACGGGTGTAATATGATGAAAACATCGTAGATACGCCGCTAGTACTTCTTATATATAAGTGTTTTCATCACATTACATACCGTGGCGTTATTTAGTACACTTGGGTTAACGACATTGGAACTGAAATATATTTTTATATATTACTTATTCGACTTTCTTAAAATCAAAGTATATTATTATATATGCTATAAACCTTTTTATCAAAACATGGTTTTTCAAACAATATATTTTATACAAACTCATTTTACTTAATTATTTTATTTCCTATGTATTATTATTTTATATCATCTGATTTCTTATAAATTTTAGTATGATTTATAAAAAAAACATTTTACAAGGATCATGACTACTTTTGTTAAAACAACTTTTTTCTAAACTTATAAGTCATGAATCCTAATTACAATAAAACCTATGTATCTCACAGGCATTTTTATGCTGACGTACCTATTTTTACACATGTTTCAGGTGCTGTTATGTGATGATTGATGATGCATGCTATACATAGGATGGACTCGTGCCTTAGCGACTTTAAAATTTGAAAGATAATAGTTGTACTTATTTGACTTGATTGAAACAATGAGTTCATTAATTTAATAAAACGAAATTATTTATTCCATGGTTGTGAAACAATGATACTGTTACAACACTCCCCGACGTTTCCGCCACGTTTTGTTGTTTTACGTGGTCGGGGTGTGACATGAAGCGCGTCCCACATAATAAAATTGATGTTATTTACTAAAACGTCACCGCGCAATCTAGTCCATGGATTGTTTTGATCGGACGACCCATAAGCGTTCTCACACTTTTGAGCGTTTTCTCTAAATCCTGAACCTATATATATATATATATATATAGGACAAAGATCCGTTAGGAACCACCCTTTATTGCGAGAACCGCGAGAACCAATGTGAACACAACCAAAAATACCTAAAAATAGCTAAAGAACACACAAATTTTTTTTTTAATATTTTTTATAAAAAATCGCTACTTTTAGTATTAAAAAAAAATTTAAAAAAAAAAATTTTTTTTTGGCTACTAAAAAGTAGCGATTTTAACTTAAAAAATATTAAAAATTTTTTGTGTGTGTGTGTGTATTTTTGATTTTTTTAGATTTTTTTAGGTTTTTTCGGGGTTTAGTTTTTAGCATTTTAGCTTGGGGGGGGGGGGGGGGTTAGGTTTTTTTTAGGTTTTTTGGGGGTTTTAGTTTTTAGCATTTAGCTTGGGGGGGTTAGGTTTTTTTTTTTGGGGGGGGGGGGGGGGTTAGGTTTTTTTAGCTATTTTAGGTTGTGTTCACATTGGTTCTCGCGGTTCTCGCAATAAAGGTGGTTCTCACATGAACCTTACCTTATATATATATATATATATATATATATATATATATATATATATGAGGATTATTACAGAACACTAATTATTGGGAGAACAAAAAGAACAACTCTATATCACTAAACTTTGGGATTTAAGGTTTATATTTTTTAAATTTTATGTTTCTTACAATCATATGTGTATTACATATACATAAAAACCATATATTTTTATCTATACATAGCCTACGTACATGTAGGTAATTTAACCTACATATAACATACATATGTGTAGCCTACACATAACCTACGCAGTGTAGGTTAGATAAAAACTGTAAATTTACATAATTTATTTTGAATTCTAGTGTGATAAACAATAAATCTCACATTTGTAAAACTTTTATTTACTTTTTAAGTTTTTAGGATTGAAAAAATGGGTAATTAATTTTGTTGCGCAGATATATAGGGAGGGTTGTCTTTGAGAACGCTAAATATTGTAAGAACCGTGAGAACGAATGAGAAAATCAATTAAAACCATTTTTTAATACAAACCTCAATGTAATTAAAATACAACATCAAAACAAGAATTTACAACATTAAATAATTCATTTCTACTCTCAAAATCACTCTTATTAAATTTTTTACACATGTGTAAATTTGTTAAATACAACAAATTTACACGTGTAAATGAGAAACTTACACATATTTAAATTTTTTAATATTTACTAATACATGTAAATTTAATTTCTAACATTGTATTCGAATAATAATGATAAATGTAAAAGAAAATTTTTAATTTTAATTTTAATTGTTTTTTTTACCAAGTTTTCACGGTTTTTTCATTCGTTCTCAAGGTTCTCACAATATTTAACGTTCTCAATTACTAATGTGTGATTTTTTTGTTGAACAAATGCGTGATTAGCTTTACGCATGTGATGCGTGATTATGTGTGTTTGTTCATGCGTAATTACGGTTTAAATTTTATAACATTCGTAATTTACTCTCGCACGCTTCGCACATTAACGACTATTGTACGTTAACTTTCCCCTATATATATGTGTGGGGGTGGGGGTCAATGGGGAACACCAAAAAAGTGGGAACTATGCATTTAACATGTTAAAAATTAAACTTAACATGTTAAAAATCAATTTTTTAAAATTTTTTTCAAAGCGTTTCCATACAAATACATGAAGAAGTCTTTTTAATAAATAAGAAAAATCCAAAAACTAAAACATTCTTAAAATAGAAAAAAAGAGATAAAAGAATTTACAAAAATGATTGTTTTTATCACGATAGCTTCTACACATCTTTATATGCAAAAACTCGGAAATTCTTTTGATATAAAAATATTTTTTTTGCAGTTTAAAATTGAAAAAAATACATTTTCCCCGGTTCTCCACTTTTTTAGTGTCCCCCGTTTAACCTCACACTATATATATATATATATATATATGTGTGTGTGTGTGTGTGTGTGTGTATGTGTGTATAGGGTTAGGATCGTGTGAGAAACACTAGGTTAATTAAGAAACTTAAGAAACATTATGGACCACACATTTTCCTTAAGGAAAAATTCAAAAATGCAAAATAAATAAAATTAGATATATATATATATATATATATATATATAGTGTACATATAAGTACAAATGTGTATAAATGATAGTAGATATATGTATATAAAGAAAGATATATGTATATAAAGTTGAAAAATGAGTATCCTATATATATGTTTCATACTATACACATGTTTATAGTTTAAGAATTGATAATTGTTAGGGGTGGATTTCCTAAGCCTAAGGATCACGAATCCTCAAGTGCAGCCAGGATCACGGATCCTCAATTCTGTTTGAATTAAGGATCCTCAGAAGACGTTGCAGGGTTAAGTATCCAGGATCCTCATTGTTATCCTAACACTAACGGTTGTTTCCATTACGTTTAAGCTTGTTTTGCAGGAAGGAACGAGTGGGACTTAGTCTTGCCGATATTCCTGGGGAATATGCTCTCAATATTCTGCACGTGCATAGCTTAATGACCGTTATAGAAGTCGTGGGTAGCTAGCACCATTTGCGGGATGTTAGTTATTTAGCTTATTTCTGTTTTAAAAAAAAAGGGATAACAAGCTTGAGTTAGAACAATTAGCAAACACACACACTCTCGCAAACTCTCTGCAACTTATTGGCGATTTCATATATTTTACACACTAGTGATCCTTGTAACAAGCTTGTTATCATCCCGAGTTGTAACGATCATTTGTTTAATTATAGTTGGTGATCGGTAGTTTCCATCACCCGAGGTTTTTTATGCCGGAGATCATCTCTTGATCAAGGACTTTTTCCTCATATAAATCCTTGTGTCACTTGTTCATTTCGTTTACAAGTTGTTCATACATTTGTTCATTGATTCAAGCATCATACCTCACAAAAGAGGATTTGGTTACATTATTCAAGCCTGATTTTTGACCAAAACAGTTTGGCGCCCACCGTGGGGCAATTGGTGCTTCATTTCTGAAAAAAAAATTGTCCATTGTGTTCATTTCGGTTCATCACCTTCAACCACATGGCTTCTTCAGCAAAGAACACTTCAAGCTCTATGCCGGCAGTCACTTCTTCACAGGGCATTCCACCTTTGCCTCCACCACCTTTTGGATCCCAGAAGAATGCTGAGAATGCTGCGAAGAAACAAAGCCTCGTTTTCTCAAAACCACCAACTTCTGCTGTTTCTTCTGGCCCTTCTAACAGTGATCTTTATTCTTTGATTTTGTAGATGAGGGATTACATGCAGCAGCAGGACAAAACTAATGACAGGATTCTTCGAGAGATTGATGACATCAAAAAATTGAAGAAACCAGCGGGGGATCACTCTCCTTTGATGCCGAGATCACTGAATTTCGACACTCCAGTCATAACTAGCCAACACTCTGCTCCAGCTGATGTCCAGCTTCAAGGTGGATCATTGGGAATGCATTTTGGATCATCAGCGATAACACAAGGATCCAACATCTTTCAGGATCAAGGATTCTTGAGGAATGTACAACCCGGAAGTTCGGATGTTCATCTAGAAGACTTCATTCCAATGCAGACCATTGCATCATCTGGTCCCTCAATTATACCAGAATCCCGTCAATATGGATTCACATCCGGAGCCTCAAACTTGAATCCTCCAGGAGGTAACACTTTCAATAATTCTTATAACACTAACCATGGCTTTATGCAGGATACATGTATCAATCAAGCTATGGCTAAGGAATTATAGAAACTGAAGGATATGATATCCAGCGTTCCAGGAGTGGTTAAACCCATTCCTGAAATTGCAGATGGAAGCCACAGGATATCTCGTTTTGCACCACCTATTTGTGATGCTGAGATACCGAAAAGGTTTCAAATACCAACCATGAAGCTATATGATGGTTCAACAGATCCAGAAGAACATGTAGCCCAGTACAGAGAGAGGATGGAGATCAATCCTATCCCGGAGAGGTTAAAAGAAGCATGTCTATGCAAGGGTTTTGGATCCACACTAACATGATCAGCTCTTAAATGGCTGCTAAGTCTTCCCCCATACTCTATTACTTCATTTGCTAATCTAGTTAATCTATTTAATAGCCAATTCTCATGCAGTAGGAAATTTGAACGTTTAACTAGTGACCTATATAGGGTAACACAAGGTCAGAATGAATCACTTAGAGATTATATCACTAAATTTAGTAAAGAATCCTTAGATATTCCTAATTTGGATATTGCTACGGCTGTAGAAGCCTTCAAAATGGGTTTACTTAGGGATTCATTATTCTATGATGATCTTGTCATGACCCCATGCATGAATCTTGATGAAGTGAGAACCAGGGCCCTTAGATTCATCCGATTAGAGGATGATAAAAGGATCCAGGAAAGACTGACAGGATCCTCGAAGCAGGATAAACAAGGATCCTACTTCAGGAACAACAAGTCCAAATCTTATAACAAGTCTGACAACCAGAATGTGCATGCAGTAGAACAAGAAGAGGATGATGAGGATTATCCTCCCATTTCTGAATATTGTTTTTCTGTTGATAACAATGAACTGATCCTTGCAATGCAGAATTTAGGTGAAAAAGCAAGATGGCCCAGAAAAAGTGATAAGCCAGCTGCCACAAAAGACAAGTCCAAATGGTGTGCATATCATGAGGATTTCGGACATCTCACTGAAGAATGTATTGCACTTAGAAAAGAAATCGGTTATTTGTTAAGCAAGGGGCACTTGAAGGAGCTTTTGGGAAGAAAGAAGTCAAGGATCCAGGATCCTGAAAAGGTTCCAGAAAGAGCTCCAGCTCCTCCGGCAGATGCACAAATTATAAGCTTCATATCCGGTGGATCAGACATATGTGGCACTTCCTTTTCAGGAGCCAAAAGGCATGCCAAGGAGACCAAGATGGATAATGGGGACAGACCCATCCGAACCTCTACTGTTACACAGGAAAAAGTTATAACATTTGATGAGGATGATCGAGTGGATGTTCAGGATCCTCATCATGACGGTCTTGTTATTACTTTATTCATATCTAATCATTTTGTTCGCAGGATCCTAATCGATGGAGGAAGCTCGGCGAACATCATTCAGCTTGATGTCCTCAAAAAGATGAATATTCCTGAATCAGAGATCATCCCAAGATCCTCAGTTCTTGTGGGGTTCAGTGGAGAAACTAAGAATACGTTGGGGGACATTAAGCTTCCCATCTACATAGAGGGACTTAATTATTTTCAAAAAAATTGTGTTATAGATTGCTTATCCTGTTGCAATGTTATCCTTGGCAGGCCATGGATACATGACATGAAATAAGTTGCATCTACATATCATCAGTGTGTAAAGCTTCCTAGTCCATGGGGGGTGATAAAGACTGAGAGTGACCAACAAGAAGCAAAGAATTGCTATACCTCATCAATGAAGCCAACCTCAAGACCAAGGGAGCAATAGCAATTAAAGCATCCTCCAAGAGATGTCCTGGAGGCAAGAGAACAAGATGTGAAAGATATCCTTATGGATCCTCATGATCCTGAGTCCAAAGTCTTCATAGGATCAGGGATCCTCAGCAATATTGAACAGGATTTAGTATCCTTCCTCAAAAGGAGAAAAACTACCTTTTCCTGGAAGCACGAAGATATGACAGGTATCTCTAAAGATATTATTACTCACAAGCTTGGTATTGACAGGTCATTCAAACCCATACACCAAAAGAGAAGAAAGTTTGCACCTGAGAGGAATGTCATTATCCAGGAGGAGGTAGACAAGCTGCTCCGAGCAGGTATGATTAGAGAGGTTAAGTATCCAAGATGGTTAGCCAATGTGGTTGTTGTTCAAAAGAAAAACGGAAAGTGGAGGGTATGTGTCGATTTCACTGATTTAAACAAGGCATGTCCCAAGGATCCTTTCCCATTACCCCACATTGACTCCATGGTGGATGCTACCACGGGTCATGAGTTGTTGACTTTTATGGATGCTTCATCTGGATTCCAAAAAATTCAGATGGAACCATCTGATCAAGAGGATACAACCTTTATGACCACAACTGGTATCTATTGTTATATTGCTATGCCATTTGGACTAAGGAATGCATGTGCTACTTATCAAAGGCTAGTCAATATGATGTTTAAGGAACAAATAGGACACACTATGGAAGTCTCTATAGATGACATGGTGGTTAAGTCCAAAAGAGTTGAGGATCACCTTAGAGACCTGGAGGAAGCATTCGATATCCTTGACAAATTCAATATGAAATTGAATCCTTCAAAGTGTCACTTTGGTGTTAAAGCAGGAAAGTTCCTAGGCTACATGGTAACAAAAAGAGGCATAGAAGCAAGTCCAGAGCAAGGATGTGCAAAGATTGACAGGGAGGATTGCAGCCTTGAATAGGTTCATATCAAAGTCATCGGAAAAGTGCAAAGAATTCTATGACATTTTGAGAAAGAACAAGAAATTTGAGTGGACTGAAAAGCATGAAAATGCTCTCAAAGCCCTTAAGGATTACCTATCCTCAGCTCCTGCCTTGATGAAACCAGAAAAAGGGGATATATTATCCTTATATCTAGCGGTATCCTCTAAAGCAGTAAGTGCAGTCCTTGTCAAGGATCACGAAGGTACATAATATTCTGTCTATTATGTAAGTAAGAGTTTGCTTGATGCTGAATCCAGGTATTCACATTTAGAAAAACTTATCCTTGCTTTGATTATGGCATCTACTAAACTAAGACATTATTTTGAAACTCATGCCATTATTGTTAAGACTAACTTTCCAATTAAGAATGTTCTCAGGAAACCTGAAATGTCAGGAAGGATGGCTAAATGGGCAGTGAAGCTTAGTGCTTATGATATAAGATATGAACCAAGGACTGCCATCAAATCCCAAGCCTTAGCTGACTTTGTGGCAGATTTTAGTAGTGATTTACAAAGAGAAGCTGAGTTGGAAGTTCAGCAGCTTGAAGAGACTAAGGATCCTTGGATACTCTTCACTGATGGAGCCTCTAATGTCAAAGGAACAGGACTTGGAATACTACTAAAATCGCCACAGGGGGACATAATACCCCACTCAATAGCTTGTGAGTTTCAAACTACTAATAATGAGGCTGAATATAAGGCCTTGATAGCTGGTTTGCAAATTGCCAAGCATATGAGGATCAGGTATCTTGAGGTACATGTAGATTCATTGTTAATTACTAATCACTTTAATGGATCTTATCTTGTTAAAGGTGAACGACTAATCAAATACCTAGAGATAGTCAAGGAATTGGCACTCTCTTTTGTTTCTTTTAGTTTGACACAGGTACCTAGGGAAGAGAATGCAGAAGCTGATGCATTGGCCAATCTTGGATCATCATTGAAAATTCCAGAGGATATCAAGATCCCTATCATCCATATTTTGGCTCCTGCTATTGAGGATCACATAGCTATGGAGATAGAAGAGGATTCTGCAGTGGTTCCTAGTGATAGTGCACAGTCTCATTCAGGATCATGGATCCTCCCAATTATGAGATATATACAACATGGAGAGATTCCTACAGGAGAAAACCCCAGGGCTTTCAAAATCAAGGTATCTCAATATACAATATTAAATAACATGTTATATAAACGATCTCTTGCAGGTCCATATCTAAGGTGCATAGAGGATCCTGAAATTCAAGAAGTCCTAAAGGATTTCCATGAAGGAGATTGTGGAAACCACACTAGGGGAAGGGCATTGTTCTCAAGGATCCTTAGGATAGGATACTATTAGCCTACTATGAAGAAGGATGCTGTGGATTATGCCAAGAAGTGTGATGCTTGTCAGAGACATAGCAATATCCTTCATCAGCCAGCAGAGCTCCTGCATCCTATATCCTCTTCTTGGCCATTCATGAGATGGGGAATGGATATAGTTGGCAAACTTCCCAAAGCACCAGGAGGAAAAGTGTTCATGCTTGCCATGACTGATTACTTCTCCAAGTGGATAGAGGCTGAAGCCTTTGCTCAAGTCAGAGAGAAAGAAGTGATATCCTTTATCAAAAGAAATATTATTACTAGATTTGGTATCCCTTCTAAAATTGTGTGTGATAATGGATCCCAATTTATTGGGAGCAGAACTACTAACTTTTGTGACAGCTGGGGGATTAAGATGATAACATCAACACCAGTCCACCCATAAGCTAATGGTCAAGCAAAATCATCCAACAAGATCATCATCAACAACTTGAAAAAGAAGCTTGGATCCAAGAAAGGAAAATGGGCAGAAGAGTTACCTTATGTGCTATGGGCTGATAGAACAACTCCCAAGAATGCTACTGGCCAAACTCCATTTTCTTTAATGTTTGGAGCGGAATCAGTGATCCCTACAGAGATGGTGGTTCCTACTGCAAGAACAAGCATCCATGATCCTGAAGGAAATGCTGAAAACTTGGTTCAAGACTTGGATACCATAGAAGAACTCAGGGATTTGGCATGGATAAGAATGGCTAGTTATCAACAAAGGATGGCTGGAGCTTATAACAAGAATGTCAGGATCAGGAAGTTTCAAGTTGGCGATATGGTGTTGAGGAAAGCATTCCAAAATACCACCAATCCTGCTAATGGCAAGTTAGCACCTAAGTGGGAAGGTCCCTATCTTATTGAAGCTGAGGCAGGAATGGGGGCATATCGATTATTAACAATGGAAGGAGATTTGCTACCAAGAGCTTGGAATGCTGTTGTAACACCCGAAAATTTTAAAACCAAAAATATAACAACCCTCATTAAAAACTATTATTTAGTATGATTTATAGTCCAATAGGAAACCATAATTAAGACACCCAAGTAATTCTGTACAAACCCTAGAATTTTCAGAAATTTCAGAATCAGGATTAGGGCCCCTAAAACTCAAGGGGGGTATTCCCTATTTGATAATTATCTTCATAACTTGCGGACGAAGTTGATATTTAAAAATCTATCGATTCAGCTGAGCTAGTCCCACACGTGGCCATCATATACGAAGTTCAAGACCCTTACGGACCGTAAGGGTTATTTGTTACGGTCCGTAAGGGGGGGCAAAATTCAGCTATAAATACAGAACATTGGCATTCGATTCTGGGTGTTCAAACGACGAAAGAAGTCGTAAAATTCTTCGAGTTATCGTCTGTTTACTTCAATTAACACACACAAAACACTAATTAAGTATAGCGGGGTGCTGCAGAACAGGGTATTAACTCGATCGCTATTACGATTCATTGTCCGATCGATCAATATATCCAATGGATGTTTAAGTGCCGCCCACATTAGGGTTATACTTTGTCGTTCGTCATTAATTCGATGAATGAGTTTAAGTATCGTACTTTGTCGTTCGTCGTTAATTCGATGGATGAGTTTAAAGTATCGTACTTTGTCGTTCGTCATTAATTCGATGGATGAGTTTAAGTATTGTACTTTGTCGTTCGTCGTTAATTCGATGAATGAGTTTAAGTATCGCACTTTGTCGTTCGTTGTGAGAATTTGATCTCGTGAGTTATCGTAAAAGTTGTATTAGTTAATTACCTAGTTTGTGTGCAAATTAGGTTAAGAGGATAATCAGTAGGCTAAACTCTGCCCGTATAAATCTACAATTTGAAACAAGGTAGCATCACTTGGAAAATTTTAAAGTACGGATAGGTTCCTTTCCTTCGATTTATGTCGTTTTGATACAAGTATATGATTTCTGATTTTAAGTTCCGTATTAAGATTAAGTTATGAAATAAGTTATAAATTCCGTACGGATAGACTCCTCTATTTCGATTTATGTCGTTTTCATTCCTGATTTTAAGTTCCGTATTAAGATTAAGTTATGTCATTTTCATTCCTGATTTTAAGTTCCGTATTAAGATTAAGTTATGTCGTTTTCATTCCTGATTTTAAATTCCGTATTAAGATTAAGTCATTTCGTATTAAGATTAAGTCATTTCGTATTAAGATTAAGTTATTCCGTATTAAGATTTAGTTATAAAATAAGTTATAAATTCCGTACGAATAGAATCCTTCCTTTCGATTTATGTCCGTTGGGTACGGATAGAATCCTTTCTTTCGATTTATGTCGTTTGGATACAAGTATATCATTCCTGATTTTAAATTCCGTATTAAGATTAAGATAGGAAATATGTGTCAGAAGTTACAAATGTTTTGAAAAAGGTTTTGTTTTACATCAGTTAGTTAGAAAATGGTTTATGAAAAATATTCTTTTCATATTTACAAGTATACATGTTTGTGAGTTATTTGTTTACGAATTTACAAATCAACAAACTTACATGTATACGAGTTTCATTTCATACTCTAGTGGTTCCTTATTAACGAGTCAAGGTTTTATCTTGTTCGTTTAATAAACCACATTTTGGGAACGAAATTGTCAAGATAGGATTGATAACCATACCTTGGTGACTGGTTCCACTCTTAAATCTCGCCAAAGATTCGTATTGTTAATCAAACTATTGTTTACAAGTTACAAGTTAAAGATCTTAAGGTTTACAAGTTACAAGTTAAAAATCTTAAGACTTATAAGTAAATAAGTTACAAGTTTAATATGATATACAAGTATTATGTTACTCAAGACAAATTGTTTTAAATTACTATGTCTTTTTAAAAACTCCTCACGTCTTTGATTATCGATTCATTTGACAGTCCGTTAGATTCCTATTCTATTTGATTTCGCTTTCATGTCATGCGATATGTTAAGTTGTACTCATTATCTCATGTTCCAATAAATGTTACGAAAATATTTTGATAAGTTATAAGAATAAGACCATTTGTACTCTGATACCCTGAGTATCGCTTCTCGTGGAGTGTCCCACGAGCATGATATTGCGGCATCAACATCATGTGCTCCATCCGTGACGGAGAGATTAGTTCACGGCGTCCCTAGGTACAAGTGTGGTACAAAGCTACTAGGAGGCGTATGGATCGATCCTAGGATTTAAGTTTTCAGGAGATGGGTAGAGGGTATGCCAACTCGCCATCTCATGTGATAATTATGCAGGAGTAGCTACCTGTATATTGTCACGTTTTCAGTTTGCTCATGGGTATATCCGTATGATAAGATTATGAAATTATGTTACGAAATAAGTTTTTTGTTTTCCTCTATCCGCACACTGGGCAAAATATTTCAAATTTTGCTCAGACGTACGTTTTTGTGTTTTCTTCTTTGCGTCAGGTTATCAAGACAATCTGGGACGGGATATGGAGGAGTGCTCGAGTGTTTGGAAAAAGACTGTAGAAATAATTGTACTGGATTAGATATCCTTCATTAAGTTGTAAAGCTTTGTAATACATTTAAGTATAAATGGAAATATGTTTTTGATCTCTGACCACCGTAAATGTGACACTTCGGCCCGTTTCCGGGACGGGGTGTTACAGAAATGGTATCAAAGCAAAGGCTCTTTCCTGTAGAAAACTTAAAAATAAGTTAAGACCTGTGAGGTAATGGGTAGACATTAGGTTAAGATTCAAAGGCTCTTTCCTATAGAAAACTTAAAAATAAGTTAAGACCTGTGAGGTAATGGGTAGACATTAGATTAAGATTCAAAGGCTCTTTCCTGTATAAAACTTAAACATAAGTTAAAACCTGTGAGGTAATGGGTAGACATTGGGTTAGGATTTCGATGTCCAATCAATCGATACATCGGTTAGTAACTTTTCTTTTCACTTCATAGTCTCGAACATAAGTATTTCGTCATCTTCATTGTTTTTACTCTAGCTTTATTTTAAGTATGATTATTGATCATAGTGAGCCACGTTCAAGTATGATTATTAATATATATATATATATATATATGTATGTCATAATTTCGAGGACGAAATTTTTTTAAGGGGGGTAGATTTGTAACACCTGAAAATTTTAAAACCAAAAATATAACAACCCTCATTAAAAACTATTATTTAGTATGATTTATAGTCCAATAGGAAACCATAATTAAGACACCCAAGTAATTCTGTACAAACCCTAGAATTTTCAGAAATTTCAGAATCAGGATTAGGGCCCCTAAAACTCAAGGGGGGTATTCCCTATTTGATAATTATCTTCATAACTTGCGGACGAAGTTGATATTTAAAAATCTATCGATTCAGCTGAGCTAGTCCCACACGTGGCCATCATATACGAAGTTCAAGACCCTTACGGACCGTAAGGGTTATTTGTTACGGTCCGTAAGGGGGGGCAAAATTCAGCTATAAATACAGAACATTGGCATTCGATTCTGGGTGTTCAAACGACGAAAGAAGTCGTAAAATTCTTCGAGTTATCGTCTGTTTACTTCAATTAACACACACAAAACACTAATTAAGTATAGCGGGGTGCTGCAGAACAGGGTATTAACTCGATCGCTATTACGATTCATTGTCCGATCGATCAATATATCCAATGGATGTTTAAGTGCCGCCCACATTAGGGTTATACTTTGTCGTTCGTCATTAATTCGATGAATGAGTTTAAGTATCGTACTTTGTCGTTCGTCGTTAATTCGATGGATGAGTTTAAAGTATCGTACTTTGTCGTTCGTCATTAATTCGATGGATGAGTTTAAGTATTGTACTTTGTCGTTCGTCGTTAATTCGATGAATGAGTTTAAGTATCGCACTTTGTCGTTCGTTGTGAGAATTTGATCTCGTGAGTTATCGTAAAAGTTGTATTAGTTAATTACCTAGTTTGTGTGCAAATTAGGTTAAGAGGATAATCAGTAGGCTAAACTCTGCCCGTATAAATCTACAATTTGAAACAAGGTAGCATCACTTGGAAAATTTTAAGGTACGGATAGGTTCCTTTCCTTCGATTTATGTCGTTTTGATACAAGTATATGATTTCTGATTTTAAGTTCCGTATTAAGATTAAGTTATGAAATAAGTTATAAATTCCGTACGGATAGACTCCTCTATTTCGATTTATGTCGTTTTCATTCCTGATTTTAAGTTCCGTATTAAGATTAAGTTATGTCGTTTTCATTCCTGATTTTAAGTTCCGTATTAAGATTAAGTTATGTCGTTTTCATTCCTGATTTTAAATTCCGTATTAAGATTAAGTCATTTCGTATTAAGATTAAGTCATTTCGTATTAAGATTAAGTTATTCCGTATTAAGATTTAGTTATAAAATAAGTTATAAATTCCGTACGAATAGAATCCTTCCTTTCGATTTATGTCCGTTGGGTACGGATAGAATCCTTTCTTTCGATTTATGTCGTTTGGATACAAGTATATCATTCCTGATTTTAAATTCCGTATTAAGATTAAGATAGGAAATATGTGTCAGAAGTTACAAATGTTTTGAAAATGGTTTTGTTTTACATCAGTTAGTTAGAAAATGGTTTATGAAAAATATTCTTTTCATATTTACAAGTATACATGTTTGTGAGTTATTTGTTTACGAATTTACAAATCAACAAACTTACATGTATACGAGTTTCATTTCATACTCTAGTGGTTCCTTATTAACGAGTCAAGGTTTTATCTTGTTCGTTTAATAAACCACATTTTGGGAACGAAATTGTCAAGATAGGATTGATAACCATACCTTGGTGACTGGTTCCACTCTTAAATCTCGCCAAAGATTCGTATTGTTAATCAAACTATTGTTTACAAGTTACAAGTTAAAGATCTTAAGGTTTACAAGTTACAAGTTAAAAATCTTAAGACTTATAAGTTATAAGTAAATAAGTTACAAGTTTAATATGATATACAAGTATTATGTTACTCAAGACAAATTGTTTTAAATTACTATGTCTTTTTAAAAACTCCTCACGTCTTTGATTATCGATTCATTTGACAGTCCGTTAGATTCCTATTCTATTTGATTTCGCTTTCATGTCATGCGATATGTTAAGTTGTACTCATTATCTCATGTTCCAATAAATGTTACGAAAATATTTTGATAAGTTATAAGAATAAGACCATTTGTACTCTGATACCCTGAGTATCGCTTCTCGTGGAGTGTCCCACGAGCATGATGTTGCGGCATCAACATCATGTGCTCCATCCGTGACGGAGAGATTAGTTCACGGCGTCCCTAGGTACAAGTGTGGTACAAAGCTACTAGGAGGCGTATGGATCGATCCTAGGATTTAAGTTTTCAGGAGATGGGTAGAGGGTATGCCAACTCGCCATCTCATGTGATAATTATGCAGGAGTAGCTACCTGTATATTGTCACGTTTTCAGTTTGCTCATGGGTATATCCGTATGATAAGATTATGAAATTATGTTACGAAATAAGTTTTTTGTTTTCCTCTATCCGCACACTGGGCAAAATATTTCAAATTTTGCTCAGACGTACGTTTTTGTGTTTTCTTCTTTGCGTCAGGTTATCAAGACAATCTGGGACGGGATATGGAGGAGTGCTCGAGTGTTTGGAAAAAGACTGTAGAAATAATTGTACTGGATTAGATATCCTTCATTAAGTTGTAAAGCTTTGTAATACATTTAAGTATAAATGGAAATATGTTTTTGATCTCTGACCACCGTAAATGTGACACTTCGGCCCGTTTCCGGGACGGGGTGTTACAGCTGTCCACTTAAAGAGATACTTCATGTAATCAGGATCCAGGATCCTTAACTATTTCCGTGTCCGATGAAGGATCCTCAGAGGATAGATGATCCTTACTCTGGTAATGATCTAACTTCAATTTATCCACTTCTTTAACTAACCTATTTACAAGGAAAAGGATCCTAGATCCTTTATCCTTCTTTCACTCTGTTCTGAGTTTTGCAGAAGGTTGATGTATCCTAAGCAGAGGATCAAGTATCCTCAGAAGTCTCCTAAGTTATTTGGGCTTGTCCCCAGTTTTTGGGCTTGTCCCCAGTTTCGCCAGTAGCGCACGATGATCCTGGTGCAGTTCAAGGCTATGGGACCAGTACCCGCTTTAGGGGCTGACAATTTCATTGTACTGGCTGTATTCAGGATCCTAAGTATAATGGTAGACGTACCATACATCCGTTCCTAAGGTTTCTAACGTTTTCACGTTAGCTAAGTGTTAGGGGAGGATTTTCCAATGATCAGTGATCCTCAATTACTGTTGGGCTTAGTGATCCTCACTTCTGTTTGAATTAGTGATCCTCAGAAGTATTGCAGGATCAGGATCATGGATCATCGTAAGGATCCTTATACTAACGATTGTCTGCTTTGAATATGATGTTGTTTTGCAGGAGTACGAGCTTGGACTTGGTCTTGGCGATATTCCTGGAGCATATTCCATATTTATTCCGCACGTGCATGGCTGAAATGGACGTTATGGAGGTCGTGGAGGACTTGCACCAAATGCGGAATGTTTGTTTGCTTAGATATTTTCTATTTTTAAAAGGGATAGCGAGCTAAATAGAAAACACTTGGCTAATTTTAGCTTAACACACACACTCGCAACTGCTCTCACCAGCTCTTGACAATTCACTTGGCGATTACACACTTTTTTGCATGTTACACTATAGTGATCCTTGTAATTAGCTCGCTATTATCCGAAGTTGTAATACATTTCTTGTTTAATCTGAGTTGGTGATCGGTAGTTTCCATCACCCGAGGTTTTTTATGCCGGAGATCATTCATTGATCAAGGGCTTTTTCCTCGTATAAATCTTTGTGTCACTTATTCATTTCATTTCTGAGTGATCCTTAGTGTTGTTCATTGATTCAAGCATCATACCTCACAACAGAAAGTTTGGTTGTATTATCATTGCTTGATTTTTGACCAAAACAGTTTGGCGCCCACCGTGGGGCAATTGGTGCTTCATTCCTAAGAAGATTCATATTTTCGTGGTCATTTCGGTTCGCTACAACCAAGCAGATGGCTTCCTCAGCGAAGAACACTTCAAGTTTAATGCCATCATTCAGTTCTTCACAAGGCGTTCCTCCTTTGCCTCCACCACCTTCTGGATCCCAGAAGAATGCTGATAATATGAGGGATCGTATGCAAGAGCAGGATAAAACCAACGAAATGATCCTCAGGGAGATAGGTGATATCAAGAAACAGAAGAAATCAGTGGAGGATCATTCCCCATTGATGCCCAGGTCGCTGAACTTCACACTCCAGTCATAACTTCCCAGCAATCAGCAGCTCCGGACGTGCAATACTTGGGTGAATTACCAGGAAGACGGTATGGAACAACAACAATGACTCAGGCTCCAGGATCTTACCTTCAACCTTCTGGAGCCTCTGTCCAGCATCAGGGATCCTTTGTCAGCTCAGGAGGATATTTGGGAATGCACTAGGTTAAAGGATCCTCCCAGGTTCAAGGATCCTCCCAGGTCCAAGGATCCTCCCAGGTCCAAGGATCCTCCCAGGTCCAAGGATCCTCCCAGGTTCAAGGATCCTTCCAGGTCCAAGGATCCTCTCTGGTTCCAGGATCCTCTCAGCTTCAAGGATCCAACATCTTTCAGGATCAAGGATTCTTAAGAAGTATGCAGCCTCCAAGCACGGATGTTCATCAAGGAGACTTCATACCAATGCAGACCATTACTTCCTCTGGTCCTTCAATCATACCAGAGTCCCGTCAATATGGATTCACATCTGGAATTCCGAACTTGAATCCTCCGGGAGGTAACACTTTTAATAATTCATATAACACTAACCATGGCTCAATGCAGGATACAGGTATCAATCAGGCTATGGCTAAGGAGTTACAGAAGCTTAAGGATATGATATCCAGTGTACCAGGAGTGGTTAAACCCATTCCTGAGATTGCAGATGGTAGCCATTGGATATCTCGTTTTGCACCACCCTTATGTGATGCTGAGATACCCAAAAGATTTCAGATACCATCCATTAAGCTCTATGATGGTTCAACGGATCCAGAGGAGCATGTAGCTCAATACAGGGAGAGGATGGAGATCAATCCAATTCCTGAGAGGTTAAAAGAAGCATGTCTATGCAAGGGATTTGGATCCACACTCACAGGATCTGCTCTTAAATGGCTGCTAAGTCTTCCCCTTACTCTATTACTTCATTTGCTAATCTAGTTAATTTGTTTAATAGTCAATTCTCTTGTAGTAGAAAATTTGAACGATTAACTAGTGATCTATATAGGGTAACACAAGGTCAAAATGAATCACTTAGAGATTACATCACTAAGTTTAGTAAAGAATCCTTAGATATTCCTAATTTGGATATTGCTACGGCCGTAGAAGCCTTTAAAATGGGATTGCTTAGGGATTCATTATTCTATGATGATCTTGTTATGACACCTTGCAGGAATCTTGATGAAGTAAGAACCAGGGCCCTTAGGTTCATCCTCCTAGAGGATGACAAAAGGATCCAGGATAGATTGACAGGATCCTCAAAACAGGAGAAACAAGGATCCTACTTCAGGAACAACAAATCCAAGTCCTACAACAAGTCTGATAACCAGAACGTGCATGCAGTGGAACAAGAAGAGGATGATGAGGATTATCCTCCTATTTCTGAATACTGTTTTTCTGTTGATAACAATGAACTAATCCTTGCAATGCAGAATCTAGGTGAGAAAGCTAGGTGGCCGAGAAAAAGTGATAAACCAGCTGCTACAAAGGATAAGTCCAAGTGGTGTGCATATCATGAGGATTTCGGGCATCTCACTGAAGAGTGTATTGCACTAAGAAAGGAAATTGGTTACTTGTTGAGCAAGGGGCATTTGAAGGAACTTTTGGGACGAAAAAAGTCAAGGATCCAGGATCCTGAAAGGATCCCGGAAAGGGCTCCTGCTCCTCCAGCAGATGCACAAGTTATAAACTTCATATCCGGTGGATCAGACATTTGTGGTACCTCCTTCTCAGCAGCAAAAAGACATGCTAAGGAAACCAAGATGGATAATGGAGACAGACCCGTCCGAACCTCCGTTGTTACCCAGGATAAAGTTATAACCTTTGATGAGGATGATCGTGTCGATGTCCAGGATCCTCATCATGAGGGTCTTGTAATTACATTGTTTATTTCTAACCACTTTGTTCGCAGGATCCTTATAGATGGAGGAAGCTCTGTGAACATCATTCAGCTTGATGTCCTCAAGAAGATGAATATCCCGGAGTCTGATATTGTCCCTAGATCCTCAGTACTTGTGGGATTCAGTGGAGAAACTAAGAATACATTGGGGGACATCAAACTCCCAATCTATATTGAAGGATTGCATTCTTATAAAAAATTTTGTGTTATAGATTGCTTATCCTGTTGCAATGTTATCCTTGGCAGGCCATGGATACATGATATGAAGGCAGTTCCATCCACCTATCATCAGTGTGTAAAGCTTCCAAGTCCATGGGGAGTGGTGAAAATTGAGAGTGATCAACAAGAGGCTAAGAATTGTTATACATCATCAATGAAGCCAGCCTCAAGACCAAGGGAGCAATAGCAATTAAAGTATCCTTCAAGAGATGTCTTGGAGGCAAGAGAACAGGATTTGATAGAAATCCTCATGGATCCTCATGATCCTGAATCCATAGTCTTCATAGGATCAGGGATCCTTAGCGACGTTGAACATGAGCTAGTATCCTTCCTTAAAAGAAGGAAAACTACCTTTGCCTGGAAGCATGAGGATATGACAGGTATATCTAAAGATATAATTACTCATAAACTTGGCATTGACAGGTCATTCAAGCAGATAAACTACTTCAGGAAGAGGAGGAAGTTTGCACCTGAAAGGAATGCTATTATTCAGGAAGAAGTAGATAAACTACTTCGGGCAGGTATAATAAGAGAGGTTAAGTATCCAAGATGGTTAGCCAATGTGGTTGTTGTTCAAAAGAAAAATGGAAAGTGGAGGGTATGTGTCGATTTTACTGATTTAAACAAGGCATGTCCCAAGGATCCTTTCCCATTACCCCACATTGACTCCATGGTGGATGCTACCGCGGGTCATGAGTTGTTGACTTTTATGGATGCTTCATCTGGATTTCAGCAAATTCAGATGGAACCATCCGATCAAGAGGATACAGCCTTTATGACCCCAACTGGTATATACTGTTATATTGCTATGCCATTTGGACTAAGGAATGCAGGTGCTACTTATCAAAGGCTAGTCAATATGATGTTCAAGGAACAAATTGGACACACTATGGAAGTCTATATTGATGACATGGTGGTTAAGTCCAAGAAAGCTGAGGATCACCTTAAAGACTTGGAAGAAGCATTCAATATCCTTGATAAATTTAATATGAAACTAAATCCTTCCAAGTGTCATTTTGGTGTTAAGGCAGGTAAATTCTTAGGCTATATGGTGACAAAGAGGGGCATTGAAGCAAGTCCAGAGAAAATCAAAGCTATTGTGAATATCAAATCTCCTGCTAATGCTAAGGATGTGCAAAGATTGACGGGCAGGATCGCAGCCTTAAACAGATTCATATCCAAATCCTCAAAAAAGTGCAAGGAATTCTATGACATCCTGAGGAAGAACAAGAAATTTGAATGGACTGAGAAACATGAAAGTGCCCTCAAAGCTCTCAAGGATTACCTATCCTCAGCTCCCGCCTTGATGAAACCAGAAAAAAGGGATATATTATCCTTATACTTAGCAGTATCCTCAAAAGCAGTAAGTGCGGTCCTTGTTAAGGATCACGAAGGTACACAACATCCTGTCTATTATGTAAGTAAGAGTTTGCTTGATGCTGAATCCAGGTATTCACACTTAGAGAAACTTATCCTTGCATTAATAATGGCATCTACTAAATTAAGACATTATTTTGAGACTCATGCCATTATTGTTAAGACTAATTTTCCAATTAAGAATGTTCTCAGGAAACCTGAAATGTCAGGAAGGATGGCTAAGTGGGCAGTGAAGCTGAGTGCACATGATATAAGATATGAACCAAGGACTGCCATCAAATCCCAAGCCTTAGCTGACTTTGTGGCAGATTTTAGTAGTGACTTGCAAAAGGAAGCTGAGTTAGAAGTCCAACAGCTTGAAGAAACTAAGGATCCTTGGATACTCTTCACTGATGGAGCCTCTAATGTGAAAGGAACAGGGCTTGGAATACTACTAAAATCGCCACAGGGGGACATAATACCCCACTCCATAGCTTGTGAATTTCAAACTACCAACAATGAGGCTGAGTATGAAGCCTTGATAGCTGGTTTGCAAATTGCTAAGCATATGAGGATCAGGTATCTTGAGGTACATGTAGATTCGTTATTAATCACTAATCACTTTAATGGATCATATGCTGTTAAAGGTGAAAAGCTAATCAAATATTTAGAGATAGTCAAAGAATTGGCACTCTCTTTTGTTTCCTTTAGTTTGACACAAGTACCAAGGGAAGAGAATGTAGAGGCTGATGCATTAGCCAATTTAGGATCATCCCTGAAGATCCCGGAGGATATCAGGGTCCCTATTATCCATATCCTGACCCCTGCTATCGAGGATCATGTAGCTACGGAGATCGGAGAAGATTCTGCAATCATCCCTAGTGATGATACTCAATCTCATTCAGGATCATGGATCCTTCCAATCATGAGATACATACAACATGGAGAGATTCCTACGGGAGAAAACCCCAGGGCTTTCAAAATCAAGGTATCTCAATTTACAATATTGAATAACATGTTATATAAACGATCTCTTGCAGGACCATATCTAAGATGCATTGAGGATCCTGAAATCCAAGAAGTCCTAAAGGATTTCCATGAAGGAGATTGTGGAAATCACACTAGGGGCAGGGCATTATTCTCAAGGATCATGAGGACAGGATACTATTGGCCCACTATGAAGAAGGATGCTGTGGAGTATGCCAAGAAGTGTGATCCTTGTCAGAGACACAGTAATATCCTTCACCAACCAGCAGAACTTTTGCATCCTATATCCTCTTCTTGGCCATTTATGAGATGGGGAATGGATATAGTGGGTAAGCTTCCTAAGGCACCTGGTGGAAAAGTATTCATGCTTGCTATGACTGATTACTTCTCCAAGTGGATAGAGGCTGAAGCCTTTGCTCAAGTCAGAGAAAAGGAAGTTATATCCTTTATTAAAAGAAACATTATTACTAGATTTGGTATCCCTTCTGAAATTGTTTGTGATAATGGATCCCAATTTATTGGGAATAGAACTACTAACTTTTGTGACAGCTGGGGGATTAAGATGATAACATCAACACCAGTCCACCCACAAGCTAATGGTCAAGCAGAATCATCCAACAAGATCATCATCAACAATTTAAAGAAAAAGCTTGGATCCAAGAAAGGAAAGTGGGCAGAAGAACTACCTTATGTACTATGGGCTGATAGGACAACTCCCAAGAATGCCACGGGCCAAACTCCATTTTCTTTGGTATTTGGGGCAGAATCAGTGATCCCTACAGAGATGGTGGTTTCTACTGCAAGAACAAGCATTCGTGATCCTGAAGAAAATGCTGAAAACTTGGTTCAAGATCTGGATACTATAGAAGAAATCAGGGATTTGGCAAGGATAAGGACGGCTAGTTATCAGCAAAGGATGGCTGGAGCCTACAACAAAAATGTCAGGATCAGGAAATTCCAAGTTGGTAATATGGTATTAAGGAAAGCATTTCAGAATACCACCAATCCTGCTGATGGAAAGTTGGCACCAAAATGGGAAGGCCCTTATTTGATTGAAGCTGAAGCAGGAAAGGGGGCATATCGATTGCTAACAATGGAAGGTGATTTGCTACCAAGAGCTTGGAATGCTGTCCATTTGAAGAAATATTTCATGTGACAAGGATCCATGATCCTTACATGACAAGTATCCTTGAAGGATCCTTACAGAACAGATGATCCTCATTTTGGTAACATTCTAATCTCAAACTATTTCATTCTTTTATTCTCTTATATAAGGATAAGGATCCTGCATCCTTTATCCTCCTTTCACTTGATTCTGAGTTTTGAAGGTTCAGGTATCCTTAACAAAGGATTGAGTATCCACAGAAGTATCCAGTTGTTTGGGCTTGACCCCAGTTATTTGGGCTTGACCCCAGTTGTTTGGGCTTGACCCCAGTTATTTGGGCTTGTCCCCAGTTTGGGCCTGTCCCCAGTTTCGCCAGTAGCGCACGATGATCCTGGTACAGTTCATGGCAATGGGAACAGTACTCGCTTTAGGGGCTGACAATTTCATTGTACTGGCTGTATCCGGGATCCTACGTATAATGGTAGACGTACCATACATCCGTTCCTAAGGTTTCTAACGTTTTCACGTTAGCTAAGGTTTTGGCATTTTCATGTCACTAAGTTTGGATAGTCGCCAGTGAGGGCCATACTCCAGTTTACATACGATCCTTTGGGCTTGTCCCCAATTTTCCTTTGGGCTTGTCCCCAGTTATCCTTTGGGCTTGTCCCCAGTATAATGGGCTTGTCCCCAGAATTGTTGGGCTTGTCCCCAGTTACTAACTCTTAACTTATATTGGCTTAGTCCCAAGTTGTATCCTATTTCAGGTTTTTGGAAACAAACGACCAAGGATCCTTGATCCTTACCTTCTACTAAGGTTTGTCCTTTGGGTTATCCTGATTATAAGTGTTAAAGGTTAGGATCCTAACTTGGATTCTCAGGTATGATCCTTAATTATTTTGATTTTATTCATTATTCATTTGAGTAACCCTTATCCTTTGACAACTGAACTTATGATCCTTAAACTACACTACTTTTCAGAACTTGTCGACTATAGGATATGTGATCCTTGATCATATCCTAAACTTTTGAGGATATTTACTAAATTTTTTCTTCTTTACTTAATAAATTCAGACAAAATGTATATCACAACAATTGAAAAGTAAAGTACTAACAAGGATAGCAACAGGGGAGATAGCCAAAAAGTTAAAGTTATTTTATTCACAAAACATTAAACCCTTTAAGGTTGTCAAAATTGCCAACCCACGTTTCTACCAGCAAAACGTGGCCCGTCCACATGGGTTGGCAAAGGGTGTCCATTGTTTACGGGTGTTTGTAGTGCAGGAAATAAAAGACGGAAGGATAACGAGTGGCTTCATCCCCCAAACAGAGGATCCATCCACCACCCATTATCCTGCCTATTGTTCAAGGATCCATGATCCTTCCTCCTAGAAACTATTGTCTAAAGTTATTACAACCCATCATTGTTCAACAAAAAACATCATAACCAAACAACCAAACTTAAAAAAATGGGCTCCGGCTACGTCTAGAAATGTCCTTCATCGCCCATTCCTGCAGCTTACACCTTTGCTGCATCACCATCACCTTCACCATCATCTCTAGCTCCAGCATCATCTACATGATCCTTGACCCCACTGCCGCCAGCCTTGATTGCTAAGACCTCTTCTTCATCGTCCAGCTCAGCTAACCTTGCCTTCCAGCCCTCTACGTCCCAGCTGCTCTTGTCAAAATCAGGATCCAGAGCTTCTTGGGCCATCTGCAACTTGGTCTTGTACATGGCAATGGCAGCGGAGACTTTAGCATCATTGGTGATCTCATTTTTCTCTTGGTCAGTAGTGATGTGAGCCAGGACAAGTTCCCTCTTCACCAGATTGACATCGTTCTCAAGGGAGGCAATTTTCTTATCCTTGGCCAGCATGATCTTTTGGAGGTCCACACACTTTTGCTCCACTTCTTCAATACTGCCTACATAGTCCTCGATTTCAGCAAATTTCTGCATAAAAACAATGTAAAGTTTAGGATCACATGATCCTCAAGCGGACAGGATAACTAAACCAAGTCAGTGATTCTTACATCGGCAAAGTACTCGAGGAACTGATGGCGGATCAGGGGCAAGCCTTCTAGATTGTCAGCTTCAGAGGTCTTCCTTTTCTTTCCACCTCTTCCCTTTGAAGTGGTTGCCTTGGGGATCGTGACAGCTGGGCTGGCAGCAAGCTTCTTCTTTGAGGACCGGACAGTGTCAAGGTCAGTGATACTGAATTTGGAGGCAGATCTTGAAGATTTTCCAGCACCTACACATCCAAAACAGATAAGTATCCTTATCCCATTTCTATTTAACTATTTATTTAAACATTTAATTATGCAAAAAACAGGATACTTACTCGACATAGTGACAGAACCTGAGGATACTTCTTGAGAATCCTGGGTATTTGTTTTGAATGATCTTCTTGCAGGATCAAGTCTCCGGAAAGCGGCAAGCCTTTCCTGTGTTGCAGGTGTTGTGATGAGGTGTGCGACAGTAATAGCTGCAAAATAGAAACAAAAGGACGTTAGTGATCCTTAAACATATAACTTATTCGGTGATCCTTCTAAGGATCCTCTACCCTACCATGGGTGGTCCACTTCCTTGGCAAATCCTTTCCATCAGGGATAGAATCCCTTCTGACAAAGAAGAATCCCCGCATCCAGTTGGTGTCATTCTTAGTGGCTTTGAAGATGGGGTGTTCTTCACCGGGTTTATGTTTGAGTAGATATCGGTGGGATCCGTGGCTAACGAGGTCATACATCTCTGCAAACTCCGACATTCCCAGATCAATTCCTTCTTGCTTAATGATCCTTTCAAGGGTATATAGGACCCTCCAGATCATTGGCATCGCTTGAATGTAGGAGATGCCGGTGAGAGAGAAGAAAGACTGGGTGAATTCAGGGAAAGGATACGAGTACCCTATTGTAAATGGTGTGACTGGAAAGGCTACCCAAGTTTCAGAAATATAGTCACTTAGAACGGTGGGATCAAATGGTTTGAAATCGGTGTTTGCCGGAAAACAATGGCGGATTCTGTCTATCTGTAGATCAGTGAAGCAGCATCGTTCTTTTGCAGAATCTTTTATGATCCCTTGGCTTTTCAAGGGGCTGTCTTTCTTATGATCCTTAGCCGGTGAGGATCTTAGCATCATCTCGATTATGACGGTGGTGAAGAAGAAGAAACAGAATGAGAAGATGAAGAGAGAAAGGAAGGAGAAATACCTGATCAAGTCTTCGAATGAGGATTTAAAGAGGAAACGCACGAATTTAAATGCTCTCTAACCCTTATCTCTAACTTCAATTTATAATGATGATCTTGCAGGGTAGTCACTTCAGTGACGTCAGGATGGTAACGGCTAGTCCGACTACAACGGCTAGTTATTCGTTGATTCGTTGCGGATAAGAACAGAAAATATAACTCGTTATTTACATTATTACTCCTTATATTTTGGGGGCAATTGTTAGGGGAGGATTTTCCAATGATCAGTGATCCTCAATTACTATTGGGCTTAGTGATCCTCACTTCTGTTTGAATTAGTGATCCTCAGAAGTATTGCAGGATCAGGATCATGGATCATCGTAAGGATCCTTATACTAACGATTGTCTGCTTTGAATATGATGTTGTTTTGCAGGAGTACGAGCTTGGACTTGGTCTTGGCGATATTCCTGGAGCATATTCCATATTTATTCCGCACGTGCATGGCTGAAATGGACGTTATGGAGGTCGTGGAGGACTTGCACCAAATGCGGAATGTTTGTTTGCTTAGATATTTTCTATTTTTAAAAGGGATAGCGAGCTAAATAGAAAACACTTGGCTAATTTTAGCTTAACACACACACTCGCAACTGCTCTAACCGGCTCTTGACAATTCACTTGGCGATTACACACTTTTTTGCATGTTACACTATAGTGATCCTTGTAATTAGCTCGCTATTATCCGAAGTTGTAATACATTTCTTGTTTAATCTGAGTTGGTGATCGGTAGTTTCCGTCACCCGAGGTTTTTTATGCCGGAGATCATTCATTGATCAAGGGCTTTTTCCTCGTATAAATCTTTGTGTCACTTATTCATTTCATTTCTGAGTGATCCTTAGTGTTGTTCATTGATTCAAGCATCATACCTCACAACAGAAAGTTTGGTTGTATTATCATTGCTTGATTTTTGACCAAAACACTAAGGTTTTGGCATTTTCATGTCTCTAAGTTTGGATAGTCGCCAGTGAGGGCCATACTCCAGTTTACGCAAGATCCTTTGGGCTTGTCCCCAGTTTTTTGGGCTTGTCCCCAGTTTTTTGGGCTTGTCCCTAGTTTATTGGGCTTGTCCCCAGATTGTTGGGCTTGTCCCCAGTTGCTAACTCTTCTCTTATATTGGCTTAGTCCCAAGTTATGTTCCATTTCAGGTTTTTGAAGTTAAACAACTAAGGATCCCTGATCCTAACCTTTTAATAAGGTTTGTCTTTTGGTTATCCTGATTGTAAGTATTAAAGGTTTAGGATCCTAACTTGGATTCTCAGGTATGATCCTTAATCATCTTAATTTTATTCTTTATTTATTTAAGTGACCCTTATTCTTTGACAACAGGATACATGATCCTTAAATTACACTACTTTTTGAGTTTATCGATTATAGGATATTTGATCCTTGATCATATCCTAAACTTTTTGACATAACTTTTGTTCTTAACTTATGAATTAAAACAAAGTGTATCATAACAATTGAAAGGTAAAGCATTCACAAAAATAACAACACATGATAAGCCAAAAGATTAAACTTTTATTTATTTAGCAAAAGATTAACCCTCTAAAGGTTGTCAAAATTACCTACCCCAAGCATCTACCAGCAATCCGTGCCCGTCCGCTGGGGTAGGTAAAGGGTGATCCTTAAACCTAAGAACTATTGTTTAGAGTTATTACAGACCCACCATTGTTCAAAAATATCAACAATCAAAAAACTACCAAAGCATAAAAAATGGGCTCCGGCCACGTCTAGATAAATCCATCATCGCCCATTGCTGCAGCCTAAACCTTTGCTGCTTCATCATCACCACCAGCCGCTGTGTCCTCAGCCTTATCCTTCAGCCCATTGCCACCAGCCTCTATTGCCAGAACCTCTTCAGTCTCCTCTTCATCATCCAGCTCAGCCAGCCTGGCCTTCCAGCCTTCCTGGTCCCAGGTGGTCATGTCAAAGTCAGGTTCCTCAGCTTCCTTGGCCATCTGCAGTTTGATTTTGAGCATAACAATGGTAGCAGAAAGCTTAGCACCCTCCATCACTTCAGCCTTCTCATGATCAACAGTGATGTGAGCCATGACCAGCTGCTTTTTCACCAAGTTGAGCTCCTTCTCGAGGGAAGAGATGGTCTGATCCTTAGCCAGGTATAGCTTTTGGAAGTCCAACTCCTTTTGCTCAGCCTCTTCAGCATAGGAATCCATAAGCATTTGGATCTCAGCAAATTTCTGTAAAAGAAGCACACGCATCAGGATTCATTATCCTCAATATGGGTAGAACAGATTTAAGGATCAAGGATCCTTACCTCAGAGACGTATTCCTCAAACTGATGCTGGAGGAGAGGCAGGCCTTCAAGAGTGTCAGCGGGTTTCCTCTTTTTTCCACCCTTGCCTTTGGTGCTGACAGCCTTAGGAATTGGGACGCTGGGACTGGTAGCAAGTCGTTTCTTGCTGGACCTGGAGATGGCAAATGCGTCAAGATCACCGACGCTGAAGCGGGAGGCTGATTTTGTAGACTTTCCGGCGCCTACAAAGGACAAATAACAGATAAGTATCCTTATTCTATATTTATTTGAATATTTAATTATGCATAAATGAGAATACTTACTTGACATGGTGACTGAACCAGAGGATACTTCTTGTGAATCCTTTGTTTTGGGCTGGAACGTTCTAACAGCTGGATCAAGGCTCCAAAAGGCAGCGATCCTTTCTTTTGTTGCAGGTAATTGAATGAGATGAAAAACTGAGATAGCTGCCCGAAAGACAGAAAAGGATCAGTTATCCTCAACAAAAATAGAGTCATCCTATGATCCTTCTATAAGGATCCTATATCCTACCATGGGTGGTCCACTTTTTGGGGAGATCTTTCCCGTCTGGAATATAATCTCTCTTAACAAAGAAGAAACGGTTTTTCCAATGGGTATCATTCTTTGTGGTCTTAAGGATTGGATGAGGATCACCGGGCTTATGTTTGAACAAAAAACTATGTGAACCATGGCTCACAAGATTATACAACTCAGCCAGTTCCGACATTCCTATCTCTATGCCTTCCTACTCAATGATGTTCTCTAGGGTGTGAAGAACCCTCCACATCATCGGCATGGCCTGGATATAGCACATACCGGTGAGTGCAAAGAAAGATTGGGTGAATGCAGGGAAAGGATAGGAGAATCCTATCAAGAATGGGTTGGCCGGAAAAGCAACCCAAGTGTCAGAGATGGAGTCACTTTTGGCAGTAGGGTCAAATTAAAGACGGTGTCCGCCGGGAAGCAATGGCGAATCCGGTCAATCTCCGGGTCGGTGAAGCGACAGAGCTCAGATGAAGGATTTTTGACAATCCCTTGGCTTTTTAGGGGACTGTCCTTCTGGTGATCCTTGGCAGGGAAGGATCGTAGCTTCATTGTAATATTAAGATTTTGATGAAACGGAAAATCAGATGAAGAGAGAAGGAGAAGAGAGATACCTGTTCCGATCTTTGAATGAGGATTTAAAGGGAAGTTTCGCTCGAATTTAAATGCAAATTGATCCTTATCTCTAACCTATATATAATGATGATTCTGCAGGTTGTCACTTCGCTGACGCAAGATGTGTAACGGCTAGTCCTGCTCTAACGGCTATATTTACGTAATTTAGTTCGTTGCAGATAAGAATAAAAATATGACTCATAAAGTTATATTTTATTCCTCATATTTTGGGGGCAATTGTTAGGGGTGGATTTCCTAAGCCTAAGGATCACGGATCCTCAAGTGCAGCCAGGATCACGGATCCTCAATTCTGTTTGAATTAAGGATCCTCAGAAGACGTTGCAGGGTTAAGGATCCAGGATCCTCATTGTTATCCTAACACTAACGGTTGTTTCCATTACGTTTAAGCTTGTTTTGCAGGAAGGAACGAGTGGGACTTAGTCTTGCCGATATTCCTGGGGAATATGCTCTCAATATTCTGCACGTGCATAGCTTAATGACCGTTATAGAAGTCGTGGGTAGCTAGCACCATTTGCGGGATGTTAGTGTTTTGGTTAAAAATCAAGCAATGATAATGCAACCAAACTTTCTGTTGTGAGGTGTGATGCTTGAATCAATGAAAGGATCACTCAGAAATGTAATGAACAAGTGACACAATGATTTATACGAGGAAAAAGCCCTTGATCAAGAGTTGATCTCTGGCATAAAAAACCTCGGGTGATGGAAACTACCGATCACCAACTCAGATTAAACAGAAAAATGTATTACAACTTTGGATGATAGCGAGCTAGTTACAAGGATCACTATAGTGTAATGTGCAAAAAAGTGTGTAATTGATGAGCAAACTGTCGAGAGCTGATGAGAGCAGTTACGAGTGTGTGTGTTAAGCCAAAAATAGCCAAGTGTTCTAATTTAGCTCGCTATCCCCTTTTAAATTTGGAAAATATCTAAGCTAACAAACTATCCGCATTTCATGCAAGTCTTCCACGACCTCCTCAACGTTCGTATTAGCCAAGCACGTGCAGAATAAAAAGAGAATATGCTCCAGGAATATCACCAAGACCAAGTCCAAGCACGTACTCCTGCAAAACAACAACATATTCAAAGCAGACAATTGTTAGTGTAAGGATCACTACGATGATCCTGGATCCTGATCCTACAATACTCTCTAAGGATCACTGATTCAAACAGAATCAAGGATCCCTAATACCGACATCAATTGAGGATCACTAATTGTTAGAAAATCCTCCCCTAACAATTGCCCCCAAAATATAAGGAGTAATATGTAAATAAACGAGTTATATTTTCTCGTTCTTATCCGTAACAAACCAACGGATATATAGCCGTTATTTTCTGACTAGCCGTTGCCATCGTGACGTCATTGAAGTGACTATCCTGCAAGATCATGATTATAAATTGAAGTTAGAGATAAGGATTAGGAGGCATTTAAATTCGTGCGTTTCATCCTTTAAATCCTCATTCGAAGATCTAATCAGGTACTTCTCTTTCCTTTCTCTCTTCACATTCTTCCTCCGTTTCTTCTTCTTCACCATCATCATGAGCAAGATGATGCTGAGATCTTCACCGGCTAAGGATCACAAAAAGGACAGTCCCTTGAAGACCCAAGGGATCATCGAAAGCTCTGCGAAAGAAAGATGCTGCTTTCTGATCCACAGATAGACAGGATCCGCCATTGTTTTCTGGTGGACACCGTTTTTAAAACCTTTGACCCCACCAGCCTAAGCGACTTTGTTTCTAAAACCTGGGTAGCCTTTCCGGTCACACCATTTACGATAGGATACTCGTATCCTTTTCCTGATTTCACACAATCTTTCTTCTCTCTCACCGGCATCTCCTACATCCAAGCAATGCCAATGATATGGAGGGTCTTGTATACCCTTGAAAGAATCATTGTGCATGAAGGTATTGATCTGGGAATGTCGGAGTTAGTAGAGATGTACGACCTTGTGAGCCATGGATCTCATCGATATCTATTCAAACATAAACCCGGTGAAGAACATCCCATCTTCAAAGCCACTAAGAATGACACCAACTGGAAACGGCGATTCTTCTTTGTCAGAAGGGATTCTATCCCTGATGGAAAGGATCTGCCTAGAAAATAGACCACGCATGGTAGGATAGAGGATCCTGAGAAGGATCACAGGATGACCTTGTTTCTGCTGAGGATCACTAACATCCTTTTGTTTCTATTTTGCAGCTATCACTGTTTCACACCTTATTACAACACCTGCAACGAAGGAAAGGCTTGCTGCTTTCCGGAGGCTTGATCCTTCAATAAGATCATTTCAAGCAAATACCCAGGATTCTTAAGAAGTATCCTCAGGTTCCGTTACGATGTCAAGTAAGTATCCCATTTTGTGCATAACTAAATGTTTAAATTAAAATGAAATAAGGATACTTATCTGTTTTGGATGTGTAGGTGCTGGAAAATCATCGAAGTCTGCTACTCGTTTCAGTGTTACCGATCTTGATGCTGTCCGATCCTCAAAGAAAAAGGCTGCTGCTAGTCCATCCGTCACAATCCCCAAGGCAACCACTTCTAAGGGAAGGGGTGGAAAGAAAAGGAAGACTGCTGATACCCTAGAAGGTCTGCCTCTGATCTAGCATCAGTTTGAGGAATACATTGCTGAGGTAAGAATAACTGATCCTTAAATGTGATTCTTGTACATGATCCTTCCATACTGAGGGTAAGGGATCCTGAATTGTATCCTTTCTTTTGCAGAAATTTGCTGAAATCCAAGATTACGTAGGGAGTATTGAAGAGGTTGAGCAAAAGTGTGTGGACCTCCAAAAGATCATGCTGGCCAAAGACAAGAAGATAGCCTCCCTTGAAAACGACGTCAATCTGGTGAAGAGGGAACTTATCCTGGCTCACATCACTGCTGATCAGGAAAAGAATGAAATCACCAATGATGCTAAAGTCTCTGCTGCCATTGCTATGTACAAGACCAAGTTGCAGATGGCCCAAGAAGCTCAGGATCCTGACTTTGACAAGAGCAACTGGGACATAGAGGGCTGGACGGCTAGGTTAGCTGAGCTGGATGACGAAGAAGAGGCTGGTGAAGTCCTAGCAATCGAGGCTGGCAGCAGTGGGGTTAAGGATCATGCGGGTGATGCTGGAGCTAGAGGAGCTGGTGAAGGTGATGGTGATGCAGCAAAGGTGTAGGCTGCTGAAATGGGCAATGATGGATATTTCTAGACGCGGACGGAGCCCATTTTTTAGGATTTAATAGTGGTTTTTTGGTTATGGTGTTTTGAAACAATCTTGGGTTGTATTTGAACAATAGTTTTTAGGGTTATGGATCACCGATCCTAAGACAATAGGTAGGATAATGTGTGGTGGATGGATCCTCTGTTTGGGGGATGAAGCCACTTGTTATCCTGCCATCTTTTATTTCCTGCACTACAAAGACCTATGAACAATGGACACCCTTTGCCAACCCATTAAAAAGGGCCACGTTTTGCTGGTAGAAACGTGGGTTGGCAATTTTGACAACCTTGAAGGGTTTAACGTTTTGTGAATAAATAAAATCTTAACTTTTTGGCTATCTCCCGTGTTGTTATCCTTGTGAATACTTCAGTTTTCAATTGTTGTGATATATATTTTGTCTGAATTTATTAAGTAAAGAAGAAAAATTTAACAAATATCCTCAAAAAGTTTAGGATATGATCAAGGATCACACATCCTATAGTCAACAAGTTCTGAAAAATAGTGTAGTTTAAGGATCATAAGTTCAGTTGTCAAAGGATAAGGGTCACTCATGTAAATGATTAATAAAATCAAAGTAATTAAGGATCATACCTGAGAATCCAAGTTAGGATCCTAACCTTTAACACTTATAATCGGGATAACCAAAAGACAAACCTTAGTAGTAGGTAAGGATCAAGGATCCTTGGTCGTTTAGCTTCAAAAACCTGAAATAGGATATAACTTGGGACTGAGCCAATATAAGATAAAAGTTAGTAACTGGGGACAAGCCCAACAATTCTGGGGACAAGCCCAATATACTGGGGACAAGCCCAAAGGATAACTGGGGACAAGCCCAAAGGATAACTGGGGACAAGCCCAAGGATAACTGGGGACAAGCCCAAGGATCGTGTGTAAACTGGAGTATGGCCCTCACTGGCGACTATCCAAACTTAGTGACATGAAAATGCCAAAACCTTAGCTAACGTGAAAACGTTAGAAACCTTATGAACGGATGTATGGTACGTCTACCATTATACGTAGGATCCTTAATACAGCCAGTACAATGAAATTGTCAGCCCCTAAAGCGAGTACTGGTCCCATTGCCATGAACTGTACCAGGATCATCGTGCGCTACTGGCGAAACTGGGGACAGGCCCAAACTGGGGTCAAGCCCAAATAACTGGGGTCAAGCCCAAATAACTGGGGTCAAGCCCAAATAACCGGGGTCAGCCCAAATAACTAGGGTCAAGCCCAAATAACTGGATACTTCTGTGGATACTCAATCCTTTGTTAAGGATACCTGAACCTTCAAAACTCAAAATCAAATGAAAGGAGGATAAAGGATGCAGGATCCTTATCCTTATATAAGATAATTAAAGAATGAAATAGTTTAAGATTAGAATATTACCAACTGAGGATCATCTGTCCTGTAAGGATCCTTCAAGGATACTTGTCAGGTAAGGATCATGGATCCTTATTACATGAAGTATTTCTTCAAATGGACAACATTCCAAGCTCTTGGTAGCAAATCACCTTCCATTGTTAGCAATCGATATGCCCCCTTTTCTGCCTCAGCTTCGATCAAGTAAGGGCCTTCCCACTTTGGTGCCAACTTTCCATCAGCAGGATTGGTGGTATTCTGAAATGCTTTCCTTAACACCATATCACCAACTAGGAATTTCCTGATCCTGACATTTTTGTTGTAAGCTCCAGCCATCCTTTGTTGATAACTGGCCATCCTTATCCTTGCCAAATCCCTGAGTTCTTCTACAGTATCCAAATCTTGAACCAAGTTTTCAGCATTTTCTTCAGGATCACGAATGCTTGTTCTTGTAGTAGGAACCACCATCTCTGTAGGGATCACTGATTCTGCCCCAAATACCAAAGAAAATGGAGTTTGGCCAGTGGCATTCTTGGGAGTTGTCCTATCAGCCCATAGTACATAAGGTAGTTCTTCTGCCCACTTTCTTTTCTTGGATCCAAGCTTTTTCTTCAAATTGTTGATGATGATCTTGTTGGATGATTCTGCCTGACCATTAGCTTGTGGGTGGACTGGTGTTGATGTTATCATCTTAATCCCCCAGCTATCACAAAAGTTAGTAGTTCTACTCCCAATAAATTGGGATCCATGATCACAAACAATTTCAGAAGGGATACCAAATCTAGTAATAATGTTTCTCTTAATAAAGGATATCACTTCCTTTTCTCTGACTTGAGCAAAGGCTTCAGCCTCTATCCACTTGGAGAAGTAATCAGTCATAGCAAGCATGAATACTTTTCCACCAGGTGCTTTAGGAAGCTTACCAACTATATCCATTCCCCATCTCATAAATGGCCAAGAAGAGGATATAGGATGCAAAAGTTCTGCTGGTTGGTGAAGGATATTACTGTGTCTCTGACAAGGATCACATTTCTTGGCATATTCCACAGCATCCTTCTTCATAGTAGGCCAATAGTATCCTGTCCTCAGGATCCTTGAGAACAATGCTCTGCCCCCAGTGTGGTTTCCACAATCTCCTTCATGGAAATCCTTTAGGACTTCTTGGATTTCAGGATCCTCAATGCATCTTAGATATGGACCTGCAAGAGATCGTTTATACAACATGTTATTCAATATTGTAAATTGAGATACCTTGATTTTGAAAGCCCTGGGGTTTTCTCCTGTAGGAATCTCTCTATGTTGTATGTATCTCATGATTGGAAGGATCCATGATCCTGAATGAGATTGAGTATCATCACTAGGGATGATTGCAGAATCCTCTCCTATCTCCATGGCTACATGATCCTCGATAGCAGGGGTCAGGATGTGGATAATAGGGATCTTGATATTCTCCGGGATCTTCAAGGATGATCCTAGATTGGCTAATGCATCAGCCCCTGCATTCTCTTCCCTTGGTACCTGTGTCAAACTAAAGGAAACAAAGGAGAGTGCCAATTCTTTGACTATCTCTAAATATTTGATTAGCTTTTCGCCTTTAACAGCATAGGATCCATTAAAGTGATTAGTGATTAATAATGAATCTACATGCACCTCAAGATACCTGATCCTCATATGCTTAGCAATTTGCAAACCAGCTATCAAGGCTTCATATTCAGCCTCATTGTTGGTAGTTTAAAATTCACAAGCTATGGAGTGGGGTATTATGTCCCCCTGTGGTGATTTTAGTAGTATTCCAAGCCCTGTTCCTTTGACATTAGAAGCACCATCAGTGAAGAGTATCCAATGATCCTTAGTTTCTTCTAGCTGTTGGACTTCCAACTCAGCTTCCTTTTGCAAGTCACTACTAAAATCTGCCACAAAGTCAGCTAAGGCTTGGGATTTGATGGCAGTCCTTGGTTCATATCTTATATCATATGCACTAAGCTTCACTGCCCACTTAGCCATCCTTTCTGACATTTCAGGTTTCCTGAGAACATTCTTAATTGGAAAATTAGTCTTAACAATAATGGTATGAGTCTCAAAATAATGTCTTAATTTAGTAGATGCCATAATTAATGCAAGGATAAGTTTCTCTAAGTGTGAATACCTGGATTCAGCATCAAGTAAACTCTTACTTACATAATAAACAGGATGTTGTGTACCTTGGTGATCCTTAACAAGGACCGCACTTACTGCTTTTGAGAATACTGCTAGGTATAAGGATAATATATCCCCCTTTTCTGGTTTCATCAAGGCGGGGGCTGAGGATAGGTAATCCTTAAGAGCTTTGAGGGCACTTTCATGTTTCTCAGTCCATTCAAATTTCTTGTTCTTCCTCAGGATGTCATAGAATTCCTTGCACTTTTCTGAGGATTTGGATATGAACCTGTTCAAGGCTGCAATACTGCCTGTCAATCTTTGCACATCCTTAGCATTGGTAGGAGATTTGATATTCACAATAGCCTTGATTTGCTCTGGACTTGCTTCAATGCCCCTCTTTGTCGCCATATAGCCTAGGAATTTGCCTGCTTTAACACCAAAGTGACACTTGGAAGGATTTAGTTTCATATTAAATTTATCAAGGATATTGAATGCTTCCTCCAAGTCTTTAAGGTGATCCTCAGCTTTCTTGGACTTAACCACCATGTCATCTATGTAAACCTCCATAGTGTGTCCAATTTGTTCCTTGAACATCATATTGACTAGCCTTTGATAAGTAGCACCTGCATTCCTTAGTCCAAATGGCATAGCAATATAACAATATATACCAGTTGGGGTCATAAAGGCTGTATCCTCTTGATCAGATGGTTCCATCTGAATTTGTTGAAATCCAGATGAAGCATCCATAAAAGTCAACAACTCATGACCCGCGGTAGCATCCACCATGGAGTCAATGTGGGGTAATGGGAAAGGATCCTTGGGACATGCCTTGTTTAAATCAGTAAAATCAACACATACCCTCCACTTTCCATTTTTCTTTTGAACAACAACCACATTGGCTAACCACCTTGGATACTTAACCTCTCTTATCATACCTGCCCGAAGTAGTTTATCTACCTCTTCCTGGATAATAGCATTCCTTTCAGGTGCAAACTTCCTTCTTTTTTGGTGAATTGACTTGAATGACCTGTCAATACCAAGTTTATGAGTAATTATATCTTTAGATATACCTGTCATGTCTTCATGTTTCCAGGCAAAGGTAGTTTTTCTTCTTTTAAGGAAGGATTCTAGATCCTGTTCAATGCTGCTAAGGATCCCTGATCCTATGAAGACTATGGATTCAGGATCATGAGGATCCATGAGGATTTCTTTTACATCCTGCTCTCTTGCCTCCAAGATATCTCTTGAAGGATACTTTAATTGCTATTGCTCCCTAGGTCTTGAGGCTGGCTTCATTGATGAGGTATAGCAATTCTTAGCTTCTTGTTGATCACTCTCAATTTTCACCACTCCCCACGGACTAGGAAGCTTTACACATTGATGATAGGTAGATGGGACTGCCTTCATGTCATGTATCCATGACCTGCCAAGGATAACATTACAACAAGATAAGCAATCTATAACACAAAAATTTTGATAAGAATGGAGTCCTTCAATATAGATAGGGAGTTTGATGTCCCCCAATGTGTTTTTGGTTTCCCCGCTAAATCCCACAAGTACTGAAGATCTTGGGACAATATCAGACTCCGGGATATTCATCTTCTTGAGGACATCAAGCTGAATGATGTTCACAGAGCTTCCTCCATCTATAAGGATCCTGCGAACAAAATGATTAGAAATAAATAGGGTAATAACAAGACCATCATGATGAGGATCCTGAACATCAAGACGATCATACTCATCAAAATTTATGATCTTATCCTTGGTGACAGTGGACGTCCGAATGGGTCTGTCTCCATTATCCATCTTGGTTTCCTTGGCATGTCTTTTGGCTGCTGAAAAGGAAGTACCACAAATGTCTGATCCACCGGATATAAAGTTTATAACTTGTGCATCTGCTGGAGGAGCATGAGCCTTTTCTGGGATCCTTTCAGGATCCTAGATCCTTGACTTCTTTCGTCCCAAAAGCTCTTTCAAATGCCCCTTGCTTAACAAGTAACCAATTTCCTTTCTAAGTGCAATACACTCTTCAGTGAGATGCCCGAAATCCTCATGATATGCACACCACTTGGACTTATCTTTTGTAGCAGCTGGTTTATCACTTTTTCTCGGCCACCTAGCTTTCTCACCTAGATTCTGCATTGCAAGGATTAGTTCATTGTTATCAACAGAAAAACAGTACTCAGAAATGGGAGGATAATCCTCATCATCCTCTTCTTGTTCTACTGCATGCACATTCTGGTTGTCAGACTTGTTGTAGGACTTGAACTTGTTATTCTTAAAGTAGGATCCTTGCTTCTCCTGTTTTGAGGATCCTGTCAATCTCTCCAGGATCCTTTTGTCATCCTCTAGGCGGATGAACCTAAGGGCCCTGGTTCTTACTTCATCAAGATTCCTGCATGGGGTCATAACAAGATCATCATAGAACATTGAATCCCTAAGCAAACCCATTTTAAAGGCTTCTACAGCCGTAGCTATATCCAGGTTAGGGATATCTAAGGATTCTTTACTAAATTTAGTGATGTAATCTCTAAGTGATTCATTTTGACCTTGTGTTACCCTATATAGATCACTAGTTAATCGTTCAAATTTTCTACTACAAGAGAATTGACTATTAAACAAATTAACTAGATTAGAAAATGAAGTAATAGAGTAAGGGGGAAGACTTAGCAGCCATTTAAGAGCAGATCCTGTGAGTGTGGATCCGAAACCCTTGCATAGACATGCTTCTTTTAACCTCTCAGGAATTGGATTGATCTCCATCCTCTCCCTGTATTGAGCTACATGTTCCCCTGGATCCGTTGAACCATCATATAGCTTCATAGTTGGTATTTGGAACCTCTTGGGTATCTCAGCATCACAAATAGGTGGTGCAAAGCGAGATATCCTATGGCTACCATTTGCAATTTCAGGAATGGGCTTAACCACTCCTGGTACGCTGGATATCATATCCTTAAGCTTCTGTAACTCCCTGGCCATAGCCTGATTGATACCTGTATCCTGCATAGAGCCATGGTTAGTGTTATATGAATTATTAAAAGTGTTACCTCCCAGAGGATTCGTGTTTGGAATTCCAGATGTGAATCTATATTGACGGGACTCTGGTATGATGGAAGGACCAGAGGAAGCAATGGTCTGCATTGGTATGAAGTCTCCTTGATGAACATCTGAGCTCGGAGGCTGCATACTTCTTAAGAATCCTTGAGGCTGAGAGGATCCTTGAAGCTGAGAGGATCCTTGAACCTGAGAGGATCCTGGAACCATAAAGGATCCTTGGACCTGGGAGGATCCTTGGACCTGGGAGGATCATTGGACTGTGTGCATTCCCAAATATCCTCCTGAGCTGACGAAGGATCCTTGATGCTGAAAAGAGGATCCCGATGGCTGAAAATAGGATCCCTGAGGCTGGGAGTGAGAGCCAAATGCTTGACTCATAGTTGCTGTTCCATAACGCCTTTCTGATGGACCACTTTGATACTGGATGCCCGGAACCGCCGATTGTAGGGTAGTTACAACTGGAGTGTCAAAATTCAATGACCTTGGTATCAGAGGAGAGTGATCCTCCACTGATCTCTTCTGTTTCTTGATATCACCAATCTCCTGGAGGATCCTTTCATTGGTTTTGTCCTGCTCTTGCATGCGATCTCTCATCTGCAAAATCAGAGTAAAAAGATCATTAGTAGTAGGATTAGGGGAAACAGAAGAAGTTGGTGGTTTTGGAAAAATGGGGGTTTGTCTCTTCGCAGCATTTTCAGCAGTCTTCTGGGATCCAGAAGGTGGTGGAGGCAAAGGAGGAACGCCTTGTGAAGAACTGATTGTCGGCATAGAGCTTGATGTGTTCTTTGTTGAAGAAGCCATCCGCTTGGTTGTAACGAACCGAAATGACCACAAAATATGAATCTTCTTAGGAATGAAGCACCAATTGCCCCACGGTGGGCGCCAAACTGTTTTGGTTAAAAATCAAGCAATGATAATGCAACAAAACTTTCTGTTGTGAGGTGTGATGCTTGAATCAATGAACAATATTAAGGATCACTCAGAAATGTAATGAACAAGTGACACAATGATTTATACGAGGAAAAAGCCCTTGATCAAGAGTTGATCTCCGGCATAAAAAACCTCGGGTGATGGAAACTACCCATCACCAACTCAGATTAAACAGAAAAATGTATTACAACTTTGGATGATAGCGAGCTAGTTACAAGGATCACTATAGTGTAATGTGCAAAAAAGTGTGTAATTGATGAGCAAACTGTCGAGAGCTGATGAGAGCAGTTACGAGTGTGTGTGTTAAGCCAAAAATAGCCAAGTGTTCTAATTTAGCTCGCTATCCCCTTTTAAATTTGGAAAATATCTAAGCTAACAAACTATCTGCATTTCATGCAAGTCTTCCACGACCTCCTCAACGTTCGTATTAGCCAAGCACGTGCAGAATAAAAAGAGAATATGCTCCATGAATATCGCCAAGACCAAGTCCAAGCACGTACTCCTGCAAAACAACAACATATTCAAAGAAGACAATTGTTAGTGTAAGGATCACTACGATGACCCTGGATCCTGATCCTACAATACTCTCTAAGGATCACTGATTCAAACATAATCAAGGATCCCTAATACCGACAGCAATTGAGGATCACTAATTGTTAGAAAATCCTCCCCTAACAGTTAGTTATTTAGCTTATTTCTGTTTTTAAAAAAAGGGGATAACAAGCTTGAGTTAGAACAATTAGCAAACACACACACTCTCGCAAGCTCTCTGCAACTTATTGGCGATTTCATATATTTTGCACACTAGTGATCCTTGTAACAAGCTTGTTATCATCCCGAGTTGTAACGATCATTTGTTTAATTATAGTTGGTGATCGGTAGTTTCCATCACCCGAGGTTTTTTATGCCGGAGATCATCTCTTGATCAAGGGCTTTTTCCTCGTATAAATCCTTGTGTCACTTGTTCATTTCATTTACAAGTTGTTCATACATTTGTTCATTGATTCAAGCATCATACCTCACAAAAGAAGATTTGGTTACATTATTCAAGCCTGATTTTTGACCAAAACAATAATATATATATATATATATATATATATATATATATATATATAGGATCACGCTAAAATGAGAACCACCTCGAGTTGTAAGAACCGTGAGAACTACACCGTACGGGGCGAGGTGGACCAAATTTTTTATTCACAAACGTAGATGCGTGTATTATAAACACATTTGTAAAAAAAATTCAAAAAAAAAAAGTTTTTGAGCACCACAAGTGTGTGTTTACGGGTACCGTAAATTTTCCGGTAGGATTTACGGTACCCGTAAACACAAACTTGTGGTGCTCAAAACTACACTCACGACATTTTTTTTTTGAATTTTTTTTTACAAATGTGTTTATATTACACGCATCTACGTTTATGAAAAAAAAAATTGGTCCACCTCGCCCCGTACGGTGTAGTTCTCACGGTTCTTACAACTCGAGGTGGTTCTCATTTTAGCGGTCCCCTGTATATATATATATATATATATATATATATATATATATATAGAAAGAGAGAGAGAGAGAGAGAGAGAGAGAGAGAGAGAGAGAGAGTGTGTAAAATCCAATAAGCCTTAACGTACATCGCGTACGACAATGTGCGTGATTTTGTTCTATAACATGCGTGATTAATGTTTTCAACATCCGTACGTGATTATTGTTTTTAACATGCGTGATTTGGGTTTTTGAGTTTACAACGTGCGTGATTTTAAAATGGACGTGCGTAATTATCCATCGTACTGGTCGTACGTTAAGAGCTATTGTACGTTAACCTTCCTCTATATGGTGGGGTTCTAAAATTAACACTAGTGCATATGCGAATTGAGTGAACAAATCCCGGCCTTTGATTTACACACGTGTATGGCTAGGATTTTATCATCAAATCGTAAAATACGCTAGTGTATTTCATCATCAAATCCTGGCCATTGATTTACACACGTGTATGACCAGGATTAGTTCGCTCAGTTCGTAAATACACTAGGGTTCACTCTTGAACCTAATCCTATATATATATATATATATGTATAGATTTAAAAAAAAACTCTTGCAAACATGTGATTTTAAGGAAAAGAAATTGGCTCGGAGACATGTGTGATTTTGAATGTTCTTAAGTTTTTCAAATAAATTGCTTTTCTCTTAGCATCTCTACCTATATTACATGTAATTTTGTCACTTTGTGAATACAAAAGATACGTAATTGGTTTGAAGGTTCTTTGTACACCGTTAGTTAGTCAAAGAGATGTAATCAAAACTCACTTTTATCTCTACAGATAATTAGCCATGTTATGAAGAAAAACCATCAAAAAATTGATCTAAGTTTGTTGGCCAATCTTCGAAAATGATGAAGATAAAAGTTTTAAGCGAACTCTCCTTTTTATATTAATCAATCAGGCCACCAATGTGTACTCAACTAGTGAGATTTTTCGTGTGTTGTGGCTAAGCCTATAAATAAATCAAACATTCATGAACTGTTTGTGAACTATTCATAGAGAAGTTCGTTTATATTTGTTTATTTAAGTAAACGAACAGACTGAACAAATTTTTTATTCATTTAATTAAACGAACGCATATAAACACACGTTTTATTCATTCCATAATGCTCATGAATATCTATTTATGTTCGTTCATTAATGTTTATTTATTTTCCTTTATGTTCGTTGATGTTTGTTCGTTTAAATTTTGGATAAATATACAAGTATTTTAATTTATATAAATATAACCTTAAATAAAGCTTTCTAACTACCTAAATAAATACAAATAATTTGTAATTGGGGCTTTCTAGTAATTAAAAAAAAATTGGCTTTCTAATGGAACGAATTTATATAAAAAAGAATCACGTAATTGAATCATGCACATTTAAACCATTAATTAAGATGTATTTTTGGATGAATTGTGATGTATTATAATTGTTCATTTGTGTTTTTTCCTTTCATTTGTTGTGTTCAGTTATATATGTTCATTTTGTTTGTTTATGTTTGTTCATATATGTTCGTTTAAGTTTGCTTGTGTTCGTCTATGTTCAAGAATTGTTTGTTTAGGTTTTAAACGAACGAACATGAACATGCCAATTTTTTTAATGAATGAAAATGAAAAAAAAAATTTGTTCGATTATATGTTTGTGTTCGGTTAAAATTAAATAAACAAATACAACATGCCTTTATTCGTGTTCGTTCCATACGTATATAGGCCTAGTTTAGAATTGCTTGTGATAGGAAAGCTATTGTTGTTTTAATCGACATCAGTTCCTGGGGTCGGTTAGTCCCAAGATCCATGATAAGAAAATGGAATGGAAATTTGAGTGGGCCTGATGGTTCATCAAGTCTTAATGGAAGGGAAATTTGAGTGGGCCTGATGGTATTATTTCCTAATGCCTCTGAATTTTGTGTTGATTTCAATAGTTGTATTACTTTAAAGGATGGGATTCTGGATTTTGATCCAATTAGGGGTCCAAAATTTTGGATAAAAGATTTGTTTCAAAAGTGTGGTTAGTGGATAGATAGTAGAGGGTGGGGAAACCCGGTTATTATATGCTCATCCTAAAAATAAAATTGACCTCACGGATGAGTTTGAGGTAGATTTAGATGCTATTTTATGAAGAAAAGTTATCAAGCTCATGTTGCTCAACTCTATGGGTTTTTTTTGCTGGTGCCAGTGTGCCACATTACTGTTAGGGGTGGATTTCTAAATGACCCGTGATCCTCAATTATTATCCTGTTTGGTGATCCTTACTTCTGTGTCAGTTAGTGATCCTCAGAAGTGCCTCAGGATCAGGATCATGGATCATCCTAAGGATCCTTATACTAATGATTGTCTGTTTTGAATTCGTAACTGTTTTGCAGGAATATCAATTGGGACTTGGTCTTGGCGATATTTCTGGAGAATATTCTAAATCTATTCCGCACGTGCTTGGTCAGAAATGGACGTTGTGGAGTCGTGGAAGACTTGCACGTTTTGCGGAATGTTAGTTAGGTTTGATATTTTCTATTTGTAAAGGGGTAGCGAGCTATATTAGTGACACTTAGCTATTTTTGGCTACACACACACACTCATACAACCGCTCTCACTGGCTCTCGACAAACACTTAGCATTTTTCATACATTTCTACACGTTACACTATAGGGATCCTTGTACTTAGCTCGCTATCATCCGAAGTTGTAACAGATTGTTTGTTTAATTTGAGTTGGTGATCGGTAGTTTCCATCACCCGGGGTTTTTTATGCCGGAGATCAACTCTTGATCAAGGGCTTTTTCCCCGTATAAATCTTCGTGTCATTTGTTCATTACACTTCATAGTGATCCTTATTATTGTCCATCAATTCAAGCATCATACCTCACAACAGAAAGTTTGGTTACATTGTCATTGCTTGATTTTTGACCAAACAGTTTGGCGCCCACCGTGGGGCAATTGGTGCTTCATTGTTAGAAAGATTCGTGTTTTCGTGGTTATTTCGGTTCGCTACAACCAAACAAATGGCTTCCTCAGTGAAGAATACTTCAAGTTTGATGCCCTCATTCAGTTCCTCACAAGGCGTTCCTCCTTTGCCTCCACCACCTTCTGGATCCCAGAAGAATGCTGAGAATGCTGCGAAGAAACCAACTCCTATTTTCCAAAAACCACCTACTTCTTCTATTTTAACTAATCCTACTACTAATGATCTCTATGCCTTGATTTTGCAGATGAGGAATCATGCACAAGAGCAGGATAAGACCAACGAAAGAATCCTCCGGGAAATCGATGAAATCAAGAAACAGAAGAAATCAGTGGAGGATCACTCCCCTCTGATGCCAAGATCGCTGAACTTCGACACTCCGGTCATAACCTCACAATACTCAGCAGTTCCGGACGTGCAATACTTGGGTGAACTACCAGGAAGGCGTTATGGGACAACAACAATGAGTCAGGCATTTGGCTCTTGCTTCCAGCCTCAGGGATCCTCTTCTCAACCATTAGGATCATCTTCTCAGCATCAAGGATACTTTACGTCAGGAGGATATGTGGGAATGCATGCAGTCCAAGGATCCTCCCAGGTCCAAGGATCCTCCCAGGTCCAAGGATCCTCCCAGGTCCAAGGATCCTCCCAGGTCCAAGGATCCTCTCAGGTCCTAGGATCCTCTCTGGTCCCAGGATCCTTTCAGATTCAAGGATCATCACAATTCCAAGGATCCAACCCCCTTCAAAATCAAGGATCCTTGAGAAATATGCAACCTCAGAACTCAGACGTCCATCAAGGAGACTTCATACCAATGCAGACCATTGCCTCATCTGGTCCTTCAATTATGCCAGAGTCTCGACAAGATGGATTAACATCCGCAATTCCAAACTCGAATCCTGTGGGAGGTAACACTTTTAATAATTTATATAACACTAACCATGGCTTTATGCAGGATACGGGTATCAATCAGGCCATGGCTAGGGAACTGCAAAAGCTTAAGGATTTGATATCCAGTGTACCAGGAGTGGTTAAACCCATTCCTGAGATTGCGGATGGTAGCCATAGGATATCTCGTTTTGCACCACCTTTGTGTGATGCTGAGATACCTAAAAGATTCCAGATACCATCAATGAAACTATATGATGGTTCAACGGATCCAGAAGAGCATGTGGCTCAATACAGGGAGAGGATGGAGATCAATCCAATTCCGGAAAAATTGAAAGAAGCATGCCTATGCAAGGGATTTGGGTCCACACTTACAGGATCTGCTCTTAAATGGCTGCTAAGTCTTCCCCCTTACTCTATTACTTCATTTGCTAATTTAGTTAACTTGTTCAATAGTCAATTCTCTTGTAGCAGAAAGTTTGAACGATTAACTAGTGATCTATATAGGGTAACACAAGGTCAAAATGAATCACTTAGAGATTATATCACTAAGTTTAGTAAAGAATCCTTAGATATTCCCAATTTGGATATAGCTACGGCTGTCGAAGCCTTTAAAATGGGATTGCTTAGGGATTCATTATTCTATGATGATCTTGTTATGACACCTTGCAGGAATCTTGATGAAGTAAGGACTAGGGCCCTTAGGTTCATCCGCCTAGAGGATGACAAAAGGATCCAGGACAGATTGACAGGATCCACCAAACAGGATAAGCAAGGATCCTACTTCAGGAACAACAAATCCAAGTCTTATAACAGATCTGATAACCAGAATGTGCACGCAGTGGAACAAGAAGAGGATGATGAGAATTATCCTCCTATTTCTGAATATTGTTTCTCTGTTGATAACAATGAACTAATCCTTGCAATGCAGAATCTAGGTGAGAAAGCTAGGTGGCCAAGGAAAAGTGACAAACCAGCTGCTACAAAGGATAAATCCAAGTGGTGTGCATATCATGAGGATTTTGGGCATCTCACTGAAGAATGTATTGCACTTAGAAAGGAGATTGGTTATTTGTTGAGCAAGGGGCATTTAAAGGAACTCTTGGGACGAAAGAAGTCAAGAACCCAGGATCCTGAAAGGATCCCGGAAAGGGCTCCTGCTCCTCCGGCAGATGCACAAGTCATAAATTTCATATCCGGTGGATCAGACATCTGTGGTACATCCTTCTCAGCAGCAAAAAGACACGCTAAGGAAACCAAGATGGATAATGGAGACAGACCCGTCAGGACCTCCGTTGTCACCCAGGATAAAGTCATTACTTTTGATGAAGATGATCGTGTTGACATCCAGGATCCTCACCATGACGGTCTCGTAATTACATTGTTTATTTCTAACCACTTTGTTCGCAGGATCCTTATAGATGGAGGAAGCTCTGTGAACAACATTCAGCTGGATGTTCTCAAGAAAATGAACATCCCAGAGTCCGATATTATCCCAAGATCCTCAGTACTTGTGGGATTCAGTGGGGAAACAAAGAATACATTGGGGGACATCAAACTCCCAATCTATATTGAAGGATTGCATTCTTATCAAAAGTTTTGTGTTATTGATTGCTTGTCGTGTTGTAATGTTATCCTTGGCAGGCCATGGATACATGATATGAAGGCAGTTCCATCCACCTATCATCAGTGTGTAAAGCTTCCAAGTCCATGGGGAGTGGTGAAAATTGAGAGTGATCAACAGGAGGCTAAGAATTGCTATACCTCATCAATGAAACCAGCCTCAAGACCAAAGGAGCAATAGCAATTAAAGTATCCTTCAAGAGATGTCTTGGAGGCAAGAGAACAAGATTTGAAAGAAATCCTCATGGATCCTGATGATCCTGAATCCAAGATCTTCATAGGGTCAGGGATCCTTAGCGATATTGAACAAGAGCTAGTATCCTTTCTCAAAAGAAGGAAGACCACCTTTGCCTGGAAACATGAAGACATGACAGGTATATCTAAGGATATAATTACTCACAAACTTGGCATTGACAGGTCATTCAAGCCAATTCATCAAAAGAGGAGGAAGTTTGCACCTGAAAGAAATGCTATTATCCAGGAAGAGGTAGATAAGCTACTTCGAGCAGGTATGATTAGAGAGGTTAAGTATCCAAGATGGTTAGCCAATGTGGTTGTTGTTCAAAAGAAAAATGGAAAGTGGAGGGTATGTGTCGATTTTACAGATTTAAATAAGGCATGTCCCAAGGATCCTTTCCCATTACCCCACATTTACTCCATGGTGGATGCTACCGCGGGTCATGAGTTGTTAACTTTTATGGATGCTTCATCTGGATTTCAACAAATTCAGATGGAACCATCCGATCAAGAGGATACAGCCTTCATGACCCCAACTGGTATATACTGTTATATTGCTATGCCATTTGGATTAAGGAATGCAGGTGCTACTTACCAAAGGCTTGTCAATATGATGTTCAAAAAACAAATTGGATACACTATGGAAGTCTATATTGATGACATGGTGGTTAAGTCCAAAAGAGCTGAGGATCACCTTAAGGACTTGGAGGAAGCATTCAATATCCTTGATAAATTTAATATGAAACTAAATCCTTCTAAGTGTCATTTTGGTGTAAAGGCAGGTAAATTTTTAGGATATATGGTAACAAAGAGGGGCATTGAAGCAAGTCCAGAGCAAATTAAGGCCATCGTGAATATCAAATCTCCTGCCAATGCTAAGGATGTGCAAAGGTTGACCGGCAGGATCGCAGCCTTGAACAGATTCATATCCAAATCCTCAGAAAAGTGCAAGGAGTTCTATGACATCCTGAGGAAAAACAAGAAATTTGAATGGACTGAGAAGCATGAAAGTGCCCTTAAAGCTCTTAAAGATTACCTATCCTCAGCCCCAGCCTTAATGAAACCAGAAAAGGGAGATGTGTTATCCTTATATTTGACGGTATCCTCAAAAGCAGTAAGTGCGGTCCTTGTTAAGGATCACCAAGGTACACAACATCCTGTTTATTATGTAAGTAAGAGCTTACTTGATGCTAAATCTAGGTATTCACATTTAGAAAAACTTATCCTTGCATTAATTATGGCATCTACTAAATTAAGACACTATTTTGAGACTCATGCCATTATTGTTAAAACTAATTTCCCGATTAAGAATGTTCTCAGGAAACCTGAAATGTCAGGAAGGATGGCTAAGTGGGCAGTGAAGTTGAGTGCATACGATATAAGATATGAGCCTAGGACAGCCATTAAATCCCAAGCATTAGCTGACTTTGTGGCAGATTTCAGTAGTGATTTGCAAAAGGAAGCTGAACTAGAAGTCCAACAGCTTGAAGAAACCAAGGATCCTTGGATACTGTTTACTGATGGATCCTCCAATGTGAATGGAACAGGGCTTGGAATACTACTAAAATCGCCACAGGGGGACATAATACCCCACTCCATAGCTTGTGAATTTCAAACTACCAACAATGAGGCTGAATATGAAGCCTTGATAGCTGGTTTGCAAATTGCAAAGCATATGAATATCAGGTATCTTGAGGTACATGTAGATTCTTTATTGATCACTAACCACTTTAATGGATCCTATGCTGTTAAAGGTGAAAAGCTAATCAAATATTTGGAGATAGTCAAAGAATTGGCACTCTCTTTTGTATCCTTTAGTTTGACACAGGTACCAAGGGAAGAGAATGCAGAAGCTGATGCATTAGCCAATCTAGGATCATCTTTGAAGATTCCTGAGGATATTGAGATCCCTATTATCCATATCCTGACCCCTGCTATCAAGGATCATGTAACTATGGAGATAGGAGAAGATTCCGCAATCATCCCCAGTGATGATACCCAATCTCATTCAGGATCATGGATACTCCCAATCATGAGATACATACAACATGGAGAAATTCCCACAGGAGAAAACCCAAGGGCTTTTAAAATTAAGGTATCTCAATTTACAATATTAAATAATATGTTGTATAAACGATCTCTTGCAGGACCATATTTGAGATGCATTGAGGATCCTGAAATTCAAGAAGTCCTAAAGGATTTCCATGAAGGAGATTGTGGAAACCACACTGGGGGCAGGGCATTATTCTCAAGGATCCTGAGAACAGGATACTATTGGCCCACTATGAAGAAGGACGCTGTGGAATATGCCAAGAAGTGTGATCCTTGTCAGAGGCATAGTAATATCCTTCACCAACCAGCAGAGCTCTTGCATCCTATATCTTCTTCTTGGCCATTCATGAGATGGGGAATGGATATAGTTGGAAAGCTTCCTAAGGCACCAGGTGGAAAAGTATTCATGCTTGCTATGACTGATTACTTCTCTAAGTGGATAGAGGCTGAAGCCTTTGCTCAAGTCAGAGAAAAGGAAGTTATATCCTTTATTAAAAGGAATATTATTACTAGATTTGGCATCCCTTCTGAAATTATTTGTGATAATGGATCCCAATTTATTGGGAATAGAACCACTAACTTTTGTGACAGTTGGGGAATTAAGATGATAACATCAACACCAGTCCATCCACAAGCTAATGGTCAGGCAGAATCATCCAACAAGATCATCATCAACAATTTGAAGAAGAAGCTTGGATCCAAGAAAGGAAAATGGGCAGAAGAACTACCTTATGTGCTGTGGGCTGATAGAACAACTCCCAAGAATGCTACAGGCCAAACTCCATTTTCTTTGGTATTTGGGGCAGAGTCAGTGATCCCTACAGAGATGGTGGTTCCAACTGCAAGAACAAGCGTTCGTGATCCTGAAGAAAATGCTGAGAACTTGATTCAAGACTTGGATACTATAGAAGAAATCAGGGATTTAGCAAGGATAAGGATGGCCAATTATCAACAAAGGATGGCTGGAGCTTACAACAAAAATGTCAGGCTCAGGAAATTCCAAGTTGGGGATATGGTATTAAGGAAAGCATTTCAAAACACCACCAATCCTGCTGATGGAAAGCTAGCACCAAAGTGGGAAGGACCCTATTTGATTGAAGCTGAAGCAGGAAAGGGGGCATATCGATTGCTAACAATGGAGGGTGATTTGCTACCTAGAGCTTGGAATGCTGTCCATTTGAAGAAATATTTCATGTGATCATGATCCATGATCCTTACCAGACAAGTATCCTTGAAGGATCCCCGCTGATAGATGATCCTCTTTCTGGTAACATTCCAATCTTAAACTATTTCATTCTTTTTACTCTTATGAGGATAAGGATCCTGCGTCCTTTATCCTCCTTTTACTTAATTTCTGAGTTTTGAAGGTTCAGGCATCCTTAACTAAGCATTGAGTATCCACAGAAGTTTCAAGTTATCTTTTGGGCTAGTCCCCAGTTTGGGCCTGTCCCCAGTTTCGCCAGTAGCGCACGATGATCCTGGTATAGTTCATGGCAATGGGACCAGTACCCGCTTTAGGGGCTGACAATTTCGTTGTACTGGCTATATTCAGGATCCTACATATAATGGTAGACGTACCATACATCCGTTCCTAAGGTTTCTAACGTTTTCACGTTAGCTAAGGTTTTGGCATTTTCATGTCACTAAGTTTGGATAGTCGCCAGTAAGGGCCATACTCCAGTTTACATACGATCCTTTGGGCTTGTCCCCAGTTATCCTTTGGGCTTGTCCCCAGTTATCCTTTGGGCTTGTCCCCAGTTATCCTTTGGGCTTGTCCCCAGTTATCCTTTGGGCTTGTCCCCAGTCACTAACATTCATCTTATGATGGCTCAATTCCAAGCAATATCCTATTTCAGGTTTGTGAAGATAAATGGCCAAAAATTCTCGACCCTTACTTTCAACTAAGGTTTGTATCTTGGGTTATCCTAATTTTAAGTGTTGAAGGATAGGATCCTAACTTGGGTTCTCAGGTATGATCCTAAACTGTTTTGATTTTATTCATTATGTGTTTGAGTGACACTTATCCTTTGACAACTGAAGTTATGATCCTTAAATTATTTTTATGTGATCCTTGGTCATATCCTTAATTCTTAAGGGATTTTTTTTAAACTTTTTCTTTACTTGATAAGTTTAAACGACATGGACATCACAATAAATTGAAAAATAAAATATCAATAAGGATAACAACACAGGATATAGCCAAAAAATTAAAGTCATTTTATTCACAAAAGCTTAAACCCTTTTAAGGTTGTCAAAATTACCTACCCCGAGCATCTACCAGCAATACGTGGCCCGTCCGCTGGGGTAGGTAAAGGGTGTCTATTGTTCATAGGTTTTTCAAGTGCAGGAATCAAAAGACGGCAGGATCACAATGGCTTCATCCCCCAAACAGAGGATCCCTCCACCAGTTGTAATCCTACCTATTGTCCAAAGGATCATTCATGATCCTTAACCCTAATAGCTATTGTTTAGTTATTACAGACCATCATTGTTTTAAAAACATCACAACCACAAAAAACTAATACCAAATTTAAAAATTGGGCTCCGACTACGTCTAGGAATGTCCATCATTGCCCAATCACGCAGCCTACACCTTCGCTGCATCTTCATCCCCTCCAGCTTCGGTATCCTTCACCAGATCCTTTCCACTGCTTCCAGCCTCAATCGCTAAAACCTCCTCATCATCTTCAAGATCAGCCAACCTCGCTTTCCAGCCCTCAACATCCCAGCTGCTTCTGTCGAAGTTAGGATCTTGAGCTTCCTAGGCCATCTTTAGTTTTGTCTGATACATTGTGATGGCAGCGGAGACCTTTGCACCTTCTATGAGATCATGCTTCTCGTAGTCGGTGTCGATCAAGATTTTAGCTGTCTTAGTCTTGGCATCTTGAAGGGCTTTTTCAAGATCAGCGATCTTAAGATCCTTAAGCACTGCAACTTGTTGGAGGTCAGCAATCTTCTTATCCAGCTCCTCGACGTTTCCCACATAATCTTCAATCTCAGCAAATTTCTGCAAAGAAAAAGACAAAGCAATTCAAGATCAGATGATCCTCAAATGAGTAGGATACCTAAGCAGAATTGATGATCCTCACGTCGTTAAAGTATTCGAGGAACTGGTGGCGGATCAGTGGTAGGCCTTGTAGGTCCTCTATATCAGAAGTTTTCCTCTTCTTGCCACCCCTTCCTTTAGTGGGTACCTTGGGAATGGAGACGCTAGGACTGGCAGTGGTCCTCTTTATCCTGGATCGAACAGCATCAAGGTCGGCCGTGTTGAACTGGGAGGCAGGCTTGGAAGATTTTCTGGCACCTACATATTTAAAGCAAGATAAGTATCCTTATCCTATTTCAATTTAACTATTTATCTTAATATTCAACTATACAAAAAGCAGGATACTTACTTGACATGGTGATGGAACCTGAGGATACTTCTTGTGAGTCTTGGGTGTCTATCTTGAATGACCTTATTTCAGGATCAAGCCTCTGAAAAGTAGCAAGCCTTTCCTTGGTTGCGGGTGTTGTGATAAGGTGCGAAACAGAGATAGCTGCATAACACAAGACAAAAAGGGGTTAGTGATCCTTTCACAAGAGCAAGATTACCTGGTGATCCTTCTCAGGATTCTCTGTCCTACCATTGGTGGACCACTTCCTGGGTAAATGCTTTCCGTTTGGAATGGTATCCCTCCTGACAAAGAAGAAGCGTCGTTTCCAATTTGTGTCATTCTTGGTGGCTTTAAAAATGGGATGTTCTTCGCCGGGTTTTCGCTTAAACAGATATCGATGGGATCCAAACGTCGTGAGATCATACATCTCTGTCAGTTCTGGCATTCCTAAATCAATCCCTTCCTGCTCTATGATCCTCTCCAGGGTATACAAGACCCTCCAAATCATCGGCATAGCTTGGATGTAAGAGATGCCGGTAAGGGAAAAGAAGGATTGGGTAAAGTCTGGAAAAGGATAGGTGTATCCTATGGTGAATGGAGTAGCTGGAAAGGCAACCCATGTTTCAGAAACATAGTCGCTCAGAACCGTAGGATCGGAAGGTCTGAAAAAGGCGTTCGCCGGAAAGCAATGACGGATCTTATCTATTTGAGCATCGGTAAAGCAACACCTTTCATTCGCTGAGTCCTTGATGATCCCTGGACTCTTCAAGGGGCTATCTTTCTGGTGATCCTTGGCAGGGGAGGACCGGAGCATCATTCTTAACGAGATGATGGTAAAGAAAGAAAAACAGAGCAAGAGAAGGAGAAGTAAGAGAAGAGATACCTGATTGATCTTCGACTGAGAATTTAAAGGGAGTTTCTTCGGATTTAAATGCATATTGATCCTATCTCTAACTCCTATTTATAATGATGATTTGCAGGATTGTCACTTCAGTGACGTCAGCTTTGCAATGGCTAGTCCGTCTTCAACGGCTAGTTATCCGTTAGTTTGCTACGGATAAGATCAACAAAATACAACTCGTTTATTTACATATTTACTCCTTATATTTTGGGGGCAATTGTTAGGGGTGGATTTCTAAATGACCCGTGATCCTCAATTATTATCCTGTTTGGTGATCCTTACTTCTGTGTCAGTTAGTGATCCTCAGAAGTGCCTCAGGATCAGGATCATGGATCATCCTAAGGATCCTTATACTAATGATTGTCTGTTTTGAATTCGTAACTGTTTTGCAGGAATATCAATTGGGACTTGGTCTTGGCGATATTTCTGGAGAATATTCTAAATCTATTCCGCACGTGCTTGGTCAGAAATGGACGTTGTGGAGTCGTGGAAGACTTGCACGTTTTGCGGAATGTTAGTTAGCTTTGATATTTTCTATTTGTAAAGGGGTAGCGAGCTATATTAGTGACACTTAGCTATTTTTGGCTACACACACACTCATACAACCGCTCTCACTGGCTCTCGACAAACACTTAGCATTTTTCATACATTTCTACACGTTACACTATAGGGATCCTTGTACTTAGCTCGCTATCATCCGAAGTTGTAACAGATTGTTTGTTTAATTTGAGTTGGTGATCGGTAGTTTCCATCACCCGGGGTTTTTTGTGCCGGAGATCAACTCTTGATCAAGGGCTTTTTCCCCGTATAAATCTTCGTGTCATTTGTTCATTACACTTCATAGTGATCCTTATTATTGTCCATCAATTCAAGCATCATACCTCACAACAGAAAGTTTGGTTACATTGTCATTGCTTGATTTTTGACCAAAACAATTACCATTTCGAGTGGTTAAGGAAAACCTCATATAATATAGCACAAGTATGGACTTAAATCTGTAAATATGAATAGGAGTGGATTCTTTTTCTTTAATTGAAACCGAAGAGGGAATGTCGCAAGTTTTGGAAAGGAACCTATTATGGGTGAAATTCTACAGTCTAGGATCCAAGTGTCTAAGGATCCTGAGCTAGTTCAGGATCCTGATTTCGACTTTTCCAAGATCCTGACCAGTATCCTGAATACTAACGAATAATGTTTCTTTCTCTTTGACTTGTTTTCACAGGTAAATCATAACGAATAAGATTTAGTCTATGGTAATAAAAGAGAAGTGCAATGAAGAATATGTGGAATGAGTCATATAAAACGTATTGATTGCGTCATTCCTGAAGAATTGGTCAAGAAGTTATAGAAAACGAGTAAAAGATGCAGAGAAAGTGGTTTACAACGACCACAAGTGAAGACTAACTAATCTCCAGGATTCTCGGAGATCTAGGGATCTCAGACAGGTTCAGGATCCTGAGCCTCAGTGCTACTAACCCTTATTTTCCACCCTTGGTATCATTCACAGGAATATTCCTAGGCAACGTCTATAAGATGAGGAAATTCTGAATTATCGTTAAATAGGTTGAAGAAAACAAGCTGAATTAGTCTATAACGTTCAAAAGAGCATATTCTCAGGATCCCGGGAATAGTGGAAAGTTTGTTAGTATTTGATTTGAGCTTTGTACTATAAATAGGCTTGATCTGATCGTTTTAGGCATATCATACACTCACTACTCACTCACACACACTCGAAAAACACTGTGTAATAATTTAGCAATCAATCAATCAATCAAGCTCCATACTTGTAATTTTTCGAGTTATTAATCATATCGGAGCTAGGTAGTTGCTAGCTCCTGAGGTTTTTTTGTGCCGACGATCCTCTCTTGTGGTGATCAAGGGCTTTTCCCCCTAACAAATTACTTGTGTTCATCTTTATTTACAACACTCATCCATTCTTTATCGTATTTTTACTGTTTTATCAAACTTGTACAAACCAGAAACCTGTTTCCTAAACTAAGAATCCTGACAGTCTGCCCAGGATCCTCAACAACAAACTTATCATTTTCAAGAGCACCTCACCTCACTTTCTCAATTTAGTTACTAAATTGATCTTGTTAATTTTTTACCAAAACAAAACCCATGGCTAGTTGATAATGTCCCATTAGTTCTTCAATTATGGGAACTGTTTTGGTCAAAAATCACACAAGGATAATCCAACCAAATCTGATTTTGTGAGGTGTGATGCTTGGTTAATTGTATGAATGACAAGTATATGAAATAAACGATGAACACCGAGATTTATACGAGGAAAAAGCCCTTGATCAATGAATGATCTCCGGCATAAAAAACCTCGGGTGATGGAAACTACCGATCACCAAATATATTGCAAAAAACAATAATGATCCTTGTACAACTTCGGAAGAAAACAAGCTCAATACAATGAATTGCTAGTATAAGTGTGTGTTTTTGCTAAGTGTTTGCAGAGAATTCGAGTGTTGTGTGTTTTTTCTGTGGTGTGTTCGACTTACGCCTCAAATGAGCTCGTTTTCCCCTTAAAAGATAAGAAATATCCAGCAACAAACTTTCCTAAAAAGGTGGAGGTCACCCATGTTCTCCAAAACGGTTATTTCTTCATTAAGGACGTGCCTATGAAGCATATTCCATGAGATTCCAGCAAAGACTAAGCCACCTGCATATAAACATTAAAACCGTGACAATTGTTAGAAATCATAAGTTCTGTTAAGGATCCTGGATCCTCAGACTCTGGATCCTCAGACTCCCTGCATCATCCATTAAGGATCCGTGATCCATGCCCAGTCTCAAGATAGATGATCCTTAGCATAAAATTCATGCCCTAACAATTGCCCCCAATATGGCAGTTGTGATAAGGATTCACAACTGTCATATTTCCGTTAGAAGCGGACTAGCCGTTGCTGCGGGTAACTAGTCGTTACACTGCCTGTCGTCACTGATAAGACCTGCTATAATCATCATTGCAAAATATAGAGTTAGAGATAACTCCTCAAATGCCTTTACAGACAAGAAGATCCTTCTGTTTGTGGAGAATGAATCCTTCTACACAGTTCGCTATTAACCTTCCTGCACTTTAATTTTTGTATAGACACTTTAACTGTTAGATAGCCTTATCCGGCCTGGGTACGGTTTTGCTGGTGAAATCCAGGCCAGATGATTTGATACATAATGAATGGGTAATAACATTAAACTTTTTTAGCTACAACTGTTGTTGTTTCTTTCCTCTTTATTTTTCATGTATGCTTTCTTTTTTCAAAGATATCATCGCCAAACAACTGGAAAGTTATTGGAAATCTGATGATAATGTTAAACTTTTAACAGAAAACTTGAAGTGTTCATACAAATGTGGATCAATGATTCTTAACCAAAAAGGATAAGAGACAACTTACAGCTTAGAAAAAGTTAGAATATAACATACCAGAGAATCCAAGTTAGGATTCTATATCCTTGTAAATTATCGCTGAATAAACAAACTGTGAAAGGTAAAGTTTCTAGGATCCAGGATCCTTATTTTCTGAACTTGTATAACTTTAGAGCTCCAAGATCCTGTAAGAAAAACAAACTTGGGACCAAGCCAAATAATTGGGAATGAACCCATAATAACTGGGGACAAGCCCAAATAAACTGGGGACAAGCCCAAATAAACTGGGGACAAGCCCAACAAACTGGGGACAAGCCCAAAGGATCTTGTGTAAACTGGAGTATGGCCCTCACTGGCGACTATCCAAACTTAGTGACATGAAAATGCCAAAACCTTAGCTAACGTGAAAACGTTAGAAACCTTAGGAACGGATGTATGGTACGTCTACCATTATACGTAGGATCCTGAATACAGCCAGTACAATGAAATTGTCAGCCCCTAAAGCGGGTACTGGTCGCATTGCCTTGAACTGCACCAGGATCATCATGCGCTACTGGCTAAACTGGGGACAAGCCCAAAAACTGGGGACAAGCCCAAATAACTGGGGATAAGCCCATAAACTTTGGAGAGTTGGCCAACCACTTTGATCTTCTGTAAAATGATAACAACTCTGCAAAAGCTTAAACTTTGTGAAAATAGATGTTAACTGATTAACATCTTTAACTTATGATAAGTAATAAGAATAAAATGAATGAAAATGAAAGTAATGTGTTACCAAATGTAGAATCATATATCCTTTGAGGATCCCGGATCCTTAATCAGAATACTGGTATCGCTGAGGATCCCTGATCCTTCTTACTTAAAGTATTTTTTGAGATAAACAGCATTCCAAGCTCTTGATAGGAGATCATCATCCATTGTTAAAAAGCGATATGCCCCCTTTCCTGTTTCAGCTTTAATTAGATGCGAGCCTTCCCATTTTGATGCTAATTTGCCATCAGCCGAATTCGTAGTGTTTTGGAATGCTTTCCTTAGCACAACATCACCAACTTGATATATTCTGATCCTAACATTCTTGTTGTATGCTCCAGCCATTCTTTGTTGATAACTGGCCATCACTTCTTTTTCTCTGACTTGAGCAAAGGCTTCAGCTTAGGATGCTGAGGCTCCGCTGGTTGATGAAGGATATTGCTATGTCTTTGACAAGCATCACATTTCTTTGCATATTCCACATCATCCTTCTTCATGGTAGGCCAATAGTATCATATTCTAAGGATCCTTGAGAATAGTGCTCTGCCCCCAGTATGGTTTCCACAATCTCCTTCATGAAAATCCTTTAGAACTTCTTGGATTTCAGGATCCTCGATGCACCTTAGATATGGACCTGCAAGAGATCGTTTATATAACATGTTATTTAGTATGGTGAATTAAGATACCTTGACTTTGAAAGATCTACGATTTTCTCCAGTAGGAATCTCTCCATGTTGTATATATCTCAGGATCGGAAGGATCCAGGATCCTGAATTTGATTGTGCACCATCACTAGGTATGATTGCAGAATCTTCTACTATCTTCATAGCTGTGTGATCCTCAATAGCAGGAGCTAAGATGTGGATAATGGGAATTTTAATATCCTCTGGAATTTTCAGTGATGATCCAAGGTTGGCTAAAGCATCAGCTTCTGCATTTTCTTCCCTGGGTACCTGTGTTAGACTGAAAAAAGCAAAAGAATCTGCCAATTTCTTGACTATTTGTAAGTACTTGATTAGCTTTTCACCTTTGACAGCATAAGAACCGTTATAATGATTAGTAATTAATAGGGAATCTACGAATACTTGAAGATACCTGATCCTCATATTCTTAGCTAATTGCAAACCTGCTATCAAGGCCTCACACTCTGCCTCCTGATTAGTGGTTTGGAATTCACATGCAATGGATTAGGGTATAATGTCCCCCTGTGGCGATTTTAGTGGTGTGCTTTGTCTAGTTCCTTTAACATTTGAAGCTCCATCCGTGAAGAGTGTCCAAGGATCCTTGGTCTTCTCAAGTTGTTGAACTTCTAGTTCAGCTTCCCTTTGTAGATCACTACTGAAATCAGCCACAAAGTCAGCTAAAGCTTGGGACTTGATGGCAGTCCTCGGTTCATACTTAATGTCATATGCAATAAGCTTGATTGCCCACTTTGCCATTCTACCTGACATTTCAGGTTTCCTGAGGACATTCTTAATTGGAAAGTTAGTCTTAACAATAGTAGCATGAGTTTCAAAGTAATGGCGTAATTAGTAGACGCCATAATCAAAGCAAGGATAAGTTTTTCTAAATGTGAATACCTGGATTCAGCATCAAGCAAATCTTTACTTACATAATATACAGGATGTTGTGTACCTTCATGATCCTTAACAAGGATCGCACTTACTGCTTTAGCTGAAACAGCTAAGTATAAGGATAATGATTCTCCATTTTCTGGTTTCATCAGGGCTGGTGCTGAGGATAGATAATCCTTAAGAGCCTTGAGTGCAGCTTCATGCTTATCAGTCCACTCAAACTTCTTATTCTTCCTCAATATGTCTTATCTGCCTTGAGCAATTTATCTACCTCTTCTTGGATAATGGCATTCCTTTCAAGTGAAACTTTCCTTCTTTTTGGGTGTATTGGCTTGAAAGACCTGTCAATACCAAGTTTGTGAGTAATAACATCCTTAGATATACCTGTCATGTCTTCATGTTTCCAAGCAAAGGTAGACTTTCTTCTTTTCAAGAAGGATACTAAATCCTGCTCAATGTTGTCTAGGATCCCGGATCCTATAAAAATTTTGGATTCAGGATCCTCTGGGTTCAACAGAATATCCTTGACGTCTTGCTCTCTTGCCTCCATGACGTCTTGCTCTCTTGGAGGCTGGTTTCATTGAAGAAGTGTAACAGTTCTTTGCCTCCCGATGATCACTTTCTATCTTCACCACATTCCATAGAGTTGGGAGCTTGAAACATTGATGATATGTTGAGGGGGACTGCCTTCATATCGTGTATCCATGGCCTGCCAAAGATAACATTACAGCAAGATAAGCAATCAATAACATAGAATTTTTGAACAGAATTCACTCCCTCTATATAAATAGGAAGTTTGATGTCCCCCAATGTAATCTTTGTCTCTCCACTGAATCCCACAAGGACAGATGATCTTGGGACAATATCAGATTCAAGGAAGTTCATTCTTTTGAGGACATCCAACTGGATTATGTTCACTGAGCTTCCCCCATCAATGAGAATCCTGTGAACAAAATGGTTAGATATAAATAATGTAATAACCAAACCGTCATGATGAGGATCCTGTATGTCCACACGATCATCCTCATCAAAGGATATGACTTTTTCTTGGGTAAGAATGGAAGTTCGAATAGGTCTGTCCCCATTCTCAATCTTTATTTCCTTTGCATGTCTTTTCGCTGCTGAGAACCTCCGGAGATGAAATGGATGATTTGAGCATCAGCTGGTGGAGGAGGAGCTTTTTCAGGAACTTTCTCAGAATCCTGGATCCTTGACTTTTTCCTTCCAAGCAATTCCTTCAAGTATCCTTTGCTCAAAAGATAACCTATCTCCTTCCTTAATGCTATGCACTCATCTGTGAGATGACCAGAATCCTCATGGTAAGCACACCATTTCGATTTGTCTTTGGTAGTGTTTTGGTCAAAAAATCAGGCTAAGATAATGTAACCAAATCTTTGTTGTGAGGTGTGATGCTTGAATCAATGAACAATGTCAAGGATAACTCAGAAATGTAACGAATAAATGACACAAGGATTTATACGAGGAAAAACCCTTGATCAAGAGTTGATCTCCGGCACAAAAAACCTCGGGTGATGGAAACTACCGATCACCAACTAAGATTAATCAAAAGAAGTTTACAACTCGGGATGATAACAAGCTTGTTACAAGGATCACTAGTGTGTAATGTGCAAAAATGTATGAAATCGCCGAGTAGTGTTCGAGAGCTGATTGAGAACTGTTGCGAGAGTGTGTGTATGCCAAAATTAGCTAAGTGTTCTACTCAAGCTTGTTATCCCCATTTTAAATTAGAAATAACTAAAATAACAAACTGTCCGACAATTATGCAAGCTCCCCACGATCTCCACAACGTCCACAAGAGCCAAGCACGTGCGGAATATTTAGGGAATATGCTCCAGGAATTTCGGTGAGACTTGGTCCATGCCTTTGCTCCTGCAAAACAAGCTTACGTACAAGGTAGATAATTATTAGTATAAGGATAACAATAAGGATCCTGAATCATGATCCTGCAACACCTGCTGAGGATCCTTAATTCAAACAGAATTGAGGATCCATGATCCTGGCAGCACTTGAGGATCCGTGATCCTTAGGATTGGAAAATCCTCCCCTAACAATTGCCCCCAAAATATAAGGAGTAAAGTGTAAATTATCGACTTATATTTTCTTGATCTTATCCGTAACAAACTAACGGATATATAGCCGTTAGGATTGAACTATCTGTTGCAGATCCTACGTCACTTGAAGCGACATCCCTGCAAAATCATCATTATAAATTCAAGTTAGAGATAAGGATCCGGAAGCATTTAAATTCATGCGTTTCACCCTTTAAATCCTCATTCGAAGATCAAACATGTACTTCTCTCTCCTTTCTCTCTTCACATTCTTGCTATGTTTCTTCTTTCTTCATCATCTCTGAATCACAATGAAGTTACGATCATCCCCTGCTAAGGATCATCGGAAAGACAGTCCCTTGAAGAGCCAAGGGATCATCAAAGATTCTCCGAAGGAACGTTGCTGCTTTACTGACCCGGATATAGATCGAATCCGTCACTGCTTTCCGGCAGACTCTGTTTTTAAACCTTTTGATCCTACCATCTTGAGTGACTTTATCTCTGAAACCTGGGTTGCATTTCCAGCTACCCCATTTCTGATCGGATATTCCTATCCTTTTCCTGCTTTCACCCAGTCCTTCTTCTCCCTTACCGGCATATCCTATGTTCAGGCAATGCCAATGATGTGGAGGATTTTGTTTACCCTTGAATGGATCATTGAGCAGGAGGATATAGAGTTAGGAATGTCTGAACTTGCTGAACTGTACAACCTTGTGAGCTATGGTTCACACCGCTTTCTATTCAAACACAAACCCGGCGAACCTCACCCAATTCTGAAAACCACCAAGAATGACACCAACTGGAAGAGACGTTTCTTCTTCGTTCGAAGGGATTCTATCCCGGATGGGAAGGATCTTCCCAGAAAATGGGCCACCCATGGTAGGATAGGGGATCCTTAAAGAAGGATCATAGGATAACCTATCTCCGCTGAGGATCACTAACCCCTTTTTGTATCTTTTGTGCAGCTATATCTGTTTCTCACATCATTTCATCACCTGCAACCAAGGAGAGGATCACCGCTTTCCGGAACCTTGATCCTGCAATAAGATCATTCCGAGCAAACAACAAGGATTCCTAAGAAGTATCCTCAGGCTCAGTCACGATGTCAAGTAAGTATCCATGTTTGCATGTAATTAAATAAAAATAAAACAAGAAGACTTATCTGTTATTTTGGATTGACAGGCGCTGGGAAATCCTCCAAGTCAGCCACTCGCTTCAGTGTTAGAGATCTTAGCGTTGTGGCTCCTCGCTCCGAAAGAAAGAAAACTGCTGCTAGCCCAAGTGCCGTAGTCCCCAAGCCTATTACCTCCAAGGGAAAGAAAAGGAAAGCCTCTGAGGCTGACAATCTTGAAGGCTTGCCTCTTATCCGCCACCAGTTCCAGGAATACTTTGCTGATGTAAGGATCACTGGTTCTGCTTAATTATCCTGCCCACTTGAGGATCATGTGATCCTGAACTTTACCTTGTCTTCTTTGCAGAAATTTGCTGAGGTCGAAATGCTGTTTGATGCATATGTCGAGGAGGCGAAGCAGAAGCATGTGGAGTATCAAAAATTCTTCCTGGCCAAGGATCAAACTATCTCTCGCCTTGAGAAGGATCTTGCTCTGGCAAAGCAACAGGTGGTCATGACCCACATAAATGCTGATCATGAGAAAGCTGAGCTGCTGGAGGATGCTAAAGTCTCTGCTGCCATCACTATGTATAAGATCAAGCTGCAAATGGCTCAGGAGGCTGAGGATCCTGACTTCGACAGGACCACTTGGGACAAGGAGGGCTGGAAGGCGAAGCTGGCTGAGCTAGACGACGAGGAGGAGGCTACAGAGGTCTTGGTGATTGAGGCAAGCGGCAGCGGGAAGGACCAGGCTGGTGGTGATGATGCTGGTGGTGATGCAGCCAAGGTGTGAGCTGCTGAAATGGGCGATGATGGACATTTCTAGACTCGGCCGGAGCCCATTTTTTAGGATTTGGTAGTGGTTTTTTGGTTGTGATGTTTTGAAACAATGTTGGGTTGTACTTTGAACAATAGTTTTTAGGATTATGGATCATGGATCCTTAGACAATAGGTAGGATAATAGGTGGTGGAGGGATCCTCTGTTTGGGGGATGAAACCACTTGTTATCCTGCCATCTTTTATTTCCTGCACTTTAAGACCTGTTAACAATGGACACCCTTTGCCAACCCAAGTGGACGGGCCACGTATTGCTGGTAGAAGCTTGGGTAGGCAATTTTGACAACCTTAAAAAGGGTTTAACTTTTGTGAATAAATAAAACTTTAACTTTTTGGCTATTTCCTGTGTTGTTATCCTTGTGAATCCTTTATTTTTCTACTGTTGTTATTCATTTCCTTTGAATTTGTAAGTAAAGAATAAAGGTTTAATAAATCATGTTTAAAAGTTTTAGGATATGATCAAGGATCAAATATCCTATAGTCGATAAATTCAGAAAAGTTATGTAACTTAAGGATCATTAGTTCTGTTGTCAAAGGATAAGGGTCACTTATAAATAATGAATAAAATCAAAGTGATTAAGGACCATACCTGAGAATCCAAGTTAGGATCCTAACCTTTAACATTTTTAATCAGGATAATCAAAAGACAAACCTCAGTAAAAGGTAAGGATCAGGGATCCTTATCTGTTTAACTTCGCAAACCTGAACCTGAAACAAAATATAACTTGGGACTAAGCCAATATAAGAGAAAAGTTAGTAACTGGGGACAAGCCCAACAATTCTGGGGACAAGCCCAATATACTGGGGACAAGCCCAAAGGATAACTGGGGACAAGCCCAAAAGATAACTGGGGACAAGCCCAAAGGATAACTGGGGACAAGCCCAAAGGATAACTGGGGACAAGCCCAAAGGATCTTGTGTAAACTGGAGTATGGCCCTCACTAGCGACTATCCAAACTTAGTGACATGAAAATGCCAAAACCTTAGCTAACGTGAAAACGTTAGAAACCTTAGGAACGGATGTATGGTACGTCTACCATTATACGTAGGATCCTGGATACAGCCAGTACAATGAAATTGTCAGCCCCTAAAGCGAGTACTGGTCCCATTGCCATGAACTGTACCAGGATCATCGTGCGCTACTGGCGATACTGGGGACAGGCCCAAATAACTGGGGTCAAGCCCAAATAACTGGGGTCAAGCCCAAATAACTGGATACTTCTGTGGATACTCAATCCTTTGTTAAGGATAACTAAACCTTCTGCAAAACTCAGAATCAAGTGAAAGGAGGATAAAGGATCCAGGATCCTTATCCTTGTATATAGGATAATTAAATAATGAAATAAATTGAGATTAGATCATTACCTAGATGAGGATCACTTATCTTCTAAGGATCCTTCAAGGATACTTGTTATGAAAGTGGCTAAGGATCATGGATCCTTATCAAATGAAGTATTTCTTCAAGTGGACAGCATTCCAAGCTCTTGGTAGCAAATCACCTTCCATTGTTAGCAATCTATATGCCCCCTTTCCTGCCTCAGCTTCGATTAGGTAGGGGCCTTCCCACTTTGGTGCCAACTTTCCATCAGCAGGATTTGTGGTATTTTGAAATGCTTTCCTTAATACCATATCACCAACTTGGAATTTCCTGATCCTGACATTTTTGTTATAGGCTCCAGCCATCCTTTGTTGATAACTAGCCATCCTTATCCTTGCCAAATCCCTGAGTTCTTCTATAGTATCCAAATCTTGAACCAAGTTTTCAGCATTTCCTTCAGGATCATGGATGCTTGTTCTTGCAGTAGGAACCACCATTTCTATAGGGATCACTGATTCTGCCCCAAATACTAAAGAAAATGGAGTTTGGCCAGTAGCATTCTTGGGATTTGTCCTGTCAGCCCATAATACATAAGGTAGTTCTTCTGCCCATTTTTTCCTTTCTTGGATCCAAGCTTCTTCTTTAAGTTGTTGATGATGATCTTGTTGGATGATTCTGCCTGACCATTAGCTTGTGGGTGGACTAGTGTTGATGTTATCATCTTAATCCCCCAGCTGTCACAAAAGTTAGTAGTTCTACTCCCAATAAATTGGGATCCATTATCACAAACAATTTCAGAAGGAATACCAAATCTAGTAATAATGTTTCTTTTAATAAAGGATATCACTTCCTTTTCTCTGACTTGAGCAAAGGCTTCAGCCTCTATCCACTTGGAGAAGTAATCAGTCATAGCAAGCATGAATACTTTTCCACCAGGTGCCTTAGGAAGCTTACCAACTATATCCATTCCCCATCTCATAAATGGCCAAGAAGAGGATATAGGATGCAAAAGCTCTGCTGGTTGATGAAGGATATTACTATGTCTCTGACAAGGATCACACTTCTTGGCATATTCCACAACATCCTTCTTCATAGTAGGCCAATAGTATCATATCCTCAGGAACCTTGAGAATAATGCCCTGCCCCTAGTGTGGTTTCCACAATCTCCTTCATGAAAATCCTTTAGGACTTCTTGGATTTCAGGATCCTCAATACATCTTAGATATGGACCTGCAAGAGATCGTTTATATAACATGTTATTCAATATTGTGAATTGAGATACCTTGATTTTGAAAGCCCTGGGGTTTTCTCCTGTAGGAATCTCTCCATTTTGTATGTATCTCATGATTGGAAGGATCCATGATCCTGAATGAGATTGTGTATCATCACTAGGGATGATTGCAGAATCCTCTCCTATCTCCATGGCTACATGATCCTCAATAGCGGGGGTTAGTTAGTGGATAATAGGGATCCTGATATCCTCTGGAATCTTCAAGGATGATCCTAGATTGGCCAATGCATCAGCTTCTGCATTCTCTTCCCTTGGTACCTGTGTCAAACTAAAGGAAACAAAAGAGAGTGCCAATTCTTTGACTATCTCTAAATATTTGATTAGCTTTTCACCTTTAACAGCATAGGATCCATTAAAGTGATTAGTAATTAACAATGAATCTACATGTACCTCAAGATACCTGATCCTCATATGCTTGGCAATTTGCAAACCAGCTATCAAGGCTTCATATTCAGCCTCATTGTTAGTAGTTTGAAACTCACAAGCTATGGAGTGAGGTATTATGTCCCCTTGTGGCGATTTTAGTAGTATTCCAAGTCCTGTTCCTTTGACATTAGAAGCTCCATCAGTGAAGAGTATCCAAGGATCCTTAGTTTCTTCAAGCTGTTGGACTTCTAATTCAGCTTCCCTTTGCAAGTCACTACTGAAATATGCCACAAAGTCAGATAAGGCTTAAGATTTAATGGCAGTCCTTGGTTCATATCTTATATCATAAGCACTAAGCTTCACTGCCCACTTAGCCTTCCTTCCTGACATTTCAGGTTTCCTGAGAACATTCTTAATTGGAAAATTAGTCTTAACAATAATGGCATGAGTTTCAAAATAATGTCTTAATTTAGTAGATGCCATAATTAATGCAATGATAAGTTTTTCTAAATGTGAATACCTGGATTCAACATCAAGCAAACTCTTACTTACATAATAAACATGATGTTGTGTACCTTCGTGATCCTTAACAAGGACCGCACTTACTGCTTTAGAGGATACCGCCAAATATAAGTATAATATATCCCCTTTTTCTGGTTTCATCAAGGCAGGGGCTGAGGATAGGTACTCCTTAAGAGCTTTGAGAGCATTTTCATGCTTTTCGGTCCACTCAAATTTCTTGTTCTTCCTCAAAATGTCGTAGAATTCCTTGCATTTTTCTGAGGATTTGGATATGAACCTGTTCAAGGCTGCGATCCTGCCTGTCAATCTTTGCACATCCTTGGCGTTGGCAGGAGCTTTGATGTTCACAATAGCCTTAATTTGCTCTGGACTTGCTTCAATGCCTCTTTTTGTCACCATATAGCCTAGGAATTTACCTGCTTTAACACCAAAGTGACACTTGGAAGGATTTAATTTCATATTAAATTTATCAAGGATATTGAATGCTTCCTCCAAGTCTCTAAGGTGATCCTCAGCCTTCTTAGACTTAACCACCATGTCATCTATGTAGACTTCCATCGTGTGTCCAATTTGTTCCTTGAACATCATATTGACTAGCCTTTGATAAGTATCACCTGCATTTCTTAGTCCAAATGGCATAGCAATATAACAATATATACCTGTTGTTATGGGCCATTTTCTGAGTATGCATGCTGACTAATATCCTGCTTTTTATTGTTTATCTATGATCAGGATACTGGACGGGGATACTGCTAACATCCTGGGTGATATCCTGAGGTATATCGAATTAATCACGTGCAGGTTAAAGACTGGGACTTGCCAACGGTCAAGTGGACTCCATCTCCTCAAGACTCGGGCGTATTTGTTAAAGGAGAGACGTTGAGCCCGAAAGACCAGGTCTCCAACGTTCAACTAAGGAATATTCGTTGGATCCCGGTTATGTAGGATAGTTAGTTACATTTGTTTTACTATAAATAGATGGGGGCGGATCAGATTAAGGCACTCAACTTACACATTTTCAAACACTTTCTCTCTAGCTCATCGCAAACACTACACACAACACTTGTACTCGAATTACATTGTAACACATAGTTGATCCGCACCACATCCTGCACTGTATCCTGATATTTGAAGCAATAGAAGAACAAGGCAGCTGCGATTCTCAGCTCCCGAGGTTTTATGCCGGCGATCTAGATTGATCAAGGGCTTTCCTCGTACATCACGTGTCAACCTTTACTTTTTTGCTCATTGTTTGATCATAGATACAGCTCTATATCCTGAGCCGTATCCTGAAACTGTTTTCATATCAAATTCGGTTAACACATTTTATACACATAATTTTAGCACACTACCTCACTTAACTAATTTGATCACTAAATTGCTTAGGTAATTTTAGACCAAAACAATTTAGCGCCCACCGTGGGGCAAGTGGTGCTACTTTTACTAAAAATCTTTGTGAAATCGTTAATCGGTTTTCTATTTTCAAAACTTTTCGCCACATTGTTTACAATGGCCTCAAGATCAAACATGAGCTCCTCTACTATGTCTGCTGCAACCTCTGCTACTACCGGTTCAGTGCTTCCACCACCTCCTCCAAGGATGCCATTTTCTTCACAATCTCAAGATGTTATCCCTACTCGGAGTGTTCAAGGATCTGCTCCCGTTTTACCCTCTAATGATGAAATTCTGACTTTATTTGGAAGTGTGCAGGAACAAATGAGGCAGCAACATGAGACTAATCAAATGCTGTTAAGAGAAATACAACTCTTAAAAGCTAGCTCGAGCAGACCTGCTGAAGAAACTGTCACTCCTATACAGCCCAGGGCTTTGAACTTCAGTTCCGCAGTCTACACTGAGGATAACAGGGGGAATATCGTCCCAAGCCACTCTCAGAATCATACCCCTGAGATACCCTCTTCGGTCAGGATGTCGACTGTGAGGAGTTCAGGATTTGCTTCAGGATATGGCCAAAATCCTCAGACCGGTAATGTGTCAAATAATAACATTCTTGCTACTAACAACAATGGCTCTTTGTAGGATGCAGGTATGACGTCAACATTTACCCGGGAGCTCCAAAAATTGAAGGACATGATATCCAGTGTACCTGGAGTGGTCCAGCCAATTCCGAAAGTATCCCAAGACAGCCACAGGATATCTCGCTTTGCATATCCTATCTGTGATGCTGAAATACCAAAAAGATTCCAGACTCCCAACATGAAACTGTATGACGGGACTACGGATCCTGAGGAACATATTGCCCAGTATAGGGAACGGATGGAAATCAATCCTATCCCTACAGATCTCAAGGAAGCATGCTTATGCAAGGGATTTGGTTCTACCCTGACAGGATCAGCCTTAAAATGGCTGTTAAACGTCCCTCCTCACTCAATTACTTCGTTTGCTCATTTGGTTAATTTATTTAACAGTCAATTTTCTTGTAGTCGGAGTTTTGAGAAACTAACCAGTGATCTTTACAGGATAACTCAAGGGCCTCAGGAATCCTTGAGGGATTATGTGAACAAATTCAGTCGAGAATCCTTGGATATCCCACATCTTGATGTTGCAACAGCTGTGCAAGCTTTTAAGATGGGGTTACAAAAGGATTCTCAGTTTTATCAGGATCTTGTAATGAATCCCTGCAGGAATCTCGACGAAGCTCATTGTTATGGGTAGAATTCTGAGCCCATATCCTGAGAAATATCTTGATTTATATCTTGGTTATGTAGTATCTGTTTACATCCGGGATACTGGTTCAGGATATTGGTAACATCCTAAATGGTATCCTCAGGATTACTAACGGATTATGTGCAGGAACGTGGGTTAGAAGCTAGCAACGTTCACAAGGACTCATTCCGCGGAAGACTCGGTCCAAGTTGTTCAAGGAAAGACGTTAAGCCCGCTTTATTTGGTTCCAAACGGCTATTTATGGAATATTCGGGAGTATCCCATGTTTATAGGAATTTTAGTTTCTATTTTGTAACTATAAATATGTGGGTATACCAGATCGAATAGGACATCACATTTTCACTCGCTACACTCTAACACTTGCTCTCTAGCAAACTTTCTCTTTCGCACAAAAGTATTGTAACACATAGCGATCTGGTCTATATCCTGCACTGTATCCTGAAGTTGAAATCAATAAGAAGAACAAGGCAGCTGCGATTGTCAGCTCCCGAGGTTTTATGCCGGCGATCTAGATTGGTCAAGGGCTTTCCTCGTACATCTCGTGTCATTTCCTTTACTTTTTACTCATTGTTTGATCGTAGATACAGCTCAATATCCTGAGCCGTATCCTGAATACTGTTTTTCCAAACAACTTAACCAGCATATTTTCAACACACTTTCTAGCACACTACCTCACTTTACTAATTTGATCACTTAATTGCCTCGGTAATTTTTGACCAAAACAATTTGGCGCCCACCGTGGGGCAAGTGGTGCTCTCTTTACTAAAAATATTTGTGAAATCGTTAATCGGTTTTCTATTTTCAAAACTTTTTGCTGCATTGTTTACAATGGCCTCAAGATCAAATATGAGTTCCTCCACTGTGTCTGCTATGACTTCTGCTACTACCGGTTCGGTGCTTCCACCACCTCCTCCAAGAATGCCAACCTCTTCACGACCACAGGATATTATCCCTACTCGCAGTGTTCAGGAATCTGCTCCCGTTTTAGCCTCTAATGATGAAATTCTAACCTTATTTGGAAGTGTGCAGGAACAAATGAGGCAGAAACAGGAAACAAACCAAATGCTGTTGAGGGAAATACAACTCCTGAAGTCTGGCTCGAGCAGATCTGCTGAGGATATAGTCACTCCATTACAACCCAGAACTTTGAACTTCAGCTCAGCTGTGTATACTGAGGATAACAGGGGGAATATTGTGCCCAGCCTTCCTCAGAATCACACTCCTGAAATACCCTCCTCGGTCAGGATGTCAACCATGAGGAGCTCAGGATATGCTTCAGGATATGGGCAAAATCCTCAGACGGGTAACGTGTCAAATAATAATAATACTCATGCTGCTAACAGTAGTGGATCATTGCAGGATACAGGTGTAACATCAGCATTTACTAGGGAACTTCAAAAGTTGAAGGACATGATATCCAGTGTACCTGGAGTGGTCCAACCAATCCCGGAAGTGTCCCAAGATAGCCACAGGATATCTCGCTTTGCACATCCTATCTGTGATGCCGAGATTCCAAAGAGATTTCAAACCCCCAACATGAAGCTTTATGATGGAACCACGGATCCTGAAGAGCATATTGCCCAGTATAGGGAAAGAATGGAGATTAACCCTATCCCTCCGGAGCTCAAGGAAGAATGCTTATGCAAGGGTTTTGGTTCTACCCTAACAGGATCAGCCTTGAAATGGCTCTTGAATGTTCCTCCACATTCGATTACATCTTTTGCTCACTTAGTGAATTTATTTAATAGTCAGTTTTCTTGTAGTCGGAGTTTTGAAAAACTAACAAGTGACCTTTACAGGATAACACAAGGGCATCAAGAATCCCTAAGGGATTATGTGAACAAGTTCAGCCGGGAATCCTTAGACATTCCGCATCTTGATATTGCAACAGCTGTGCAGGCTTTCAAGATGGGGCTGCAAAAGGATTCTCAATTTTACCAAGACCTTGTAATGAACCCATGCAGGAACCTGGATGAAGCTCGGAACAGGGCCCTAAGATATATTCGATTGGAGGATGACAAAAAGATGCAAGAGAGGATGAACTCATCTAACACTTATGAGTCAACTAACAGGAAGTCAGAATCCTCATTTAAGCCATATCGCTCTAAGCCATATGGTAGAAATGAAAACAAGAAAGTGAATGCTATTGAAGACGAGGATCCTGAAGAATATCCTGAACTATCTGAGTATTGCTTTTCTGTTAACATTCCTGAATTAATGTATGCCATGCAGGGTTTAGGAGACAAGGCTAGGTGGCCTCGAAAGAATCAACAAAAGGCCGATTGGAAAGATAAGTCAAAATGGTGTGCTTTCCACGAAGATTTCGGACATGTAACTGAGGATTGCATTGCTCTAAGGAAAGAAATAAGCTATCTTCTAAGCAAGGGATATCTAAAAGATCTCTTAGGAAGAAAGAAGAATAAGGGTCAGGATACTGAGAAGGATCCTAAGCGAGCAGCATCACCTCCCGCGGATGCCAAGATAATCAACTTCATTTCGGGAGGATCCGACATTTGTGGGACTTCGTATTCGGCGGCAAAGAGACATGCAAAAGAAGCTAAGGCCGAAAGGGGAGACAGACCTGTCAGGATGACTACGCTTACAACTGACAAAGTGATCACATTTGATGCCGATGACAGGGATACTGTCCAGGATCCTCATCATGATGCTCTGGTAATAACATTATATGTGGCTAACCATTTTGTACGCAGGATATTGGTTGATAATGGCAGCTCCGTCAACATAATCCAACTAGAGACTCTGAAGAGAATGAATGTATCTCCAATGGATATCACTTCGAAGTCTACCGTGCTTGTTGGGTTCAATGGAGAGGCTAGAAACACAGTGGGAGAGATAAAGTTACCAGTATATGTTGAAGGGGTCAACTCGATACAACGTTTCTGTGTGATGGATTCTCTATCCTGCTATAACATCATACTGGGAAGACCTTGGATTCACGATATGAAGGCTGTGCCGTCAACATATCACCAATGCATCAAGATCCCTACCCCTTGGGGAGTTGTCAAGGTTGATAGTGATCAGCAGGAGGCGAAAGAATGCTACTCATCCTCGATGAAATCCTCAACTAAGCCTAGTACAGCATAGCAATTAAAGATGCGGGCCCATGATATCATGGAGGATTCGGAGCAGGATGTGAAGAAAATTATCCTGGATCAGGATGATCCTGATATCTCGGTGCTCGTAGGAACCAATATCCCTCAGGATATTGAAGAACAGTTAACTAACTTTTTGAAATGCAGGATGTCAACGTTTGCATGGAAGCATGAGGATATGACAGGCATATCCAAAGACATTATCACTCACAAGCTTGGAATCGACAGATCATTCAAGCCTGTTCAGCAAAAAAGAAGAAAATTTGCTCCTGAGCGGAATGCGATTATCCAAGAGGAAGTTGAAAGATTGTTGAAGTCCAGGATGATCAGAGAAGTCAAGTTCCCAAGGTGGCTAGCAAACGTGGTTGTGGTACAGAAGAAAAATGGGAAATGGAGAGTCTGTGTAGACTACACAGACTTGAACAAGGCCTGTCCTAAAGACCCATTTCCTCTTCCTCACATTGATGCGATGGTGGATGCTAATGCCGGGCATGAAATGTTGACCTTCATGGATGCATCCTCAGGATTTCAGCAGATTCAAATGGAACCTTCTGACCAGGAGGATACTGCATTCATGACACCAAGAGGTATTTATTGTTATACAGCTATGCCTTTTGGTTTGAAAAATGCAGGTGCAACATACCAAAGATTGGTAAACATGATGTTCAAAGACAAACTGGGGGACACCATGGAGGTATACATTGACGATATGGTGGTAAAATCAAAGAAAGCTCAGGATCACCTCCAGGATATTAAAGGAGCATTTGATATCCTGGATCAGTATAACATGAAGCTAAATCCTGCTAAGTGCCATTTTGGAGTGGGGGCAGGAAAATTTCTAGGATATATGGTGACCAAAAGAGGAATAGAGGCGAGCCCGGAGCAGATTAAAGCCATCTTGGATATTAAATCGCCCTCAAATATGAAGGATGTTCAACGATTAACAGGGCGAGTTGCAGCATTAAACAGATTTATCTCAAGATCCTCAGAAAAATGCAAAGATTTTTATGATATCCTGAAGAAGAACAAGAAATTCGAATGGGGTGAGAAGCATGAAGCGGCCCTACAGGATTTAAAGCAACATCTTTCAACCGCACCTCTACTGATGAAGCCTGAGAATGGTGAACCATTATCCCTATACCTCGCAGTATCAGGGAATGATGTAAGTGCCGTCCTTGTAAAGGACCATGAAGGTCAGCAATATCCTGTTTATTATGTTAGTAAAAGCTTGTTAAATGCTGAAACTAGATATTCTCATTTAGAAAAATTGATACTAGCATTAGTTATGGCATCAACGAAACTTAGACATTACTTTGAGACACATAGGATTCATGTTAAAACAAATTATCCTGTCAAAAATGTGCTTAGGAAACCAGAGATGTCAGGCAGGATGGCTAAGTGGTCAGTAAAGTTGAGTGCTTATGATTTAGTATATGAACCTAGAAATGCCATAAAGTCACAGGCTTTAGCTGACTTTGTGGCTGATTTTAGTAGTGACATTCAGGATGAGGTAGACCTAGAAGTTCAACAGTTAGGAGAATCCTCAGGATCCTGGACATTATATACTGATGGTGCATCTAATATAAGAGGAGTAGGATTGGGAATACTACTAAAATCGCCACAGGGGGACATATTACCCCATGCTATTAGATGTGAATTTCTTGCTACTAATAATGAAGCAGAGTATGAGGCTTTAATTGCAGGATTAGAATTGGCTAAGAACATGAGTATCAAAAATTTGCAAGTATATGTTGACTCTTTGTTAATTACTAACCATTTTAATGGATCCTATGCAGTTAAGGGTGAGAAATTAATCGAATACCTCGATATTCTCAAAAAATTAGCAGGATATTTCGATGTTTTTACACTTGAACAGGTACCAAGGGAGGATAATGCTGAAGCAGATGCATTAGCAAATTTGGGATCATCGATCAGGATACCAGAAGGGACCCAAATACCGATATTACATACCTTGTATCCTTCAACGAATCCTCAGGATAAAGAAGTAGCGCGTATTCAGGATCCTGGAGCAGAGTATCCTGAAAAGGATCCTGAATCCTGGACGGCTCCAATCATGAGATATCTCAAGGAAGGACACATCCCCGGAGATGAAAATCCTAAGGCATTTAGGATGAAGGTATCACGATTCACTATTATAAATAATGTTTTATACAAGAAATCTCTTGCAGGACCATATTTGAGGTGCTTGGAGGATCCTGAAGCCAAAGAAGTACTTCAGGATATACATGAAGGGGATTGTGGTAATCACACGGGGGGCAGGTCATTGTTCTCAAAAGTATTGAGAACAGGATATTATTGGCCAACGATGAGGAAAGATGCTGCGGAATATGCTCAAAGGTGTGATGCGTGTCAAAGGCATAGCAACATACTATATCAACCAGCTGAACCACTATATCCTGTAGTTTCCCCTTGGCCATTCATGAAATGGGGGATGGATATAGTAGGGAAGTTACCAAAAGCTCCAGGAGGAAAAGTCTTTATGCTGGCAATGACTGATTATTTCTCTAAGTGGGTTGAAGCTGAAGCATTTGTTCAAGTTAGAGACCAAGAAGTAGTCTCCTTCATAAAGAGGAATATCCTGACCAGGTTTGGGGTACCAGCTGAAATCATTTATGATAATGGGTCCCAGTTTATAAGCAAGAGGACTACTGACTTTTGCAAGAGTTGGGGAATCAAAATGATCACGTCTACTCCGGTACATCCTCAAGCGAATGGACAAGCTGAATCCTCAAACAAAATAATTGTCAATAATTTAAAGAAGAGACTTGGAGCCAAAAAAGGAAGATGGGCAGAAGAATTACCCTTTGTTTTGTGGGCTGATAGGACAACGATAAAGAATGCAACCGGCCAAACCCCGTTTTCCTTGGTATTTGGAGCAGAAGGAGTGATTCCAACAGAAATGACGATACCTACTGCAAGATCTATCCTACAGGATCCTGAACAGAATCCTGAAGCCTTATTTCAAGATTTGGATACTATAGACGAAAAAAGAGATGCGGCAAGGCTAAGGATGGCAGCATATCAACAAAGGATATCCAGAGCATATAATAAGAATATAAGGACTAGGAGATTTCGAGTTGGTGATTGGGTGTTAAGAAAGGCTTTTCAAAATACCACTAATCCTGCCGATGGCAAGTTAGCTCCAAAATGGGAAGGACCATATGAAGTTGAGTCAGAGGCAGGAAAAGGAGCTTATCGACTTAAGAGTATGGAAGGGGATATGCTACCAAGATCCTGGAATGCAATACACTTAAAGCTCTATTTCAAGTAAGAGTAGAATTTAATTTCTATCTCAGAATGGTATGTGTTAGGGGAGGATTTTCTAACAATTAGTGATCCTTACTTGTTATCCTAATAAATGATCCTTACTTCTGTGACAGATAGTGATCCTCAGAAGGGCTTCAGGATCAGGATCATGGATCACTTTAAGGATCCTCATACTAACGATTGTTTGTTTGTTTGTGTTTCGTATTATTTTGCAGGAGTAACAAGCTTGACTTGGTCTTGGCAACGTTACTATGGAATATTCCACGGGTATTTCGCACACGTTTGACTGGAAATGGACGTTGTGGAGAACGTGGGAGCATGGCACGAAAGTCGGATAGTTTGTTAGCGTAGTTAACTTCTATTTTTAAAGGGGTGACGAGCTAGTATTTAGAACACTTAGCCATTTTTCAGCTACACACACACTCATACAATTGCACTCTTGAAGCTTTTGGCAAACACTTAACAGTTTTCGCTCACTTTTACACATTTCACCATAGTGATCCTTGTACCTAGCTCGTTGCTATCCGAAGTTGTAAACATATATTGATTTATTTGAGCTTGGTGATCGGTAGTTTCCATCACCCGGGGTTTTTTGTGCCGGAGATCAACTTTTGATCAAGGGCTTTTTCCCCGTATAAACCTTGTGTCACTCGTTATTTATTTTTCATAGTGATCCTTATCGCTACAAAGTAATTCAAGCATCATACCCCGTAACAGAGAGTTTGGTTGCATTATCCTCATCAGATTTTTTGACCAAAACAGTTTGGCGCCCACCGTGGGGCAATTGGTGCTTCATTCCTAAGAAGTTTTTCTGTTGGTGATCATTCCGGTTCATTGCATACAAATACATGGCTTCATCATTGAAGAATACCTCTACTGCAATGTCTGCGGTCAATTCATCTCAGGGCATTCCACCTTCGCCTCCACCACCTTCTGGACCTCAGAAAAATGCCGAGAAGAAACCAACTCCCATTTTCTCCAAACCTCCAACTTCTTCTGCTTCTTACACTCCCACTACTAGTGACATGTTTACTTTGATTTTGCAGATGAAGGATCATATACAACAACATGATAAGACCAATGAAAGGATTCTCAAAGAAATCGGAGATCTCAAGAAACAAAAGAAAACGGCAGAGGATCATTCCCCACTGGTGCCCAGATCTTTGAATTTTGATACTCCGGTGATTACTTCTCAGCCATCAGTGGTTCCAGATGTTCAATATGTGGGTGGACCAAAAGGAGTGCACTACGGAGCAACAACAGTGACCCAGGCATCAGGTTCATATTTCCAGCCAGCAGGATCCTATCCTCAGCATATGGGATCCTTCATGAATTCAGGAGGATACTCAGGAGCGCAGCAGATTCAAGGATCCTCCTTTGTTCCAGGATCATCCCAGGTTCAAGGATCTTCCTTTGTTCTAGGATCATCCCAGGTTCAAGGATCCTCCTTTGTTCCAGGATCATCCCAGGTTCAAGGATCCTCCTTTGTTCCAGGATCATCCCAGGTTCAAGGATCCTCCTTTGTTCCAGGATCATCCCAGGTTCAAGGATCCTCCTTTGTTCCAGGATCATCCCAGGTTCAAGGATCCTCCCTTGTTCCAGGATCGTCCCAGTTTCAGGGATCCTTCCAGATGCCAGGATCCTTGAGGAGTTTGCAAACAGGAAGTTCAGATGTCCATCAGGGAGATTTTATTCCGATGCAGACCATTGCTTCTACTGGTCCTTCGATCATTCCAGAGCCCCAACAATATAGATTAACATCCATTCTTCCTAATTTGAATCCAATGGGAGGTAACACTTTTAATAATTCTTATACTACTAACCATGGCCTTATGCAGGATCCAGGTATCAACCACGCCATGGCCAGAGAGTTGCAAAAGTTGAAGGATATGATATCAAGTGTTCCAGGAGTGGTCAAACCTATCCCAGAGATTGCAGATGGGAGCCACAAGATATCTCGTTTTGTACCACCAATCTGTGATGCTGAGATACCCAAGAGGTTCCATGTGCCAACCAAGAAGCTGTATGATGGTTCGACGGATCCTGAAGAACACATAGCACAATACAGGGAGAGGATGGAGATCAATCCCATCCCAGAAAGGTTAAAGGAAGCATGCCTGTGCAAGGAATTCGGATCCACTCTTACTGGATCAGCTCTCAAATGGCTGCTAAGTCTTCCCCCTACTCTATTACCTCATTTGCTAATCTAGTTAACCTATTTAATAATCAGTTTTCTTGTAGTAGAAAATTTGAACGATTAACTAGTGATCTATATAGGATAACCCAGGGTCATAATGAATCATTAAGGGATTACATTACCAAATTCAGTAAAGAATCCTTAGACATTCCCAACTTGGATATAGCTACGGCTGTTGAGGCCTTCAAAATGGGATTGCTTAGGGATTCATTGTTCTATGATGATCTTGTTATGACACCATGCAGGAACCTAGATGAGGTAAGAACCCGGGCACTCAGGTTCATCAGGCTAGAGGACGATAAGAGGATCCAAGAAAGATTAGCAGGATCCTCAAAACAAGAGAAGCAAGGATCCTTGTTCAAGAACAACAAGTTCAGATCCTATAACAGATCTGATAACCAGAACGTGCATGCTGTTGATCAGGAAGAGGATGATGAGGATTATCCTCCAATCTCTGAATATTGTTTTTCTGTTGATAACAATGAACTAATCCTTGCGATGCAGAATCTAGGTGATTGTTAGGGGAGGATTTTCTAACAATTAGTGATCCTTATTCGTTATCCTAATTAGTGATCCTTACTTCTGTGACAGGGAATGATCCTCAGAAGAGCTTCAGGATCAGGATCATGGATCACTTTAAGGATCCTCGTACTAACGATTGTTTACTTATGTTTTGTAGCGTCTCGCAGGTATGTTAAGCTTGACCAAGTCTAGGCGACATTCCTGGAGAATATTCCTAAACTATGCTGCACGTGCTTGACCAAAAATAGACGTTATGGAGAACGTGGAGGCTTGGCACGAAAGTCGGATAGTTAGTTTAGGTGGTTATTTCTATTTTAAAAAGGGAGTAACGAGCTAGTAGAAAACATTTAGTCATTTCTCAGTTACACACACTCGCAAACACGCTCATACAAGCTCTCAATCAAACACTTAGCAATTACTTACACTTTTTACACATTTCACCGTAGTAATCCTTGTACCTGGCTCGTTACTATCCGAAGTTGTAAACATTTAATCATTTATTTTAGCTTGGTGATCGGTAGTTTCCATCACCCGGGGTTTTTTGTGCCGGAGATCAATTCTTGATCAAGGGCTTTTTCCCCGTATAAATCTTTGTGTTGTTTGTATACTTTACATTGAAGTGATCCTCATCGCTGTGCCATATTTTAAGCATCATTCCCCTAAACAAAGAGTTTGGTTGCAATATCCTCATCAGATTTTCTGACCAAAACAGTTTGGCGCCCACCGTGGGGCAATTGGTGCTTCGTCCTTAAGAAAATACGCATTTATGTGCTTAATTCGGCTCACTACAACCAAGCAGATGGCTTCCTCATCGAAGAATGCTTCAAACTTGATGCCCTCATTCACTTCCTCACAAGGCGTTCCTCCTTTGCCTCCACCACCTTCTGGATCCCAGAAGAATACAGAGAATGCTGCGAAGAAACCGACTCCCATTTTCTCAAAACCACCTACTTCTTCTGTTTCAACTAATCCTACTACTAATGATCTCTATGCCTTGATTTTGCAGATGAGGAATCATGCACAAGAGCAGGATAAGACCAACGAAAGGATCCTCCGGGAGATTGACGAAATTAAGAAACAGAAGAAAACGGCAGAGGATCGTTCCCCACTGATGCCCAGATCTTTGAATTTTGATACTCCGGTGGTTACTTCTCAGCCGTCAGTGGTTCCAGACATTCAATATGCGGGTGGACCAAAAGGAGTGCACTACGGAACAACAGCTATAACCCAGGCACTAGGTTCATATTTCCAGCCAGCAGGATCCTATCCCCAGCATATGGGATCCCTCACGAGTACAGGAGGATATTCAGGAATGCAGCAGTTTCAAGGATCCTCCTTCGTCCCAGGATCATCCCAGGTTCAAGGATCCTCCTTCGTCCCAGGATCATCCCAGGTTCAAGGATCCTCCTTCGTTCCAGGATCATCCCAGGTTCAAGGATCCTCCTTCGTTCCAGGATCATCCCAGGTTCAAGGATCCTCCTTCGTTCCAGGATCATCCCAGGTTCAAGGATCCTCCTTCGTTCCAGGATCATCCCAGGTTCAAGGATCCTCCTTCTTTCCAGGATCATCCCAGTTTCAGGGATCCTTCCAGATGCCAGGATCCTTGAGGAGTCTGCAAACAGGAAGTTCAGATGTCCATCAAGGAGATTTTATTCTAATGCAGACCAATGCCTCTACCGGTCCCTCGATCATTCCAGAGTCTCAACAATATGGATTAACCTCCATTCTTCCTAACTTGAATCCAATGGGAGGTAACACTTTTAATAATTCTCATACTACTAACCATGGTCTTATGCAGGATCCAGGTATCAATCATGCCATGGCCAGAGAATTGCAAAAGCTAAAGGATATGATCTCGAGTGTTCCGGGAGTAGTCAAACCTATTCCAGAGATTGCAGATGGGAGCCACAAGATATCTCGTTTTGCACCACCAATCTGTGATGCTGAGATACCCAAGAGGTTCCATGTGCCTACAATGAAACTGTATGATGGTTCGACGGATCCTGAAGAACACATAGCACAATACAGGGAGAGGATGGAGATCAATCCAATCCCAGAAAAGTTAAAGGAAGCATGCCTATGCAAAGGATTCGGATCCACTCTTACTGGATCAGCTCTCAAATGGCTGCTAAGTCTTCCTCCCTATTCTATTACCTCATTTGCTAACCTAGTTAACTTGTTTAATAATCAGTTTTCTTGTAGTAGAAAATTTGAACGATTAACTAGTGATTTATATAGGATAACCCAGGGTCATAATGAATCATTATGGGATTACATTACCAAATTCAGTAAAGAATCCTTAGACATTCCCAACTTAGATATAGCCACGGCTGTCGAGGCCTTCAAAATGGGATTGCTTAGGGATTCGTTATTTTATGATGATCTTGTTATGACACCATGCAGGAACCTAGATGAGGTAAGAACCCGGGCCCTTAGGTACATTCGGCTGGAGGATGACAAGAGGATCCAGGAGAGAATGACAGGATCCTCAAAGCAGGATAAGCAAGGATCCTCATTCAGGAACAACAAATTCAGATCCTACAACAGATCTGATAACCAGAACGTGCACTCTATTGATCAAGAAGAGGATGACGAAGATTATCCTCCAATTTCTGAATATTGCTTTAGTGTTGATAACAACGAACTAATCCTTGCTATGCAGAACCTAGGTGATAAAGCTAGATGGCCGAGAAAGAATGATAGGCCGGCTGCAACTAAGGATAAATCAAAGTGGTGTGCATATCATGAAGATTTTGGGCACCTCACAGAGGAATGCATTGCATTAAGAAAGGAAATTGGATACTTGTTGAGCAAAGGGCATCTAAAAGAGTTGTTGGGAAGAAAAAAGTCAAGGACTCAGGATCCTGAAAGGATCCCTGAGAAGGCTCCAGCTCCTCCAGCAGACGCACAAGTGATAAACTTTATTTCTGGAGGATCCGATATTTGTGGCACATCCTTCTCAGCAGCTAAAAGGCATGCGAAGGAAGCTAAGATGGATAATGGAGAAAGACCAGTTCGAACATCAAGTGTCTCCGAAGGAAAAGTCATAACCTTTGATGAAGAGGATCGTGTTGATATCCAGGATCCTCATCACGATGGTTTAGTTATTACTCTTTTCATATCTAACCATTTTGTCCGCAGGATCCTAATAGACGGTGGAAGTTCAGTGAACATTATCCAGCTTGATGTTCTAAAGAAGATGGGTATCCCTGAATCAGAGATCATACCAAGATCCTCCGTGCTCGTGGGATTTAGTGGCGAAACTAAGAACACTCTGGGGGACATTAAACTCCCAATATATATTGAAGGCTTACACTCTTATCAAAAATTTTGTGTTATTGACTGTTTATCTTGTTGTAATGTTATCCTTGGCAGGCCCTGGATACACGATATGAAAGCAGTCCCGTCTACTTACCATCAATGTGTGAAGCTCCCTAGTCCTTGGGGAATAGTAAAGATTGATAGTGATCAGCAGGAGGCTAAGAATTGCTATACTTCATCGATGAAACCAGCCTCGAAATCCAGGGAGCAATAGCAATCAAAGTATCCTCCAAGGGATGTCTTGGAGGCAAAAGAGCAGGATGTGGTAGAAATCCTCATGGATCCTGATGATCCTGAATCCAAAATCTATATTGGATCAGGGATCCTTGGCGAAATGAAAGAAGACCTCGTATCCTTCCTCAAAAGGAGAAAGACTACCTTTGCATGGAAACACGAAGACATGACTGGTATATCCAAAGATGTTATCACCCATAAACTCGGCATCGACAGATCCTTCAGACCAATCCATCAAAGGAGAAGGAAGTTTGCACCAGAAAGGAATACCATTATCCAAGAAGAGGTAGAGAAATTGCTCCGGGCAGGTATGATTAGAGAGGTCAAGTATCCAAGATGGTTGGCCAATGTGGTTGTTGTTCAAAAGAAAAACGGAAAGTGGAGGGTATGTGTCGATTTTACCGATTTAAATAAGGCATGTCCCAAGGATCCTTTCCCTTTACCCCACATTGACTCCATGGTGGATGCAACTGCGGGTCATGAACTGTTAACTTTTATGGATGCTTCATCTGGATTTCAACAAATCCAAATGGAACCATCCGACCAAGAGGATACAGCCTTCATGACTCCAACTGGTATATATTGCTATATTGCTATGCCGTTCGGATTGAGAAATGCAGGTGCAACATACCAAAGGCTGGTGAATATGATGTTCAAGGACCAGATTGGACAAACTATGGAGGTTTACATAGATGATATGGTGGTAAAATCCTTAAAAGCTGAGGATCACCTAAGAGACTTGGAGGAAGCATTCGATATCCTTGACAAATATAACATGAAACTTAATCCTTCAAAATGTCACTTTGGTGTTAAAGCAGGTAAATTCTTAGGATATATGGTGACAAAGAGAGGCATTGAAGCTAGCCCGGAACAAATCAAAGCAATAGTGAATATCAAATCTCCGGTCAACGCTAAGGATGTTCAAAGGATAACAGGAAGGATAGCAGCCTTGAACAGATTTATATCCAAGTCCTCCGAGAGGTGTAAAGAATTCTATGATATCCTAAGGAAGAACAAGAAATTTGAGTGGACGGAGAAGCATGAAAACGCTTTAAAAGCCCTCAAAGATTACCTATCCTCGGCCCCGGCTTTGATGAAACCAGAAAAAGGTGATGTGTTATCCTTGTATCTTGCAGTATCCTCAAAAGCAGTAAGTGCGGTCCTTGTTAAGGATCATCAAGGTACACAACATCCTGTCTATTATGTAAGTAAAAGTTTACTTGATGCCGAATCCAGGTACTCACACCTTGAAAAACTTATTCTTGCATTAATTATGGCATCTACAAAGCTAAGACATTATTTTGAAACTCATGTTATCATTGTTAAAACTAATTTCCCAATTAAGAATGTCCTCAGGAAACCAGAGATGTCAGGAAGGATGGCTAAGTGGGCAGTGAAGCTAAGTGCATACGATATAAGATATGAGCCTAGGACAGCCATCAAATCCCAAGCATTAGCTGACTTTGTGGCTGATTTCAGTAGTGATTTACAAGAAGAAGCTGAGCTAGAAGTCAAACAGCTAGAAGAGACCAAGGATCCTTGGATACTTCATACTGATGGATCCTCAAATGTCAAAGGCACAGGGCTTGGAATACTACTAAAATCGCCACAGGGGGACATAATACCCCATTCTATAGCTTGTGAGTTCCAAACCACTAACAATGAGGCTGAGTATGAAGCCTTAATTGCTGGTTTGCAAATCGCTAAGCATATGGGAATCAGGTATCTTGAGGTACATGTAGATTCTTTGTTAATTACAAACCACTTTAATGGATCCTATGCTGTTAAAGGTGAAAAGCTAACCAAATATTTGGAGATAGTCAAAAGTTTGGCACTCTCTTTTGTTTCCTTTAGTTTGTCACAGGTACCAAGGGAAGAAAATACAGAAGCTGATGCATTGGCTAACCTAGGATCATCTTTGAAGATCCCAGAGGATATCAAGATTCCTATTATTCATATCCTGACCCCGGCTATCGAGGATCACCAGACTATGGAGATAGGAAATGATTCTGCAGTTATCCCTAGTGAGGATACTCAATCCCATTCAGGATCAAGATCATGGATCTCACCAATTATGAGATACTTACAATATGGAGAGATTCCTACAGGAGAAAACCCTAGGGCTTTCAAATCTAAGGTATCTCAATTTACAATTATAAATAATATGTTATATAGACGATCTCTTGCAGGACCATACTTGAGATGCATTGAGGATCCTGAAGTTCAAGAAGTTTTAAAAGACTTCCATGAAGGAGATTGTGGAAACCACACTGGGGGCAGGGCTTTATTCTCAAGGATCCTGAGGACAGGATACTACTGGCCAACCATGAAGAAAGATGCTGTGGAGTATGCCAGAAGATGTGATCCTTGCCAGAGACACAGCAATATCCTTCATCAACCGGCTGAACTATTGCATCCTATATCCTCCTCTTGGCCATTTATGAGATGGGGTATGGATATAGTTGGAAAGCTCCCTAAGGCACCTGGTGGAAAAGTATCCATGTTAGCTATGACTGATTACTTCTCCAAGTGGATAGAGGCTGAAGCTTTTGCCCAAGTCAGAGAAAAGGAAGTTATATCCTTCATTAAAAGAAATATTATAACTAGATTTGGAATTCCTTCTGAGATTATATGTGATAATGGTTCCCAATTTATTGGGGGCAGAACCACTAACTTTTGTGACAGTTGGGGGATTAGGATGATAACATCAACACCAGTCCACCCACAAGCTAATGGCCAAGCAGAATCATCCAACAAGATTATCATCAACAATTTGAAGAAAAAGCTTGGATCCAAGAAAGGGAAATGGGCAGAAGAACTACCCTATGTGCTTTGGGCTGACAGGACAACCCCTAAGAATGCTACTGGTCAAACACCATTCTCTTTGGTGTTTGGGGCAGAATCAGTGATCCCAACAGAAATGGTGGTTCCTACTGCTAGAACGAGTACCCGTGATCCTGAGGAAAATGATGAAAACTTGGCTCAAGACCTGGATACTATTGAAGAAATCAGGGATATGGCTAGGATAAGGATGACCAGTTATCAACAAAGAATGGCTGGTGCTTACAACAAAAATGTCAGGATCAGGAGGTTTCAAGTTGGAGATATGGTGTTAAGGAAAGCATTTCAGAATACCACCAATCCTGCTGATGGAAAATTGGCTCCAAAATGGGAAGGCCCTTATTTGATTGAAGCTGAAGCAGGAAATGGGGCATATAGATTGCTAACCATGGAAGGTGATTTGCTACCAAGAGCTTGGAATGCTGTCCACTTGAAGAAATACTTCATGTAAGCAGGATCCTTATGGCATAGGTGATCCTCACGATAGAGATATCCTTAAAGGATCCTTAAAGTATTGGTGATCCTTACTTAGGTAATATCCTAAACTTAAGCTATTTCATTTCATTATTTTCTCTTATAAGGATAAGGATCACGTATCCTTTATCCATCTCTCACGTGAGTTCAAGTTTTGAAAGTTCAGGTATCTTTAGCACAACGTTGGTTATCCACAGAAGCAATCCGCCTTTTGGGTTTAACCCCAGTTATCCTTGGGCTAGTCCCCAGTTATCCTTGGGCTTGTCCCCAGTTATCCTTGGGCTTGTCCCCAGTTATCCTTGGGCTTGTCCCCAGTTGCTAACTCTTTTCTTATATTGGCTTAGTCCCAAGTTATGCTCTATTTCAGGTCCTTGAAGGTAGGCAGCTAGGGATCCTTGATCCTTATTTCACTCTAAGGTTTATCTTATAGTTATCCTTATTATGGTTAGGATTCTAACTTGAATCCTCAGGTATGATCCTTAACTCTTTTGATTTTATTCATTATTCTTTTAAATAACCCTTATACTTGACAACTGAACTTGTATTTCTTAAATCATATCACTCTTTAAAACCTATCGGATATGGGATATGTGATCCTTGTTTGTATCCTAAACTTTTTGGATATCTTTTCTAATTTTTCAAGGCTTGATAAGTATAAACAGAATGAACATTACAACAGTTGGAAAGTAACATATTAAAAAGGATAACAACACAAGATAAGCGACAAAAGGTTAAGTTTTTATTTATTAACATAAGGCTAACCCTTTAAAGGTTGTCAAAATTACCTACCCGAGCATCTACCAGCAAAACGTGGCCCGTCCGCTGGGGTAGGTAAAGGGTGTCCATGATAATGAGTTCAAAAGTAGTGCAGGAATATAAAGGCGGCAGGATCACAATGGTTTCATCCCCCAAACAGAGGATCCCTCCACCAATTGCAATCCTGCCTATTGTCCAAAGGATCATACATGATCCTTAAACCTAAGAACTATTGTTTAGAGTTGTTACAGATCCACCATTGTTCAAAAAACATCACAACCACAAAAAAGGAAAACCACTACCAAACTTAAAAAATTGGGCTCCGGCCTTGGCACGTATATCCTTCATCGCCCAATCATGCATCCTAAACCTTCGATGCGTCATCATCACCACCAGCCGCTGCATCCTCAGCTTTATCCTTCAACCCGCTGCCACTAGCCTCAATTGCCAGAATCTCCTCAGCCTCCTCTTCATCACCCAATTCAGCCAGCCTTGCCTTCCATTCTTCAATCTCCCAGTTGCCTTTGTCGAAGGCAGGATCCTGAGCTTCCAAGGCCATTTGGAGTTTGGTTTTGTACATTGCTATGGCGGCAGAAACTTTAGCATCATCCGTGATCTCCTGCCTTTCATAATCAAAGTTAACCAGCACCTTGGCCATCTTCTGTTTGGTATCCTTGAGTTCCTTCTGAAGATCAGCAATTGCAAGATCCTTGAGCACAGCAACCTGCTGGAGGTCGGCAATCTTCTTATCTTGATCTTCAACGTGGCCGACGTAATCTTCGATCTCAGCAAATTTCTGCAAAAGAAAAGGGTAAAGCGGTTCAAGAGCAAGTGATCCTTAGATCAGCAGGATATGCAAGCAGAGATAGTGATCCTTACATCATTGAAGTACTCGAGGAACTGGTGGCGAATTAAGGGCAGGCCCTGCAAATCCTCAGCCTCGGAAGTCTTTCTCTTCTTGATTCCCTTCCCTTTGAGGGGTGCCTTGGGGATTGAGGCTGTCGGGCTAGTAGGAACCTTTCTTTTGGAGGATTTGACAGTGGTGAGATCGGTGACACTGAACCTTGAAGCAGCTTTGGCAGATTTTCCAGCACCTACATAACCAAAACAAGATAAGTATCTCCATTATATTTATGTTTCACTATTTATATAAATTTTCAAACAAAGATACTTACTTGACATTGTGACAGAGCCTGAGGATACCTCCTGTGAGTCTTGGGTTATTGTCTTAAAAGTTCTAGTTTCAGGGTCGAGTCCCCAGAAAGCAGCAAGTCTTTCCCTGGTTGCGGGTGTTGTGATGAGATGTGAAACAGAGATGGCTGCATGACACAAGACAAAGAAGGGGTTAGTGATCCTGTTACAAAAATATGACCATCTGGTGATCCTTCTCAGGATCCTCTGGCCTACCATGGGTGGACCATGTTTTTGGTAGATCCTCTCCGTTTAGAAGGGAATCCCTCCTGACAAAGAAGAAGCGACGTTTCCAATCTTTGTCGTTCTTAGTGACTTTGAGAAGGGGATGTTCTGCACCGGGTTTTCGCTTGAACAAGTAACGATGGGAACCGAAGGTAGTAAGATCGTACAACTCCGCCAGTTCTGATATTCCTAAATCAAGACCCTCCTGCTCAATGATCCTCTCTAGGGTATACAAAACCCTCCAAATCATCGGCATGGCTTGAATGTAAGATATGCCGGAAAGGGAAAAGAAGGATTGTGTGAACTCTGGGAAAGGATAGGTGTACCCTATAGTGAATGGAGTGGCTGGAAAGGCAACCCATGTATCAGAAACATAATCACTAAGAACAGTGGGATCGAAGGGTTTGAAGAAGGCATTCGCCGGAAAACAGTGACGGATTTTATCTACTTGTGCATCGTTAAAGCAGCACCTCTCATTCGCTGAGTCTTTGATGATCTTTTGACTCTTCAAAGGGCTATCCTTTTTGTGATCCTTGGCCGGAGAACTTCGGAGCAACATTTTCGAAGTGATGAAGATAAAGAAAGAAGAACAGAAGGGAAGAGAGAGGAGAAAGAGATACCTGATTGATCTTCAACTGAGATTATAAAGGGAGTTTCTTTCGAATTTAAATGCATAATGATCCTATCTATATCTCTATTTATAATTATGATTCTGCAGGATTGTCATTTCCATGACATCATCATCGCAACGGCTAGTTCTATTTTAACGGCTATATATCCGTTAGTTAGTTACGGATAAGATCAAGAAAATATAACTCGCCAGATTTTACAAATTACTCCTTATATTTTGGGGGCAATTGTTAGGGGAGGATTTTCTAACAATTAGTGATCCTTATTCGTTATCCTAATTAGTGATCCTTACTTCTGTGACAGGGAATGATCCTCAGAAGAGCTTCAGGATCAGGATCATGGATCACTTTAAGGATCCTCGTACTAACGATTGTTTACTTATGTTTTGTAGCGTCTCGCAGGTATGTTAAGCTTGACCAAGTCTAGGCGACATTCCTGGAGAATATTCCTAAACTATGCTGCACGTGCTTGACCAAAAATAGACGTTATGGAGAACGTGGAGGCTTGGCACGAAAGTCGGATAGTTAGTTTAGGTGGTTATTTCTATTTTAAAAAGGGAGTAACGAGCTAGTAGAAAACATTTAGTCATTTCTCAGTTACACACACTCGCAAACACGCTCATACAAGCTCTCAATCAAACACTTAGCAATTACTTACACTTTTTACACATTTCACCGTAGTAATCCTTGTACCTGGCTCGTTACTATCCGAAGTTGTAAACATTTAATCATTTATTTTAGCTTGGTGATCGGTAGTTTCCATCACCCGGGGTTTTTTGTGCCGGAGATCAATTCTTGATCAAGGGCTTTTTCCCCGTATAAATCTTTGTGTTGTTTGTATACTTTACATTGAAGTGATCCTCATCGCTGTGCCATATTTTAAGCATCATTCCCCTAAACAAAGAGTTTGGTTGCAATATCCTCATCAGATTTTCTGACCAAAACAGTGATAAAGCCAGATGGCCCAGAAAAAATGACAGACCAGCTGCAACCAAAGATAAATCAAAGTGGTGTGCATACCATGAAGATTTTGGGCATCTCACAGAAGAATGCATTGCACTAAGAAAGGAAATTGGATACTTGTTGAGCAAGGGGCATCTAAAAGAATTGTTGGGTAGAAAGAAGTCAAGGACTCAGGATCCTGAAAGGATCCCTGAGAAAGCTCCGGCCCCTCCAGCAGATGCACAAGTAATAAACTTTATTTAAGGAGGATCAGACATTTGTGGCACATCCTTCTCAGCAGCTAAAAGGCATGCAAAGGAAACTAAAATGGATAATGGAGAAAGACCCGTTCGAACATCAAGTGTCTCCGAAGGAAAAGTCATAACCTTTGATGAGGATGATCGTGTTGATATCCAGGATCCTCATCACGATGGCTTAGTTATTACTCTTTTCATTTCTAACCATTTTGTCCGCAGGATCCTTATAGACGGAGGAAGCTCAGTAAACATTATCCAGCTTGATGTTCTAAAGAAGATGGGTATCCCTGAATCAGATATCATACCAAGATCCTCCGTGCTCGTGGGATTTAGTGGCGAAACTAAGAATACCCCGGGGGACATTAAGCTCCCAATATACATCGAAGGCCTACACTCTTGTCAAAAATTTTGTGTTATTGACTGTTTATCTTGTTGTAATGTTATCCTTGGCAGGCCCTGGATACACGATATGAAGGCAGTCCCATCTACTTACCATCAATGTGTGAAGCTCCCTAGTCCTTGGGGAATAGTCAAGATTGATAGTGATCAGCAGGAGGCTAAGAATTGCTATACTTCATCGATGAAACCAGCCTCGAAGTCAAGGGAGCAATAGCAATCAAAGTATCCTCCAAGGGATGTCTTGGAGGCAAGAGAGCAGGAGGTGGTAGAAATCCTCATGGATCCTCATGATCCTGAATCCAAAATCTACATCGGATCAGGGATCCTTGGCAAAATGAAAGAAGACCTCGTATCCTTCCTCAAAAGGAGAAAGACCACCTTTGCATGGAAACACGAAGACATGACAGATATATCTAAAGATGTAATCACTCACAAACTTGGCATTGATAGGTCCTTCAAACCAATCCATCAAAGGAGAAGAAAGTTTGCACCGGAAAGAAATGCCATTATCCAGGAAGAGGTAGAGAAATTGCTCCGGGCAGGTATGATTAGAGAGGTCAAGTATCCAAGATGGTTGGCCAATGAGGTTGTTGTTCAAAAGAAAAATGGAAAGTGGAGGGTATGTGTGGATTTCACAGATTTAAATAAGGCATGTCCCAAGGATCCTTTCCCATTACCCCACATTGACTCCATGGTGGATGCAACTGCGGGTCATGAACTGTTAACTTTTATGGATGCTTCATCTGGATTTCAACAAATCCAAATGGAACCATCCGATCAAGAGGATACAGCCTTCATGACTCCAACTGGTATATACTGCTATATTGCTATGCCGTTCGGACTAAGAAATGCAGGTGCAACTTATCAAAGGCTAGTGAATATGATGTTCAAGGATCAGATTGGACAAACTATGGAGGTTTACATAGACGATATGGTGGTAAAATCAATAAAGGCTGAGGATCACCTAAGAGACTTGGAGGAAGCATTCAATATCCTTGATAAATATAATATGAAGCTTAATCCTTCAAAATGTCACTTTGGTGTTAAAGCAGGTAAATTCTTAGGATATATGGTGACAAAGAGAGGCATTGAAGCCAGTCCAGAACAAATCAAAGCAATAGTGAACATCAAATCTCCGGCCAATGCTAAGGATGTTCAAAGGCTAACAGGCAGGATAGCAGCTTTGAACAGATTTATATCCAAATCCTCAGAGAAGTGCAAAGAATTCTATGATATCCTACGGAAGAACAAGAAATTTGAGTGGATTGAGAAGCATGAAAATGCCTTAAGATCTCTCAAAGATTACCTATCCTCAGCCCCGGCCTTGATGAAACCAGAAAAAGGCGATGTGCTATCCTTGTATCTTGCAGTATCCTCAAAAGCAGTAAGTGCGGTCCTTGTTAAGGATCATGAAGGTACACAACATCCTGTCTATTATGTAAGTAAAAGTTTACTTGATGCCGAATCCAGGTATTCACACCTTGAAAACCTTATTCTTGCATTAATTATGGCCTCTACTAAGTTGAGACATTATTTTGAAACTCATGTTATTGTTGTTAAAACTAATTTTCCAATTAAGAATGTCCTCAGGAAACCAGAGATGTCAGGAAGGATGGCTAAGTGGGCAGTGAAGCTTAGTGCCTATGATATAAGATATGAGCCTAGGACAGCCATCAAATCCCAAGCATTAGCTGACTTTGTGGCTGATTTCAGTAGTGATTTACAAGAAGAAGCTGAGTTAGAAGTCCAGCAGCTAGAGGAGACCAAGGATCCTTGGATACTCTATACTGATGGATCCTCAAATGTCAAAGGCACAGGGCTTGGAATACTACTAAAATCGCCACAGGGGGACATAATACCCCACTCTATAGCTTGTGAGTTCCAAACCACTAACAATGAGGCTGAATATGAAGCCTTAATTGCTGGTTTGCAAATTGCTAAGCATATGGGGATCAGGTATCTTGAGGTACATGTAGATTCATTGTTAATTACAAACCACTTTAATGGATCCTATGCTGTTAAAGGTGAAAAGCTAACCAAATATTTAGAGATAGTCAAAGAATTGGCACTCTCTTTTGTTTCCTTTAGTTTGACACAGGTACCAAGGGAAGAAAATACAGAAGCTGATGCATTGGCTAACTTAGGATCATCTTTGAAGATCCCGGAGGATATCAAGATCCCTATTATCCATATCCTGACCCCGGCTATCGAGGATCATGTGGCTATGGAGATAGGAGAGAATTCTGCAATTATCCCTAGTGAGGATACTCAAACTCATTCAGGATCATGGATCCTCCCAATCATGAGATACTTACAACATGGAGAGATTCCTACAGGAGAAAACCCTAGAGCTTTCAAAATTAAGGTATCTCAATTCACAATTTTAAATAATATGTTGTATAGACGATCTCTTGTAGGACCATACTTAAGATGCATTGAGGATCCTGAAATCCAAGAAGTTTTAAAAGACTTCCACGAAGGAGATTGTGGAAACCACACTGGGGGCAGGGCGTTATTCTCAAGGATCCTGAGGACAGGATACTACTGGCCAACCATGAAGAGAGATGCCGTGGAGTATGCTAAGAGATGTGATCCTTGTCAGAGACACAGCAATATCCTTCATCAACCAGCTGAATTTTGGCATCCTATATCCTCCTCTTGGCCATTTATGAGATGGGGTATGGATATAGTAGGTAAGCTCCCTAAGGCACCTGGTGGGAAAGTATTCATGCTCGCTATGACTGATTACTTCTCCAAGTGGATAGAGGCTGAAGCTTTTGCCCAATTCAGAGAAAAGGAAGTTATATCCTTCATTAAAAGAAATATTATAACTAGATTCGGTATTCCTTCTGAAATTATATGTGATAATGGTTCCCAATTCATTGGGGGCAGAACCACTAACTTTTGTGACAGCTGGGGGATTAAGATGATAACATCAACACCAGTCCACCCACAAGCTAATGGTCAGGCAGAATCCTCCAATAAGATCATCATCAACAATTTGAAGAAGAAGCTTGGATCCAAGAAAGGGAAATGGGCAGAAGAACTACCTTATGTGCTTTGGGCTGATAGGACAACCCCTAGGAATGCTACTGGTCAAACACCATTCTCTTTGGTATTTGGGGCAGAATCAGTGATCCCAACAGAAATGGTGGTTCCAACTGCTAGAACAAGTATCCGTGATCCTGAGGAAAATGATGAGAACTTGGCTCAAGACCTGGATACTATTGAAGAAATCAGGGATCTGGCTAGGATAAGGATGGCCAGTTATCAACAAAGAATGGCTGGTGCTTACAACAAAAATGTCAGGATCAGGAAGTTTCAAGTTGGAGATATGGTATTAAAGAAAGCATTTCAGAATACCACCAATCCTGCTGATGGAAAATTGGCTCCAAAATGGGAAGGCCCTTATTTGATTGAAGCTGAAGCAGGAAAGGGGGCATACAGATTGCTAACCATGGAAGGTGATTTGCTACCAAGAGCTTGGAATGCTGTCCACTTGAAGAAATATTTCATGTGAGCAGGATCCTCATGGCACAGATGATCCTTACGTTAGGAGTATCCTTGAAGGATCCTTAAAGTATCGGTGATCCTTACTTTGGTAATATCCTAATCTTGAACTATTTCATTTCTTTATTTTCTCATATAAGGATAAGGATCATGTGTCCTTTATCCATCTCTCACATGATTTTATGTTTTGAAAGTTCAGGTATCCTTAGCAAAATATTGGTTATCTGCAGAAGCAATCCGTTCCTTGGGTTTAACCCCAGTTATTTGGGCTTGACCCCAGTTCCGCCTGTAGCGCATGATGATCCTGGTATAGTTCAAGGCAGTGGGACCAGTACTCGCTTTAGGGGCTGATAATTCCATTGTACTGGCTATACCTAGGATCCTACGTATAATGGTAGACATACCATACATCTGTTCCTAAGGTTTCTAACGTTTTCACGTTAGCTAAGGTTTTGGCATTTTCATGTCACTAAGTTTGGATAGTCGCCAGTTAGGGCCATACTCCAGTTTACATACGATCCTTGGGCTTGTCCCCAGTTATCCTTGGGCTTGTCCCCAGTTATCCTTGGGCTTGTCCCCAGTTGCTAACTCTTATCTCATATTGGCTTAGTCCCAAGTTATGCTCTATTTTCAGGTCCTTGAAGATAAGCAACTAGGGATCCTTGATCCTTACTTCTCTCTAAGGTTTATCTTATAGTTATCCTGATTATGGTTAGGATCCTAACTTGGATCCTCAGGTATGATCCTTAACTATTTTTAATTCTATTCATTGTTCATTTGAATAACCCTTAAAATTTGACAACTAAGCTTGTGATCCTTAAAATATATTACTTTTTGGGATTCTTTAACTATAGGATATTTGATCATGGATCATATCCTAAATATTTTCAATCTGACTTATTCAAAATTGCTTATTCAATAAGTGTACATCAAAACAATTGAGAATTAAAGAGACAAAAAGGATAACAATACAAGATAAGCGACAAAAGATTAAGGTTTTATTTATTAACAAAAGATTAACCCTTAAAAGGTTGTCAAAATTACCTACCCCGAGCATCTACCAGCAATACGTGGCCCGTCCGCTGGGGTAGGTAAAGGGTGTCCATGATAATAGGTTCAAAGTAGTGCAGGAATATAAAGGCGGCAGGATCACAATGGCTTCATCCCCCAAACAGAGGATCCCTCCACCATTTGCAATCCTACCTATTGTCCAAAGGATCATACATGATCCTTAATCCTAAAAACTATTGTTCAGTACAAACCATCAAATTGTTCAACAAAACAACCATCAAACTAAAAAATTGGGCTCCGGCTATGTCTAGAAATTTCCATCATCGCCCAATCATGTAGCCTAAACCTTCGCTGCATCACCACCTCCGGCTCCACTTGCTTCACCACCTTCACCCTTGCCTCCAGCCTCGATTGCCAGAACCTCATCAGCCTCCTCCTCATCCTCCAATTCAACCAGCCTAGCTTTCCAGCCTTCCACATCCTAGTTGCTCCTATCAAAGGCAGGATCCTGAGCTTCTTGAGCCATTTGTAGCTTGGTCTTGTACATGGCTATGGCTGTGGAGACTTTGGCGTCATCTGTGATCTCCTGCTTTTCATAAAAAATTGATCAGAATCTTGGCCGTTTCAGTTTTGGCATCTTTGAGATCCTTTTGGAGGTCAGCAATCTTGAGATCTTTAAGTAATGCGACTTGTTGGAGGTCAGCAATCTTCCTATCCTGATCCTCAACGTGGCCAACATAGTCCTCAATCTCAGCGAATTTCTGCAAAGGGGATAAAAGATAAGGTCAGGACCAAGTGATCCTCAAATCAGCAGGATATGTCAGCAGGATATACGAGCAGATACAGTGATCCTTACATCGTTGAAGTACTCGAGGAATTGGTGGCGGATCAGAGGCAGACCCTGCAGATCCTCAGCCTCAGAGGCCTTTCTCTTCTTGATTCCCTTTCCTTTGAGGGGTGCCTTGGGGACTGAAGCTGTCGGGCTGGTAGGAGCCTTTCTTTTGGAGGATCTGACGGTGGTGAGATCGGTGACATTGAACTTTGAAGCAGACTTGGTGGATTTTCCAGCACCTGCACAACCAAAACAAGATAAGTATCTTTACTTCACTTATATTTCACTATTTATTTAAATTTTTAAACAAAGATACTTACTTGACATCGTGACAGAGCCTGAGGATACCTCCTGAGAATCCTGGGTGGTTGTCTTGAAAGTTCTTGTTTCAGGATCAAGTCTCTTGAAAGTGGCGAGTCTCTCTTTGGCAGCAGGAGACAGTCTGAGGTGTGAAACGGTGATAGCTGCATAACAAGAAAGCAAAAGTATATAAGTGATCCTTATATCAAAAGAAAGTTCTTTGGTGATCCTTCTTAGGATCCTCCATCCTACCATGGGTAGTCCATTTCCTGGGTAGATCCTTCCCGTCAGAGATAGAATCTCTCTTGACGAAAAAGAAACGCCGCTTCCAGTTAGCATCATTCTTGGTAGCTTTGAAGATCGGGTGTTCCTCACCAGGTTTACGTTTGAACAAATAACGATGAGAACCAAAGGTAGTAAGATCATACAGCTCTCCCAGCTCTGACATTCCTAGGTCTATCCCTTCCTGCTCGATGATCCTTTCAAGGGTATACAAAACCCTCCATATCATCGGCATGGCTTGGATATAAAAGATGCCGGTTAGGGAAAAGAAAGATTGGGTGAAGGCTGGAAAAGGATATGTATAGCCTATGGTGAACGGAGTGACAGGAAAAGCAACCCACTTGTCGGAAATATGATCACTCAGGGCATTGGGATCAAAAGATTTGAACACGGTGTTCGCCGGGAAACAGTGGCGGATCCTATCAATCTGCGGATCGGTGAAACAGCAGCGTTCTTTTATGGAATCTTCGATGATCCCCTGGCTCTTCAGTGGGCTGTTTTTTGGATGATCCTTAGCTGGGGAGTTCCGGAGTAACATTTTTGACAGAATGATGGAAAGAGACGAAAAACAGAGCAAAAGAAGGAAGAAGATGAAGAGAGAATACCTGTTTATCTTCGGATGCAGTTATAAAGGGAGTATCTCTGAAATTTAAATGCAAACGATCCTATCTATATCTCCTATTTATAATCATGATTGTGTAGGGTTGTCACTTCTGTGACGTCATAGTTGCAACGGATAGTTCTACATCAACGGCTATATTTACGATAGTTAGTTGCGGATAAGATCAAGAAAATATAATTCGTTCATTTTACATATTACTCCTTATATTTTGGGGGCAATTGTTAGGGGAGGATTTTCTAACAATTAGTGATCCTTACTTGTTATCCTAATAAATGATCCTTACTTCTGTGACAGATAGTGATCCTCAGAAGGGCTTCAGGATCAGGATCATGGATCACTTTAAGGATCCTCATAATAACGATTGTTTGTTTGTGTTTCGTATTATTTTGCAGGAGTAACAAGCTTGACTTGGTCTTGGCAACGTTACTATGGAATATTCCACGGGTATTTCGCACACGTTTAACTGGAAATGGACGTTGTGGAGAACGTGGGAGCATGGCACGAAAGTCGGATAGTTTGTTAGCGTAGTTAACTTCTATTTTTAAAGGGGTGACGAGCTAGTATTTAGAACACTTAGCCATTTTTCAGCTACACACACACTCGTACAATTGCACTCTTGAAGCTTTCGGCAAACACTTAACAGTTTTCGCTCACTTTTACACATTTCACCATAGTGATCCTTGTACCTAGCTCGTTGCTATCCGAAGTTGTAAACATTTATTGATTTATTTGAGCTTGGTGATCGGTAGTTTCCATCACCCGGGGTTTTTTGTGCCGGAGATCAACTTTTGATCAAGGGCTTTTTCCCCGTATAAACCTTGTGTCACTTGTTATTTATTTTTCATAGTGATCCTTATCGCTACAAAGTAATTCAAGCATCATACCCCGTAACAGAGAGTTTGGTTGCATTATCCTCATCAGATTTTTTGACCAAAACAGTATGGATTCTATCTCTTTTAAATATGTTTGATTATTATCTTGAACCTAATACTGACTTAAGCATCGGAGGGGTGTTAGCCAACCTAACACCCACCTTAGTTTACAGTTGTTTTGCAGCATATGTTTCAGGATATAGCTCCAGGATATGCACTCAGGATAACTCGAAAGATTAGAGGATTGGCCCCCTCTCTCACGTTTAAGGGATCCTGGTCCTTTCAAAGGTTTAAAGGTATTCACCTTTCTTTCGAATTGGGTTTAAACACCTCGCCTGGAGCGCAAGTTATCCAGGTATAGTTCAAGGTAGCGGGACCAGTTCATGTAAAAGTGGCTGACAATTTCGTTACTATTGGCTATATCCTGGATCCTGAAGGTATATGAGGATTGATCACCCTCTCTCACGAAAGGGTATTTTCATACTCTCTAAGGTTTAAAGGTTTTCACCTTTCTAAGATTTGGAGTTTATACACTCTCACCTGTAGCGCATGAAAATCAGGGTTTATCCCCAGGATATCAGGGTTTATCCCCAGGATATTAAGGGTTTATCCCCAGTATGCTAAGGATTTATTTCAGGATACCAAGAGTCTTGCCTCGAGGTGTTCGAAATTTATTCAAACAAAAGTGTGAAGACATTTGCATTTCTGTGTCGAACACAGGGGACATACATTATACTACTCAAAGGATGGATCCAAGTTTATAAGCATGCACTGGGGACAAACTTATAATGGAGGATTGAAATTGATTCTCTAAGAATCTCTGGTATGATCTCTCCTTTTTATTTGGACAATTTATAGGTTGTATTTCAATATCCTGATCAAGATATCTTACAGGATATCTTCTAGGATACGTTTACAATATATTCCTAAAAATGTTCAAACAAAACAGTTTTCACGAGTAAAATTTGTATATCAATGACAACAATAATAAAGTCAAAAGAGAAATTATATTATTAACATACCAAAAGATGTGCTCTTAGTTTCACCTCAAAACAAGGCCCATCCACTAAGAGCACTAGTAGTTCCTTACCATATTTACCCAACAGTTGAAGGTTTCATCTCAAACCGAGACCCATCCACCTCCAACTGTTGTATTGTTCAAAAAGCATGTAGGAAATGTAAATTGTTCAGATGCGGAAAAGTAAAGTGCGGAAAAGTAAATTGTTTAGGGGATTACAGACCAACAGTCAAGTTTAAAAAAGGTGGGCTCTGGCCTTGGCACGTATATCCGTCATCGCCCACCTGAATGCCCTCACACAGCGGCGTCTTCTCCAACCTTCTCTGACTTCTCAGCACCAGCATCCTGAGCAGCATCATCACCAGCATCCATCCTAGCATCCGCTCCAGCGTCCTTCTTGTCTCCAGCCTGGTTCACCACCTCCGCTGACTTGGAAGATTCACCGGCTTCAGCAGGGAGTGGCACAGCTTTGCCTCCGAGCTCCTTCAGCTTGGCCACCCAGGATTCAACCGGCCAGGATGGGCATACAAGGCCTGTCTCCTTGGCCTCGTAGGCCATCTTGATACGTGCTTGTAGCAAGGAGACGATAGCAGAGGCCTTGATTCCCTCCCGGAAAGAGACCATGGCTTGTTCATGATCCATTTGAACGGTGGCAAGTTTGAGCTCAGCATCCTGGGTAACCTTCTTCAGCATGCCCTCGTAGTGCCGGGTCTTCGCTTCAGCAATGGCACCTTGGTCAGCAACGGTGCTTTCAAGCTGTTTGATCCTAGCCTCATGGAGTGCGGCAGTACCACAGGCATCATTGTATAGGTGGAGCAAATGCTGGAGGCCCTGCGCATCAATTTCAGGTATGAGCCATAATATATTAACCAGGATATCCTGTCAGGATATCCTATCTGGATATATGTGCAGGATGTATGTGCAGGATATGTGTGAGGATATTACCTTGTTGAGGAAGGATGTCATTGGCTCTAAGGAGTCAGAGAAGCTGAGTTCATCATAGGAGAACCCTTCTGAGCCTGGAGCACTGACTTCTAGACCTTTCCTCTTTTTTGCTGTGGAAGCACGAGTCCTTGGGTTTGCCTTGGGAGCCGGGAGTGGCTTGGAGCTAGTAGCAGCAGGAGTTTCTTTCTTGACCGTGGCTGGAGTAGGGTAGCTGTCAAGTTCATCAAGGTCTAGGTAGACCAGAGTCTTGCTGGAGTCTGCACACAGGGAGTAAAATTCTAAATCTCTCCTAAGAATATCAAATGAAAACATGTATGTACAGGATATTTTGCAGGATCCTTACCAGACATATTTGCACTTGAAAGAGGACTTGGAGTTGGTGGAGATGGGTTGAAACTTCTTTCAGCCTCTGGAAGGAGTCTGATGGCATCTATCCTTTTTTGAGAATCAGCAAGAGGAGGTGCAATCTTCCTGAAATCAGCTGCATGCACAACATGAGAAAGAAAATCAATTAGTTCAGGATATGAAACAGGATAAAAGGCAGGATTATCCTTAAACCCTAAATCCTACCCTTTCTCAACCACTTCACCGGATATTCCGTTCCACCAGGAATGGAGTCTCTTTTTACAAAGAAGAACTTAGATTGCCAACCCTCTTCGTTCCTGGTGGCACGAAGTATCAGTGGGTCGCCGGAGGTGGAATAGAACAAGAATCTACTTGATCCGTGGCATCTAAGCCGGTAAGCTAGGGGGAGATCATGAACAGAAAGATCAGGGATGTGGTTTTTCTTGATCTGGTCAAGAACAGACAGAACACGCCAAAGCATTGGCATTGTTTGACTAAAAGAGATTTTGGTAATGTTAAAGAATTCCGTGATGAAATCCGGAAAGGGTAATTGTAACCCTAAGGTGAAGGGGAAGGCATTGAAGCATATCCACTCATTGGAGACCATATCTGAACGGATTTCTCGGTCAAAAGGTCGAAATACGGTTCCTTCCGGGAAGATACCAGAGGATTTCAAGGCCGACAGGTGGGCACTATCAAAGGTGCATGTTTCCTTCTCTGGTTCTTGGAGAAGGTTCTGTTGAATGAATGTGGGAGCCGAGTCACCTGAACTAGATCTTGTTTGTCTCGGCATTTGGTCACCTGAATTTTTCACCGGAGAAAGAGAACGAAGATAAAGATGGAGATTAGAGAGAGAATGTTACCTTTTTCCTTATCGATTATGATTAAAAAAGAGATGAGGATGAGAAGATATAGAGTATAATGAGTAAATATAGGCTGAGTAGTTGAAAACGGTCACATCATTGGTCTTATCTCATAATTACCTCGGTCTTCGTGAAAAATGTAACCGTTAGTGATGAAGATACTAAACGGTAACATTTTTGGGGACAATTGTTATGGGTAGAATTCTGAGCCCATATCCTGAGAAATATCTTGATTTATATCTTGGTTATGTAGTATCTGTTTACATCCGGGATACTGGTTCAGGATATTGGTAACATCCTGAATGGTATCCTCAGGATTACTAACGGATTATGTGCAGGAACGTGGGTTAGAAGCTAGCAACGTTCACAAGGACTCATTCCGCGGAAGATTCGGTCCAAGTTGTTCAAGGAAAGACGTTAAGCCCGCTTTATTTGGTTCCAAACGGCTATTTATGGAATATTCGGGAGTATCCCATGTTTATAGGAATTTTAGTTTCTATTTTGTAACTATAAATAGGTGGGTATACCAGATCGAATAGGACATCACATTTTCACTCGCTACACTCTAACACTTGCTCTCTAGCAAACTTTCTCTTTCGCACAAAAGTATTGTAACACATAGCGATCTGGTCTATATCCTGCACTGTATCCTGAAGTTGAAATCAATAAGAAGAAGAAGGCAGCTGCGATTGTCAGCTCCCGAGGTTTTATGCCGGCGATCTAGATTGGTCAAGGGCTTTCCTCGTACATCTCGTGTCATTTCCTTTACTTTTTACTCATTGTTTGATCGTAGATACAGCTCAATATCCTGAGCCGTATCCTGAATACTGTTTTTCCAAACAACTTAACCAGCATATTTTCAACACACTTTCTAGCACACTACCTCACTTTACTAATTTGATCACTTAATTGCCTCGGTAATTTTTGACCAAAACACTCGTAACAGGGCTTTGAGATATATCCGTTTGGAAGATGACAAGAAGATGCTGGAGAGGATGAAGTCTACCTCAACCTATGAATCAACTAACAGGAAGTCAGAAACCTCATATAAGCCATATCGCTCCAAGCCATATGGCAGAAATGATAACAAGAAAGTGAATGATGTTGAAGACGAGGATCCTGAAGAATATCCTGACTTATCTGAATACTGCTTTTCTGTTAATATACCTGAGTTAATGTATGCTATGCAGGGTTTAGGGGACAAAGCTAGGTGGCCTCGAAAGAACCAGCAGAAAGCTGATTGGAAGGATAAATCCAAATGGTGTGCCTTCCACGAAGACTTCGGACATATGACCGAGGATTGCATTGCTTTAAGGAAAGAAATAAGTTACCTGTTAAGCAAAGGGTATCTGAAGGACTTGCTGGGAAAAAAGAAGAATAAAGGTCAGGATCCCGAGAAGGATCCTGAACGAGCAGCATCACCCCCAGCAGATGCCAAGATAATTAACTTTATTTCAGGAGGATCCGATATTTGTGGAACTTCGTATTCGGCGGCCAAGAGACATGCAAAGGAAGCTAAGAGTGAGAGGGGAGACAGACCAGTCAGGATGACTACCCTCACAACTGATAAAGTGATCACTTTCGATAGTGATGACAGGGATACTGTTCAGGATCCTAACCATGATGCTTTGGTAATAACATTATATGTGGCTAACCATTTTGTACGCAGGATACTGGTAGACAACGGTAGTTCTGTCAATATAATTCAGCTGGAAACATTGAAGAGGATGAATGTATCTCCGATGGACATTACTTCGAAGTCCACTGTGCTCGTTGGTTTCAGTGGAGAAGCTAGGAATACCGTAGGGGAGATAAAGTTACCAGTATATGTTGAAGGGGTCAACTCGATACAACGCTTCTGCGTGATGGACTCCTTATCCTGCTATAACATCATACTGGGAAGACCATGGATTCACGATATGAAGGCTGTGCCATCAACATATCACCAATGCATCAAGATCCCTACCCCTTGGGGAGTTGTCAAGGTTGAAAGTGATCAGCAGGAAGCGAAAGAATGCTACTCATCCTCAATGAAATCCTCAACCAAGCCTAGTACAGCATAGCAATTAAAGATGCGGGCCCAGGATATCGTGAAGGATTCGGAGCAGGATGTGAAGAAAATTATCCTGGATCAGGATAATCCCGATATCTCGGTGCTCGTAGGAACCAATATCCCCCAGGATATTGAAGAACAGTTAACTAACTTTTTAAAATGCAGAATGTCAACGTTTGCATGGAAGCATGAGGATATGACAGGCATATCCAAAGACATTATCACTCACAAGCTTGGAATTGACAAATCATTCAAGCCTGTTCAGCAAAAAAGAAGAAAATTTGCTCCCGAGCGGAATGTGATTATCCAAGAGGAAGTTGAAAGATTGTTGAAGTCCAGGATGATCAGAGAAGTCAAGTTTCCAAGATGGCTAGCAAACGTAGTTGTGGTACAGAAGAAAAATGGGAAATGGAGAGTCTGTGTAGACTACACGGACTTGAACAAGGCTTGTCCTAAAGACCCATTTCCTCTCCCTCATATCGATGCAATGGTGGATGCTACTGCTGGACATGAAATGTTAACGTTCATGGACGCATCCTCAGGATTTCAGCAGATTCAAATGGAGCCTTCGGACCAGGAGGATACTGCTTTCATGACACCAACAGGTATATATTGCTATACTGCTATGCCTTTCGGTTTGAAAAATGCAGGTGCAACATACCAGAGATTAGTAAACATGATGTTCAAAGATAAGCTGGGGGACACCATGGAGGTATATATTGACGATATGGTGGTGAAATCTAAAAAGGCTGAGGATCACCTCCAGGATATCAAGGGAGCATTTGATATCCTGGATCAGTATAACATGAAGCTGAATCCTGCTAAGTGCCATTTCGGAGTGGGGGCAGGAAAGTTTCTTGGATATATGGTAACGAAAAGGGGAATAGAGGTGAGCCCGGAGCAGATTAAAGCCATCCTGGATATTAAATCACCCTCAAATATGAAGGATGTTCAACGATTAACAGGGCGAGTAGCGGCGTTGAACAGATTTATTTCAAGATCCTCGGAAAAATGCAAGGAATTCTATGATATCCTCAAGAAGAATAAGAAATTTGAATGGGGAGCAAAGCATGAAGCAGCCTTGCAGGATTTGAAGCGATATCTCTCAACTGCACCTCTATTGATGAAGCCTGAAAATGGTGAACCACTATCCCTATACCTCGCTGTATCAGGGAATGTTGTAAGTGCCGTTCTTATAAAAGACCATGAAGGTCAGCAATATCCTGTTTATTATGTTAGTAAAAGTTTGTTAGATGCTGAAACTAGGTATTCTCATTTAGAAAAATTGATATTAGCTCTAGTTATGGCATCGACAAAGCTTAGACATTATTTTGAGACACATAGGATCCATGTTAAAACGAATTATCCTGTCAAAAATGTGCTTAGGAAACCAGAGATGTCAGGCAGGATGGCCAAGTGGTCAGTAAAGTTAAGTGCTTATGATTTAGTATATGAACCTAGAAATGCCATAAAGTCTCAGGCTTTAGCTGACTTTGTGGCTGATTTCAGTAGTGACATTCAGGACGAGGTAGACCTAGAAGTTCAACAGTTAGGAGAATCTTCAGGATCCTGGACATTATATACTGATGGTGCATCCAATATAAGAGGTGTAGGTTTAGGTATACTACTAAAATCGCCACAGGGGGGCATATTACCCCAGGCTATTAGGTGTGAATTTCCTGCTACTAATAATGAGGCAGAATATGAAGCTTTAATTGCAGGATTAGAATTGGCTAAGAATATGAGTATCAAGAATTTGCAAGTATATGTTGACTCCTTGTTAATTACTAACCATTTTAATGGATCCTATGCAGTTAAGGGTGAGAAATTAATCGAATACCTCGATATTCTCAAAAAATTAGCCGGATATTTCGATGTTTTTACACTTGAACAGGGTACCAAGGGAGGATAATGCTGAAGCAGATGCCTTAGCAAATCTGGGATCATCGATCAGGATACCAGAAGGAACCCAAATACCAATATTACATGTCTTGTATCCTGCAACGAATCCTCAGGATAAAGAAGTAGCAGGTATTCAGGATCCTGGAGCAGCATATCCTGAAGAGGATCCTAAGTCCTGGACAGCTCCAATCATGAGATATCTCAGAGAAGGACACATCCCCGGAGATGAAAATCCTAAGGCATTTAGGATGAAGGTATCACGATTCACTATTATAAATAATGTTTTATACAAAAAATCTATTGCAGGACCGTATTTGAGGTGCTTGGAGGATCCTGAAGCCAAAGAAGTACTTCAGGATATACATGAAGGGGATTGTGGTAACCATACTGGGGGCAGGTCATTATTCTCAAAAGTATTAAGGACAGGATATTATTGGCCGACAATGAGAAAAGACGCCGCAAAATATGCTCGAAGATGTGATGCATGTCAAAGACATAGTAACATATTACATCAGCCTGCTGAACCGCTGTATCCTATTGTTTCCCCTTGGCCGTTTATGAAGTGGGGTATGGATATAGTGGGAAAGCTTCCAAAGGCTCCAGGAGGAAAGGTTTTCATGTTGGCAATGACGGATTATTTCTCCAAGTGGGTTGAAGCAGAAGCATTTGTTCAAGTTAGAGATCAGGAAGTAGTATCCTTCATAAAGAGAAATATCCTGACCAGATTCGGAGTACCAGCCGAGATAATCTGTGACAATGGTTCTCAGTTTATAAGCAAGAGAACTACTTACTTTTTCAAGAGTTGGGGAATCAAAATGATAACATCTACTCCGGTACATCCTCAAGCGAATGGACAAGTAGAATCCTCAAACAAGATAATTGTCAATAACTTAAAGAAGAGACTTGGAGCCAAAAAAGGAAGATGGGCGGAAGAATTACCCTTTGTTTTTGTCACACCCCAAATTTCCACGTGTCACCGGTGGGCCCGGTGGGGAGTATCGTGACGTAGTTGATATCATCATAGTCAAACAACACAATATATAAATGCACAGCGGAAGCAAAAGATGAATATATTACAATCCGAATATAAAGTAATATCCAGTATTACAACGGAAGGTAAAAGGATCCACAGGCAGATCTTAAAACATAATCATTGTTCAACAGACTTTAGACGCCTAGAACTTGCAAGATTCCTTAGTAACGTCCTGAGCCGCTTCCAGCCTATTACGTACTTGTACCTGTCACTTAGACTTTTGAAAATACGTCAGTTTTCACTGGTAAATACACTCAACCGACTCATTTGAAAATGTTTATGAAAATTTGTTTTAGGTGCACAAGGCACAAAAATATTTCGACACTTTGATTGGAATGCACAAGGCAAAATTAATCTTTTATAATTTGATTTAGATACACAGAGGCAAAATAAATCTTTTATACTTGTATACTTGAGACAAACTATATTTCATGTTATCAGTTTTACATAACTTGCTCTACATGCGGGGCCCGGATCTATGCCGGTTCATGATTAATCGACACACCACTATTCCCCTATTGGGAATTCCATATTGGTTATAAACATGTGGCATCTGTCAGGTGTATGCCTACACCCCGTGCTTAGGTCGTGGCCATTGCAATTTAATGAGTCAAGGATATCCAGGACACGGTCAATTAATCCCCAATGTTTCAGTCAAGCAATACGAATTAAAACAGGTTATTTGGATTTCCCGACTCATTGGTCTTTGAATCCCATACCTGAACATGCGGTATTATATTACCGTATCCCAAGCCCGTAATAGGGAAAATAAGTTAAGAGTATTTACCTGAGCTAGCTCCTGTCTTAAATAGCAAGGATTATAATAACTCAGCCGTATTCACTTAAGTAAGCGTAGGTACAATTTACCGGAATGCTCTAGTCTGGAAATGATGGTATAAATAATCAATTAGAATGCTAACGGGTCTTTAATTAAGCCTAAGCTTAGACCGGTTAGTCTTAAGGAAATATACGGTTCGAACGCATGATTAAGCGAAGACCGGAATAGAATGTGTTTTAGACCCGACAAGTTTGAAGACTTGTATAATATGGGTAATCTAAACACCTTCTGGATTTTGAGATAAAACTAATAAGGTTTGACCCGTTTCGGCTAATGTATGTAAACTTGTTACATAAACCGAACCGAACGCGCAAGAGGCGTAACGGGTAACCATAAGAGTTATAAACAGGTTTCCTAAGTTAACATGCCATAAATATGTTGTGATATCAGTAGGAGACCTTCCATTATGCCCAAAACGAGTTTAACCTATAAATAAGCCCCGTAGGGGTATTTTGGTCATTTTAAAGATTATAAAAGGAATTAATTTATCTTCTGTGATCCGGGTCTGATTACATCAGTAAAATAGTTTATTTTAACAGGTTATAACATTTGGTTATAAGTCTTATATGTCAAAATAGTTTTAAACTTAAACTATGCGTATAATACGCGTATAAAGCCGTTTTAAGCGACGTACGGGTTTAAATATGATTCTGAGTTTTCTGATCAGTTAAACAGGTTCAAAACACTTAATTTATTATTTAAAATCAGTAGCAATTGGATTGGCATCAAAAGGATTTGTAAAACTCATTTTATGGCCGAAAAGGGCGTATTCGGTATTTACCGAATTAAGGCGATAATCCTAGCTTATGATCAGTTTAAAAATAATTAAAAATCTTCAAAAATCCCAAAATATTATATTACATCAGTGGGTAAAAGGTTTGGTGTAAAAATTGGGTTTAGATAGGTTTTACGCTAATGACGCCGTTTAATTACTAATAAACGTTATAATTACGTCATTAAGCATAACTCCTAATCTAGACTTCCGATTGACGTGAAATTTTGCAGACATATTCAATAATCAGTAACTAAGATTATTGTACTTTCATATTTCTAAAAATCTCGTTTTATGGCTATAAGGGCAATATGGTCAATATTTAGGCATTTAACGGATATGTCGGATAGTTACGGATTCGAGTAGTATAAACGCAGAGGATTATACTAACAGGTAACTAGGTCCTAATGGAACTTTAAGGCATATCTAAACCTATCATAACCGGGTCAGAATCGAGGTCAAAGCAGAAAGTCAAACTATGCAACTTTCGGCTCCGAATCGGTTCAAAACAGAGAGTTGTCGAATCAAACAAACTTAGACAAGTTTTTATACTTATTTTCAGATTATATGCATGATAAAACAGATTACACGCCTTCTGAATTGTTAATTATGCGATTAATGGTTCTGTTGACTTTTTCGGAAGAAGTTTGACTCGACGAACGACATAGTTAGATCGGGAATTAAAGGGTGCCCTTTTAAGGGTTAATTGCCCACAATATTACCAACTTGTAACAACTTTCGTTTCGACAAATCTCTGGACCTTTTATGATTTATCGCCAAGTCAAACCGTAACTACGACGGTTTAACTTCTAGGTTAAAAACTAAGCATAACTCCATCGAGAAGGATCAAGGGCACTTACATACGTCTAATGGATGATTTGTGAGCCTTGCATCAGTTCCAGAGCTCCTCCAAATGTCCAGAAGTTGATATGTGTTGAATGTTGAAACATAAGACTTTTTATAAGAACTTTGATCATCAAAGATTGATTCCAATTGAGTGTAAGATGATCCAAGATGCATGTATATGGCCTCTATAAGCTGTAAACCACCTTAGACAAGCCCATAGAATCGAAAACCATCAATTAAGGTCGGTTATAACAGCTTAACAGGCACCTGCCTGTTTTTTCCGCATCTGCAGGTCTGACGCGGCCCGCCTCCCGTTTGACAGATCTCAACGCGGGCCGCCTGGGACATGTCTTCAGGTTTCAAGTTTTCAGTTATTGCATTTTCAGTCCCCGGTCCTCCTAAACGTCCCTTTCACCTTGTTTCTTGCATTATAAACCCTCTAAATTAATTTATAAGGGCTTCAAGACTTATACCATCTTTGTGAAGTCCTCGGGTAACTTTGTGATCACCCGAAAAGCCCTAATTTTCACTGTTGACGATTCTAACCCTCACACACGAATTTTATCACAACTTTCTCATACGGCAACGAAACTTGGTGAAATTTTTATGGTGCATTCTAGTGAGCATAATTAATCGTTACAAGGCTTCGGGTTTGCTATAAGGTCATTCAGAGGTATATCTTTAACATGTTGACACATTTAACCCCTGTAGTTTGTAATCTCTCACTTTCTTTCACAATTTCGCTTCGTATGATCCATGATCCATTCGTTTAAGGTTATAAACATCATGTAGGGTTATTGTAAAGTATATTTATTCATTGTTGACACTTTGAACCCTTATATTTACACAGTTTCATTGATTGTCAACTTTAGTCCTTCAAGAACATTCTTACACACGTTCAAAGGTTATGACACGTGTCAAGACATTATAGGACGTAAATTTTCGAGGTGTTACATCCTCACCCCCTTAAAAGAAATCTCGACCTCGAGATTTGTTAAAATGATGGAAGTATAATGGACTTAACTTCTATGACATATCTGGAGTCTTTCCAAGCTTCCAAAGTGACTCTAATATTAGGCGTATGTATTCTTTTGGAGCTTCTTGACCTGTCGATCCTCAATCGATACAGGATGCTCATCACATCATAATTCTGCATATCATTATGTGATAGTGCTTCTTGACTTATTTGCGGAACATATTCTCCAGTCACTAGTGTGCTATGTATTTCGAGCTCCGTCAAACTCCTTAAATAGGTTTTAGCTTACAAGCTACTTGATCTTGATACATTCGATTTCCTTCGAATGATTTCCATATATTCAGAGCTTAACTAGCCTGATAATTTAACAAATTTGGTACACCCTTCCTGGGTGATATCTTTTGTTAAACCATATTCCTTAACAAGAACTTAGGAAGTTTGCTATTTTCATAACTCCTTGATTTCCTGCCGTATACTGGCAACCTACAATCGATTATGGATTTGCATGATCTTATTTGTTGTCTCCCAGGCAACTTTCAGATCTTTATAATTGGACTTACCAATTCTCTATCTAACAATAGATATTTAACATTCCATCTATACAAGGTCTCCAAAAGAGTAGCCTTAATACTTACTTATCAATTATAATAGAAAAACTTATTTTAAGGTGAGATGGTTATTCCAACCACTGCTCAAAATTAATATTAAGGAATTGCTAATCCTTGCCGCTAGTCGAACAATTCGACGATCCTGGGCAGCTAATGGCGATTCTTAATTGTTGCCTACATATGGTTGCGGTGATCAATGCATAAGCAATATGAACCGTCTTTCTTATTTACTAAAAATTGGAGTTCTTAGAATTTTAAATTTTGGCTTTATGAAACCTTCTCTAAAAACTTATCGATTTGGCTCTTAGTTCTTCCTATTCTGTTGGTACTAACAGATATAAGGCTTTTACAATAATTGCAGCCCTAAGCGGGATATTTGTCCTAACATCCACTTGCCTCTCAGGAGGTAAACATGATAATTCTTATAAAGAAGGTAATCATGACACATAGAGATGTCAAAGGTGTCCGTATTCTTAGGCTTTGGTTCATCTGTCGATGTCGGTGTCAGATAAATGACACATTCTCTTTACTATTGCAAAGATGCCCTAAGTAGAGATACTTATAAGGACATTTTATATTGGATATCTTCTTTGAATACTACTAGTCGACTTTAGTACAATATGACCATTGGGATATCTCAGGGGTTCCATGCATTATACCTCCATACTGATCAGGCATGGAAGCAATCTATGGGACACACTAAGATACGCCAATCCTCATATGGCATCTTTATCAAACATAGTTTGGCATTCGCAGGAGATAGAAAACAATGATAAAATAAAATAAAATAATATATATTGTCGTACTCTTTTTGGAGAAGAGTATTCCAGATTCTTATGAACGGATTATCTTCGAGGATGGGAGGGATGGTTATTATAGAATCCATTGGTAAGTTATACCTTACATTTAATATCTGGAGTTCTTATGAATGTAACCAAAAGTTTGCTAAAAGGTTTATTATCCTCTGCATTAACGTAAAGTACTAAGCAAATACAATTGATGCAAAAAGATAAAGACGTAACTAATGTTATTATTGAGATGCACTGCCTCTGGCATTCAACCGCTAGTTTAGGCGTTCTTTTTCTTATCCTTCCCAGACTTAGCTGCTCCTTCATTGACAGCCTCAGGGAAATTAGTACTGATGTGGCCCTTTTCGCCACAGCGGAAACAGCTTGCATTCTTTATGTCCCTACATTCGTGGGACTGATGGCCAGTTCTTTTGCAGATGCCACATTGCTTTATCTTTTGGTTTGATCGACACTGTCCCCAGTGTCTTCTTTTGCAGATTTTGCATGTAGGCTTCTTGTCGGAATCTTGTTGGTTATTGTTGAACTCGGATTTGTTCTTCTTAGGATTCTGGGAGTTATCCTCCTCCCTTTTTCGCTTCCCATCTTCAGAGGCCTTGGCAGCCTTGTTTCTCACCACATCGAGTGTGAGAGATAGCGACAGATCTGCCGCTGACCTGAACGTAGTAGGTCTCGAAGCCTTAACACTGGCTTTGATTTCTGGGGCTAAAACCCCCAATAAAGCGAGTTATTCGCTTTGGTTCCGGTGTAACCAAATAAGGAACCAATCGAGACTTGGTATTGAAACTTGTAAGGTATGCTTGACAATCTAAGTTCTCCATGACTAATGTCAAGAATTCAGTCTCAATCTTCTCAACCTCATGTTGAGGGCAGTAATTTTCCCTGATCAGCGCCATGAACTGTTCCCAGGTCATGTTGTACAACGGGATTTTCCCCGTAGCTTGGATCAGAGATCTCCACCAAGCTAATGCTTCTCCCTTAAAAGACTGAGACACGAATTTCACAATATCCCTATTATGGCAACCACTGATGTCCACAACCGTATCCATCTCTTCCAACCAAGTCATGCAATCTACTGCTCCTTTTTCCCCAGTGAAATCCCTGGGTTTGCACGAAACGAAGTACTTATAGGAGCAACCCTTATTACGGGGTTCTTGATTCGGTATGACTCTTTGGGATGGAGCACTCCTCTGATTTGATGAGTGGTGAGAATTACTGTTGTGGGCAGTGTGGGTTCTGGAGGGTGTTCTAGAGTGTGGTGCAGATTGGGTCCTTGCACGGGTACCACTAGATTCATGGAGCTGTCTATCCATATCTCGATTAACGGCATTATCTATCATTGCCTGTAATTCTGCACCCGCTACATTTACTCGGGCATTATCATGCTCTCTCCCTGGATGACTATTGACCTCGTTTGAGTCTGCCATGTAGCTTAAACTGTTACATATCGACAATAATTTATTGGTGAGTTTATTATAGAATTGTCTTTTATGGCAATTTATTAACCGTGGTAAACATAGACCATATATGGTTAATTTATTACTCACATTTATTTAGGATTTTTAATATAATTTATCCTAATTATTTACACAATAACAGTTTTATTAGCACATAAGGCCTAGTCACAGGGACAATTTAGATCATAAGCTATGATTCCAGAGAATCAAAGCGTGAAGGTCTGAACAAAGTTCATTACCTTTATCAGACAGGGTCACAGACTAATACTGTCTTTTGTCTCATATGAAAATGAGAAGGGCCGTAGGCATTCTATTACCAATGGATGGTAAAAAGAACTGATCATATATATTAATGATTTAACCCATGATTCAGAGATCATTTAGTTGGGTTTGGGATCTTTGAAAAGATCCATATATAATAATAACACGTGTGTTTTTAAAGAATCATGTCTGCCAGGAGTGTTAACATGTTTTCAGATGTTAACAGGGATTTGAATCTTTTTAACGGGTGTTACCATCTTGGCCAGGTCTTAAACTGACCCGAAGCTAGGTCTTGTCCTTTTAGATTTTACCATTTTATTATAAGGGTAGATCTTATAATATAGGAATGATATTGTTGGGATTGAACCCTACCAGAGGAACAGATAATGTAAAGCCAAAACCAGGTCACAACAGAGGATTCACAATAAGCAGCAGTTTACACTTTGCTCTCCCCTTGACAGTGGTTATCTATCAGCTGATGAACCTTAAGTACTGCTCAAAAGAACAACTGATGATCCAAATGCTGATATAATCCTAAAGACTGCTGAAGACAAACTCTGTTCGCTCTATCTACTGCTGTCTCTTAAGTGCTGCTAAAGACACAAAACACTGCTCATTCAAGGACTGATCACCTTTGAAGAAAGCACTGATGTTGTTGTTAAGCATCAGTGTTTAGGCTACAACAGTGGAACGTGAAGCAGTTGTTTTCTCATGTTTTGTATTTTATTTACAATCAGTTGTTAGACATCAGTGTTTGTGTAAGGACAGTAGATACAGGTTGTTAGGCTGTTAGACGTCGCTTTCATGGTGACGTCAGCTGAGATACCTCAGTGGTTTGGTTTGCCTATAAATGTAACAGTACCCTGTACTGTTACATTTGATTGACTGAGCGGGTTCTTCTCCTCATGTCTAATCCTTTCATCTTGTGTGCAACCAACCTTGGGGCATCAGGCTGAGGGGGGGTATAGTTTGTAAGCATATCTGTAATCTTTTGCTTTGATTTGTAAATCTTTTGACTCTATGAGAAGCAATCGTTTATCAAACTATTTTCTCCTTTGATTGTGTTTGCAGAGTTTGTTTTCATTTCCGCTGCACCTAACATGTTTTCATATTCATCGATTATTTTAGTAAACAAACAAACACTATCATGAGAGCCTCCGATCCTAACAATTGGTATCAGAGCCTGGACAGTCAAATTCGATCTAACGATCAATTTGGCATAACAGTTCGGCTCAAAATTCATTGATACTAAGGTTGGTTGTATTTTGTTGAAAAAAAAACAGAGTATCGAGTAAATCATGTTCAAAGTGGTTATTCAAAAACTCTGTTTATCAACCAAGATGTCATATGACACACAAATTTTATACAACAAGTGATATCATGCACAAGTCACTCATAGTTTTCAGATCTGTAAACATATCTGATAAATTATGGGATTGTTCTGTATTCTCAAAATTGAGTTCAACTGTTGATGTGTGTAAAATGCAACATATAAATTACATCAAATAAGGCATAAAACTAACCCTTTTTTAGTACTAATATTGGAAAAAGAGTGTTTTTGTCTTCCTTTTGTATTTTCAGGATTAAATGAGCTCAAAAACGCAAAAGAAGCAAAAAGACGGCTAAATCCAACATAAATACAAGAAAAGGAACATTAGTGGACTGCCCGAACCCTCAACGGCACCTTCCAAAGCAAAATAGAGAAAACAGAAGACTGAACACGCCCCGTGCTCAGCCAGCACGGGGCCGTGCCCAAGAAGCAGCAGAAAAGACAAACCTATAGAAGCTTCTATTGCCCATCACGGGGCCGTGCTCAGCGGACACGGGGGCGTGTCGAAAGTACAGCAGGCGCATTTATTGTAATTGCGAATTACAATTAATGAGGAGAGAGAGCGTCAGACGGACACGGGGCCGTGCCCAGCGGACACGGGGCCGTGTCCAGCTCTCTGTTCAGCCTATAAATAGGAGTGCTTGGATTCATTTCATCTCATCCCTTGGCACACCACCTCTCTCACACTTCATCCACCACCCACCACCATCACAACACCATCATCCACCACCATCATCCATTGTCCATCGTAGAGTGTGTGAGTCGTCTCGGGATCCAAGATTGATCGTAAGAGTTCTTGACAATCAAGGCCATGTTTGCCTAAGTCTCTTACATCACTTGGTGAAGACAAAGTGTCTAGTATAATACTTTTTATTTCTAATCTTTTGCACTTTTTATTTGGTTTTGTATTAATGACTTTAATAACTAGTTACTTATGTTGAAGGTGATCTTTCCTTATCGTTTGTCCGTGGTGTCTTGGCATTATTTTACTGTCTATATAAAATAAAGGATTTTCACCATTCATATCTCCACGGTCTATATGGAGATATGTTGGCTACCTGGTAGGGGGTTAAGGGAACGGTTTGGTAAAGGTCTTGCCATTGTTCAGCGTTTAGAGGTCCTGCAATGGACCTGGGTCAAATTTAGTAGGACCTCCTTCAATACTTCACGGTATTGGATGGCGGGGGTCCAAACTCTTTGATCCCCTCATAAGTTAACTACTATTAATACTATAACCCGGCTATTTAGGACTGTATCCCTGCTGACTCAGACTACTTAGCCGAGGGTAACGTCACCGCCAAAAGCGGGGCCTACCACAATACTGCATTAATAACTTAATTCATTATCTTCCAATAATCCACCCTTTTAGGATTGTATCCCTGCTGACTCAAACTACTGGGGTGAGGGTAACGTCACCTTCAAAAGAGGGGCCTACTACAATAACTAAGATAATCTCTTAATTATGTGCAAAAGTGCGGAAATAATCAAAGGTTATACTAGATACGAGTCGGAACCAAGTGATTCATCTTGTCTATCTGTTTTTATTTTATTTTTATTTTCAGCATTTTAGTTAGTTTTATTTTTCTTAGTTTAAAACATTTTTCTAAACTTTTATTTTGATTAGACGTTGAGGATAAACCGGTACTAAAAGCTCTTGTGTCCTTGGACGACCTCGGTATCTTACCAACGCTATACTACACTCAACGATGGGTGCACTTGCCCATATGTGTGTTTAGTGTTAGTGAAATATCGTGTTTTATAAATTTAAAACTTGGCTAAAATAAGTGTTAAAAAGGGCTTAAAATATACACCTAATATACGACACTTCACACGCATCAAGTTTTTGGCGCCGCTGCCGGGGACACAAGGATTTTAAGAAAGTTAGGAATCAACGGCCTAATCATCTTTTATTTTTCTTTTTATTTTTTTTAGATTTTTTCTTAGTTTTTCAGCTTCTGCAGAGCTCAGCACGGGCCGTGCACGGTCAGACACGGGCCGTGCCCAGCATCATCACTGGCAGTTTTTATTTTCTGAGTTACAGAGAACTGAACACGGGGCCGTGTTGGTGCAACACGGGGTCGTGTCCAACTCCCAGTAACTGGGAATCCAGAAAACAATTACTGTATCTCTCAACACGGGCCGTGTTCACTGAGCACGGGGCCGTGGTGAACTTTCTGACCAACGTTCTTTTCTGTTTTTATTGCAGGACTTGGAACCCAGGTGCCACATTTGACCCTCCTACGTAGTGCATGAGCTCCAGTTCTAGTAGAGACATAAAAGAACCCTTGGAAGAACCCGAACGCTTTCTCAGGAAAAGACTTAAAGCTAAAAATCAAGAAAAAGCTTCGGGGGACCCACTTCCAATGGCGGACCAGCGTACCCTCATGGATTATCTACGGCCTACCGTAGGCAATCTTGGCGCCGCTATCAATGCACCGAATGTCGAGGCCAACAACTTCGAACTTCGGCCGCATTTGATACAAATGCTCCAAAACTCCGCAACCTTCCACGGGCTTGCGGACGAGGATCCCCATCTACATATTACTAACTTCTTTGAAATATGTGATACCTTTCGGATCAATGGAGCATCAAATGACGCCATCCGCCTTCGAATGTTTCCTTTTTCACTAAAAGACCGAGCTAAAGCTTGGCTTAACACCCTCCCAGTTGGATCGGTAAACACCTGGGATGAACTCGCCCAAAAGTTTTTATATAAGTATTTCCCTCCTGCTAAAACGGCTAAATTAATGACTGAAATTAATACATACTCACAAGAGGATGGGGAATCCTTATATGAAACTTGGGAAAGGTTCAAGGAGCTTCTAAGAAAGTGTCCTCATCACGGTCTAGCAGTGTGGCAACAAGTATCCACTTTCTACAATGGGTTGTTGCCACACACAAGACAAACACTCGACTCAAGCTCCGGGGGACTCTTAGGTAATCGTCGCCCAAATGAAATATATAACCAAATTAAGGAAATTGCTCAAACCAATTTTCAATGGCACACTCCCCGAGGTAATAAATCTATTGCCCCGGGCGCCCATAAGGTTGATGAAAGCACCTCTTTACAAGCCCAAATCGAGGCCCTCTCTTCAAAAATCAAAAAGCTGGAAATGACAAAAACGGCCTCGGTTATGGCTTGTGAAGGGTGTGGTGGGTCACATGAAAATTGGAGTTGTATGAAAGAATTAGATGAACAAACTGAAACGGTAAACTACATGGATAATAGACCTAGGCCGTCGGGTCCTCCAACGGGTACCTACAACCAAGGATGGCGTAACCACCCAAATCTTGGTTGGAGAGATCCCGGCAATAGTAGTAGCCAACAAAACCAAAGAACTAATTTTCAACAACCGCAAAATTTTCCTCAACAACAAGGTGGAAGAGAAAGGCTTGAAGATACTGTATCTCGCCTCATCTCTGACACTGAAAAGAAAAACTCGGATCGATTTCAACAGTTGGAATCAAATTTCAGAAATCAACAAGCTAGCATTCAAAACGTTGAAAAACAATTAAATCAACTAGCCCAAAATTTCTCCGAGAGACCACAAGGCGCATTACCTAGTAATACCGAAACGAACCCGAAGGCACAAGTACATCTCATCACATTAAGAAATCGAACCGTGGGTCCCGAGGATGCTCCATTGCCGCCAAATGAAAGAAGCCATTCTAGCCAGCCTGTGACTCCTCCTGCGCCAGAAAAGGCTCCTATACCAAATCAAGAGCCCACAAAAACTCCTCCAATTCCGTACCCCGGTAGGTTGAATCGTCAAAAGACCGATGAGCAATTCGCAAAGTTTGAAAGTTTACTAAAACAATTGCATGTTAATATTCCTTTTATTGAGGTCCTAACCCAAATGCCTAAATATGCAAAATTCATGAGGGATTTCCTCACTCACAAAAGGAAAATTGAATCATTGCAATTAGTTAACTTAGGCGAAGAATGCTCAGCTTTAGTACTCAACAAACTTCCACAAAAGAAAATCGACCCCGGGAGCTTCACAATCCCTTGTTCGATTGGGAAGTCCCCCGTCCGAAATGCTTTAGCCGATCTTGGGGCTAGCATCAACCTCATGCCCACATCAATGTTCAAGCGACTCGGCCTAGGAACAACAAGCCCTACAAAGATGAGCATACAACTCGCCGACAGGTCCGTCAAATTCCCACAAGGTGTCGCCGAAAATCTGCTAGTCAAGGTTGACAAATTCGTCTTTCCAACCGACTTTGTCATCCTAGACATGGAAGAAGACACCGAGGTCCCTCTCATCCTCGGGAGGCCATTCCTAGCCACCGCCCAAGCATTGGTGGATATGAATGACGGAACTCTAACATTGAAGTTTGGGGATGAAGAAGTGAAATTTGAATGTGGAAGGCGAGTAGAGGAAGAAGATCCGGTCAACTACATGAAGGTCATAGACTCAAGCTTGGATGACGCTCTCCGACGGTGTAACATGGGATGCAACACATCCCACTTGGGTAACATATGACCAGGCTTTGGGTCTAGCCAAGGACCCTTATAAACGTGGCGCACCATGGAGGCATTCCACGGAACTATCCTTAGTTTAATTTAGATTAATTTTTATGTTTTCTAGTTAGTTTTAATTTTCAGGAATAAAACACACTCATGGTGATAAAGGATGAAAAGGGGAACGAGAAAAATGAACCCATGCACAAGAACGAGGCAACCCGACAATTTTCTCCATTTCAGAAGGTTCAACACGGGCCGTGCCCAACCAACACGGCCCCGTGCCGAACCACCTGCAGAAAAACGCCCAGTACAGGTACCTGGACACGGGCCGTGTTCACCCAACACGCCCCCGTGTCCAGACTTCTGTTTCTCTTATTTTAATTTTGTTACTGGCACTTGAACACGGGGCCGTGCCCGGATAACACGGGGCCGTGTTCAGCGCCCAGTAACACAAATTTTTTGCTTTTTAAACACTATTTTACACATCTAATCAACCTAAAAATTTATTTTTGGGACACATTGAGGACAATGTGTAATTTAAGTGTGGGGGGGATGCTAAAACCTTGAATTTTGCAAGTCCTAAATACAAGCCTTACACAAAACTCTATTGGAACCGCTAATCACCCCAAATTTTTTTTCAAAAATTTCATTTTTTTTTACTTGTCTAGGTTTAACTCGGGAAATTCAAGTTCTCAAAAAGGTTATATTTTTACAAATTTACAACCGATAGCGTAGTGATAAAAAGAACCAACATAAGAAAATTATGAAAAGGCATAGCAAACTCATTTAAAATTTGATTATATACTTGATCACATAAAAACCCATTCCCACAAAAGTGAGTTTTGAGCCTTTATTGAGCACACAATTACATATCATTTGACTAAATGCTCATTTTTCGTTTCTTGTGTGAATAGCTGCTTGGTTCTTACGACTCTAGAACTTGCCATGACAATACATTCCCGGTCCTTATCAACTTAAACCCGAGTAAGTAAATGATGGAGGCATTAGGACTAACCCTTTTCATTTCTACACCATTATTTTTCTTTTTCCTTTACCACCTACCCAAAAATCCCCCTAGTTAGCCCAAAAAAAAAAAAAAAAAAAAACCCTTTTATCCACCAAAACCTTTTTCATTTTTAACCCTTTATTTTAGTAACAAGTTCGGTTCTTCGTGAAAAAAAAAAAATTGTGATAATGATGAAGCAAAAAGAAAATAAACAAACAAGTTAATCAAAAATAACTTAGTTTGAATAAAAGCTTCATCAAAATAAAAAGTTGCAAAAATACGAAAACCGACACTTGTTACGCTTTTAGCCCTTTTTCTACTAACCACTAACCCAACCACCTACCTTTAACCCTAGCCAACCCTTAACCCACAAAGTCCTCTTGATATCTACAAAGGTATAAAAGTTAAAAAGGAGGAGGATTGATTTCTTGGCAAGCCTATGGTAGAAATAAGTTCCGTGCCGCTCTCGAGTGATTCACTAAAAATACACCTTCGGCCGAGTGTGAGTGATTTCCCCGTGAGGTATGTGAACTTGTATATAAATAGAATTTTAAAAAAAAGGCATGTTATGCCCAAATAAATAATTTCTCTTATGAACAGTTCTAAATAAATCATTACGAATAGGATTGTAAATAAATAAAAATAAAACCCAAAAAGATCTTGGAAATCCCGACACTCTACGACAAGCCCAAAACCTTCTCTTCTACCTATTCCATTTGGGAGTGTAAGCCACATATTAAAGAGTTTTGCTTGAGGACAAGCAAAAGTTCAAGTGTGGGGGTATTTGATGTGTGTAAAATGCAACATATAAATTACATCAAATAAGGCATAAAACTAACCCTTTTTTAGTACTAATATTGGAAAAAGAGTGTTTTTGTCTTCCTTTTGTATTTTCAGGATTAAATGAGCTCAAAAACGCAAAAGAAGCAAAAAGACGGCTAAATCCAACATAAATACAAGAAAAGGAACATTAGTGGACTGCCCGAACCCTCAACGGCACCTTCCAAAGCAAAATAGAGAAAACAGAAGACTGAACACGCCCCGTGCTCAGCCAGCACGGGGCCGTGCCCAAGAAGCAGCAGAAAAGACAAACCTATAGAAGCTTCTATTGCCCATCACGGGGCCGTGCTCAGCGGACACGGGGGCGTGTCGAAAGTACAGCAGGCGCATTTATTGTAATTGCGAATTACATTTAATGAGGAGAGAGAGTGTCAGACGGACACGGGGCCGTGCCCAGCGGACACGGGGCCGTGTCCAGCTCTCTGTTCAGCCTATAAATAGGAGTGCTTGGATTCATTTCATCTCATCCCTTGGCACACCACCTCTCTCACACTTCATCCACCACCTACCACCATCACAACACCATCATCCACCACCATCATCCATTGTCCATCGTAGAGTGTGTGAGTCGTCTCGGGATCCAAGATTGATCGTAAGAGTTCTTGACAATCAAGGCCATGTTTGCCTAAGTCTCTTACATCACTTGGTGAAGACAAAGTGTCTAGTATAATACTTTTTATTTCTAATCTTTTGCACTTTTTATTTGGTTTTGTATTAATGACTTTAATAACTAGTTACTTATGTTGAAGGTGATCTTTCCTTATCGTTTGTCCGTGGTGTCTTGGCATTATTTTACTGTCTATATAAAATAAAGGATTTTCACCATTCATATCTCCACGGTCTATATGGAGATATGTTGGCTACCTAGTAGGGGGTTAAGGGAACGGTTTGGTAAAGGTCTTGCCATTGTTCAGCGTTTAGAGGTCCTCCAATGGACCTGGGTCAAATTTAGTAGGACCTCCTTCAATACTTCACGGTATTGGATGGCGGGGGTCCAAACTCTTTAATCCCCTCATAAGTTAACTACTATTAATACTATAACCCGGCTATTTAGGACTGTATCCCTGCTGACTCAGACTACTTAGCCGAGGGTAACGTCACCGCCAAAAGCGGGGCCTACCACAATACTGCATTAATAACTTAATTCATTATCTTCCAATAATCCACCCTTTTAGGATTGTATCCCTGCTGACTCAAACTACTGGGGTGAGGGTAACGTCACCTTCAAAAGAGGGGCCTACTACAATAACTAAGATAATCTCTTAATTATGTGCAAAAGTGCGGAAATAATCAAAGGTTATACTAGATACGAGTCGGAACCAAGTGATTCATCTTGTCTATCTGTTTTTATTTTATTTTTATTTTCAGCATTTTAGTTAGTTTTATTTTTCTTAGTTTAAAACATTTTTCTAAACTTTTATTTTGATTAGACGTTGAGGATAAACCGGTACTAAAAGCTCTTGTGTCCTTGGACGACCTCGGTATCTTACCAACGCTATACTACACTCAACGATGGGTGCACTTGCCCATATGTGTGTTTAGTGTTAGTGAAATATCGTGTTTTATAAATTTAAAACTTGGCTAAAATAAGTGTTAAAAAGGGCTTAAAATATACACCTAATATACGACACTTCACACGCATCAACTGTTGTTTTGATATTTGTGATGTTTTCATTAAATACTAAAGTATGATCCTCAGAACAACAAAACCGATGATTCATAAGACATTAGTGTTTTGTTTTTCTATAAAGAGTGAATTAAAACTTTAGTTATTTAGATCTTATGTAGTAAAACAGGTTGAGATCCTCAAAAGGATCAAATAAACTTTGTCTAAATACACTAAGAAAAACAGGGGTCAACATAGTCCGTATCGTATGTAGTGTGAGATTGGTTGAAAAACTTGTGCAAACATGACCAAGTCTCTCAAAACATTACTGCAAAATGATTTTGGACTAAAAATCACAAAAACTCGAAAGTGTGTTTATCTCAAAACTTTTGAAGTCAAAAGAAAAGAGTATAAACGTAAAACACTTAAGAGTCAAAGCTTGGGGTAATAATGGTCATTAAGCAACTATGTGCATTCATCTGTTCAGAAAAAGGTTTTTATGCCAGTAAATGAACTCCAAAGAGGACTAGACAAATGTTCAAAAACATATCCATGTGTCCTCAGGGTTGCAATCAACTGACAAAGAAAATGGTACCAAACAGTGGTCAAAATGTATTTCAAAAGTCTTCTACCACTATTGACAAACTACTGACCATTTTTCAAAAACCTGTGAGTGATGGGAGTATATTCTCTATTGAAATTTTACCAGATCTTTTTGATACTATTTTTAGAAAATCCTTTAACCATTTTTTTGTTGTTCAAAGGATTTTCTCGAACAATCAGGATATAGTATTCATTTTTTTTGGAATAATATATTTGAAACCGTTGCTTGTTTTTGTTGGCAATTGGTTTCAGCTCTTGTCAGGATATAATACCTCTTTTTTTTATGGTATTAGTGTCCTCATAAATGGGTCAAAAGGAAATGGTACATAATGTCATGATCATACCATACTCAGGTTTGCTCCTAAATTTTTATCAAAGGTTGATTGCAAATTGTGCTTAAATTACTAAGTTACTCATGTGTTAATTGAATATTAAACGAAAATGAGTTGCCTTAGCAAAAAATTTTCATCATCTGGGGTACTAAACCACTGTCTTTCAAAATTGACATGTGGCAAAATCTTGAATGAAAATTCTCAAAACTGTTGCTGAAACACCTGTTCTTCATATTTGCACCATTTACCCTAACCACTGTCTTGTTCCAACGTCTGATCTCTAAACACTGTCCACTGCTGAAAGTTAACCACTGTTTTCTCATTTTCTTGTAAGCACTGATGCTTAAAATCAGTGTCTTATCCACTAATATGCTATCTACTGATAGTAAAAATCATCCACTGCCCAAGATTTTTACCGTTGTAATCACTAATGCTTGATACGTCAGTGGCTCTTAAAACAACTGTTCTCCATACTTCATCCGTTTCATCAGTGTTTGACACGTGGTCAGTTTTTAGCCCTCAGATCGTAATAACCGCTACAACATCAGCGATTATTTTTAAATAAAACCCTGCCCTAAACCCCAAACAGGGTTTTACACTGTCGAATTGAATTCCAAAAATTCTCTTCTCATAACAGTTTTCAACCCTTCTTCTCAAAACCCTCAAAATCATTCTCCGATTCTTCTTCATCAAAATGACGAAGTCAAAAGGAAAATCAAAATCAAAACCTACATCACCACCACCTTCAACTGAGGCCGCTCAAACGGCTGAAGAAACCATCGAAATACCATTCAAACAATCTCATAACTATCTGGGTTTATTCACAAAACCTACTGATAATCACACCTTTGACACCGTCATTGATGCATTATCTGCATCAAAGTACAAAACTTTGTTGACAGCAAATGCTCCTATCTATCTGCAAACCCAGAGAGAGTTTTGGAAAAAGGCGTCGCTTGAAAAACAAGACGGAAAAGTCATAGCCATTAACTCCTCGATACAGGGAAAAGCGATCATAATCACACCAAAATCGATATCAGAAGTCTTCATACTCGACGATCAAAACGGTAAAACCTCTTTTGACAAAAACGAGTTAAAAGCTGATTTTCTGAAAAGGGGTTATGCAGAAGAACCAAAGGTAGATACCCTACAAAAGGGTTATTTTCCATCTGCACCCAGGTTTTTATTTCACACACTCTTGATGTGTGTTTCAAATAAAACAACATCTTTCAACGAAATACCATTGAAAATTCAAAGCCTGTGATACGCTATTTTGAATAATAAAGACTATAATTACTCCCAGGAGATTTTCAATGACATGGTGAAAAACGTTGAAAGTAAAGCATTTTTACTTTTTCCGAGATTTTTGAGTTATTATTTTGAACAAAAATTTGAAAAGAAAAATGTAAATTTGCTAAAACAAGGTGTTCATTGTCAAATAAAAAGCATAACAAAAGAAACATTTTCAAGGATGATGGCACCAATAAAAACAAAAGCAGGGGTACCTGAGCAGACTTTAGCGGTTACAACTGCTCCTCAGGTATCAGCTGCTAAGCCCACTACTCCAGGTGATCATAGCAGCACTCCCACTGCTCTGAAACCCACACCTGCCACCAACAAAAAGACCAAAAGAAAAACATCCAGAAAACCCACCAATCCAAAAACAAAGGCAACTCTGGAAGATGAGATCCCAGAGGAAATGCCTGTGACAACACAAAAGTCACCAGAAGCCACTGCTGCTACTTCCTCACAGCAGTTGGAAGAAAGATCTCAACCCAAGCCTAAAACTCCTCCTGCATCCTCACAAAAGGATCAGGTTGTAAGCACAGGGACACCACAATATGAAGCTCTGAATCCACTCGGATCCATCTTCCTCAGTCCTGATCCCAAGGACATGTCTCTTTCAACTCCCATCCCCTCACCAATCATATTACCACAAACCATGCTACCTTTGTTGCATGCAGCTGCTATAGCTCAGACACAAACCAGTTCCTCTCTATCACCTATCACTGAGAGTATACATCCACAAGTGACTGGGTCTGATGCTACTACTCCTGCTATCCCAGCAACAATTGAGGAGGTTACACCCCCTGAGTTACAAGTAACTCTCGGTGGTAGTTCAAGTGGAGCAGCAACTACAACTGGTGGATCAACAGATTTTCAGTTGGACAGTTGTTTCATAAATAAGACTCCCTTGAAGGCAATTTCTTCCATGGCAACCTCGGTAACCACCAGTGAGTTGGCTCAAACCACTGGTACCATCAAAGGTTTATCGAATGCTGAAGAAAGAAGTCCCCAGTACCAAGAACAAGGGGCATCAATGGGCGATTTTTGGGACTCTGTTCCTAAGTCACACATTGATATAACCACTGCTGGTGGGGATTCAGATGATCCTACTAAAGTAGGTGATGATTCAAGATATCAAGAATTGACGGGCAGAGTGGAAAAACTTGAAGAGTCAGTTTCTGAAATAAAGGAGATGGTGCAAGAGATTTTAAAAGCTCAGAAAGCACAATCCAATGCTGTTCCTGCTCAAGCATCTGCTCCACAACAAGCACCTGCTGCAAATGAGCTTTGGAATATTTTCCAAACCATGCTTGAAAAACAGCAACAAATGGCTGATCAAAAGCATGCCATTCAAGTACAAATGCTGTCCAACATGATGGAATCAAGGTTCAAGGATACTCAAGCAGATATCAAGGCTATTAAGGCCAGTATCCAAACTGCCACTGGCAAGGCTCCTTCAACTTTGCTATTCTTTGATGACCCTCTTGCAGATAATGCCAAAAAGGGGGAGATAATGAAGCAAATGAAGAAAAAGGGGATTGAACATGGCCTTCATATTGAACCTGAAAAAGAAAAAGAAAAAGAAAAACAGGTCTCAAAACCTGTTAGCCAAACAGCTGATACTGCAGTAGTTACAAAAACTGCTGTCAGTAGCCAAACAGCTGCCATGTCATCAACACACACCACTACAACCACTGTTCCATCATCATTACCATCTACAATCATATCACAACCACTGACTCCTGCCATAAAGCAGAAGACAACAGATGTCACAACATCTGTTGTAATGACAGCAGCGGTTGAAGCACCAGTTGTTTCAAACACTGTCAGTCAATCACTGTCACAAACCACTGCTATCCAATCTACCACCACTGATCCACCCAAAACATCATCTACCCCTTCTTCATTAAAAAGGAGAAGGAATCTCATATCAGATGTTGATTCACCACCATCATCACCATCATCGAAAACCACCTCACCACATCCATCCCCTGCTCAAAAGCAGAAGACAACTGCTGACATAGCAGCAGTTGTAATGACAACAGATGTTGAGACACCAGTTGTTTCAACAGCTGTTAGTCAGGCATCCACCACTGCTTTCACCCTTTCTACATCACAACCAAAGCTCTTCAACAGAAAAAGAAAGCCAATACCTGCTGAGGAGGGTATACATGATCCTAATGCTGCACAATATCCACTGGAACTTGAAGCTATCAAAAATGAGATGAGGCAATTCTATACAGAAGAGGATCCTTCAAAAAGAAGATTCTCCTCACTCATAGGCTACATGCCACCAGAGGATATGGATGATTACCTCAAACTCAAGGCAAGGCAGGCTAAAGCAAGAGCTAAATTTGAAAGTGAACGTGAAAAACTAAGCGAAGAAGGCATTGCTAAAAGACTGGATTTCTTCCTTAAAAAGGTTAAGCAGATGGAAGAATTTGCACAAGAACTAATCAAAGAAAAGGCTGAACAACGCAAAGAGATAAGAAAACAATATCTTGCCTACATTATGAAAGAAAAATTCTATCCTGCTGAAGAAAAACAGTTTGAAGAATGGCCAATAATCGCTCTAAAGCATGAGGCTGAGAGGATTGACAGAATCAAGAATAATCCTACAAAGAAGAAAAATGCTCCAAACTGGAACAAATTCAAAAAGCTCATTGCTGATTTCACTGCTGAGTATAAAAGAAAGAAAAGGGAGCTGGTGGATGCAAAAATGGATACTGCTGAAGCCATATCAAAATGGTCAAAACAGCAGACCGATGAAGCCTATGAAAGGCTAAAGAAAAGAAAGATAACTGTTTCAAGCACTTCTAAGAAGCAAGAACAAATGATGAAGCTTGAACAGAAGATAGGAAATCTCGACACACTGTTCCGGTCTACCTTTGTAACAAATCAAGAAGAGGGAGAACAGCTGACTGAAGAAGAGGTAATAGAAAAAGAAGCAGAGTATTTCAAAGATACCATCACGAAAATGGGTCTAAAAGAAGAAACTTCAACAAAGCTTCAAAGCCTTTTTAAGGCATTAAACAAAACTGCATCTCCAAACACTGCTAAAGACAAGACAGAAGCTGAAAAACAAGAACTCATTGAACAAGAAACTACAGAAGATATAGCTGCAGTTGACAAAGTTTTTGAAGAAGCTTTCAAAAGAATGTCTGAAAGTCTGCAGTTGTTTTCAAGGCCATCATTCCTCAACTCATCTTCAAATAAGTCTCTCCCAAGAAACCCATTTGGCTTAAAAATACTAAAGTGGATGTCTGATCAAAAGACTCACGTATTGACCTTGGTCAGAGCCAATGGCGATGTGAAGCACATATCAAGGAAAGAAGCACTAGGCCTTAGTGTTCAAGATTTGCAGGATCTCCTTGGGCTTTCACTGTGTAGGGATGAGGATGACCAGAGTGCAAAGGAATTTGAAGCTGAATTCAAAGAACAAGCTAAGGCACTCTTGATGAGTAATAAAGGTCCTGAATAATGAAAGGTTTTGGCATTATCTGTTCCAGGGGGAGATTGTTGGGATTGAACCCTACCAGAGGAACAGATAATGTAAAGCCAAAACCAGGTCACAACAGAGGATTCACAATAAGCAGCAGTTTACACTTTGCTCTCCCCTTGACAGTGGTTATCTATCAGCTGATGAACCTTAAGTACTGCTCAAAAGAACAACTGATGATCCAAATGCTGATATAATCCTAAAGACTGCTGAAGACAAACTCTGTTCGCTCTATCTACTGCTGTCTCTTAAGTGCTGCTAAAGACACAAAACACTGCTCATTCAAGGACTGATCACCTTTGAAGAAAGCACTGATGTTGTTGTTAAGCATCAGTGTTTAGGCTACAACAGTGGAACGTGAAGCAGTTGTTTTCTCATGTTTTGTATTTTATTTACAATCAGTTGTTAGACATCAGTGTTTGTGTAAGGACAGTAGATACAGGTTGTTAGGCTGTTAGACGTCGCTTTCATGGTGACGTCAGCTGAGATACCTCAGTGGTTTGGTTTGCCTATAAATGTAACAGTACCCTGTACTGTTACATTTGATTGACTGAGCGGGTTCTTCTCCTCATGTCTAATCCTTTCATCTTGTGTGCAACCAACCTTGGGGCATCAGGCTGAGGGGGAGTACAGTTTGTAAGCATATCTGTAATCTTTTGCTTTGATTTGTAAATCTTTTGACTCTATGAGAAGCAATCGTTTATCAAACTATTTTCTCCTTTGATTGTGTTTGCAGAGTTTGTTTTCATTTCCGCTGCACCTAACATGTTTTCATATTCATCGATTATTTTAGTAAACAAACAAACACTATCATGAGAGCCTCCGATCCTAACAGATATTTTAAATATAATCGTTCCTTTAAAATCTAAACAAGTATATGGTTGCCCTAAACGGGACTTCTACCGAAAATGACTCGCCCATGCAAGAGCTAGTCGTATAAATAACAAAGGAACCAAATAAGGATAAAATAAAACGAATTTGAATTTGTCCTATGTTCTCGTCTAGACTCAAGAATGTGCAACTGTGTAACTGAGATTAAACACAAAAGGCTAGTGTTTAATTCACTCAGTGTTGGCTCTGATACCAACCTGTCACACCCCAAATTTCCACGTGTCACCGGTGGGCCCGGTGGGGAGTATCGTGACGTAGTTGATATCATCATAGTCAAACAACACAATATATAAATGCACAACGGAAGCAAAAGATGAATATATTACAATCCGAATATAAGTAATATCCAGTATTACAACGGAAGGTAAAAGGATCCACAGGCAGATCTTAAAACATAATCATTGTTCAACAGACTTTAGACGCCTAGAACTTGCAAGATTCCTTAGTAACGTCCTGAGCCGCTTCCAGCCTATTACGTACTTGTACCTGTCACTTAGACTTTTGAAAATACGTCAGTTTTCACTGGTAAATACACTCAACCGACTCATTTGAAAATGTTTATGAAAATTTGTTTTAGGTGCACAAGGCACGAAAATATTTCGACACTTTGATTGGAATGCACAAGGCAAAATTAATCTTTTATAATTTGATTTAGATACACAGAGGCAAAATAAATCTTTTATACTTGTATACTTGAGACAAACTATATTTCATGTTATCAGTTTTACATAACTTGCTCTACATGCGGGGCCCGGATCTATGCCGGTTCATGATTAATCGACACACCACTATTCCCCTATTGGGAATTCCATATTGGTTATAAACATGTGGCATCTGTCAGGTGTATGCCTACACCCCGTGCTTAGGTCGTGGCCATTGCAATTTAATGAGTCAAGGATATCCAGGACACGGTCAATTAATCCCCAATGTTTCAGTCAAGCAATACGAATTAAAACAGGTTATTTGGATTTCCCGACTCATTGGTCTTTAAATCCCATACCTGAACATGCGGTATTATATTACCGTATCCCAAGCCCGTAATAGGGAAAATAAGTTAAGAGTATTTACCTGAGCTAGCTCCTGTCTTAAATAGCAAGGATTATAATAACTCAGCCGTATTCACTTAAGTAAGCGTAGGTACAATTTACCGGAATGCTCTAGTCTGGAAATGATGGTATAAATAATCAATTAGAATGCTAACGGGTCTTTAATTAAGCCTAAGCTTAGACCGGTTAGTCTTAAGGAAATATACGGTTCGAACGCATGATTAAGCGAAGACCGGAATAGAATGTGTTTTAGACCCGACAAGTTTGAAGACTTGTATAATATGGGTAATCTAAACACCTTCTGGATTTTGAGATAAAACTAATAAGGTTTGACCCGTTTCGGCTAATGTATGTAAACTTGTTACATAAACCGAACCGAACGCGCAAGAGGCGTAACGGGTAACCATAAGAGTTATAAACAGGTTTCCTAAGTTAACATGCCATAAATATGTTGTGATATCAGTAGGAGACCTTCCATTATGCCCAAAACGAGTTTAACCTATAAATAAGCCCCGTAGGGGTATTTTGGTCATTTTAAAGATTATAAAAGGAATTAATTTATCTTCTGTGATCCGGGTCTGATTACATCAGTAAAATAGTTTATTTTAACAGGTTATAACATTTGGTTATAAGTCTTATATGTCAAAATAGTTTTAAACTTAAACTATGCGTATAATACGCGTATAAAGCCGTTTTAAGCGACGTACGGGTTTAAATATGATTCTGAGTTTTCTGATCAGTTAAACAGGTTCAAAACACTTAATTTATTATTTAAAATCAGTAGCAATTGGATTGGCATCAAAAGGATTTGTAAAACTCATTTTATGGCCGAAAAGGGCGTATTCGGTATTTACCGAATTAAGGCGATAATCCTAGCTTATGATCAGTTTAAAAATAATTAAAAATCTTCAAAAATCCCAAAATATTATATTACATCAGTGGGTAAAAGGTTTGGTGTAAAAATTGGGTTTAGATAGGTTTTACGCTAATGACGCCGTTTAATTACTAATAAACGTTATAATTACGTCATTAAGCATAACTCCTAATCTAGACTTCCGATTGACGTGAAATTTTGCAGACATATTCAATAATCAGTAACTAAGATTATTGTACTTTCATATTTCTAAAAATCTCGTTTTATGGCTATAAGGGCAATATGGTCAATATTTAGGCATTTAACGGATATGTCGGATAGTTACGGATTCGAGTAGTATAAACGCAGAGGATTATACTAACAGGTAACTAGGTCCTAATGGAACTTTAAGGCATATCTAAACCTATCATAACCGGGTCAGAATCGAGGTCAAAGCAGAAAGTCAAACTATGCAACTTTCGGCTCCGAATCGGTTCAAAACAGAGAGTTGTCGAATCAAACAAACTTAGACAAGTTTTTATACTTATTTTCAGATTATATGCATGATAAAACAGATTACACGCCTTCTGAATTGTTAATTATGCGATTAATGGTTCTGTTGACTTTTTCGGAAGAAGTTTGACTCGACGAACGACATAGTTAGATCGGGAATTAAAGGGTGCCCTTTTAAGGGTTAATTGCCCACAATATTACCAACTTGTAACAACTTTCGTTTCGACAAATCTCTGGACCTTTTATGATTTATCGCCAAGTCAAACCGTAACTACGACGGTTTAACTTCTAGGTTAAAAACTAAGCATAACTCCATCGAGAAGGATCAAGGGCACTTACATACGTCTAATGGATGATTTGTGAGCCTTGTATCAGTTCCAGAGCTCCTCCAAATGTCCAGAAGTTGATATGTGTTGAATGTTGAAACATAAGACTTTTTATAAGAACTTTGATCATCAAAGATTGATTCCAATTGAGTGTAAGATGATCCAAGATGCATGTATATGGCCTCTATAAGCTGTAAACCACCTTAGAGAAGCCCATAGAATCGAAAACCATCAATTAAGGTCGGTTATAACAGCTTAACAGGCACCTGCCTGTTTTTTCCGCATCTGCAGGTCTGACGCGGCCCGCCTCCCGTTTGACAGATCTCAACGCGGGCCGCCTGGGACATGTCTTCAGGTTTCAAGTTTTCAGTTATTGCATTTTCAGTCCCCGGTCCTCCTAAACGTCGCTTTCACCTTGTTTCTTGCATTATAAACCCTCTAAATTAATTTATAAGGGCTTCAAGACTTATACCATCTTTGTGAAGTCCTCGGGTAACTTTGTGATCACCCGAAAAGCCCTAATTTTCACTGTTGACGATTCTAACCCTCACACACGAATTTTATCACAACTTTCTCATACGGCAACGAAACTTGGTGAAATTTTTATGGTGCATTCTAGTGAGCATAATTAATCGTTACAAGGCTTCGGGTTTGCTATAAGGTCACTCAGAGGTATATCTTTAACATGTTGACACATTTAACCCCTGTAGTTTGTAATCTCTCACTTTCTTTCACAATTTCGCTTCGTATGATCCATGATCCATTCGTTTAAGGTTATAAACATCATGTAGGGTTATTGTAAAGTATATTTATTCATTGTTGACACTTTGAACCCTTATATTTACACAGTTTCATTGATTGTCAACTTTAATCCTTCAAGAACATTCTTACACACGTTCAAAGGTTATGACACGTGTCAAGACATTATAGGACGTAAATTTTCGAGGTGTTACAGTTTTGTGGGCTGATAGGACAACGGTAAAGAATGCAACCGGCCAAACCCCATTTTCCTTGGTATTTGGAGCAGAAGCAATGATTCCAACGGAAATGGCAATACCTACTGCAAGATCTACCCTACGGGATCCTGAACAGAATCCTGAAGCTTTGTGTCAGGATTTGGATACTATAGATGAAAAGAGGGATGCAGCAAGGCTAAGGATGGCAGCATATCAACAAAGAATATCCAGAGCATATAACAAGAATATTAGGACCAGAAGATTTAAGGTTGGAGATTGGGTGTTAAGAAAGGCTTTTCAGAATACCACTAATCCTGCCGATGGCAAGCTAGCTCCAAAATGGGAAGGACCATATGAAGTTGAATCAGAAGCAGGGAAAGGAGCATATAGACTCAAGAATATGGAAGGGGATATGTTACCGAGATCCTGGAATGCTATACACTTGAAGCTCTATTTCAAGTGAGTTAGGAATTTAATTTCTAACTCAGGATGGTATGAATATTATCTCTTTTAATATGTTTAATATTATTTATTGCTTTGAACCCAATACTAACTTAAGCATCAGAGGGGTGTTAGCCAAGCTAACACCCACCTTAGTTTAAGGATGTTTTGCAGTATATGCTCCAGGATATAGCTCCAGGATGTTCACCCAGGATACTTCAGAAGATTAGAGGATTGGCCCCCTCTCTCACGTATAAGGGATCCTGATCCCTTCACAGGTTTAAAGGTATTCACCTTTCTTCCGAATTGGGTTTAAACACCCCGCCTGGAGCGCAAGTTATTCGGTAATAGTTCAAGGTGGCGGGACCAGTCCATGTAAAAGTGGCTGACAATTTCGTTACTGTTGGCTATATCCTGAATCCTAAAGGTATATGAGGATTGATCACCCTCTCTCACGAAAGGGTATATTCATACTCTCTAAGGTTTAAAGGTTTTCACCTTTCTAAGTCTTGGAGTTTATACACTCGCGCCTGTAGCGCACGAAAATTTGGGATTTTCCCCAGGATACAAGGAGTTTATTTCCAGAACATTCTTGGGTTTTACCCCTGTAACATGAAAAATTGTCTATACAACGGGAATTGATATCCAGAGGATTTCTAAGTATTTGAAGACATTGTACACAGGGGACATTCCTACCAAGACAATGATGTAAAGCTCAAAGGATAAGGTTCACTAAGTGTCTCAGACAGGGGACATCTTCATTGGAAGGGTTACAAAGGGATTGAAGTTTGGTAATAGGTTTACACCCTATTCCTGGTATGATCTTTCCTTTGTAAATAATGTTTAAGTTTTTGACAATACTATGTTTGGTGAAAGGTTAAATATCCTGATATATTCTCAAAATATATTTTCAAAATACTTTTCAGGATATTTGATTAAGATATTTGAAACTAATACTAGTTTGAAACTTTGATCATTTAAGTAAACAGGTTTTGGAAAGATAGGTTGTTTTTCACTCTTTAAAGAACTTTCTACAAAGTTGAACGAATGTTTGGAAGTCCTCTCCAATAAAAAGTTTTTATAATATATCGCTAAGCATATTGATCAGGATATTTTCATAAGATTTTTGCAAGGTTAAAAGGTACATTAAGTAATGCAAGGCAATAACAAGTAAGTGAAGAGATAGTTATATTATTAACATGTCAAAAGTTATGCTTTTGGATTCACCTCAAACCGAGGCCCATCCACCAAAAGCACAATTAGTTTCTACCATACTTGTGTAACGGTTGGAGGATCTATCTCAAAACAGGACCTGTCCACCTACAACCGTTACCACATTCAAAACAGGTTATACTAATCGATGACCAAGGGCTTCATCCTAAAACCTAGGACCCATCCACCTTTGGTCATCATATTGTTCTAATGCAGGAAATATAAATCGTTCGAAGACAGGAAAAGTAAATTGTTTACACAACCACAACCACGAAATTAAAAAGTGGGCTCCGGCCTTGGCACGTATATCCATCATCGCCCACTTCGCCGCTTAAGAAGCGGCACCTTCTTGATCAACAGCCTCCTTCCCAGCATCTGCACCAGCATCGGCCTCAGGATTCTTCTCGGCATCACCATCATCAGCATTGGCCACTTCCTCTGCCGCCTTAGAAGGCTCTTCACCAGCATGCTTTGCAGGATGAGCAACGGGATGACCTCCGAGATCCTTTAGTTTCGCTTCCCAAGCCTTTATGTTCCAGGAGGGGCATTCGAAACCCAAATCCCTGGCCTCATAAGCCATCCTTATCCTGGCTTGGAGAAGAGAGACGACCACAGATGCTTTGAGGCTATCCCGATATGAACTCATATTCTGCTGGTATTGGAGAAGGGCGGCATCTAGTTTGGCTTGGGCATCCTCGTTGGCTTTATGGAGGGTAGCTTGGTGTTCCTGGATCATTGCCTTGTATTTGTCTTCGTAATGCTGGGATTTGGCAGCCGCAATGGTTCCTTGATCAGCTATGGTGGCTTCAGCCTTCTCCAGCTTGATCTCCAACATCTTGTTAAGCCCGCAGGCGTCTTCATACAAGTGCATAAGACGTTCCAAGCCCTATCGATAAGGACACGGGTATCGATGTAAAAATAAGCAGGATAAGGACTAACATACTTGTGCAGGATATCGAAAGGAAAATTTTACCTGTTTGAGGAATGAGGTGGCTTCGTTAAACCCATGATTCTCGAGAGAGAATGTCTCAGAAACAGCTGGAGAGTCCGTCTCCTTTCTCTTCCGAGAGCTAGATGCCCGGGTCCTGGATGCCGGAGGGGCTTTGGGAGCAGAAACAGTCCTTGAAGAGGTAGGCTTTGGTGTAGCAGACGACTTTGGCTTGGATTCTTGTTTGATGGGTGCAAGGCTGGAGTAGCAATCCAACTCGTCAAGTTGGAAACCTTCAAGGTTGACAACTGGTACTGCACAAGGGAAGATATTCTTAAACTCATCATACTTTTGAAAAATAATTGATTTAAAATATATGTATAATTGTTGAGAATGTGCTTACCAGACATCTCTGAGCTTGATTTCTGGCTTGAATCTGTGAGAGATAGGGAGAAAGTTCTTTCACTGGCAGGAAGGCGGTAGATTTCCTTGATCTTGGATTCGGATTCTGCACTAGGAGGCACTAAATCTCTGAAGTTCGTTGCATAAAAGCATCAGGATATAAGTCTGGGATATAGTTTGAAGATATAATTGGGGATATTCCTAAAACCCTAAATCCTACCCTTGGTTAACCATTAAACCGGCAGATCGAAACCCTTATCAATAGAGTCTCTTTTTACGAAAAAGAATTTTCGTCGCCATCGATCCTCGTTCTTGGTGGCCTTAAGAACCAAAGGGTTCTTGGAGGTAGAAAACAGAAGAAAACGGTGATCGCCATGGGATCTCAACCGGTATGCTATAGGGAGGTCTTCAATACACAGGTCAGGAAAATGACGAGACTTGATTTGATCCAACACTATCAAAACTCGCCAGACCATTGGCATAGTCTAGGCATAGCTAAGGCCGGTGAGATCAAAAAAGCGAGAGATAAAGGGTGGAAATGGATACCGGAGTCCAAGAGAAAAAGGGTAGGCGAAGAAACAAACCCACTCGTCAGATGATGTATCTGATCGGGCTTCCCGATCAAAAGGGCGAAAGACTGCTCCGGTGGGGAAGGCGCCGAAATCTTTAAGAGCAGCGATGTCGGCGTTGTTGAAGCAGCAGATTTCCTTTGCTGGATTACGGGTGAAGTTTTGGCTTACGAGGGTTGAGGCCGGTCCGTCCGATCGAGATCTTGTTCGTGATGCCATGAAGGGTGTTGGGCAAACTAAAAGAAACTCAAGAAAGAAGGATAGAGGATGAAGAGAAAAGTGATTACCTGAAAATCGCTTGAAGAATGATAATAATAAGCAGAAATGATTCAGCTAATTATAGGCTGAATATAGGGGGGCAAAGAGTAAATATTGCATTGAAAATGGCACAATGTCACTTCAACCATCGTTTCATTTTAATTGCCTCGGTCGACGAGATAAAGTTTTTAAAATATATCCGTTGGATTGGTATACCAACCGATATATTTGGGGATAATTGTTATGGGCCATTTTCTGAGTATGCATGCTGACTAATATCCTGCTTTTTATTGTTTATCTATGATCAGGATACTGGACGGGGATATTGCTAACATCCTGGGTGATATCCTGAGGTATATCGAATTAATCACGTGCAGGTTAAAGACTGGGACTTCCCAACGGTCAAGTGGACTCCATCTCCTCAAGACTCGGGCGTATTTGTTAAAGGAGAGACGTTGAGCTCGAAAGACCAGGTTTCCAACGTTCAACTAAGGGATATTCATTGGATCCCGGTTATGTAGGATAGTTAGTTACATTTGTTTTACTATAAATAGATGGGGGCGGATCAGATTAAGGCACTCAACTTACACATTTTCAAACACTTTCTCTCTAGCTCATCGCAAACACTACACACAACACTTGTACTCGAATTACATTGTAACGCATAGTTGATCCGCACCACATCCTGCACTGTATCCTGATATTTGAAGCAATAGAAGAACAAGGCAGCTGCGATTGTCAGCTCCCGAGGTTTTATGCCGGCGATCTAGATTGATCAAGGGCTTTCCTCGTACATCACGTGTCAACCTTTACTTTTTTGCTCATTGTTTGATCATAGATACAGCTCTATATCCTGAGCCGTATCCTGAAACTGTTTTCATATCAAATTCGGTTAACACATTTTATACACATAATTTTAGCACACTACCTCACTTAACTAATTTGATCACTAAATTGCTTAGGTAATTTTGGACCAAAACACCTGTTGGGGTCATAAAGGTTGTATCCTCTTGATCAGATGGTTCCATCTGAATTTCTTGAAATCCAGATGAAGCATCCATAAAAGTCAACAACTCATGACCCGCGGTAGCATCCACCATGGAGTCAATGTGGGGTAATGGGAAAGGATCCTTGGGACATGCCTTGTTTAAATCAGTAAAATCGACACATACCCTCCACTTTCCATTTTTCTTTTGAACAACAACCACATTGGCTAACCACCTTGGATACTTAACCTCTCTTATCATACCTGCCCAAAGTAGTTTATCTACCTCTTCCTGGATAATAGCATTCCTTTCAGGTGCAAACTTCCTCCTCTTCTGATGTATAGGCTTGAATGACCTGTCAATGCCAAGCTTATGAGTAATTATATCTTTAGATATACCTGTCATATCCTCATGCTTCCAGGCAAAGGTAGTCTTTCTCCTCTTAAGGAAGGATACTAGATCCTGTTCAATGTTGCTGAGGATCCCCGATCCTATGAAGACTATGGATTCAGGATCATGAGGATCCATAAGGATTTCTTTCACATCCTGTTCTCTTGCCTCCAAGACATCTCTTGAAGGATGCTTTAATTGCTATTGTTCCCTTGGTCTTGAGGCTGGCTTCATTGATGACGTGTAACAATTCTTAGCTTCTTGTTGATCACTCTCAATTTTCACCACTCCCCACAGGCTAGGAAGCTTTACACATTGATGATAGGTAGGTGGGACTGCCTTCATGTCATGTATCCATGGCCTGCCAAGGATAACATTACAACATGATAAGCAATCTATAACACAAAATTTTTGATAAGAATGAAGTCCTTCAATATAGATGGGGAGTTTTATGTCCCCCAATGTATTTTTGGTCTCTCCGCTGAATCCCACAAGTACTGAGGATCTTGGGACAATGTCTGATTCAGGGATGTTCATCATCTTGAGGACATCAAGCTGAATGATGTTTACTGAGCTTCCTCCATCTATCAGGATCCTGCGAACAAAATGGTTAGAAATAAACAGAGTAATAACAAGACCATCATGATGAGGATCCTGAACATCAACACGATCATCCTCATCAAAAGTTATAATTTTATCGTTGGTAACAGTGGAGGTCCGGATGGTTCTGTCTCCATTATCCATCTTGGTCTCTTTGGCATGTCTTTTGGCTGGTGAAAAGGAAGTACCACAAATGTTTGATCCACCGGATATGAAGTTTATAACTTGTGCATCTGCTGGAGGAGCAGGAGCCTTTTCCGGGATCCTTTCAGGATCCTGGATCCTTGACTTCTTTCTTCCCAAAAGCTCCTTCAAGTGCCCCTTACTCAACAAGTAACGAATTTCTTTTCTAAGTGCAATACACTCTTCAGTGAGATGCCCAAAATCCTCATGATATGCACACTACTTGGACTTGTCCTTTGTAGCAGCTGGTTTATCACTTTTCCTTGGCCATCTTGCTTTCTCACCTAGATTCTGCATTGCAAGAATTAGTTCATTGTTATCAACAGAAAAACAGTATTCAGAAATTGGAGGATAATCCTCATCATCATCTTCTTGTTCTACTGCATGCACATTCTGGTTATCAGATTTATTGTAGGACTTGAACTTGTTATTCTTGAAGTAGGATCCTTGCTTTTCCTGTTTTGAGGATCCTGCCAATCTCTCATGGATCCTTTTATCATCCTCTAATCGGATGAACCTAAGGGCCCTGGTTCTTACTTCATCAAGATTCCTGCATGGGGTCATAACAAGATCATCATAGAATAATGAATCCCTAAGTAAACCCATTTTAAAGGCTTCCACAGCCGTGGTAATATCTAGATTAGGGATATCTAAGGATTCTTTACTAAACTTAGTGATATAGTCTCTAAGTGATTCATTTTGACCCTGTGTTACCCTATATAGATCACTAGTTAAACGTTCAAATTTTCTGCTACATGAGAATTGACTATTAAACAGGTTAACTAGATTAGCAAATGAAGTAATAGAGTAAGGGGAAGACTTAGCAGCCATTTAAGAGCTGATCCTGTGAGTGTGGATCCAAAACCCTTGCATAGACATGCTTCTTTCAACCTATCAGGAATTGGATTGATCTCCATCCTTTCTCTGTATTGAGCTACATGCTCCTCTAGATCCGTTGAGCCATCATATAGCTTCATAGTTGGTATCTGGAATCTTTTGGGTATCTCAGCATCACAAATAGGTGGTGCAAAACGAGATATCCTATGGCTACCATCTGCAATTTAAGGAATGGGCTTGACCACTCCTGGGACGCTGGATATCATATCCTTAAGCTTCTGTAATTCCCTAGCCATAGCTTGGTTGATACCTGTATCCTGCATAGAGCCATGGTTAGTGTTATAAGAATTATTGAAATTGTTACCTCCCAGAGGATTCAAGTTAGGAATTGCAGATGTGAATCCATATTGACGGGATTCTGGTATGGTTGAAGGACCAGAGGAAGCAATTGTCTGCATTGGAATGAAATCCCCTTGATGAACATATGTGCTTGGGGGTTGTATACTTCTCAAGAATCCCTGATCCTGAAAGATGTTGGATCCTTGATGTTGAGAGGATCCTTAAACCTGAAAGGATCCCTGAAGCTGAGAGGATCCTTGAACCAGAAATGAGGATCCTTGAACCATGGAGAATCCTCGACCTTGAGAGGATCCTTGACCCTGAGAGGATCCTTGACCCTGAGAGGATCCTTGGACTGTATGCATTTCCAAATATCCTCCTGACCTGACGAACGCTCCCTGATGCTGAAAAGAGGATCCCGAAGGCTGAGAACAGGATCCTTGAGGCTGAAAGTAAGACCCAAAATCCTGACTCATAGTTGTTGCTCCGTAACGCCTTCCCAATGGTTCAGTTTGGTACTGGATGTCTGGAGCTGCAGACTGCAGGGCGGTTACGACTGGAGTGTCAAAATCCAGTGATCTAGGTATCAGAGGAGAGTGATCCTCCCCCGATCTCTTCTGTTTCTTTATATCACCGATCTCCCGGAGGATCCTTTCGTTGGTTTTGTCCTGCTCTTGTATGTGATCCCTCATCTGCAAAATCAAAGTAAATAGATCATTAGTAGTAGGATTAGAAGAAACAGAAGAAGTTGGTGGTTTTGGAAAAATGGGGCTTTGTCTCTTTGCAGCATTTTCAGCATTCTTCTGGGATCCAGAAGGTGGTGTAGGCAAAGGAGGAACGCCCTGTGATGAACTCATTGCCGGCATTGAACTTGAAGTGTTCTTCGCTGAGGAAGCCATCTGCCTGGTTGTAACGAACCGAAATGATCACAAAAACAAGAATTCTTAGGAATGAAGCACCAATGGCCCCACGGTGGGCGCCAAACTGTTTTGGTCAAAAAATCAGGCTAAGATAATGTAACCAAATCTTTGTTGTGAGGTGTGATGCTTGAATCAATGAACAATGTCAAGGATAACTCAGAAATGTAACGAATAAATGACACAAGGATTTATACGAGGAAAAAGCCCTTGATCAAGAGTTGATCTCTGGCACAAAAAACCTCGGGTGATGGAAACTACCGATCACCAACTAAGATTAATCAAAAGAAGTTTACAACTAGGGATGATAACAAGCTTGTTACAAGGATCACTAGTGTGTAATGTGCAAAAATGTATGAAATCGCCGAGTAGTGTTCGAGAGCTGATTGAGAACTGTTGTGAGAGTGTGTGTATGCCAAAATTAGCTAAGTGTTCTACTCAAGCTTGTTATCCCTATTTTAAATTAGAAATAACTAAAATAACAAATTGTCCGACAATTATGCAAGCTCCCCACGATCTCCACAACGTCCACAAGAGCCAAGCACGTGCGGAATATTTAGGGAATATGCTCCAGGAATTTCGGTGAGACTTGGTCCATGCCTTTGCTCCTGCAAAACAAGCTTACGTACAAGGTAGATAGTTATTAGTATAAGGATAACAATAAGGATCCTGAATCATGATCCTGCAACACCTGCTGAGGATCCTTAATTCAAACAGAATTGAGGATCCATGATCCTGGCAGCACTTGAGGATCCGTGATCCTTAGGATTGGAAAATCCTCCCCTAACAGGTAGTAGGCGGTTTGTCATCCTTCCTTGGCCACCTAGCCTTGTCGCCTAAATTCTGCATAACAAGGATTAGTTCATTATTATCAGCAGAAAAACAATATTCAGAAATAGGAGGATAATCCTCATCATCTTCCTCTTGTTCCACAGCATGCACATCCTGGTTGTCATGCTTGGAGTATTGCTTGGATCAGTTATTCTTGAAATAGGATCCTTGTTTGTCTTGCTTTGAGGATCCTGAAAACCTCTCCTGGATCCTTTTATCATCCTCTAAATGGATGAACCTAAGGGCCCTGTTCCTTACCTCATCTAAGTTCCTGCAAGGTGTCATAACAAGATCATCATAGAACTGAGAATCCTTAAGTAAACCCATTTTAAAATCCTCTACAGCTGTAGCAATATCTAAGTTAGGGATTTCTAAGGATTCTCTACTGAATTTAGTAACGTAATCCCTAAGTGATTCATCACAACCTTGGGTGATCCTATATAAGTCACTAGTTAATCGTTCAAACCTCCTACTACATGAGAATTGGCTATTAAACAAATTAACTAGATTAGCAAATGAAGTAATAGAGTAAGGGGGAGACTTAGCAGCCATTTAAGAGCTGATCCTGTCAGTGTGGATCTGAAACCCTTGCATAGACAAGCTTCTTTTAACCTCTCAGGAATTGGATTGATATCCATCCTTTCTCTGTATTGAGCTACATGCTCTTCTGGATCCGTTGAACCATCAAATAGCTTCATGGTTGGTATTTGAAGTCTCTTCGGTATCTCTGCATCACAAATAGGTGGTGCAAAATGAGATATCTTGTGGCTTCCATCCGGAATTTCAGGAATGGGCTTAACCACTCCTGGAACGCTGGATATCATATCCTTAAGCTTTTGTAATTCTCTGGCCATAGCTTGGTTAATACCTGTATCCTGCATAAAGCCATGGTTAGTAGTATAAGAATTATTCAAAGTGTTACCTCCTGGAGGATTCAGGTTTGGAATTCCAGATGTGAATCCATATTGACGGGATTCTGGTATGACTAAGGGACCAGAAGAAGCAATAGTGTGCATGGGAATGAAGTCTCCCACATGAATTTCTGAGCTTCTGGTTTGTTGACTCCTTAAGGATCCTTGATCCTGGAAGATGTTGGATCCTTGATGCACCGAAGCTGGGGGTCTTGGAGGATAATCCATAGATCCGTAAACCTGTGATGAGGATACTTGAACCTGGAAGGAGGATCCTTGAACCTGAGAGGATCCTTGAACCTGAGAGGATCCTTGAATCGGCTGCGTCCCCATGTATCCTCCTAAACTGGTGAAGAATCCCTGATGCTGAAATGAGGATCCTGAAGGCTGGAAAGAGGATCCTTGAGCCTAAGACATTGCCGATGATCCAGAACACATTGCTGTTGATCCACCCTGGTATTGGACACCTGGAGCTGCAGAATGTTGGGAAGTTATGACCGGAGTGTCGAAATTCAGCGACCTCGGCGTCAAAGGGGAGTGATCCTCTGCTGATTTTATCAATTTCGCGAAGGATCCTGCCATTAGTTTCATCCTGTTGTTGCGTGTACCTCTCATCTGCAAAATCAAAGCATAAAGTTCACTGTTAGTAAGTGTAGAGGAAGAAACAACAGTTGGTTTTGTGAAAACGGGAGTTGTCTTCTTCGGAGCATTCTCAACATTCTTCTGGAATGCAGGGATAAGATGATGCAACGGTGGAATGCCCTGTGATGAGGTAACCGCCGACATGGAACTTGAAGAAGTTTTTCCCTGAGAAGCCATGTGGTTGAAGGTGATGAACCGAAATGACCGAAATGAATAAAATTTCTCAGAAATGAAGCACCAATTTCCCTACGGTGGGCGCCAAACTGTTTTGGTCAAAAATCACACAAGGATAATCCAACCAAATCTGATTTTGTGAGGTGTGATGCTTGGTTAATTGTATGAATGACAAGTATATGAAATCAACGATGAACACCGAGATTTATACGAGGAAAAAGCCCTTGATCAATGAATGATCTCCGGCATAAAAAACCTCGGGTGATGAAAACTACCGATCACCAAATATATTGCAAAAACAATAATGATCCTTGTACAACTTCGGAAGAAAACAAGCTCAATACAATGAATTGCTAGTATAAGTGTGTGTTTTTGCTAAGTGTTTGCAGAGAATTCGAGTGTTGTGTGTTTTTTCTGTGGTGTGTTTGACTTATGCCTCAAATGAGCTCGTTTTCCTCTTAAAAGATAAGAAATATCCAGCAACAAACTTTCCTAAAAAGGTGGAGGTCACCCATGTTCTCCAAAACGGTTATTTCATCATTAAGCACGTGCCTATGAAGCATATTCCACGAGATTCCAGTAAAGACTAAGCCCATGTCGTCCATTACCTGCATATAAACATTAAAAACGTGACAATTGTTAGAAATCATAAGTTCTGTTAAGGATCCTGGATCCTCAGACTCTGGATCCTAAGACTCCCTGCATCATCCATTAAGGATCCGTGATCCATGCCCAGTCTCAGGATAGATGATCCTTAGCATAAAATTCATGCCCTAACAGGAACCAAATACCGTTTTGTGTCGACTGAGCTCTAAATCTTTGTAGATATGGGTTGCTATAAAGGATTTGCTACTTTGTCTTTGGAATGGAGGCAATATTGGGCAAATAGTAAGCTTTGTTGGAAGGTTGTTAATTCTTAATAAAGTCACTTTTATAAGGTGTGAAACTAAGGAAGGGCCAATGAATAATGCTATAGTCTTGGTGGATGCACTTGCAACTAATGGGCTACCGGATAAAGTTAAGGTGAATTTTCCATCTAAACAAGGGTCACCGGGTAAGTCATCCTATCTTGAATTATCTTATTGGTGAAAACCACATTGTTTCACGTTTTGTAAAGTTTTTGGTCATGGATTGGATAATTGTTGGTTAAACCGAATGTGAGTCCACAATTACACTCTCAACCGGTTTATCTTAAGGATCACGGTAGTGGGCATAATGGTAGATTGGTTAAATTGGTTTCATAAATTCATAGGGATCAACGATTTGAAAGAAAAAAAGGAAATGGGTTGATGGAGATGGGTTTGTATAGGTTAAAAATCGAAAACAACAAGGGCCCATGAAGGGCACGACCCAAACTAGTCGTGGGAAGGGCTTTACTTGGCGGCCCATGAAATCCACGGTTGGACTTGCTAAAGTTAAATGGGACCCAAAACTAGATGAGATAGCAAGATATCATTCTTAGAACGAGTTGATACTAAACATAATGGTGGAGGGGCACCCTATTCAAGTACGCTAGCTCCCTTCAATCCTGCACTGCGACATCATTCTTATCTTAAACTACCCTCAAACCATCAAAACACTGGTAAGACTCCTTTCAACTACCCTAGAATTTTTTATTATTATTTAATAAAAAACAAATTCAACAAATTAAAATAACTAAATTATGTTATGTAATAACTAGAAATCTATTAGCAATGTATAGAAAGAATAGGAGAATGGGAGAATAAATTTCTTATTGATGTTGAGTATATCATATCAAATACAAATGACCTATATATATATAGGTCATGTTATTAATACAAGAGTACATGAAGAGACGGTAGTTAAGAACGTGGAGAGTCATCATAAATAATTTCTTTATAACACTCCCCCTTGACTATCCACGTGATAAATGAAAATAATCTATAAACTTTTAATACGCTTGGTTATCAACTTGATACACTTGGAGATGTTGCCTCGTTAAAAACCTTGCTAGGAAAACCCAGTGGGACAAAACCTTAGGCAAGGGAAAAAGAGTGCAACACGTATCGTCTCCCCTGATACTTCTAGATCATGTACGTTGCCTCATTAAAAACCTTACTAAGAAAACCCAATAGGATAAAACTTAGTGAAGGGAAAAAGAGTGCAACTTGTATAATACTCCCCCTCATTTGAACATGTATTATTCAAGTGACTAGTGCCCATTTTTCTTGAAATTTTCTCAAAGTTTTTGTAGTCAATGATTTGCCGCTTGATCCCTTAATGTGCAATTCTTTATGTTCGCAATGTTGTATGTCTTCATATGAGCCTTCTAATGCCTCTTATTTTAAATAAATATCATAAGATCCACAACTGTGATTTGTTACATTCCCTGCATTTACAAAACTAACCAAACTTGTTTTGATAGGTTAGTAACATATAAATTCATATCTTACATACCTTAGATGTATTGAAATAGATGTTTTCCCATTTCAATATTTCGTCGTTTAACACATGCTATATCAAATCAATAAATTCAATAAAGATATATAAAATCAAGAATAGATAGCAAGAAATACTAATGCACAATTGCACTTAAAGATGGTACCTCTAGACCAAAAATTTCAATTTCTTTCATATGAAGCTATAACATCCATTTTATATATCAAGTAATTGAACAACCATTAACGTAGTTAAAGGATAAACTTTGTCCATGGTAAAATGCGTAAACCTCTAATAGATATAGTTTGATTGATTACATATATACTCGAACTGCAGGTCGAGCAATAATTACAATGTGTCAAGGTCATTAAAAAATTCTCCCTCTAAAAGCTTGACAGTTTCTCTCGATGGTGCCTAGACATCATCACTGTAAACTGCGATTATATTGAACTTTTAGAAGAGGACTTTTGATAAAGATGGATGATATTATCAAACTCATATTGCTCTTTATCATAATATCTCATGAGTTGTACAACACTCAATCCAACTATTTTATCCATACTATCTTTTTAAGTTTATAAAGATACATCCATGAGGTTTTGAAATCAATGCTTCAGACATTTACAATCATTCACTTACTTCTTTCCACTTTGAAAAAGAATGTATGTGCATACACTCTTTAGGAGTTCTGTTACATAAACCTCCTTATTGATTTCTATATCATATGCAAGGATGTCTTGAACACTTGCTTCATTTATATAATACATATTGTACCATGCTTATACACTGTACATTGAGATACCATAATCACCAACTACAGGTATTCTATGTATGTTTATTGGTGCACAAGAATTACATCCATAAGATGTTTCCACTTAACCTTATAAGCACTTAAATGCTTTAGGATACTCATCAGGAGTTCCAATTATATTCAACGTATTCAAATATGAATCTGTATACAACGATCATAACTTCTCGAGAACTTATTTTACATTTATTTAATAAATTAAATCCTTGAGGGACTTTCATGTAAACTTTTAGTATCCAGCGATTCATAACTTTCATAAGACACATATCAATTCTCTCTTTATATTACCAGACTAATTAAATCCACCACCGGAGAATGCGTCTCCTCATAATCAGTTATAGGTCTTTGCGAAAATACTTGTGCCACCAATTTTGCGTTATATCAATTTATTTAATTTTTCACACGATTCGCATAAAAGACCCATTTGTATGGACTGTTGGTCCAGAAACTTTCCATCTTATTAGAGAATTAGACTCTGCCTTATTTGTGTCTTTCCATTTTGGCCAATCATTTATATGTTTTCATTCATAGGCAGATCTTAAATCTTGATCCTCGTCACTTCATCATTTCAAGCGCTATATTATATACAAAAATATAACGACGTCGATTTTATTTCGATTCCATACATATCTTAGACATGATATAACTTATCGAGATCTCTTTATTTTCAGGTACCTGAGGTTCTTCTTGAACCATCATGTCTATTGTCTCTTCAGTAGATCTTATTTCTATAACCTCGACTTGACCATCTTAATTACTTGCTCCAATTTTCGAGGAATTTTATTATTGGAATCGGCTAGTCTACCACGCTTCAAGCGTGCAATAGACTCACTACAAAATATGTGGTTGTCCACTTGGGACACAAATATAACTGGAGCATAAGCAGTTGATGACTTACTTAATCACTCTATTTAGGTCAGTGAACTTGTCTGGTAATTTGTTCTTTAATATTGGTAAATGAATTATACTTTAAACTTCTAGTTATAGTTAATAATCTGAGGATCAATATGACATGATAATTCATTTCACTTTTCACTTTCCAACTGCTTGTTATCTCCCCCTAATGTTGGGAACATTTATTCACTAAAGTGAAAACCAATGAGCCATAAACAAATTTCTCACTAATGGCTTTAAGTATTCAATCTACGATTATTTATACCCAACATATTCTCAAACTTTTTAGAAGTCCCATCTTTGTGCGGTGTGGTGGATGAGTTTCAATATATGTCGCACAACCAAAATCTTTGATGAGACATCTTTGGTTCCTGACCAAAAACCAACTGTATGGGGAGAACTATAACTTATTGGCTTGATGTAAATTGATGGTACTATATATAAAATTACATGTACCTAAATGAACTTTTGCTCCTCTCATGATCATTGGCTTTGTAACCAATAGTAATCTAGATTAATATGCTTGCTATCACTATAGCTAAGCCACAATCACACAAGCTTCAGGTTGTGGATTTGATAACCATTTAGATGATGCATCGATTTCAGTATACTAAATGGTATTATGTCGGAATACACATATTCCCTTATTATTTCCAGAATATTTAGGGATCTAAACCATACTTTAGTTGGTATATCATTAACTTCCCTTGAGAGCAAATATTACATGTGTAAGTACCATGAAGAATCTTCTAGTTCTTTGATATTTTTCACATCATCTAGACTCGGTATGGTCTAACCGGTCATGCCAATCATTAAATGCTTATGAACCATAAACTTTGGGTTTGTGATCATCATATATGCTTTTAGTTGCACTCGTGTTTGTTCTATACACAAATAGAAAATACAAGAGAATAACAATTATTATTTCAATCATTCATATTATAACATGTTTTCCATATTTTATTCTCGTATTATAATCACTCCCTTATATTGCCACTTCTTGTGGTCGATTTCAATATAAACATGGTTGCGGATCATTACAGTTTCCTCATTTACCATGATCATAACCTTTATAATGATCATTTTATAGTCATCGCAATATAAACATGGTTGATCTCATTACATGAGCATCATTCCTCAATTACCATGATCACGATCTTTGCACCAATTATTATATCATCACATTTTATTCAAGGAATAATCATACAACATTCATGGTGGTATCATTCACTTTAGGGAATGGATAGCTCCACACAACTTTTATTCTTGTAATAACCTTGAATATTCTTTATTAATGTTGCTACTTTATGAGCATATGATCATATATTTATTACTTGCACTATGTTATAGGTGCACATTGTTTGTATACTAAACGTATAAAATATGAGACAACATTGTATTAGCAACTCAAACTTTCAACACTTTATTCTCATATGATCACTCCCTTTATTCGCCTCTTTTGGTGGTCTATCTCGTTATTAACATGACCATCATTACGCTTTTTTTTAATCGATTTCATTATTAATTTGATCATTATATGAAATCATTTCAAACTTTTCATTTGATATTGCTACTTCAAGAGTATATCTCAGGTGTGACCAATGGAAAACTTTATCATGTTTTTCATAATGTTCTCTTTTCTTGCCATCAATTGAGAAGTAGTTTAGTGGTATAAGATTTATCAATCTTATATCTTACGACCTTTATAATGAGATACAGGGAGTATGACACTTTGGATGTCAAATGTAAGCGTATTTATACTTTTCATAATATTGATAATAAACCACAAGTTTGGTTTAGTTGTTCAATCGTGTCACCAGTAAAGCGAGCAAGTTATGATAAAACTTCATAACCCGTTTTCATCACTTAAAACTTACAAATATATATGATTTATGTTCTATGTTATCGTATCATAAATATGTATTATCCTATCACAATATAAACAATCACAAGTATATCATACACCAAAATATCTCCATAAGGCTTCAATAGTAATTTTTTTTATCAAATAAACTCCTTTGAGAGGTATCCAGAAAGTCTTAACATTAACTTAATATGTCTTTTTACTAGCTACTAATTTGTAGCAATTATTTGTCATCAGTGGGAGTAAAAATAATCATATAACGCACCAAAGCATAGACCAATCATATATTGTATATATATCAAATATACGTATTACACATTCTCAGAATTGAATGTACATGAATATATAAAATATTATAGCATATTTTTCATGGTATAATTATTCTTTTCATTTAGGAATTACGAAAAATTGTTAAATAAGATTACACATACAACTATACAAACAAACAAGAACAAACAAGAATAAGTAGCAACTATTATTTTAGAAAAGAAAGCTATGTAAATACACTATAGGTCATTAGATATCCTGACTTACATATAGAAGCAATATCACTTTAAGATATAATTATCAAGGGCGTGAAGTCATGAAGTTTCAGTACACAAACTTAAACGAGATAAATTGTAAACTAATCATCAAATACAAGATCTAAACTTAAGAGCATGAAATCTCAGATCCAACAGAAATTTAACATCAGAGCATAGAAAACATACCGATGTGTTAACTGGCTGGAAACTTACTGTTGAACATCCTTTTATGATTGGGAAGTTGAACCAAATATAGCATATAAAACTTACCGATGCATAGTATCTCTTTTAGTATATAAAAGAAAAGCAATATATTACTTTGTTTTGAGAGGCCTTCTCAAATCCCATAGATCTTACGCAATAAAACTTTAGAATAATTAATCATCACAAGTATGTATGTGGTAACATCGGCCAATGTAAAGTATGCAATTTCTACATGATAACATAAGTTTACATCATATTATTATAATGTGGCAAATAATAATCTTTCGATAATAAAACAAAAAAAAAATTAAACAATTAGGCTATTATACATGTACCCATTAAACAATTGTGTTGTTATACATCTAGTCACATTGAACTTTTAATTACAATAATACTAATAATATTAATTATGAATAAAGATAACATGAGATAACCTCTTAATAAGACCACTTCCGTTGCTATACTTCTATAATAATAATAATAAATAATGTAAACTTAACTTATTATAAGTTTTAATAAACCCTTTTATTAATTCAACTAATTAAGTAATGATTAAAAAGAATAAAGAAACTTAAATTCAAATTAATAACATTTTGTAATGAGGTTAATAAGAATTAATATCACAATTAATACTTTTCAATTCCATTTGATTGAATTTAAGTTATATTATTATTACTAAATTAAAATAAATTCCAAAAGAAAAATAGTATGAAAGTGGACTAGAGATAATGTGCTTCAAAAGTGGACTAGAGATAATGTGCTTCAAAGAGTATACCAAATGAATTATACTTTTTCAAGGGTCGAAACATCTACGATGTATATTAAAATTAGTACCACATTCACATGTAACAACTTTCAAGAAAATATGGTTCCAGGTAATCTTCCACAATCTCATATTCAGATTTTCATACCAAACCTAATAAGTTAGCATTGTTAGAACATTTTAGAAGAAAAGGAAATCGAATCATACCTTGATCCTTGTTCATGTGAGATCACTTTGACTTACGATAACATGATCCAACTTTAAAAGCGTTCGTGCTGATAACGTGTTATGTAATAACTAGAAATCTATTAGCAATGTATAGAAAGAATAGGAGAATGTGAGAATAAATTTCTTATTGATGTTGAGTATATCATATCAAATACAAAGGACCTATATATATAGGTCATGTTATTAATACAAGAGTACATGAAGAGACGGTAGTTAAGAACGTGGAGAGTCATCATAAATAATTTCTTTATAACAAATTATAGTTTCATTAAAAAATAAAAAATAATACATAAGTTTGAAATAACAAATAACCAAACTTAAAATTGATACAATATGTAAAATTTAAAATAAATAAATAAATTCTTTCTATTATGGATGAGTTCGCATAATCTTCCAAGCCTCATGGTGAGACTGAAATTCTTTGGGCTTGTATATGCGTTTATATTCACTTAAGGTAGCCTGAATGGCGTCCTCCTCATTTGGTATTTGTTGGTTGCTCATCGCCTTTTTGAGAAATTTGTCAAACTTGACATCATTGATTTGGATAATATGCTACCTTTCCATGAGCTCGTACAGTTGGTGGGTTTTGTTACGCATTTTTCATGAAATACGTCGAGGATTTGTAGCCACATCTTCATCCAGATCAACATACAGGTTACCAGCAGCAGTTTCTCCTCTTCATCTAGATCAACAATCCATTTTGCATAACCATGTTTTTCTTTTAAGTTGTTCATGTAGTTTTCCATAATCTTTGGATTTTAGGAGAAGATTTCCAAGGGTATGAATGGAACAACAACAAACTCCTTCTTTTCAGTAAGGTAGATCTTTGTGTTTTCCTAGTTTGGTCTTGGTGGATACTTGTCAGGGTTTCTCTTCCTTGCATCCAGGTAGTCTATGTACTCTTTTGACATAGTGGACTCCTTCCACCTTATAATTGAACTTTTAGGAGCCCAGTCCATATAGATTAGCTCCTACTTCATCTTATAGATCTATGTAGCCTCTCCTGGAGTTGGTTTTCCTTTACTGCCAAGCTTCCAATTTGGAGGGGTGACCTTGATTCTTGGATCAGCTAGTATTTTCTTTACTCTTGCAACTTTTACTAATAGTTTTTGTGCATCCTAGTTTTGAAAGACATAAGTTTTTCATTGGATAGTGTGCATTCTTCTTAAGACATTCTCTGCTTTCCTATTTGGAGACGTTGGCCACTGAGGGATTCTTAAATGGGGACATTTGAGAGTCTCTGAGATTCTTAGTACATGTATTGTTCATAATTTTTTACTTCTTTCATCATTTGGTCCATAATGTGTTGGACTTTTCTGTAGGTCATCCTGCTTTGATTTCTGTGAATTCTTTAATGGCTTCCTCCTCCATTCTTTTTTAGTTTTCTTCATAATTCAGCTTATTGTCAATCTTCAAGGGAGGCAGTTTTTGAAGTGACTTGATGAAGTTTGGAGAGGATGGAGGTTCTTCTACAAATTTCTCTGTTTAAATAGTTGTAGAAACAAGTTCTTCAATTGAGTGTGGATTAGGTGTTGATGGATCTTCTGGATCATCCTATAAGATCAGCTTCCTCTTTCCTAAAGGTTGGCCAATTGTTTTCTCGAAAACTTTTGGTTTGTATTGAACTACTGGTTTTGGGGAAACTACTAGCTTTGTACCAAGGAGTTTACCAGTAGTTTTGACAACACCTGGCTTAATACCACACTATGTTTTTTAAGAAGATCTGGTTGTTGGAGGTTGGGAACCAATAGATTTGCCTGGTCTAGCTATTTCAGTTTCCACTCTAGCTGTTTGATCCGAACCAGTTATTTGAACCTTAGTTCTAGTTGTTTGTTTTTTGGCATGAACTACTAGTTGAGCTTGAGGAGGTATCTGTCTTTTTTTGGCTTAAAGCTTTGCAAGAGTCTTGGCCTTTTGAATGACTGCATGTGGCCTCATATCAATTTAGGAAGTTTTGGTGATTTTAGGATGTTGCCTTGCAGCTCTTTCTTAAGCTCTTTGACTTTCTATTTGACCTTTTACTTAGGCAACACTTAATCCTCTTTGGTCTTGTTTAAACTTTGTTATCCTTTCAGCATGGTCCACATCTCTAGTATATATCCCTTTCTTCTTTTCAAACATTGCTAGATCCTTTACCTCAATAGCTCTTTTCTTTGCAGCTGCTTCACCTGGTATTATTACGTCAGTTTTCTTCTCCCCCTTTTTGGCATCAGCAGTTTCTTGCCTTTGCATGAAATGGTGTAACCATGGTTTGGGGGCAGAAGTTCAAAACACCTTGGCATTAAAATTGTTTAGGTACTGTTGGAACATGGGCTCAAGGATGTTTTTAAAGGCAATATGGAGCTCCCTTTGCAGGCAATGATAAGGTGGCTAAAACTATTGTGGGTTCCTCAGGGATGGGTTTCTCCCCTTGGTTAGAAAGAGAAGTGTACTTTGTGGATGTTCCAGGGTCATTTCGTAAAACTTTGATTGTTGACCAGCAATTGAGTTAGGTTGATTCAATTGGTTTGGATATGTCACAAAAGGTGTGATATTATGTGAAGTACCCATACATTCCCTGGAAAAGTGACCTAGTTTATGACATTTAAAACATTCACCCTGGATTTATCCTTTTCAAACTTACCTCTTCCCTCCAATTCAGGAAATCTTCTACCGGTTTTATTGTAAAACTTGTTTATCTTGAGACTTAAAAGTGCAAGTTGGTTAAGTAGGTCAAACCTTCTTGGTGAGTTGGATCCATAGGTTTTTGATCATTCATCATCAATGCAAAGTTCTGGTTTCCAACATGTGATGTGTTAAATTAAGAATTGAAACCAGTAGTTATGTCAACAAAGTGATAATAACCCAAGTTATTTTTACTGATGGTTAATGATGACTCATCTTAACTCATCAGGGTTATGTTATCAAATGTGTAATCATCAGTAGTTTTTTCCTAAGGTCATCAACTTTTGTTTCCGGTCAAGCTCTCTCTCAAAAGTGAGGAGTTGCCATGGAGTTGTGTCAGAGTCAGCTCTTTGAAACCAACAGAATTTCTCAACACACATGCAGCTGTATCCTACTTATCTGGAAGAGATCTCATAAATTTGTGACTCAGAGCAGAATTTGTATAAGTTTGATTTGCAAGCCTTAGCTCCTTGATCAGGCAGTTAAACCGCTCAAACTATTGAGTTAGAGATTCTCCCTAGATATAAGTGAATGATTCATACATACTACTGATTCAAAATTTCTCTGTTATTCTCTGAAACCTCATCTGAAACACCAAATTGTTCATTCAAGGCATCCCACAACTCTTTGCCATTCTCATAGTAGAGCAATCCATCACATATTTTATTGGGGAAGGCCATTGTCATTATCTTGAATGCCTTAGCATCGAGCTCCAACTTTTGGAAATCCTACTCAGAGTAATTAGTGGGTTTCTTAGGAATATTGACATCTAGTCTTTCGATACTTGGTATAGAGGGAACATGAAGTCCATATACCACAGACCTCCAGAAACCTGTGTTTTGCTAAAATAAGTGGTGACCTATCCTTCATTGCTATATCTTGAATCATGAGGAACGAGCATCGAAGGCTTCTTTGCCGATCCGGTATTGTGAGGATCATGAGTGATTGACATCTCCCAGAATTATGTTGAGTTTTTCTAAGAAAACAAATTATCAAAACTATTGAATGTTTTGACTAGTCTAATTCTTCTCAAGTCCTTTGATCAATCACTCAGTTATCAATATGAGCTAGTTTATCTTTTGAATTAACGATGGAGTCAATTCAGGGAAACTGGCTCTGATACCAATTGTTGGATCTGAGAGAGTATAGTATGTGTGTTTTTTTATTAAACAATTTAAACAAATATAGAAACTCAAGCTAAACTGTTAATATAAACACATCATCATCATCATTATCAACACAGCTAGATTTAGGAATGATTGCATAATGATTTCATCCAATTAAATGTTTACAATATAATCAAAAGTACAGAGTGTACTCCCCCTCACCAGGTGATCTCTCTCTCACTAAGTTCTTGTGCCCTTTGGCTCTTAGTGTTAACTATAACAACGAAAGTAAAGAACTATATATAGGAGCAGAGAACTGCTGGTGACGTCATCATGAAAGCGGCCTTGAACAACCTTATTAATGGTGTAACTACCAACACTTATCAAACCTGCTGGATAGTTACAAAAAGGGATTGTTACATTAACCTTCTGCCTTAACAAGGAAGAATAAAACAACTGGATTCCTAAACTGTTGTTGGATTCCAGCACTTTTAGGAATCTAATACTTCTGGTCTTTAGTTGACTTCTTGACGTGGTCTTCAGTTCTTAGCCTTGACTTATGTTGACTTGGCTATTGATAGTTGACCAACACTTTAACAATCTAGCACTAGTATTTATGTTCTATGTGACATTTGTGCCTTTACGACCATCATATAATTACCAATCCAATGAAATCTTGTGTTTTATTCCCGGGATTTGTATAATTACATGTGACAATTACACATATCAAATTTCGTATGATTTCAAACTCTCGAGAAAGGTTTCTGGATGTTTTACGTAAACTATTACGCAAACGTAATAAGTTTAATGCAACGTACACTCCGGAATAGTTACATAAGCTAAAAATACCCTAAATATCCTTTACATAACTTAGAAATAAGTTTTGAAGGGTTCGGTATAGCAAAAACAAGTTTATTCGGTCATAGGGACTATTTACGACAAACTACGAAAGTCTACCGATTCTCGTAGCGAAGTACACTCTGGAACAAGGTCATAAGCTAAACATACCCTAAATACCCTTAACATAGCTTAGAAATAAGTTTTGGAGGGTTCGGTGTGTGAAAATATGCTTATTTGATCATAGGGACTAAAAGCGTCAAAACTGAGAAAGTATGCAAATTCACGCATATTATGCATTCTGACCATATCCGTACATCCAAAAAAAATTTTAATCATTAAAATATTATATTTTAGTGATGGGAATGCAAAAATACCATTTGTTGCATAATTTGCATTGTTTTCACGTCCGTTCGATCGTTCTTCGTAATTAACCGAAAAACGCGACCGTGCGACCGAACAAACCGACATCCATGATGTTTCCAAGCATATTTCAAGTCCCCTATGCTTTAACATACTTGTTGAGCCTTAAAATTAGGTTAACGGGGGTTAAACGCGTCAAAAAACAAGTTTAGAGCATGCAGGGGCCTGTTTCGCCAAAAACTGAAAGTCAAACATGAACTGGCTCGGCTGGGGCGACCCATTTTGCTATCTGGGCCACGGCTTGTGAGAGGCTTCAGAACAAAACCTTCAAAATAGCTTTCCCGGTTGTTTCCTGTTGTTTTCAAGCCTAGTTTTTTTATCTTGAGGGCTATTTTAAGTGTTCCCTAAGGCTCTTACTCCTGTCCACACACTTGTAGGGCCATGATTCTTCCTTGGTGACCACACAAACACATGGCATGATCTTGTTGATTCTTGAATACTATAAATACCCTTCACATTTCATTCTTCCAACTTGCTCATTCACTCTTTTCTTCATCTCCTGCTCTACTTGGAGACTACCACTTAGTTGGAGGCTTCCTAATTGAGTTTTCTTCATCCTAGAACACTTGTAAGTGTTCTTCCTAGTCTTGTTTATTTATTTTTAGCTGTTTTAAGCTAAAAGTCAAACAGTGTTTGACTTTCGGCTTTGACCATTAATTGGTCAAGACAAAGTTCAATTGAACTTTGCAACGTGATCGTAATCACGATGGCTATAATCCCTAGCGATTATACCTACTGATTACCACGTTAACTATTCGTAGGGACGAGTCAAAGTTTGGGTCAAAATGCACGTTTATGTGCATTTTACGACGGAACTATTTTCAGGTTGTTTTGATACCAAATCAGTTTTCCAATTAAGTTAAACATGTTTTGACATGTTTAACTCGTCACTTCTAATTTAGTGCTTATTTAGGGTTGTAAGTCAAGCGGTCTTGACAACCGCTTAGACTTTCGAACCTGACCCGTTTGGTCGATCATTAGGATCCGACCAAACACATATGGTGACCATATTTGTATAAGGAATCACCTCCAGAGGTTATACCTTATGGTTACTTCGTTTGGTTAGTTGTATGATAGGTAGTTTATATGCCTTTAGGAAATGATCAAAATGCCCTTTTTGCGCATAAATTCAATTTAAGCATATGTAACCTAAATTTTGACACTTAAACTGATATTGCAACATTATTAAACATGTTTAGGCATATAAGACTTATCATAGGACTAGTTTGACCATCCGAACGTGCATTTGCGTAAATGACACGTTAAAATAGCGTAAACTACCTTAACGGGTCATAACGGGTCAAAAGCACTTAGGATTCATTCCAAATCAGAATGTAGACTTTGTTAAACCATTTCATATGAGTTCCAAGACTCATCTGGTTTACAACACCTCATTGTATCCGATTCCTCCGATTATGTATAGTTACTTTAACATAGTTACCGATGTTGGGACATGTTAGGACACATACGAAGCTTGATACTTCACTTGATTCAAGGATACTTTGCAATCCCAAGTGAGTACATAGCTCCACTCTTTTATGCTTTCAATTGTTTTGGGGTGACTCATATGTGCTAAATGCTTTTCAAGTTTTCAAAACAAAGACTATGGTTTATATAAAATTCAACGATTTCAATAATGTGAACGAACTTGTTGGTGCGTTAGTCGAAAGATGAATGACATTCATTAGATTTGATCAAGCCGACCTGTAGTATGTTATGGTACCATAGGATCTGACAAATCCCGTTACTAGGCTATTCACTGGATTTGGTGGGCAGTTTGGGGAATGACTGAAACTGTTTTCTGGTTAACAAATCATTTGTTGATTTGTTAATCTTGTTAAAGAGGCCTTTCAGGGTCTATTAACGATACCCCATGGGTGGTATAGTCGAGTCACACATGTTTGAATGTATTCATAAAAGAACGACCAAAGGTTTTATTTCATAATTAAAACATGAATGATTGACGATTTGTTTATAACACGGACGATTGAACGATGGTTTATAACACGGACGATTTGGACGATTGGTTTATGGTAAGTGATTAGATAATGAGACGGGTGTAATGTGATAAAAGCATGGTGGATAAGCCGCTGGTACTTCCTATATATAAGTGCTTTTATCACATTACATGTCGTAGCGTTATCTAGATCACTTGAACGAATGTTTTCAAACGATGTCACGCAACAAAGTTTACTTAAAGATATAAACCATACAATGTTTACTTTCAAGACGATTTACTACTTGGTTTTACAAAGACAAATGTTTTCAGTCAAGATTCATGGCTACAATGGTTTTGGATTTACTTATATCAGCATGTAAAGCTGATAAAACATATTGCAATATCAAACACTTTTTGATTTCAAGATTTATACTCGTCGACTTTCGAAGTTGGACGAGGTATTGCAATATGAGTTCAAAGCCATGGATTTGACAAACAAACCTATGTACTCCCTGGCATTTTTATGCTGACTGTTTTTCGCATATGTTTCAGGTTCTATTATGTGACGATTGTTGATTACTTGCTTCACATAGGATGGACGCGGGCCTTAGTGACTTTAAAACTTGAAAGACAACTGTTTGTATCTAATTGGTTTGTATCAAAACAACGAGTCTAACGAAATAAAATGAAACTTCAAATACCATGTGTTGTGAAATAATGATTCTGTGACATGACTCCCCGACGTTTCCGCCGCGGTTTGTTGTATTACGCGGTCAGGGTGTTACAGAAAAGTTGGTATCAGAGCCATGGTTATAGGGAATTTGGTTATTAGTAATACTCTTGACCTATTATATAACCTTTCTAGGACCTTAACGCAAGTAAACTTGCGTTTAGATTCTTAATACAATACCAATCACCTATCCTTAGGTGATTAACAAAAACAAAACACAATTCATTCTCTCGAGTCAAAATTTTTCCAAAACATCACAAGAAATCATCTATCCTTAGATGGTTTGTTTTAGGCTTTTTGAGCCTTTGGTGTTTTCAAAATCTCGTCAAAGTTTGGGCTTTAATAATGTGAACATGTGCAATCCGGAAGGGTGGGTGCCTGTATTCTTAGTTTTCTGTCTAAGGTTAGAGTGTTCATACAAATCCGCATCACCGGACCAGTCACTCTTAACTGGGAATTCTTGGGGTGAGTGTCCACCTATAGGCTAAAGCATATCTTCGCAATACATTATAACGACCCATTTACTTTGATTAGTCACTGTGTGTCGTTTGTTTGTTTGAAGTAACAAACGAATGACCACCTTCCTTATGTTTCGTCAATATTTTCAATACCTCTTTTGTTTATCCAAATGTCAATCTCACACGTTTCCCATGTTTCCTTATTCTTTTAGAATGCCTCCTAGACGCGATCAAACTCAAGATGCTGCAATAGCAGCCTTAGTCGCTCAGCAAATCGCTGTTGTGCTTTCGAACCTTGTTACTCAGATAAAACAAGCGAACAACAATAATAATAATAATAATAATGCTCAATGCAACTATAAGACATTCAATTCAGCTAAACCGCTTAAATTTTCTGGGTCTGAAGGAGCTACTAGGCTCCTACAATGGTTCGAAAGTTTGGAAAGCACTTTTCGACACGTTCAATGCCCAAACGAGCGAAAGGTTGAGTTTGCATCTAGTGTCTTTGAGAAAAGTGCACTAACATGGTGGAATGGTGTGATGAGAGACAGGGGTGCCGATGTGGCAATGGCTCAAACCTGGGAAGAGGTGTAACAGGTGTAATGCTCACAAGAAAAAACCTATGCGGGTACTGCACCACTGTACAACAGGTGTAATGCTTACCACCAAGCTCACCTACAGTGTCGTCGGTGCACATCATGTGGGCGACTTGGTCATTTGGCAAATGCTTGTCGAACTACCCTGAACCAAGGTGTTCCAAACCCACCTCAAGCAAACCCTGCTCAAGCTCATTTTCCACCAGGTTCTTGCTACAATTGTGGCGAGATGGGCCATTTCAGAAACAATTGCCCGAAGCTTGTCAATGCAAATCCACCCCGTGGATGAGCATTTGGCTAACTAGAAGACGATGCTTCTTTGAATGATTGAACTTTATGTTTTATTTCTTTGGTTATCCAAGAACTCTGAAACAATTTGGTTGGTTTATGAATAAATCTTTATTCCAAATTGATGTACGAAAACACATGTGGCTACGTCTATGAATGACATACCCTTACAAACCAACATCAAGGAACCATGTTCCTTGCAAAACAAACTACTCTCGTGGTTCTTCCATTTTGTGATCGCTCGTGATCCCCACGAAAATCCTAGGTACTCGTTTCTTCTAAGAAACAAAGTACAAGGAAGAAGTTATAACTTTTGACGAATACTCAAAGTACCACTTTAAATCCTTGCTTGGATATCTAAGGGTACTTTTCATAAGTCCTTAATTGGTCTTATGCGACATGTCTATGTACATATCATTACATTCTGGTTTTCATGACATTATACATAGTATATGATTTCAAAGACATCTTATATGATTTCAAAAGCATTTCATATGGTTTAAAAACATTTTAACATAGTATATTTACCTAATATACCAAGTGCATAATTTCAAAAACATTATCCATGTTTTCAAAAACCCGATACATAATTTTAAAGGCATTTCACATGGTTTCAAAACATTTTAGCATGACATATTTACCAAATATACCTAGTGCATGGTTTCAAAAATATCATATATGATTTCAAAACATTAAACATATTTTCAAGGATCCCATGCATAGTTTTCAAAGACATTCTTCTCGTATGTTGACTTAGCATACGTAGTATACGATTTTCAAGGACATTATGCTTCGTATGTTGACCTAGCATACCTAGTACAAGGTTTCGAAACATTTCGCTACACGAATCCCAAATCCTTGTAAGATCTTCCTATCTTCATAGTTAGATTCTTGAGGATGTTTAAAGTACCAATTGAACTCCTTGATTGGATTCCTGGTGTACTTTAAATACATATATACCAATTGATGACAAGTTGATAACAAGTTGATGACCAAGTTGACAATTATGTGATTATGTGTTTATGTGTGATTCAAATGCTCGCTATCCAAATCCTTGTAGAATCTTCCATATTTTCATATGTTAGATTCTTAGAAGGATATCCAAAAGTACTATCTTAAATCCTTAATGGGCTTCAATGCAATAGTTAAGAACCTTGGATTTTAAAGTACTATTCCAAAGTTAAAGAGATCATGTGTTGATCTAGTTAAAGATATCATGTGTTGATATAGTTAAAGAGACCCTTTGGTGGTCTAGTTAAAGAGATTGATTCGTCAATCTAGTTAAAGAGATCATATGTTGATCTAGTTAAAGAGACCCTTTGGTGGTCTAGTTAAAGAGATTGATTCGTCAATCTAGTTGAAGAGATCATGTGTATGATCTAGGTAAAGAGACCCTTTGGTGGTCTAGTTAAAGAGATTGTTCGTCAATCTAGTTAAAGAGATCATATGTTGATCTAGTTAAAGAGACCCTTTGGTGGTCTAGTTAAAGAGATTGATTCATCAATCTAGTTGAAGAGATCATGTGTATGATCTAGGTAAAGAGACCCTTTGGTGGTCTAGTTAAAGAGATTGTTCGTCAATCTAGTTAAAGAGATCATGTGTTGATATAGTTAAAGAGATCGTTCGTCGATCTATTTAAAGAGATCCTTTGGTGATCTAGTTGAAGAGACTCTTTGGTGGTCTATTTAAAGAGATCATTTGTTGATCTAGTTAGTCTAGTCAAAGTCATCACAGGATTTATTCATTTGATTTTTTTCCCCTACACATCATAAAATGAACTATGCGGACTGTGCAAGGAATTACGTAATTATGGATGCATATATAATTATGAAATTCAGTGCACAGAAACCACAACAAGTTTTGTAATGTGTAAGAACCTATAGTGATAAGAATAACGAAACGGAAACAATGTAATAAGGGCATGGTGGATACGCCGTTGGTACTTTCTATATGTAAGTGTTCCTTATTACATTGCAAGCGTGGCGTTATTTAAGTTACTAGAAGTTCTGGACCTTGACCAATGTTGTTTTATCTCTCCGACTCCAACTTGGAGCACACACAAGTTTCCTATAATAGTCTTCATAGGAAACATTCTCTCCATCTGTTGTTCAAAACTCCAACTCCTTGTCGAATTCACACACTCTTCATATTTTGCTACAACAAGGACATCACTTTGACAATTACATGACGCTCTTGAGGTTCAGTACAATCATACGCCAATCTATTGGAATGAAGTTTAAATCTTCATGTTCTGAACTCTTTCTTATAGACAACAGACGAATACAATTAACAAAGTTCGCTGGAAATCCAGATGTGGCCCAGAGTTTTACTTAGGGAACTGAGGATTTATTTCAAAGCGAATCATCCACATCTGTTTTTACAAGTTTCCTCTAAATTAAATTTCTGGACGAAATTTCCTAAAGTAGGGGAGACTGTGACATTTTTGCCTTTACGACCATCATACAATTACGAATCCAATGAAATCTTGTGTTTCATTCCCGGGATTTATATAATTACATGTGACAATTACACATATCAAATTTCTTATGATTTCAAACTCTCGAGAAGTTTTTCTGGAAGTTTTACGTAAACTCTTACGCAAACGTAATCAGTTTAACGCAACATACACTCCGAAATAGTGACATAAGCTAAACATACCCTAAATATCCTTTACATAACTTAGGAATAAGTTTTGAAGGGTTCGGTATGGCAAAAACAAGTTTATTCGATCACAGGGACTATTTACGACAAACTACGAAAGTCTGACGATTCTCGTAGCGACGTTGTTAGGATCTGAGTTTGCTAGATTGTGTTTTGTTTAATAAGAATGAAGATGAAATAGAGATAAATTGCAGCGGAAATATGAAATAAACTTTTAACACACAATCAATGAGAGAATAGGTTTAAGCAAACATGTTTGATATGAAATCGAATGATTGTATTTATTACAATACTCAATTACAATGCATGCATGCACAAATCTCCCCCTCAGCCTGAGCTCACTAGAATGTTCGTACAGAATGACTTGGTGATGAAGAGAGCTAATAGAACAGTACAGAATACTGTTCTATTTATAGTACAGAACAACCACTGAGCATCTTCGGTTGACGTCACCATGAAAGTGACATCTAACCTCCTAACAACCTACAACCACTGATATAAACTACTGATTACATAATACAATACAAAGCATAAACTGAACCACTGATTCTTCATTCCACAGTTATAGCTCCAGCAGCACTTTGGTCTTCAGCAGTACTTGAGACATATCAGTAGATTGAGCATCAGTGCTTTATCTTCAACAGTCTTTAGAACACAGCAGTTGTAATGAGAAGTGCTTTGGTTCATCAGATGTTAGGGCCACTGTCAAGGGGAAAGATCTGTTACAACCAACTGCTTATTATGGATCCACTGCTCTGATCCAGTTTTGGCTTTATCAACTGTTCCTTTGTAGGGTTCAATCACAACAGACGTACACTCCGAAACAAGGTCATAAGCTAAACATACCCTAAATACCCTTAAAATAGCTTAGAAATAAGTTTTGGAGGGTTTGGTGTGTGAAAATATGCTTATTTAATCACAGGGACTAAAAGCGTCAAAACTGTGAAAGTATGCAAATTCGCGCATATTCTGCGTTCTGACCATATCCGTACATCCAAAAAAAATTTTAATCATTAAAATATTATATTTTAGTTATGGGAATGCAAAAATACCATTCGTTGCGCAATTTGGATTGTTTTCACGTCCGTTCGAACGTTCGTCGTAACTAACCGAAAAACACGACCGTGCGACTGAACGAACCGACATCCATGATTTTTCCAAGCATATTTCAAGTCCCCTATTCTTTAACATCCTTTAGAACCTTAAAATTAGGTTAACAGGGTTAAACGCGTCGAAAAACAAGTTTGGAGCATGCAGGGGCCTGTTTCGCCAAAAACTGAAAGTCAGACCTGAACTGGCTCGGCTGGGGTGACCCATTTGGCTATCTGGGTCACGGCCCGCGAGAGGCTTCAGACCAGAACCTTCAAAATAGCTTTCCCAGTTGTTTCCTGTTGTTTTCAAGCCTAGTTTTTGATCTTGTGGGCTATTTTAAGTGTTCCCTAAGGCTCTTACTCATGTCCACACACTTGTAGGGCCATGATTCTTCCTTGGTGACCACACAAACACATGGCATGATCTTGTTGATTCTTGAATACTATAAATACCCTTCACATTTCATTCTTCCAACTTGCTCATTCAATCTTTTCTTCATCTCCTGCTCTACTTGGAGGCTAACACTTAGTTGGAGGCTTCCTAATTGAGTTTTTTTCATCCTAGAACACTTGTAAGTGTTCTTCCTAATTGACTTTCGGTTTTGACCATTAATTGGTCAAGAAAAAGTTCAATTGAACTTTGCAACGTGATCGTAATCACGATGGCTATAATCCCTAGCGATTATACCTACTGATTACCACGTTAACTAGTCGTAGTGACGAGTCAAAGTTTCGGTCAAAATGCACATTTATGTGCATTTTACGACGGAACTATTTTCAGGTATCAAAACACTTTGTTTGTGTTTTGATACCAAATCAGTTTTCCAACTAAGTTAAACACGTTTTGACATGTTTAACTCGTCACCTCTAGTTTAGTACTTATTTAGGGTCGTAAGTCAAGCGGTCTTGACAACCGCTTAGACTTTCAAACTCGACCCGTTTGGTCGATCATTAGGATTCAACCAAACACATATGGTGACCATAGTTGTATAGGGAATCACCTCCAGAGGTTATACCTTATATGCCTTTAGGAAATGACCAAAATGCTCTTTTTGCGCATAAATTCAATTTAAGCATATGTAACCTAAATTTTGACACTTAAACTGATATTGCAACATTATTAAACATGTTTAGGCATATAAGACTTATCATAGGACTAGTTTGACCATCCGAACGCGCATTTGCGCAAATGACACGTTAAAGTAGCATAAACTACCTTAACGGGTCATAACGAGTCAAAAGCACTTAGGATTCATTCCAAATCAGAATGTAGACTTTGTTAAACCATTTCATATGAGTTCCAACACTCATCTGGTTTAGAAGACCTCATTCTATCCGATTCCTGCGATTATGTATAGTTACTTTAACATAGTTACCGATGTTGGGACACGTTAGGACACGTACGAAGCTTGATACTTCACTTGATTCAATGATACTTTGCAATCCAAAGTGAGTACATAGCTCCAATCTTTTATGCTTTCAATCGTTTTGGGGTCACTCATATGTGCTAAATGCTTTTCAAGTTTTCAAAACAAAGACTATGGTTTATATAAAACTCGACGATTTCAATAATGTGAACGAACTTGTTGGTGCGTTAGTCGAAAGACGAATGGCATTCATTAGCTTTGATCAAGCTGACCGGTAGTATGTTATGGTACCATAGGATCTGACAAATCCCGTTACTAGGCAATTCACTGGATTTGGTGGGTAGTTTGGGGAACGACAGAAACTGTTTTCTGGTTAACAAATCATTTGTTGATTTGTTAATCTTCTTAAAGAGGCCTTTCAGGGTCTATTAAAGATACCCCATGGGTGGTATAGTCGAGTCACATAGGTTTGAATGTATTCATTAAATAACGACCAAAGGTTTTATTTCACAATTAAAACACGAACGATTGACGATTTGTTTATAAGATAGACGAATTGAACGATGGTTTATAACACAGACGATTTGGACGATTGGTTTATGGTAAGTGATTAGATAATGATACAGGTGTAATGTGATAAAAGCATGGTGGATATGCCGCTGGTACTTCCTATATATAAGTGCTTTTATCACATTACATGTCGCAGCGTTATCTAGATCACTTGAACGAATGTTTAAAATGATGTCACGCAACAAAGTTTACTTAAAGATATAAACCATACAATGTTTACTTTCAAGACGATTTACTACTTGGTTTTATAAAGACAAATGTTTTCAATCAAGATTCATGACTACAATGGTTTTGGTTTTACTTATATCAGCTTGTAAAGCCGATAAAACATATTGCAATATCAAACACTTTTTGATTTCAAGATTTATACTCGTCGACTTTCGAAGTTGGACGAGGTATTGCAATATGAGTTCAAAGCCATGGATTTGACATACAAAACCTATGTACTCGCCGGCATTTTTATGTTGACTGTTTTTCACATATGTTTCAGGTTCTATTATGTGACAATTGTTGATTGCTTGCTTAACATAGGATAGACGCAGGCCTTTGTGACTTTACAACTTGAATGACAATTGTGTGTATTTAATTAGTTTGTATCAAAACAACGAGTCTATTAACGAAATAAAACGTAACTTCAAATACCATGTGTTGTGAAACAATGATTCTGTGACATGACTCCCTGACGTTTCCGCCGTGGTTTGTTGTATTACGCGATCGGGGTGTTACATTTTTATTATTCTTTGAGGCATCAATTTTGTTCCAACATTTTTTGTTGTTGTTTGAGAAGCTTTCAAGGGGGAAACTTTTGGCCCCTTGTTAGGACCGGTTTTGACTCCGAAACGATTGCGAACCAAACGTATGATGTGCGGAATCCATACACGAACGTGACCGAAAACAAGATCGTAATATAAACGTGATTCTATTGAATAATCTGACGAGTACAAGCACCACGAATCACCTTTCTCTCTCTAGACTTTCTCTCTCTTGGTCTAGATCTCCAAAGCTCTAAAATGGCAAAAGTTCTAAAACTAAATCCTAAAGCTCCTATTTATAGGCACAAGGTTATAACGGATTTCCCCTTATTTACAAGATTGCCACCTTGCCCTTTTAACTACATCATGTAACACAAAGTATAGATCTCTTCTATTTCTGCTACGGTTTTGATTGCCGGAGGCGATAGACATACTGCACTAACAGACTCCCCCTTGGATATTGCCGCAGTCAATCTCGTAGTGTCTTGTCTTTCTCTCTCTCTTTGAATCTTCATGAAACTTTGACGATATCAGCAACCATAGACTCCCTCTTTCTCGAACAGAATTCCCGTGGATCTGTCTTCAAGCTTCCGTTGCTCTTCCTTTCGATCAGACTCCTTTTCTTCAGGCTCCCCCTTTCGTCAAGCTTCCGTGCTTTTGGGATCGACACCTGGCTTTCCGTATACAAGCTACTCCAGGATAGTTACCTGGCTCCTTGAATACACGCTCCCCCTTGCGATGAGCTTGCCTTCAGACTCCCCCTTAGACTCGGCTATTGGGATCATAATCTGGAATACCATCTGCAAATCTCATACATTCATAAGTAAAAACATTTTGAATCTCCAGGATTAATGACCTGGCTCTCTCAACATATACTAAAATATTTTTACAGTGAAAGCATTTTCAGTTGTCCAGGAACCATAACCTGGCACTTTTTAAAACATTTCCACTTCCTCTATCAACAAACTTCATAGATTTGACAATTTAAGCGACCAAGATTGGAACATAGCTCTTTAATCTGATTTTGACAATTAAGAATCCAAATCCCTCACACTAAATCATCCAAGTCCAAATTAATGACCTTGGAGATATCACAAACTGTTTTTGATTTTAAAAATTTCAAGTTTCAAATTAATGGACTTGTTTTATTTTCAGAAACACGATCAGCGTACTTAGATTTTGAAACTTAGCACTCAGACATCAGTTGTCAAAAATAAAGCAGAAATCAAAATCTTTTTGTATTTTTCTGAAACATAAAGCAATAAAGAAATATTTACAAACAATATTTATAGACAATATTTTTGTTTGAGTTTGTGTCAGAGGATCATATCAGTTTATGACAAATCACTAGTACCGTTGAGCTTTAAAACACTTTAAGTTTTAAACAATTCACATAGATTGACGATATTGTTGTCCATTTAAACTCAATCTAAAAACTTTCGAAATGCTTACCGATACGTTAAGGTATATTAATTTGCACTAACTTCTTATGGACCCCACGATCTCAGTATATCCCCTCATCATGCAATACACTGACTCAAGTAATAATGCCTTTAAACTTTCATCAACTGTGATATGTGCGAAAACAACGCAGAATGTTTAAACATTAACAATCAGGTCGATCTTTCGATACGCAGAGAAAGTCCAATGTTTAAACAAAATAAGAAATAAAAACAAGTTGAATATGTTTAGATCTTAACCACCAGTTCGATATTCACATATACTCAGAGGTGATCCAAGATTTAAACGAAACACCAAGAAAAATAAAGCAGAACGTTTAGGCACTAACATCCAGTTCGATACTCACGTATACGCAGAGGATGTCCAATGCTTAAACAAAATAAAGAAATCAAACAAGTTTAAATCTTTGCAAAATGAAATGCACAATCACAGTAACTTTTTCAGCAAGTTGTGAAAGTTCACAAACTGACCGGTTTTTATGCTCTTTCAGCATTCAGGGATTACCAAGTAGGTACACAGTCACGAAGGATAAAACTAAGTACTATGCTTTCAACCGCGTTTCCCACTAGAACTAGGCTTTTTCATTTAAGTTTGTATCGTTATCGCAAATCTACTAGTCTAGCTGAGCCTATCGTCACATCTTTAGTGAGACTGTTTATCACTTTTTAACTTTCCAAATCTTTAGCATACTGTGACAGTCTACTGATGTACTATCATTTCCTCTTTTTACACAAAAACTCTTTTTTGAATTTTATCATGTTTTTGGCTTTTTCAAATTTTCAAATGTTTTTGGATTTTCTGAAATTTCTTACTCCCCCTAAAATGCAAAACCATTTAAAGAAAATTTGACAACCCGATGCTGATAGCTTTGTCTCGCTATCCATTTTCTGCATCTAATGCTCTGTTTTCAGAAGATATAACATGTAAAGCAGTAATTACCCCCATGATTTACAACACATTGATCTTTTACAGTTTGAAAACCGTTTTTCAATCTTGTGAAATTAATCATGTTTGTTCAGCCGTGAGGGTTTCGGCATATTCAAGCAACATATTTTTGAATTTTTGAATATTTGACAAATTTAAAAACAAACATATTTTTGATTTTTCAAATTTTTGACAAAATAAAAACATATTTTTGGTTTGTAAATTTTTCAATTTTTAGGGTTTTTAGAAATATGGTTTATTTATGTACAAAAACTGATAAACTCCATTTTCAACCAAACCAGGGTTCAGCAGCCTTCTCTTCCTGTGCCAGGCTGCTCATCAATTCTCTTCCTTGACAATCAAACTTCATGAGCACCTGCACATTCACAAAAACTCAATTACTTGAACAATTTAGCCCAGGTCTGTTTGACCTTCGGCATTTCAACACAATATTCATTCAATGATGGAAAATCTTTGTCATCTTCGTATAAAAACTTTTTCATCTTTGACTTCTACTTTTTCTTCATTCACAGAAGTTACTTGTTTCTTAACCACCCAGTTTTGACCTTTTGTCGCATTTCGTTTGTAAAATCGTGACTCTGTGTTTTGATTTTGAACAACACTTTTTGGTTTCCAAAATTGATTTGGCTTTGTCATATCAACTGATGTTTGCCAACTTTGTGTTGTTCTGAATCTGGAAGTGTGAAAATTTCGGGTTTGTCTTGAATCAAACCTAGTCTAGTTTGATTTCCAGGTTTGATTCGAAGCAAACTTGTTTGTGTTGTACCTCCAAGTTTGTTTGGAATCAAATCTGGTAGTTCTTTGTTTCACACTCTCATATTTCTGTTTTTCAACATTAACAGGCTTTGGGTTTGGACACTTGCGTGCAACATGTCCAATTTGATCACATTTAAAACACGTTTTCTTTGAAACATCTTTAGCCTGTTGTTGTTTCTTTTTCTGAGCGTAGAACTCTTCATTAGACTGTCGTCTAAATTGGAGTTCTTTCTCTTCTTCCGAACTTTTCCCGTGAACAAAGTTCATTTTCTTTTGAAAATTTTTCTTTTCAAATTTTTTATTTTGATTCTGTTTCTTTTTATAACCCAACCTTGCTTTCATATTCTTCTTTTTGTAACCAGGCTTGTTATAAAAAGTTTTCTTGTTTTTCCCAACAAATTTTGAAATTTCTGATTTCTCAATCTCAACCAGTTTAAACACTTTGTCAATTTTTTCTGAAATCACATTTTGAATCGGGAATACAATATCTAAGAATAATTTGTCCGATCCAATCATGGTATAAACCAATCCTTTTGAATCATCATTCACAACTTTCTCAGATTTTGACTGTTTAATATAGTCATCATGAAAATTTCCCTCATTTTCATCATGTGATTCAGACTTACCTTTGGTTGACTCATCTTTCAAAACTCTATCAACAACCTTACTTACCATCTCTGAATCATCAGCTTCATCAGATTTGGCGTAAGTCACATCGATACTTTCAGGTAATTGGTCAACTATATTCAAACCTTTTGCCACTTTTTCTTCATCATAAAAAAGTATAATTGTTTCTCAATGGTGGTGGTACCTGATGATATTCTGAACCAATACCCTTTTTATTCTTGTCAGTATCTTTTTCATCTGGTGTGATGTTGAAAATGCGTTCAAGTATGTACGAAGAGTTATGATAACTTTGAAGTTTTGTAACAATCTTTTCTTTTTCAACCAGAACTTGTTTGAGATTAGCAACTTCATCAACACACTTGTTTAATTCAAGTTGCTTTTCTTTAAACTTTCTCTCATACAGTTCTTTGGTTGTTAAAGTTTCAGACAATCTTTCGTCAAAACATTTGACTTGTCTCTTCAAAGTATCATAAGCTTCTTGTACTCTCTGATTTGACCACTTCAAATTATCATATTCTTTTTGAAAATCTTGAAATTTATTATCTTTTTCAACACAACCAACACATTTTGCTGTACACATTTCTCTCAAAATCTCATTTTCTTTTTCAAAATCATGACATTTCTGTGTCAGCTTTTCAACCTTTTGTTTCAACATTTCTTCTTTTTCAATCATTTCTTTACATTTTATTTTGAAAACATTTTCAAGTTTATTTGTTTCAATATCTTTTGTTTTTATTATTTCATCTTTTTCGGTAGAGGCTTTGCACATTTCTATGCAATTGCTGCACTTGTTTTCATTTTTATCAACAGTTTCAGCATTTGACAATTTAGAAGATTCATTTATCTCAGTTTCTTTCGGCACCTTTGATTCTTCTGTTTCAACTTTCAGATCTTCTTCTTTCTTCTCTTCTTCTTCTATCTTCTGTTCTTCCTTAACATCATCCTTTGCTGTTCTCTTCACCTCCTCTACCAGCTTTTTCAGCTCTTCTTCTTTCCTCTTCTTCATTTCTACTACCTTTGGCAGACTTGCTTCAAAAATTTCTTTTATTTTGTTCAACAAATCAGCCTCATAACCTTTTTCAGATAACCTTCTTGTATTATAAGTGTCCTGATCTGGAAAAAGATTTGTTACTGCATCAAAATCCACCTTATCCGGATCAACCACTGGATTACCCTGTGGATCCATGTAACATTCCAGTTTAGCATTCCATCTATTGGCTCTCCGAGCTTCTTTGAATGGTTCTTTCAACTTTCTAATTTCATATCTTGCACTATCTCTTCTCCACCAATTATCATAACTACTATCTCCTGACATTTTAAATCTACTTCTTGATATTCGCACCTTGTATATCACCTGCAAACAATTCACACAAATGATCAGATAAAACTGAAATAGATCAGATAATAACACTTGATTGAACGTGAAATGACACTCAATCGGATGGGCTAAAGAATGGCCCGAGCGGATAACTAGTGATGTGACACTGATACTAGTTCACTTCGTGCGATACCACTGAAGCGAGTCAACTCCTGAGAACTGATATAGTTTCAAACAACCTGGTTCAAATTCAATCCGTGCGAATTGGACCTAATTCAAACCGTGTGAACTAGATAACTTCCAAACAATCTGAATGTTTTAAGATCTCCTCGTGCGAACTGATACAATTTACAAATGACTTGATTCACTTCGTGTGACCTGAACCTCTAACGAATCAACTTTCAAACGAAATGAATCAATTCCAAGCGACCTCGTGCGAACTAGGTTGATGTGAATTGAATTTGGTGCTAACTGACCCAAAACTCACAAACAATCTGGCTCAAACTTACAAACGTTCTGGCCCAACAAAACCCAAACAATCTGGATCTAATTTCAACCCGTGCTACTTGGATAACCTCGAGACCTGGTTACTTTCAAACAGTGCGATTTTTTTAATTGATTGAACAATACCACTTTGTCATGTGAATGATTCTGACAAGTATAATCTGATTGGGCCGCTAATCAAAACTAAAGTTATTTGACCGTTTGTATTGAACCAAGAATTTCTGATTGGACCTTTAACTGTTGTTCATTGATGATCACATGCAGCCGATAACTCTTGTGTACCTACTGATAGTATAAGATGGCCGACAACCACTTTAATGATTGATTTTAATTGGACCGTTTGAATGTGGCCGACAAAATTAATACCCAACACAATGTAATTGGACCTCAAATGATAGATCACATGTACAGATCAATTTATCTTGGGCCAAACAACTCTTAGATTCACGAGATGGATCGACAAACTTGATTTAAATCTTTTGATTGGGCCGTTCAATTAGTGGGTTGACAAATTTAAATGGCCTGACACTTGTTCACGTGATGTGTAGGCTCGAGACAATTAATGACCTGGATACTTTTAAATCCACACCGCACGACCTGATTAGTATTCTCACGCGAATAGGATGACTTAGGGGTCAACTCGTGCGAAATGGCAGTCACTTTCAAACGAATTGACAATTTCACATGAAATAGAGGTCAATTTCACGCGACATGGGTTAATTTCAAGCGAAATGGATCCTTTTGGTGCGAAATGGAGCAAATTCCAGCGGAATGGAACATCTTCAAACGAAATGGAGCATCTTTCAAGCAAAATGGGCCTTCAAATGACCGATTCGTGCGAATTGAAAGGATTTTTCACGCGATATGGTGATTTCGTACGAATTTGCAGCAATATTCAAGCGATATGGTGCATTTCGCGCGAAATGGGATTATCTTTCACACGATCTGGACGAGACTCACACGAATTCGGACCAAAAATCTTAGATTTCTTCCAAACGGCTTTGAATTAAGACCTGAAAATTTGTAGGGTTATAGATCAGCTAATTTTGCACAACATATCAAAAAATCAGCTAATTTAGACCATAAAAACCCGTTCAATTTTGCAATTTTCAGTTAAAAACATGAAAAGATGAAGAAATTCGACAAATCTTGTGCGATTTTTTATCTGAATCTGATGAATTCTGGTGCAAAATTGTGTGTTTGATCTTCACAACCGAGCTCCTGCTCTGATACCACTTGTTAGGACCGGTTTTGACTCCGAAACGATTACGAACCTGACGTGTGATGTGCGGAATCCGTACACGAACGTGACCGAAAACAAGATCATAATATAAACGGGATTCTATTGAATAATCTGACGAGTACAAGCACCACGAATCACCTTTCTCTCTCTAGACTTTCTCTCTCTTGGTCTAGATCTCCAAAGCTCTAAAATGGCAAAAGTTCTAAAACTAAAGCCTAAAGCTCCTATTTATAGGCACAGGGTTATAAGAGATTTCCCCTTATTTACAAGATTGCCACCTTGCCCTTTTAACTACATCATGTAACACAAAGTCTAGATCTCTTCTATTTCTGCTACGGTTTTGATTGACGGAGGCGATAGACATAATGCACTAACACCCCTAGATTATACTTCAACTTATTCCATTAGGTAGGGAAGATGTTTGCCTTGGGTTTTGGCTTTCATCATCAGCAGAGCTTACATAACCCAACAGAAGACCCCTCGCAGTTTAGAGGTCCTTGGGGCGAATAGGGTCTTTTTCCCTTACTTTGTGTTTGGCTTTAAACGTCAAGGAGACCCATTGTCGTGTGCTTGACCATTTGAATGGATGTTTGAAGTTATTTTAAAGAATGTTTGAAAGAAGTTGATGTTTATTTAAGATGGTGTGATTAAAATATTTTACATCTGGTTTATTGTATTACATAATTTAAAACCTAAACTCACTCAGCCTAGCTGAGTTTTGCATGCATCTTAGACTGGTTGCAGGTTAGTTAGATGAGCAAGTAACCGCTTGGATGTTGCACGAAGCTACCCGACATTTGAAGGCGGCAGTTGAAGACATTATATAATCAATAAATTTTTAACATTAAAGTATGTATTTTAAATTTCGTTGTTTCCTGTGATTTGGGTATTTATTTTGATGACTTCCGCTACGTATTCTTTGATTTATAAATACAATCAAGTGCTTTAGGCTTTTTATGAAATGAAGTTCCAACTGTTTGACACGTGGATTTGGGGGTCTTACAAGTTGGTATTTGAGCCATTGTTTGATAGATCCGGGCATCCGTTAATGCCTGGACTTAAATTGAGAATGGGATCAAACTAGAAATGGCAATACGGGTAGCTGCACACCAATAGGTAACCTTTACATTTGAAGGATGTTAAGATGTTTTTCTTGAATGCTTAATTGCATAACGTATTAGGTAGAATGTTAATGTCGTTATGCTTTAAAGTATGTTAGAATATTTTCTTTGAATGCTTATATGGATGACATGTAAGATGGAACATTGATGTGACTTCTAGGGCTACAAACGAACCAAACGTTCAGTGAACACTTCGTGAACTGTTAGGCAAGAAGGTCGCTTGTGTTTGTTCGTTTAGTAAGCAAACGAACACAAACAAGAAATTTCTTTTGCTTAGTTAAACAAACGAACATGAACAGAGGTCGCGTTTGTTCATTTATGTTCTTGAACGTGTTCGTTTATGTTCAATTGTGTTCAATAGTTCATTAGTGTTTTTAATTTTTATATTTTATTTAAATACATCAAAATTCCAACAAATAAAATATTTAATAAGTATTGGTGTATTATATATTCTGCTCATGAATGTTTGTTTGTGTTCGTTTGTTTCCATTTGTGTTTATAAACATTAGCTTGTGTTTATCAACGTTCGTTTTCATCCGTTGCCTAAAATTAACAAACGAACCCAAACATGTTCATTTCCTTAACAAACGAACACGATTATAATATCTCATTTCGTAAGTGTTCATGAACAGTTCGTGAACAAATATATTTCTTAGCAAGCAAATACGAACACAAACAAGGTCTTGTTCATGTTCGTTCAGTTCGTTTGTAGCCCTAGACTTACCTCCTCCCAAATCATTTAATCTAGAACTCATTGACAAATTAGATTTTATTTAAAAAAATAAAATTGTACACCAACGAATCCTTATCAAGAATTGCTTTCTTTTATTCCATCGTTGTGTCAATGATTTTATTGTATTTGGGTTTTAGTTCAACTCGTTACGTCATCAATATGCGTGAGGTTACTTTTTTTTCTTTTGAATTGTGTATTTTAGGTGTGCTTTAGGTTGACTTACCTTTTTCAAGTTTCAAGTGTTTAGTTTATTTAACTAACATAATTGAGTTACATTGATTAACACACTGTTGGAAAGTCTTCCTATATATTACTTGTCTCTGTATAAAGTTCTGGTTGGGGTTGCTAAGGTGTTGGAAGCTAAAAGGAGAAAATTCCTTTGGTGGGGTTCTAACGACTATAATAAAATGAATTGGGTTGCTTGGGAGTGGGTAACGTGGCCTAAATCTAAAGGGGGGTTGGGTATCAACCGTCTTAAAGAGGTTAATGAGGCTCTTTTGATCAAATGGGGGTGGAGGTACAGGGTGGAAGATCAAAACTTATGGAAGAAAGTAGTATATGCTTGTCATGGTAATTTCAGGCAGAGGAGTTTTCTTCCTCTCAAGGGTAATGTGGGAGGGTGTTGGAAAAATATAGCTAAATCGGCTTCTTTTCTTAAAATTAAAGGTAAGGGTTTAAACCATTTAGTTCTGGGTAAAATTGGGAACGGGGAGGATATTAGATTCTGGATTGATACATGGGAGGGAGAAAAGCCTTTTATGGAAAGATGGCCACACTTATTCGGGTTGGAATTGTTTAAAACTTGCAGGGTAGTGGATAGAGTGGAGAGGAACATGAGAAACGGTGACTACACTTGGAATTGGTCTAGATTATCAGAGACCGGGGGTGGTGTTGGAAAAATTGTGAAAATAGCATTTTTCACAAATATAGGAAAATGTTTTTTTCTATTTTGGACTAGAAATAAATATAATAAAATGAGCGGGTTTTATATATTTATTTGTGGGTTTGTGTTCTATGTCGGAAGGGCTTCGCAACGAACTAAACCACGTCCAAAACGGAGCTAAGATGGATGAGATATCGACGCTCAAAGTTTGGTGTTTGAAACTTGAATGCTGAAAAAGTGGGAAAGTGGCACCTTGTCCCACATCGGATGAGAGATGGAACTTAAAGGGGTATTTAAGTAGGAACTCTCCATCCTTATTGTTTTATGGAAGCACTCACTAGTGTACTCGCGAAGGGTGCGGAGCACCCTAACTCGCACTCGCACACGCGCGCGCGCGTGGCGTGGGCGATGAGGCGCAATGTGGCGCTTTGATGGCGCACTTTGCACTTCGCACACTCGCATCGCCGCGAGAGAGCCGCCTTTGTATTTTTGACCACGTGCGCATGGTGCATGGGCCTGATGTGACGTGCGCAGGCGCGCATGGACCTGAGTGAGTATGGCGCACGCTCGCATGGCAGTGAGCCAAACGGACGCACCGCGCATGGAACGTGCAGACCTGGTCGCGCGCGCACCAGTGTGACCTGCACGCACGCGCGCGCAGAAGCTTCCAGCAGCAGTTAATGATGTGCAGTTACATTTCAGCATTCGAAACTGACAAAGTTAATGTGTTTGACTGAGAATTAAGTGACGAATTAAAGTGCATTAAATACGTCTAATGCAGTTTAATTCTCCCATTTAATTTATTTTTCAGTTTCGAGTTCAACCTGGTGTATAAATAGGAGGTTCCTTTCACCAGATGAGACACACCGAATAACACAAGCTCTCTCTACAATCTTCTCACTGCAGAATTCATCATTTTCCTTCAAGCTTTCGAGGTACACCTTCGGGTTAGAGTCAAGACCGGCAGTGCAACTGCTTGAGGCTGTTGTATCCTGGAAACAAACGTGTTCTCCTGGGAGACACGAAATTTGTTTTAAGGGACCCGTGTCTAACACGATCCTCCGCTAAAGAACAGTGTTTATGTTCGGATTTCTGTTCTTGTATTTCCCTTTTCTATTGTATTTGTATTTTTTCTTTCAGTTGTAATTCTGTCTTGTTTTTATAATTCAAGTTAATAAAATATTTTATTTATTTTACACGAACGGATTCCTACAATCTTAAAACAAATTTTTAAAACACCATTCGTGTAGAAACACAAACATATTCTGCTGTGAATTCGAACCAGTTTTGAATTCATACAGTTGTGTTTTAAAAACATATTTTTTTTTCTCTGTTTTGATTCAAAGTAGCGACTTTGTCAAAACAGAACTCTGTTCTTCTACTCCTTCTTTGTCTTTGGGTTCTAAGATCTTTTCTGGTAGTCTTCAAAGTTGGACTTAGAAGCTACGAGGCTGATTTTGTTACTCATCGACTTTGTTAGTTAAATAATAAATCAGCACATTTATTATTCTAACATATTTATTAACTTGGTTTTGTGGAATTTTTCGAGAATGTCGACTGAAAATACCAACGTCAACGTTGTTGTCGGTACCCCTGCCAACACTGTGGGAGCGTCCACAGTGGCGAATCATGCTGAACGACCCGAGAAGTTCTCGGGTCTCCACTTCAAGCGGTGGCAACAGAAGATGTTCTTCTATTTGACCACCATGAACCTTGCGAGGTTCTTAATGGAGACCGCTCCCCAACCGGCGGAAGGGGAGACCGATGCTCAGGCTCTGAGCGCTGTAGAGGCGTGGAAGCACTCGGACTTTATATGTCGAGGCTACGTACTCAACGGTCTCTCGGATGCGTTGTATAATGTGTACTATAATATCAAGACTTCCAAAGAATTATGGGAGTCTTTAGAGAAAAAGTACAAAACGGAGGATGCGGGAACAAAGAAATTTGTTGTCGCCCGTTTCTTGGACTTTAAAATGGTTGATAACAAGTCTGTTATGAACCAAGTCCAAGAGTTGCAAATTATACTAAATGACATCCATGCTGAGGGAATGGTACTTAGCGAAACTTTTCAAGTGGCAGCCATGATCGAAAAATTACCTCCTGCTTGGTTGGATTTTAAGAATTATCTTAAACACAAGCGAAAGGAAATGTCGGTCGAGGACCTTGTTCTTCATCTTCGTATAGAAGAAGAAAACAGGGTGGCCCAAAAAGGCACCATTTTGCAAGCTTCGGCTAAAGCAAACATGGTGGAAGTTGGGGAGTCCTCAAAGGGCAAGAAAGGCAAGGGTAAAAAGGACAACAAAGGGAAAGCAAAGGTTAACAACCTTGGACCGAAAAAGGGGGCTGTGAAAAAGAAGCCTGCGCCTTTCCAAGGTACTTGTTACAATTGTAACGAGACGGGGCACCGTGCTAACAAATGCAATAAACCTAAGCGTGAGCGTGCGCATATGGTTGATGAGGATGGTATGCCTCTGATTGCAATGATAACCGAGGAAGCGGCTATGATTGAAGAAGTCAACGCGATGGGTGAAAACCCAAAAGGATGGTTCGTTGACACGGGTGCAACCCGCCATGTTTGTGGAGACAAGGCTCTTTTCTCTACATTCAAGGAAGCATCGGGTGAAGAAAAGCTTTATATGGGGAATAAAGCTACCGCAAGCATCAAGGGGGAAGGCACGGTCGTCTTGAAGATGACTTCGGGCAAGGAGCTTACCTTGACAAATGTGATGTATGTCCCAGAGATACGGAAGAATCTCGTATCGGGATGGATGCTCAACAAGTTTGGATTTCGTCTAGTGTTTGAATCGGATAATTTTGTCTTGTCTAGACGTGGAATGTTTGTTGGTAAGGGCTATGCCCTTAATGGTATGTTTAAAATGAATGTAATGGTTGTAAACCAAAACAAGAAAATGAATGAAATTTCTACTTTTACTTACATGGTTGAGTCTTCTAATGTGTGGCATGGTAGACTAGGACATGTAAATTTTAATTCATTACGACGTTTAATTAAATTAAACTTGATACCAACATTCCATATCGAGTCCAATCACAAATGCGAGACATGTGTTGAATCCAAACTTACGAGATCATCGTTTAAATCGGTTGAACGAATAACCGAACCCCTTGATTTAATTCATACCGATGTGTGTGATTTAAAAGCGGTTCCCACGCGTGGAGGAAATAAGTACTTCATCACGTTTATTGATGATTGTACTAAATATTGCTATGTGTATTTACTAAAGAGTAAAGACGAAGCAATAGAGAAGTTTATCTTGTACAAAAATGAAGTTGAGAATCAACTTAAAAAGAAGATAAAAGCTTTGAGAAGCGACCGAGGAGGTGAATATGTTGCACCTTTTTCGGATTTATGCGCAAAAAATGGCATTGTACATGAGTGTACACCTCCTTATTCTCCACAATCAAATGGGGTTGCGGAACGAAAGAACCGCACATTGAAAGAAATGATGAACGCCATGTTGATAAGCTCGGGAGTGAACCGAGAAATGTGGGGGGACGCCATTCTCTCAGCAAACTATCTTTTGAACAAGATACCTTTGAAAAATTGGGACGAAACTCCATATGAGTTATGGAGAAAAAGGAAGCCTTCGTACAAATACTTGAAAGTGTGGGGGTGCCTAGCTAAGGTGATTGTACCACCTCCTAAGGCTCTTAGAATAGGACCCAAAACTGTTGATTGCATTTTCATTGGATATGCACATCAAAGTAGTGCGCATCGTTTTCTTGTACATGAGTCCAAGAATCCTGATGTACACAAACACACTATCATAGAGGCAAATCCTAATGTCGTCTCATATTTTGAGAATGTGTTTCCTATGTTAGGACAAACACATACGCCTTTATCAAGAGCGGTTGATGAAGCAGGTCCAAGTTCGTCTACATGGTTAGATGAAGCAGGACCAAGTTCATCTACGAGGATAGATGAAAGACATGAACGACCTGAGGTCGAGGAGGGTGAGCATAGACGAAGTAAACGACAAAGGGTTGAAAAATCCTTTGGTCCAGACTTCATGAGCTATATGGTTAAGGGTGAGCCCAATACCTACCGCGAAGCGGTTACCTCCGCGGAAGGACCTCAATGGCAAGAAGCAATTAAGAATGAAATAGATTCTATATTGCAAAATCATACTTGGGAGTTAGTAGATCTTCCACCTGGTTGTAAACCACTTGGATATCGTTGGATATTCAAAAGGAAGATGAAAGCCGATGGAAGTATTGATAAATACAAGGCAAGGTTAGTGATCAAAGGATTTAGACAAAAGGAGGGTCTAGACTACTTTGATACTTACTCGACTGTAATGCGAATAACCTCTATACGATTGGTTCTTGCAATTGCGGCTCTAAGAAATTTGGAAGTTCACCAAATGGATGTAAAGACCGCATTTCTAAATGGTGATTTAGAAGAAGAAATTTACATGGAACAACCTGAGGGTTTTTCCGCCCCTGGAAACAAGGGCAAAGTATGTAAATTGGTCAAGTCTTTGTATGGCTTGAAGCAAGCTCCAAAACAATGGCACCAAATGTTTGATCATGTCATGATTGACAATGGTTTCAAAATAAATGAGTGCGACAAGTGTTTATTTTAAAGACACACCAAGAGGTTATGTGATTCTATGTCTTTATGTAGATGATATGCTTATCATTGGGAGTGATGATAAGATGATCAACTCAACGAAAGACATGTTGAAAGCGAGGTTTGACATGAAAGACATGGGTCTCGTGGATGTGATTCTTGGAGTTAAAATCACTAGAACCCAAAATGGTCTTGTGTTGAGTCAATCTCACTACGTGGACAAGATCCTTGGGAAATTCAATTCGGACGATACGAGTATAGCTCGATCTCCAATTGATAATACCCAACGCCTAAGGAAGAATAGAGGCGAGAGTGTTTCTCAGTTAGAGTACTCAAGGATCATTGGCAGTCTAATGTATCTAATGACATGTACTAGACCCGACTTAGCGTACGCTGTGAGCAGGCTAAGTAGATACACCAGTAATCCGAGCGAGGATCATTGGAAAGCTATCACGAGGGTGCTTAGATACATAAGATACACGAGAGACTATGGATTGCAATATACCCGTGATCCAGCAGTGATCGAAGGATTCACTGATGCGAACTGGATATCGGATATAAAAGATCATAGATCGACAAGTGGATATGTGTTTACACTTGCTGGCGCAGCTATAGCTTGGAAGTCTTCCAAGCAAACGGTTATAGCTAGATCTACGATGGAATCCGAATTCGTCGCTTTAGATAAAAGCGGGGAAGAGGCGGAGTGGCTACGTCAATTTGTGGAAGATATTCCAAGATGGCCAAAGCCGTTGACGGCGATCTGCATACATTGTGACAATCAGACTGCTCTTGCTATAGCACAAAACATGATGTACAATGGCAGATCAAGGCACATTCGACGTAGACACAACACAGTACGACAACTTATCTCAACGGGCATTATCTCAGTTGACTATGTGAGGTCAAATGAGAACATTGCGGACCCGTTAACAAAAGGCTTAAGCACAGATAAGGTGTATAGGTTGTCAAGAGGAATGGGACTAAAGCCCATAGATGAAGGGAATATGAGGGAAACCTAACCTAGTTGACTGGAGATCCCAAGATCTAGGTTCAATAGGCAAACTTAATCATAAACCCAAAGGGAGTCACTGTGGGGGGTGCCCCAAAAATCAATAAAGGGAGTTGTATACTTCCTAGTCCATTCCAATCAGTGACATGAAGGAAAGGTTAAGCATGTTGAGGTTAAGGATTTTGAGGAAATCCAAATTAACCATGATGCTTTTAATGATTCAGAGGAATCACCTATGTTAGAGAGAAGTGGGGTCGCTTCGAATGGATTTGTGGGGAGGTGCAAATCCTAGAGCTCTCGCAGAACCAGGAACATGTTCCATGACCATGAACGGACACAACCATGAGGTCTTAACTCGACTAGGGAGAGTATTGTGTGAATGTATATTGTCGCCTACATAAATGGGGGATTGTTCAAGGACACCGCGTCTACAAGACCCTAGGAGGCTAAGTATGCTTCACAAAAGAAGGTTCAAAGGTTACACCTACCTATCTTGCAATACTCAACTGTTGAACGTGTATCGTTGAAACTTGATAGATCGATTTCTATTCATGTGGGGGATTGTTGGAAAAATTGTGAAAATAGCATTTTTCACAAATATAGGAAAATGTTTTTTCCTATTTTGGACTAGAAATAAATATAATAAAATGAGCGGGTTTTATATATTTATTTGTTGGTTTGTGTTCTATGTCGGAAGGGCTTCGGAACGAACTAAACCACGTCCAAAACGGAGCTAAGATGAATGAGATATCGACACTCAAAGTTTGGTGTTTGAAACTTGAATGCTGAAAAAGTGGGAAAGTGGCACCTTGTCCCACATCGGATGAGAGATGGAACTTAAAGGGGTATTTAAGTAGGAACTCTCCATCCCTATTGTTTCATGGAAGCACTCACTAGTGTACTCGCGAAGGGTGCGGAGCACCCTAACTCGCACTCGCACACGCGCGCGCGCGTGGCGTGGGCGATGAGGCGCAATGTGGCGCTTTGATGGCGCACTTTGCACTTCGCATCGCCGAGAGCCGCCTTTGTATTTTTGACCACGTGCGCGTGGTGGATCACAGAGGCTGCAAGGACCAAGTGGTGTGAAGGTTCGAGGCGTGTGACGTGGCAGTCCGCGCGCGAGTACACATTGTATGGAGGCGCATGGTGCATGGGCCTGATGTGACGTGCGCGGCGCACCAAAGTGAGCCAAAACGGCGCGACTGTGTGGTGTGCTCGTAGAGGCTCACAGGTGACGTGGCACACGCGCTCAGGCGCGCATGGACCTGAGTGAGTATGGCGCACGCGCGCATGGCAGTGAGCCAAACGGACGCACCGCGCATGGAACGTGCAGACCTGGGCGCTCGCGCACCAGTGTGACCTGCACGCACGCGCGCGCAAAAGCTTCCAGCAGCAGTTAATGCTGTGCAGTTACATTTCAGCATTCGAAACTGACAAAGTTAATGCGTTTGACTGAGAATTAAGTGACGAATTAAAGTGCATTAAAGACGTCTAATGCAGTTTAATTCTCCCATTTAATTTATTTTTCAGTTTCGAGTTCAACCTGGTGTATAAATAGGAGGTTCCTTTCACCAGATGAGACACACCGAATAACACAAGCTCTCTCTACAATCTTCTCACTGCAGAATTCATCACTTTCCTTCAAGCTTTCGAGGTACACCTTCGGGTTAGAGTCAAGACCGGCAGTGCAACTGCTTGAGGCTGTTGTATCCTGGAAACAAACGTGTTCTCCTGGGAGACACGAAATTTGTTTTAAGGGACCCGTGTCTAACACGATCCTCAGCTAAAGAACAGTGTTTCTGTTCGGATTTCTGTTCTTGTATTTCCCTTTTCTGTTGTATTTGTATTTTTCTTTCAGTTGTAATTCTGTCTTGTTTTTTTATAATTCAAGTTAATAAAATATTTTATTTATTTTACACGAACGGATTCCTACAGGTGGACCTACCCTTTGGTCAGGGTGGGCGGTCGCACCCCTTGAAAAAAAAAATTAATGTATATTTTAGGCAAAAAAAACCCGACCGCACCACTTGAAAATATGGTTGAACACCTCATCCGCACCCTCAGAAAATAATTTTTGGGTCCGCCACTGCCAGAGACGGACATGGAGTTAAAGGAATGACAGGATTGCAGAGAGACCCTTAATAAGGTGACTCTGAGCAACTATAAGGATAGATGGGTTTTGAATGATGATAACCAAGATGGTTTCTCGGTTAAGGTGGTTAAAAAGGCCTTAATTGAAGAAAGAAGAATTAGTCAGCTTCCTAATTTTGAATGGTGTAAGTGGGTTCCTATTAAATGCAATATTGTAGCTTGTAGAGGAAACTTGGATAGACTTGCAACGAGAGTGAATTTAAGAAGAAGGAATGCGGACATTGGTTCTGTTATGTGCCCTTTTTGCAACGAATGTGAGGAAACGGTGGAGCACCTTTTCACAGCTTGCGTGGTGGTGAGTCGGGTTTGGTCAGAGATAAGTGTGTGGTGCAAAATTCCCCCGATATATATTTTCGAATTCAAAGACATTTTAGATATTCACAATCATTCGCAAGTTGAAAAAAAGGCAAAAAAAATCTTACAAGGTCTGGTTATAACTTCGTGTTGGTGTTTATGGAAAGGGAGGAACGAGTTGGTGTTCAAGCAAATAAGTCGAAGTCCGCAGGAGCTTGTTAGGGAGATAAAATCGAGAGGGTTCGCTTGGTTTAAAAATAGATCATCATGTAATTATATCAGTTGGGGTGATTGGTGTAAATACCCAATGTATATGTTGTAATATCTTCCCTTTGCCCGATTGGGTCGGGGTGTTTGTGTTGTTGGGCCTTTTACCCGTTTGGGTCGGAGGTGTCTTTTTAATGAAGTTATCTTTTAAAAAAAAAAAATTTGAGCCAAAAAGAAGAGACGCTCTTCGACTAATATCGCTTTGGATAAATCTTCAACTTCAGCTCAAGCTTTATTATTATTTTTTTTTTGTTTTTTAATAGGAGTTATTTTGGTTTGGTTATCATTGGTTGTATTGTGCCATTGGTATTATTTGATATGGTTTTTTACCCAGCCATAACGCAGAAATTTAACACTAATTAACAATTAAAACGAATGAACAAATTACCACCACCTGGCTGATCAAATGAGCATTCCTTGAACAACTAAAGTACAACAAAAAATACCCACAAATATAAATTGAGTTTATTTTTTAGCCTGTGAGAAAGCTTAAATATATAGCATTATTTTGTAGGGTAAAAAAATAAAAGAAATTTTTTTTGTGTTGCTCACCGCCGTCAAGGTAAGTTAAAAAATAGAGTAAACGGCAATTTTACCCCATATGAGGTTTAGGGTTGCCAACATTTTTACCCTCTATTTTCAAATCTTGTTGCCTTACACCCCGACGTTTCCTGATTGCATCAATCTTGAACCTTGAACCTAAGCTCTCTTAAAGTCAATCGTTTCCCAGTAACGGTCAAAGGTTAAAATGGTCATTTCTCCTTTTTAGTCTATCATTTTTACACCCTCATCATCTCTTCTTCTTTCCTTTTTACACCCTCATCATCCCTTCTTCTTTCTTGTTGGTCTAAAATCCACTCTCCGGCGAACTCAATTCCAACATCCAACGAACACACACACACCCCTATAAGCCCTTCAAGAACCTATTCACCGTATTTGACTAGCATGCATCTATGACTTACCAGTAGGTCCTGATAGTACTATAGCCCTACTTGCAAGTAGGGCTGTAAACGAACCGAACGTTCAGCGAACAGTTCGTGAACCGTTCGGCGGGAAGTCCGTTTATGTTCGTTCGTTTAATAAACGAACGAACATGAACAAGAAATTCCGTTCGATTACTTAAATGAACGAACGTGAACAAAGGTCTCGTTCGTTCAATTGTGTTCGTGAACGTTCGGTAAGGTGTTCGTGAACATTCGTTCATTTACGTTCATTTATGTTCGTATGTTCGTGTTTTAATTAAATATTTTTATACTTTCATATATTTTATCTATACTTTATATACTATTAAACTTTTATTTATATCATTACCCTAACAATTAAACTAGGAAACCCTCTTTCACCTTGTTTATGCACCATTTCCCTTTCTTTTCTCATTATTTACATCGACGAATATGATCTACCTCTGTTCCAGAATAAGGGATTAAAGTTCTTGTGCTACTCTATGGGCCATCCACCTTTATCCTTCATCGCGTTCACCAAATATATTTGTGTTCGCTTGTGTTCATGAACCGTTCGTGAACACGCTCATTTTCTTAATGAACGAACACGAACATAAAATCTCGTTCGGTAAGTGTTCATGAACTGTTTGTGAACACAATTATTTCCTTAACGAACGAACACGAACAAGGCCTCGTTCGTGTTCGTTCGGTTCGTTTACAGCCCTACTTGCAAGTGAAAGATTTCTGGTATACTTAGAAATATCAAAGTGTTTCATCACACAGAAATTTGAAACAACTAGAAATTTGAAACAACTATAAATAGTGATTATATGAGATGCAATCCATGAAGTGTTTCCTTTTATTTTCAAATTCACAACCTATGTCACCTTTATAACTTTCTTCTAATCGCAAATTTCAATAGATTATGAGATTAATCCCAAAAAAAAAGTCACTATAGTCTATAGTCAAACTTATTGGCTTAATATAATATAATCACACAAAATATTCATCAGAATTATAGTCAAATTCAAGATGAATATGGTGATGGATACATAGGGCATATACTTCGTATAGATCGTAAAAATCAACTGTTGTAACAGATAATATCAACGAGCTTCTCTGTCATTGACAGACAAATCACACATTCGTAACTGAAACCAAATAAAATCATACACCTCTTCGAACGAATCCAACAACAATTTTTTTGCTGAATCGATACCTTAATCGTGTCGATTTGAAAAACACACCCGTTACAGAATATATCAAACGAGCTTTTCTGTCTTTCATAGACAAATTGTGCATTCCACACCATGGAATGAGTATGTATGGCTAAATCTTGAATGAGGTTAATGACTTGGGGTTTTAATTGGGGAAGAAAGAGGGGTATAAACGTCAATTCACACGTTACTAACACTCAAACAACCACTGACTTGATAGAGGGTCCAAGATTGATGCAATTAGGAAACGTCAAAGTGTAAGGCAACAAGATTTTGAATATAGGGGGTAACAGTGTTAGCGCCCCAAACCTCAAGGGGTAAAATTGTAGTTTGCAATAAACACACACACACACACACATATATATATAGAGAAAGGTTAACATACTTCACGGCTTATCATACTTCACGTAGGAGACAATGGTAACCGTTGGATCAGGGGTATAATCACGCATGGAACATATAATCACGCATGGGACCACATAATCACGCATGGGACCACATAATCACGCATGGGATCCAAAATCACGCACGTTATTTTGGTCAAAAAAATAATTACGCATGTTATATATTTCGTGAAGTACGTTAATGTACGTTAAGGCGTGAAGTACATTATACTTTCTCTATATATATATATAGGGAGCCGCTAAAATGAGAACCACCCTCAGTTGTAAGAACCGCGAGAACCACTTTCCACCAATAAGATCATGCCAACCAAAAGGGTATTTAGGTCATTTTGTTTATATGTCATGTCCATATCTCTCCTCTGTCTCTTTTAAAAGGATGTCTACTCTCTTTCTTCATTTAATATCTCATCTCTCTCTTTCTTTATTTACTCCCAAATCTTGAAACGTAATCTCTCATCATCTCTCTCTTGAATTCTTTCACCCCCATCATCTCCCCAGATCTGTTCACCACCATGAAATCTTGAAGATCTGTTCACCACCATGAAATCTTGTTGCTCTCTCTTGAAGATCTGTTCACCCATCATTCCGCCGCCCACAAACACCCTTCTCCGCCGCCCACAACCACCCTTCTCCGCCACCCACAACCTACCGCACCACCCTGCCACCGCCCCCAGATTTGATGAAGGCCGATGCCGGTGAGATGACTTGAGATGATCGACGGTCACCACGGTCGATGACGGTCGATGACGGTCGATGACGGCCGATGCCGGTGAGATGATTGGGTGTTTTTAACTAAAAATGATGGGTGTTCTTTACTAAATTGGTAAGAATTTAAGCCTTTGATTCCCCCTGTTGTGTTCAAAACGGAGATGTCTATGATGAACCTTTGTCTCTGTTTTTGTTGTGTGAATCTTTGTTTTGAGTGGTGGGTAGAGGTGGTTCCGGTGATTGGGTGGTGGGTAGAGGTGGTGGCGGTGATTGGGTGGCGGCAGTGGTGTTGGAGGTGGTGGTTGTGTGAGTGGTTTGATCTGTATGATTTATTGATCAGTGAACTATGTTCTATGCTTTTCTAGATATTTTTGATTTTCTGTTGATTTTTTGGCATGTGTTTTTGATTTTCTGGTGGGTTCTGATCTGTGGATTTGGGTGGCGATAATGCAAAAAAAAAAAAAAAACCAAGATTTTGATGACGATGGCGCGGCAACGATGGTGGAGGGTAGGTTTTTGAACCTGCAACCCCACTTTGCAGCCTTTTCGATTATCGGAAAATCTGAGCCAACCCCCGTTCTTTTTCGAGATACACTTTGTTTTGATGCAGTTGGTTTTTTATATTTTTTTCCCTAGTCGATGACGATAACAATCTATCTGAGACACCTACCGAGTTTGCGTTTGCTGGGTGCGTTCGTGTTGCGTAAAAAAGTTTTTGTAAAAAAAAATGTTAAACCGTAAATTTTTAACGTAAAACGTAAACTTTTTAAAACGTAAACTTTTTTAACGTAAAACGTAAAAAGTTTAACGTAAAACATAAAAACGTAAACTTTTTTAAAAAAGTTTTTGTAAAAAAAAAAGTTAAACCGTAAACTTTTTAACGTAAAACGTAAAAAGTTTAACGTAAAACGTAAAAACGTAAACTTCTTTAACGTAAAAACGTAAAACGAAAAAACGTAAAACGTAAAAAGTTTTACGTAAAACGTAAAAAGTTTAACGTAAATCGTAAAACGTAAAAAATTTAACATAAAACGTAAAAAGTTTTTCGTAAAACGTAAATTGTATTATGTAAACGTAATTTTTTTTACCTAAAACGTAAAAAGTTTGACGTAAAACGTCAAAAGTAAAATGTAAAACGTAAAAAGTTTAAAAAGCTTAGCACAAAACGTAAAAATTTTAACGCTGCGTTAAAACGGGATGTAAAAAAACGGCGCTTTTAAAAAAACGCCGCTTGAAAAAGCCGAGCGTAAAAAACGGCGTGAAAAAACGACGCGTTAAAATCGACGCGAAAAAATGGAGCGTAAAAACAGGGCGTAAAACGTTCCGTAAAAAAACGCTCGTAAAAAAACGGGGCGTAAAAAACGGCTCTTAAAAATGTTTTTAATCTCATCCATCCATTTTGAAAAATCTCGGGAATTTTTTTTTAACGTAAAACGTAAAAAACGGCGCGTAAAAACCGGTCGAAAAAACGACGCGAAAAAACAGAGCGTAAAAACAGGTCGTAAAACGTTCCGTAAAAAAAACGCTCGTAAAGAACGGCTCTTAAAAATGTTTTAATCTCATCCATCCATTTTGAAAATCTTAAAAAAAATTATCATTAAAATCTGAATTTAAAATATTGTTTAACATAAAATTCTGTTTTTTAATAAAAAGTAATTAATGAATACGACAAAAAGGCAATTAAATATAATATATATAAAAAGACAAAAAAAAATAATTTTTACTTAAATACCCTTTTGGATTAAAATATTAAAGACATAATAAGACAAAAAATACTTAATATTATTTTTAAATATTTTTAATCTCATCCATCCATCATCTTGATCTAATGGCTAGAAAGTGGTTCGCGCGGTTCTTACAACTGGAGGTGGTTCTCCTTTTAGCGGTCCCCTATATATATATATATATATTTATATATATAGATGAGTTAAAATGAGAACCACTACGAGTTGTGAGAACCGTGAGAACTTTTTGATCCGACGCGAGTTGGGCCAAATTTTTTTTGCACAAACGTAGATGAAAACATTATAAACACATCTGTAAAAAAAATAAAAAAATGTCGAGTCGTTAGTTTCGACTGATTCAAGTTTTTTTATGCCCTGATAAAAAAATATTAATCAGGTGTAAAATTTTACGCCAGCGTGTAAAAAAACTTGTATCAGTCAAAACTAACGTCTAGACAATTTTTTTACTTTTTTTACAGAAGTGTTTATAATGTTTTGATCTACGTTTGTGCAAAAAAAATTGGCCCAACTTGCGCCATATCAAAAATTTCTCACGGTTCTCACAACTCATAGTGGTTTTCATTTGAACCGAATCCTATATATGTGTCTATATATATATATATATATGTATATATATATGTATATATATATATATGTATATATATATATATGTATATATATGTGTAGGATAAGGCTAGGTAGAAAACCCTCCTTAGGTAGAAAACCCGGGAAACTCAAAGCTCCCGACATTTTTTTTTTTGAAAAAAATAACACATGTAATATACATGTTTTTAAGAGTTTTGAGCCAAAAAAATCAAAAAAGCGCCGAAGGGTTTTTTTTAAAAAAAAAAAACAAATTTCAGCAACTTTCAGCATTTGTTGTCTAACACATGTTAGTTAACGAAGTTTTTGGAACTTGTTTATTTTTTTTAAAAAAAAGTACTCGGCGCTTTTTTGATTTTTTTGGCCCAAAAGTCTTAAAAACATGTATATTACATGTGTTATTTTTTTCAAAAAAAAAAATGTCGGGAGCTTTGAGTTTCCAGAGTTTTCTAAGAAAGATAGGGTTTTTTGTCTAGCCCAACCCTATATATGTATATGTATATGTATATATATATATATATATGATTAGGTTCAAAGTGAACACTAATTATTTTATTTATGAAATTTATTTTATTATTAACTAACTCATGAGAATTTTAAGAAAGCTTAATATCTCCTTGATTTCGTATTGGAGGTTATCAAAATTACTGAAGGTTATCATTTCATGTGATTTTCATATCTTCTTCGTAAATCAATTGCCTGATAAAAAATAATGGCTTCTTCAATAAGTTCTTGACGTTGTGTTTTACCAGTTAAAAGGTTAATGTTAATGTGTTATAATTCCCTTGGTATTAAATGTGGTTTTAATTAAAGAAACGCAGTTCACTGAGAGATATTCGTATTGTGTTTTAGCAGTTAACAGTTAATAAACGCAGTTCACTGAGAGATATTGGTATTGTGTTTTAGTAGTTAACAGTTAATAAATGCAGTTCACTTAGAGATATTGATGTGTTTTACCAGATAAAACACAATGTGACGAACCAGATGAAATACACTGTCTTGACATTGTGTTCTATTAGTTTCTAGTTTCTTCACATTGTATTTTATCATAGTGTTGTGTTTTACTACACTTGAAGTTGGATACTGGGTGTGTTATATAGCAGTGTGTTTTAGTGATAAAACACAACGTGACGAACTAGATGAAATACGAATTGAATGTGCTTTAGAAGAAGATGATGAATTGCGAATGGAATGATAAACATGGTATCAATCGTGCTTATATTTCAATCCGAATTTGTTATCTTCATCCATGATTCTAACTATTTTGCTATGAAAGAGGGTTTTCTATAATTGGGTTTAGAGAGAAAATCGCGAGATTGTAGGAGGTATGTTATTTATGACAGTTATTTGATTGATTAAGAACACGTAAAATGACAAGACTACCCCTAACCTATTATGACAATTAATTAATGACATACAAATATTACAAAAATGCCATTAACTTGATCTTAACCATTAAACACACTCATCGGATGGCTCAGATCGATTCCTACACTTTGTAGGAAAAACATACTTTGCGCAGGAACCATATATATATATATAGGGGATGGTTCAAATGAAAACCACTTTTATTGTGAAAACTCGAAAACTAACTAAAAAAAGCCTAAAAACACACAAAAAAAAAATTTCAAATTTTTTATAAAAATCGCAGTTTTTTTATATAAAAAAAAATTTTCAAAAAAAAAAATTGTTGTAATACACATGTGTAGTACACATACACATGTGTAGATTTACACATGTGCACTACAATTTTTTTTTTTTTTAATTTTTTTTTATATATAAAAAGCTGCGAAAATTGGTATACAAAAAAAAAATTGGTATGTTTTTTTGGTTTTTTTAATTAGTTTTCGAGTTTTCACAATAACTAGTGGTTTTCATTTGAACCTTCCCCTATATATATATATATATATAGTGGGAGGGTTCATTGGGGAACACTAAAAAAGTGTGGAACGGGGGAACACTCTTAAAAATTATACTTAACATGTTAAAAAAATATTTTTCTAAATTTTTTTCGGCGCTTTTTCTTATAAATACAAGTAGAAACATTGTTGATAAAAAAAATCAAAAACTAAAAATATAAAAAAAATGTTTAAAAAACAGTTATATCTTATAGAATTAACTTAACATGTTAAAAATAATTGTTTTTTAAAAAATTTTCAGCGCTTTTCTTTATAAAAAGGAGGAGAAACTAGTCGAGTAAAGAAATAATTTTTCTAAAAAAAACAATTTTTAGCCTTTTTTTAATTGTTTTTTTAATATTTTTAGTTTTTGATTTTTTTTTATTAAAAATGCTTCTACAAGTATATATAAGGAGAAGCGTCGAAAAAGATGTTTAAAAAATTAATTTTTAACATGTTAAGTTAAATTTTCAAGAGTGTTCCCCGGTTCCCTACTTTTTTAGTGTTCCCCAATGAACCTCACATTATATATATATATATATATATATAGGATAAAGATCCGTTAGGAACCACCTCTTATTGCGAGAACCGCGAGAACCAATGTGAACGCAACAAAAAATGCCTAAAAATAGCTAAAAATCACACAAATTTTTTTTTTTTTTTAATATTTTTTATAACAAAATCGCTACTTTTCGTAGCAAAAAAAAAAAAGTTAAAAACAAAATTTTTTTTTAAATTTTTTTTTTTTTTTTTGCTTCTAAAAGTAGCGATTTTAACATAAAAAATATTAAAAAAATCAAAAAAAAATTTAGATTTTTTTTTGATTTTTTTAGATTTTTTTTAGATTTTTTTAGGTTTTTTTGGGGTTTAGTTTTTAGCTTTTTAGCGGGGGGGGGGGGGGGGGTTTAGGTTTTTGGGGTTAGGGGGGGGGTTAGGTTTTTTTTTGGGTTTAGTTTTTAGCATTTAGCTTTGGGGGGGGGGGGGGGTTAGGTTTTTTTTTTGGGGGGGGGGGGGTTAGGTTTTTTTGGGGGGGGGGGGGGGTTAGGTTTTTTTAGGTTTTTTTAGCTATTTTAGGTTGTGTTCACATCGGTTCTCGCGGTTCTCGCAATAAAGGTGGTTCTCGCATGAACCTTACCCTATATATATATATAGGGAGGGGTTAACGTACATTAAGTGTTATCGTACATCACATACGTGAAGCAGGGAACCGTCGGATCCGGCCCTAATCACGCATGGGACACAAAAATAACGCATGGGATCATTTTTGTAAGATAATCACGCATTGGACCCTAATTACGCTAGTTCATTTTATGAAACCTTGTTGATAATCACGCATGGACTCTAATTACGCTAGTTGTCGTACGTTAATGTAGGTTAAGGGTTTTTGTACATTATACTTTCTCTATATATATCTATATCTATACTACTTTAATAAGCATATTAGAAGGACAAGATGGTAATTGAACAAGGTGTTGAAAAAACACTTCAAGCACAATGTACAAGTCTTAAGGCACAAGAAAACACAAACAAATTACCCTTTACCCGGATCATCTACAACCGTCCATGTTTTTCACCTTTTCACACGGATCATCATCTGGACCGTCCATTTGACTTCACACGGATCACCAATTGCTTTCTCTCTCATTCCTCACACATCTCACAAAATAACATCAGATCTTCTCTCTCTCTTCTCTCTCTCTCTCTCTCTCGGCGATCTAGGGTTTCATGAGATCTATCACCAGATCGATGAAGATTCCGACTTCTCTCATCGGCGGTTGTAGATGTTGGTTGTCTGGTTGATCTCGGTTTTGACCATTCGACAAATCCTGAGGTAAGATCTCGAGTTTTCATCACCGATTGCATGTTTTGGTTCATTAAGTAATTGTATTTTATGTTGTCCGTGAAGAAAACGTTTCCCAAAAGGCTGGGAGTGGAGTCGGGTGTAAGAAGTAGTGGGAACGAAGCTAAACGCAGAGTAGCCAGATCTTTTTTAAGTTTCCCCCAGATTCTCCACCTTTTTTTCTCACACACGCTTCAATGGCGTCCGTACAACAATTATCTGTAATCAAGGTACGCAATCATCACTTCGATTCAACTCTTAGGTTAATTTTTCACTAATTTCCATTGTTTCTAGGGCTCGAAAGTGCTTATGGTTGGTGCTGGTGGTATCGTTTGCGAGCTTCTCAAAACCCTAGCCTTTTCAGGTTTTCGGGATATTCATATTGTAAGTCAACTTTGCGCTAATGCGAGTTATAGTTATTGTTGTTATCATTGTTTATTATTAAATCTTCATTGACTTATTCTGTTGTTTTGAGTGTGATTAGTGGTTTGTGGATGCTTGGTGGTGGCTTCTTGACACGGCGATGGCTATCGATTCCGGCAATGGAAGATTTGGGGTTTTAGGGTTCTGTTGTTTTTGCCATTCCGGGAGGACTTTATATCTTATTTTTGTTTGATTATGATTATTCATGTCTTAGATGTAGCTTAAGAAGTCATGTCTTAGATGAATATTGTAGGTTATGTGGTGGATCGGATCCGAAAACTGGGACAAAATGCCATTGCCGCCGCCTCCAGCATGACGGCTAGGGTTCTGATGAGTTGAATCTGGTATGATGTTCACTCCTAAGATATAATCAATATTATTAATTTGCATGTTGTTAATTTCAGTCTTTGTTGAACTTTTATTAAAATGGAAATTGAAAATTATATTGTTAATTCTTTTATTGCTGCTCGATTTAAATAGCATTTATTCATACCAGATAGTTTTCATGAGAAAGTAACTTTCATATCCTCAAGGTTTAAAATAAAGGGGAATACTGAAGTTTATATCAACTGTATCATTGCTTATTGTGTGTAGTTGATCTCAAATTTACTCTATTACTATGGTATGTGTGGATTATTGAAAGAGTGTTTGCTTCAAAGATACTTCAGCAAGGTACCTTCTGACTTCTTTCATAAGTTTTGTTTTAAATTAAATACCTTTTTTATGGATTTTACATAGTTATATATTTTTAAATTAATTCAGGAAGTCCGAGGTAATCCGGAAATCCCGGAATCAGATATAGTTCAATCATTCAGAAAGGTTAGTCGAGAATTTCCGTCATTAAAGCTTTGATTTAACATTTGTTTATTCAGCTTTGATTTAACAATTCTTATTGCTGATAACCTAACTTTAAACTGTGTGTTTGAAATTTTGCTGATGAATGTTGTGTAATGATATCAGCTGCTTCAATGAAGAGTTGTCGTGTTATATGGCTGCTGATGCTGGTGATGGTTAGTAAGACCTGTCTGTCAGAACCCTCACCCTCATCTCCGACGACAAACGACACGAGATGGGAAGTACTTGAAGCCGCCGCTAACCGGATTCACATTATGGAGAGGTACTTTGCAATTTGGGATTTGTTGGTGGTCAGGCTTTTTTTACTCTGCGGAATTTTAGAATCTAGATCTGAGATTGTGAATTGTTTCAATGTGAATGTAATATATCGATCCTACTTGTAAATATGTTTCAGACAGTGAATACTAACTACATACGTGTTTGGATGTGCTTTTCACAGGGTATGTTACTGAGAAAAGGAGCTCTGTTTCATCAAGACAGAATGTGACTTTAGATTCACCGTTAATTTAAGTAAGACCTTTTCTGACATGTGTTAACATAACATTTTACAGAAAATCAGCTTAGTTATCTTATGCTTGATTTTTAACCACCCACACAGTCAAACATCACTCTCCATGAATCAGCATATGCTTATTATGGTATTAGTCGAGTATGTGATTCTCTTAAGCACTGACATTGTTTATTTGCAGGGAGGGCCATCAACACGTGTACATGAACTTTTGAAAAATCTCGGACCAACTCTTCCAAAGGTTCATTGCATACTGCTTTGATGGTTAAGACTCAACTTTTGTACTATTAGTATTAATCTGTCGGCACTAGACCGATGAGTAGTTATGTTAAAATTTGATTATGCTCTATACTGTGAATAATAAATAATGTTAATAGTTTGAGCAGTTTAGATGGGTCAAGAACAAGAAAACAAACTTTTTCTTCATGTATTTACAAAACAACATATAGATATGAGAGATTTGACATTGAAATGGAAATTGAATTGAATTGTTTGGTGATTTGATGATTTAGGTCAAATAGTTTATAAGAAGCTGAAGGAGGTCAGGGGAGTATATTGCACGAGGTTTTGTTAGAAGTGAGGAAAGTAAGACGAGTCCATTGGTGGAGCCGACATTGTTTTGATCGGCGATATACCAATCTGGCAGCTCTATGCACCGAGGCTGCACTCCAGTGCATCAGAGAGAACGGACGTGATCGATTTGGAAGACGAGTCCATCGATGCGGAGATTCTTAATTTCATGGCAGTTACGAATGAGCATTTTCAGACCGCCCTCGGGACCAGCAATCCTTCTGCTCTTCGTGAGACTGTTGTCGAAGTTCCAAACGTTAGCTGGGAAGACATCGGTGGACTTAAGAATGTTAAACGAGAGCTACAAGAGGTATTAATATTGAAATATATTATATATTTTAATTATTATTATCTGTTAACCATATTATTCGGCTATGCAGACTGGTCAATATCCTGTCGAACATCCTGAGAAATTTGAGAAGTTCGGTATGCTTAGGGGTGTGAATTTCTTACACGTATCAAACTTAACACGATACGTGGGCTTGGGTTTGGCCTAAACGGGTTTGGGACTTTGGGTCGGCATCAGAATTTTATTCGGACCTGTATTGGTTGGATTTATGCTGGTAAAGGTTCCGGGTTATACGTTTGGGCTGGTCAGCTTATGAAGACTCAGTTCTGGTACCCTATTCAGACTCAGGGGGACCGGGTTTTGGCTGTTATAATGTGTCGTAAAATGATGGACAGGGATGTGCAGCTGTGTTTGGCTGCAAGAAGTGGGCTCCGCCAACAATTGTATGTAGCAAGTCCCAAATTGATTTGTCTGAAGATTATTGCCAAATTGGAACTTCTGCAGCTACTGATTGATTCCGAAAATTAGCTTTGCATTGTATATTCTCAAAACAGTATCGTTTTGGGAAGCTTGGGTTAATGGTCAACTTATCTGAGTCACAATTCAATGTTCATTGACTATATTGTCAATTGTAATTTGCTAAATGGGTAACCAAATTGACTATTTATTTAAGTATGTTAAAACTTAAAAGCACTAAAGGTGTGTATATACAGATGCTTCTGGGCAATTTTGTTAGCATTTCTATGTTCTCAACTTTATTTTAAATAAATTTCCTAAAATTGCTATTCGTATATTAAGCAATTTATTTGATTTACTTGAAATTACTAACCAGTTTTTTTAAATAGTCGTAGATTGACGAAAATTGATTTTTAATACTTTTATATAAACGTAACTTATTGATTTAACCATGGATAAATACATACTTTTCTTAGATTAAAATAACGAAACATTAAAAATTATATGTTTAAAAAAATTAAGGGGTTAGATAAAAACTAACGATGTGGTTTTCTTATATAATTACTCTGAATCTTCCATCGAATTGGTCCATTTGGCATATAATGAATTATTTGATTATTTAAATATGATATGTAAGACTTAAATTTTGTGTTTGTTAATATAACCTTGATAACACCCTTATACTTTAAATCATGTGCGTTTGTCAAATATAACGATTGCTGGTACCGTAGAAGTAATAAAACGAACCAGACATATACCGACCAAACAACGTTGGTGCCGGTTTGGTGTACGTTTTTATTGTGATTGATCTTATTGTTTTCGATCAATCTTATACTAAAATGTCACCAGAAAAAAATTAAACAAATGCTTTTTCAAATGTATAAAATATGTTGGTTTTTAGATTATTTTTGAAATAATGTAACCTTTGTCATACTACCTAGCCAAGGATGGACCGATCGGTGATAAGAGCCATGGGGACGTACGGATACACGGCTCCGAGTATCTATGCACATGGGTTTGTGTCAAAAAAAATCCAAAATTTGGTTCTTTATCGCTAATCTTTTTTCGTGTTTTTCCCGTTATAGGTCATTTAACGTCTACAAGTCAACATTTACTTTTTGAGTTATAATTTAGTCTTTTTGACCTCATAAGTCAACATTTACTTTTTGAGTCATTTCAGTGTGAACTAAAAATTATCTAAATTTGGGAACTATTATACAGACGGATAAAGCTTCGATGTTGGATGAAGTGATAGATTATTTAAAGAAGCTACAAACACAAGTGAAGTTAATGAATAGCATGTCAATTCCACCACCACTAATGATGATACCAGTACCCCTACAATTGCAACAACAAGAACACCACCTTCAGATGTCAATGCTAGCCCAAATGGGAATGGGATTAGGCTTTCAGTTGGGTATGCAGTATGCTCCTGCTACTTCAGCATCCTTTCATGGTACGGCAAACAATGGTTAGCCCCTGGTCACACACAATCCACAATCGCCCATGTTATTTGTAATGAAGACATGATGTAAATAATATATGGATTCATGTTATAAAATAAAACATTATATATTTAAAGGTGAAGATATACGGCGAGTTTTTTTTATAGTGTATAAACTTTATATCTGTAAAGCAAATCTAACTGGTTGAGATTTAACTGTTTGATGTGTATACAGATACAACATGTGATTATAATTTTTAGCAGCAATATGCGGGATAGAAAGGAATTTGAACTCTCTCATCTTGAAACATGTGATGTATGCACGAGAACGCGGGCAAAGGTAGGATCCACGATGAGAGTATGCTCCACAGGTGGTGGCATAGGTCAAATTATAAGAATATAGGAAACGTCGTTTGGTATGTTCTCCAATGTTAAGAGGTTACTGTTTATTGTTGTGAGCATGCGGATTATGTTCTCCATGTTTGTTATTTTTTAAAAGCCTGTTAGGCTCATGGTATACGCCACACACGGATGCTACGAATAAGAAACTTTACAAACGTATAATACAATGTATCACGAGAAAATTGATAAACTCACAGTAAACGAATACCGCGTTGTAAATTGCCGTCCCGCCGCATCGCGCGGGTAAACGTCTAGTATATATATATATATATTGTGTTGCTAACCGCCATCAAGGAAAAATAATATTTCTTGGGCGTAAGCTACCGTGAAGATAAAAACAAAAGTAAAGTTTTGCTAGCAATTTTTGTTTCTTGTTTATAGCCGGGCTATGCGTTTTTCCCATCATATATTTACTTCAACAATGCAATGAATAAAGCTAGGAGCATCTATAACATGGAGTCTGAAATTGAAGTCCATAATTCGAACCAACACTTCCGGACCACCCTTGCGTTGTGGGTGTTTAACAATGGTGGTACGATTTGTTCCACCAGACAAGGTTGTTTTGGAGTTATGGGGACCACATACACACATGGTTTTTTTATTTTTTGTTTTTTAGTGTAAAATGTGGGGTTTTATGCGGAGATTTAGAATTGTTTAATGTTGGAGGAAAAAGTGGGGTTTGGAATGATTGAAGTTTGGAATGATGTGGCAGGTGATGAGGCTGTATTTTGAACTTTGACTAGCGTTGTGAATGCTCTAAGTTCATGCCTGTGGCTGGTTTTAAGTTTTCTCCTCTCTTATGGATGCTAGCATGTGTTTCACATCCTTAAAGACAAAAACATGCATGTATTTTGGTCAAACTTTGTACTCGGAGACTTTAAACAACAAGAAAACCAACTCAGATTGTATTATTAACTTTAAACAACAAAGACTCGACATAAATCTTAGACACACTCTTCAATCTCTAAAACTTAGATCATTAACATGAAGAACTGACCTCAAGCTTTACACGATCTACACGGATTAAACACAAGAAACTCTAGATCTACAAGAACTTCAGAGGGTTCTTTTAAAGAGAAAAAGAGGAAATAATATCTGAGAAAAAATATGACTAATTCTTGATGAATTGTTACAGACAACTCTTATTTATAGCGACCCAAACAAAACCCGATCCATGATCCATTTAGTACAGCTCCAAAAGCTTCCACCCACTTCCAAAGCCAAGCCCATTAACTCTTTTAAGCTTTGTTCTCTTGTCAGCCCAATGAACCAACCCAACAACATAACACATTATACTACATATTATATACTACATATACATGTAGAAAATGAGGGAATAGTGCGAAGCAGTTTGCCTCACACTTCTCTATTGGTCCAACAAATTTATGATTTTATCCCAGCTTAAAATTACGGTTTTACCCTCAGTTTAAAATTACGTTTTTCCCCCAGTTTAAAATAAAATTATGTTTTTGCCCCTAGCTCAAAATTACTATTTTGCCCTTAGTTCAAAATTATAATTTTGCCCTCAGCTCAAAATTACGTTTTTGTCCCGGTTCAAAATAAAATTATGTTTCCCCTAGCTCAAAATTACGATTTTGCCCTCAGTTCAAAATTATGATTTTTTCCCCAGCTTAAAATTACGATTTGCCCTCTGTTCAAAATTATGATTTTGCCTCCATTTCAAAAAATACGATTTCTCCTCAGTTAAAAGTTGTGATCCTACCATCATTTTAGTTTTTTTGTTTTTTTTTTTTTTGCAAAACTATAATAGTGTTTTATTTTACTTGGTCGACTCAATGTAACTTTTATTGTGTCAAGCAGTTATCTAGCACTCGCTCATTGGTCCTGACAAATTAGTATTTTACCCCCAACTCAAAATTACAGACTTGTCATCGTTTTAGTTTTTTGTTTCGGTTTAATTGGTTGCCTCTATGTATTTTTTGTTTTTTGTTTTTTGAGATCATGTTATAAGTAGTATGTATAAATAACCTAAATACATACATACATTTTATGAAACTAAGAAATATTCGATTTAATGCTCTGCAACGCGGGCGGGCATACGTGTAATTTTTATTCGTCCAGGCATGCCTGACACATGCTCATTTATCCTGAAAAATTACAATTTTGCTCCCAGTTTAAAATTATAGTCTTTCCATCGTTTTAGTTTTTTTTTTAGCAAAAGTATGGTAATGTTTTTTTTTTAATTAATTGACTCGATGTAATTTTTTTTATATCGTGTTATGAGTAGTATGTACAAGTAACCGAAACACAGACATACATATTATGAGAGAAAAATATTCGGCTTAGTGTCCCGCAACGCAGGCAGAGCAAAAACTAGTGTATAAACAAAATACAAGTAAACTAATTAGAGAAATAACATGTTAGATATTGATTGCGCAAATATGCAACTGACATACATTTTAAGCTTTCAACAGTTTTATCTTGTTCTTTGATCAACAATATTTAAGTAAGGGTCTACATATTTACACACCTCATTGCCTATTTCCACACCCTCCAAGACGCCTCGTATAGAGCTATACGAGGCGTATAGGTTTACTTTTCCGACCAGCTTCTGCACCTGTTACATCAGTCACATCAGTCACCTCAGACGGGGAGTCTAGGCCTGTACGAGGAAGGGATACGAGGGGCATAAGACGCCTCGTATAGGCCTATACGAGGCGTCTTAGAGACTGATTTGACTACATGACTGACATGTGACTTAAAGCTATACGGGGTGTCTAGAGCTATACGAGGCGTCTATGTCTCACATAAAGTGCAACATACAGTGTATTCTTTGTCCACCCCCCGAGCATTCAACATTTCATTCTGCTTCTGCTTCTTCTTCTTCTTCTTCTTCTTCTTCTTCTTCTTTCATTCTGCTTTGCATTTGTGTTCTTATCATCCCGAAGTGTTGAAATGTCATCATACTGGGACGACAACTATGTCTTCGGGCGGTATTCTAGCGACAACTGGGTGCCCGAAAGCGATCCGGTAACAGTTATTAGCTTAAATGTTTTAATTAGTTGTTGTTTTAGTTTATTATTTACTAATGATGATACGGTTCTTTATTTTGGAGGAGTCTTGCGTTCCCGATTCTAATGAGCAAGAGGAGGTTGTGTCTAGTATACAAGGAGAACAAAATAGACCGTTTCTAGATTTGAACAAGCATCCCCCTGTTTGTCACACCCTCAAAATCCACACGCGGAGTATTACCGCGAGGCATGTGACGACCAGGATCTTAGCCACTAATCATTTTGAACGGATTAGTTATTGTTATAAACATTAGCATAATTAGTGACCTAATTTAAAATTTTCAAAACATAGTTTAGGTTCACAGCGGAAAGGGAAAGAAGACGCATCATAATTGAAACCACAAGTTTATTATCGTGTTACTTACGAACCACGTACTCCATCCGATTGCAACGTCCGTCCAAAGTTGTACCGAGCAACCTGCAAAGCATGCAGTAGAGTGTCAACATAACGTTTGGCGAGTTCACGTGTTTATAGTTTTCCAGTTTTAATTTCCAAAAACTTGTTTCAACCAGTTAATTTATCCGTTTATACATGCGATGGGGAGCTACCCCATAAGTAAGCGACTAAACTGGTTTTACAATACCGAATACTATTCATCCGTACGTTTCCGTAGAGTGTCCCGTTTGTCAATGTTCTATCATCATTGACGGTTGCCAGAGTACATTAGTTCACGCCCGATCCCATACGCGGGCACGGTGTGAGGTTGGTGAGACCTAAATAGCGCTATCAACTAATAACCCGTTCGCCTGACCCCGGCGACTAATCGGTATTAAGAAGTGAGGACTTGAGTGATAGAGTTTTGTTTAGTGTTGCTTGTTGCATCCAGTATAAATAGTAATTAACTAAAAGTTCCCAGTAACAAGGGAAGTAAGTAAGTTTGTTCCCAATAACAAGGGAAGAAAAGTAAGTTTGTTCCCAGTAACAAGGGAAGAAAAGTAAGTTCGTATCCCTCACAAGGGGATAGTGTTGTTACCCGTATCCCACACAAGGAGATAGTAAGAAGTCCCAAACCAGGAAAAGTGTTTCGTTCCGTTTCCCAACCACCGGGAACACATGCTTTGAGTAATAAGTAGTGAACTCACCTTTGCTTTGCTCGGTAGTTAATTTACTTGTGTTACGTTGGTCAACCATACCCTATTATGGTTTATAAATATTTATTAGGTTCGTGGGCAAGTAATGGCACGTACAACTACACGTATCTAACACATAGCACGTAAGTCATACTAGCATGTACGTTATTGGGCCTATCCTAGCATGCAAACAGTTAAACAGTAACAGTTAAATATTAACAGTAACACGTAGTTCAAAACATCAGTTTGTGTGGCCCAATAACTAAGCAGAGTAGTCCAGTCGAAACCGGGTGGTCTCGACTCGAGAACAAGAGGTCTCGAGTCGCAACCATGAAGTTCCGAGTCGCAACCAGACGGTCTCGAGTTGTGCATAACTGAGTCGCAACTTTAGAGGTCTCGAGTCGAGATCAGGAGATCTCGAGTCGTAACCGAGCTGGTCTCGACTACTGGAGCGTGTTGTTTGGTTTCGAGTTGTCATATAATGGTCTCGAGTCGCAACCCTACGGTCTCGACTCGCAACCACCACTGATGCTTCTAGACCCCTTATCCAATTCGGTACTATCCAACCAGATTTCATAAGCATGTACTAGCCAATCAAATTTTATAAACATGTTTTATTGTCTAAATACTTACTCAAATGGATCAAAACATAGCATTTCAAATATTCATCAAATCTTCAAATTGTTCATCATGTTCATCTTTCAACAACATAAAGTCTACCATTAAACCTCACAACAGGTTACATCTATTTCATCATTCGGAATCACATAACCATTTTTATTATGAGGATTTAACCTGTCTTTCTACTATCAGATCCATTATCCTAATTATTATGTTCAAATCTCAAAAATTGCACTAACCGTTATTACTAGCATACTTTAATCGACAGATTGTCTACAAATATTATATCAACTAAAAGCTACAAATGATTACGAACAGCCTATTGTCAAAACAGTACATCAAACACATGTTCTGGTATGAGTAGACAAATTTAGGATCACTAATTGAGCCCTATCCTCACTTTTGAAAATTCCGTACGAAATAAAAAGAGAACCCAACCATAACTATATGAAAACTCCAAATCGATTTAACAAACATATGCGTATGTCCATACTAGAGATTATTATTAAAATTCTATCATTACACCCATCAGTCTTTTAAAAGAATAGCAACATCATATTTCTATCATATTCATCATTTAAGCCATTCAATAAATCAACAAAAATCCAGTAACTGTACATGCTTATTTCACTAATCAAAAGCTACATAAGATGCAGGTAATAATCGTACAGAAAACAGCAACTTACACATGTATTTGCTATGTGAAATTCTAACAATTTTTACAAAATTGTGTGGATTAACTAGCACAAGAACTTTAAATAAACATTAACAAACACTACTGATCAACTTCCATGTTTTTAACAATTAAAAAGAAACTAGTGCACTCAAGATTTATGACACAATAATATTCAAACATAATACTAACCAAAAGGTGAAGAGCAGGAGGTAGTGTGTGCGACCCGAGACCGAGCCAGACTAGATCCGAAACCTCCAAACTTGCTGAGCCGAAATATGAAATGAAACCCGAGCCAGAGCTGAACCCGAACTGAAAACAACCCAAAGTCGACTCAGAACTCTCGAACGCACGACTGACCTGACCCGAGACGAACATTTCCATCACCGCCCTGAACCCGACAAGACCCGAGCAGAACCCGACACTCGCAACAGAGCTTGAACTGCTCTGAACGGATTCGCCGCTGTTGTGTACCATCGCCGGCTGCCTGCATCCCGTCGTCATCATCATCATCTCATCACGTCCTCATTGTCACCGGGAAAAGAGAGAGAGGGGGGTTTGTTGGAGAACAACCAGCCGTCGGAAGCCGCCGTCGGAAGCCGGTAATTTGGCCGGCACCGGCCGGCATGTCACCGGAGGATTTAAAAGTGAGGGAGAGTAGGGATGGGTGTGTGTGTCGGCTGCCATCTTTTGGGTTCTAGGGTTTTGGTTGAAGAGAATAAAATGAGAGGGGGGGGGGGGAAGGTTTAGGATAATTAAATATGGTGGGTTTTAGGTTTAGAGAGTGGGCTTGGGCCTAACCCGAGCGTGCGGCCTAACCCAAGTGTGCGTGGATCCGTTATTGCTTAACATCTCGCATAAGCGGACGGGTCCGATTAATTTTTCTAGATGCGTAAACAGTTGGGCCGATAAATCTTTCATCGCGTTCTATTAATATTTTGCAAATAATAATAATATTACTAATAACAGTGACATGATTAATTGCGCGTGTTACCAAAATGCCCCTTTTAGTGCGGGTTGTCACATTCTCCCCATGTTACAGGAATTTCGTCCTCGAAATTTAAGCTAAGACATGCGATTCACTCTAAATATATATACTTAGATTTCCATTACTATACGTAGATACAAGCAGTTTCATGAAAGTCCACAGAACGAACATGTAAGCCACATAGCACATACAGTCACATAGCACGAAAAATTATGTAGCGCAAGATCCACAGAGTTCGTACGTATTTCACAGAGTATAGAATTTCACAAATTTAATTATAACATCCAAGTAACGTACAGGAAGACCCAAAGTGTCACATTATCCCCAAGTTCGAGAAATTTCGTCCCGAAATTTAGCGCGCAGCCACTGACAAGCTAGTTTGTTTAAACGTTTTCGTGGGGTTTCACATCATCCCCTTGTTGGCTTGAAATTTTCTTCCCGAAACTCAGTTGTAGCTTCAGTGCTGGAAGAAATGTCTGTAAACAATTGGGGATACATGCGTATCAACTGGTTTTCCCGTTCCCAGGTAAACTCTGGGTTACGGCGTGAGTTCCAACGAACTCGGTCTGTTGGTATATTATACTGTCACGGCCCCCGACCCGGTTTGACCCGTTTCAGGAGCCGCGGGACAGAAATACTGCGGTATTTAATTAATTGAATTTGACAGCGGAAGTTTTCATCAGGATCTTTTAAAATGTAAATATTTCCCTAGTATTTTATTTCACAATTCGGGATAGAACCCGGTAATTTACAATCATTTGATTTCACGAAGAAATCTTTTATTTTTACAAAACATGTTTCTTTATTTTATACTGAGCCACTTCCTTGAGCTTGTAGTGCTATATGGCACTTTTCCTGATTCATAACAGGTCACCTGAAACATGTTTGAAAAAGGTTTTGTCAGCGGGAAATACTGAGTGAATCATTCTATTTTGCATAATGATGCATAGTTAATAATTACAGCATAAGAGCGATTACAATGGCTTCTATCTTATCTTTATCTGGCTCTATGTCACAATGGTGACATGTTACAATGGTGACGATGGTCATACCACTATTTAGATCAATGAACCTAAATAGTGACGATTATCCCTGTAGGTCAATGAACCTAACAGTGATTATCCCTAGTAGATCAATGAACCTAACTGGGAGAAAATTAGTAATGTGCACAATACCCCACTAGCCAGTGATTCAAGATATCCACGACTTAGTCCCTGTAATTATAACTTTTGAAAATAATTTGAGGTATTGTAAAATAGTTGATAAAAAGAGAATGACTCACAAACTGTGAGAAAAGGAGAATGACTCACATTGTAGTTTTATACGGGCAGAGTTTAGCCTACTGATTTAGCTTTTTCAACCTTAATTTAATAACAGGCACACAAAACTGGGTTAGTAATCAATCCAGCATTTACGATAACTCACGAGATCAACCATCACAACGAATGACAAAGTGCTATGCTTAAACATCCATCGAATTAATGACTAATGACAAAGCATTACCCTAATGTGGGCAGCACTTAAACATCCATTGAGTACATTGATCGATCGGACAATGAATCGTAATAGCGATCGTGCTAATACCCTTATTGCGGCGTCGATTAGTGAATCGTGTGTGTTAATTGGAGTATACCGAACTTATCTCAGCGCACAAAGTGAATTTGAGCGTCGTTCTGAAGCCAGAATTCAAGTCCCAATCTCCTGTATTTATAGTCAAATTTTGTCCCTCAGGCGGCCCGCCTTAGTTTTAAGCTTATCCTCACGCGGGCTGCGTGAGACCTAATTTTTAGGTATAGGTTGCCACGTGTGGGACTAGCTCAGCTGAGTCGACGGTTTCTGAAAATTCAACTTGGACAGCACGTAATTTAGATAATTGTTAACTAGGGTTTACCCCCCTTGAGTTTTAGGGGCCCTAATCCTGATTCTGATTGTTCTGAAAATTTTAGGGTTTGCGCAGAATCACTTGGGTGTCTCAATTAGGGTTTCCTATTGGTCAAATTAATTTAATAATTATGACTTTTGATGAGAGTCGTTACATTCTCCCCAACTTAATAAAAAATCTCGTCCTCGAGATTTACTGGAATAAATGAGGATACTTTCTCTTCATTTCTGATTCCAGCTCCTAAGTGTATTCAGCTCCTCTTTTTGAATCCTATCTAATTTTGACTAAAACGAGTCGTTTATGTTTGAGAAACTTGATCTTTCTATCCTCAACATTGAAGTAGTTTCTCAACAAATTTCAGCTTTTCGTTACCTTTATTTCTTGAAAAGGTACTACCAAAGATTCGTCTGATAGGTATTTCTTGAAATTGGAGACATGAAATACATCATGTAACTAACTTTTCTGGTAGTTGTAAACTATAAGCAACTGGTTTTATACGTTGGATCACTGAAATGGTCCTACGTATCTTTAGACTTAGTCTTCCTTTCTTACCAAATCTACCAACTCCTTTCCAAGGAGATACTTTTAATAGCATTTTGTCTCCAACTCGAACTCTAATGGCTTTTATCTATTATCTGTATACTATTCTGGCAATCTATAGCTGTTTTCAGCTTTTTCTTCGTGATACGGAATATCACAATTGTAGTTACTTAGGATTTTCATCCATCTCCTTTGCCTCCTGTTTAACTCTTTTTGCCCAAAAATATATATCTTAAATTCTTATAATCTGTATAGATAGTACCCTTACTTCCATACAGATAATGTCTCCAAATCTTAAGGGTAAAAATTATAACTCCTAATTCTAATTTATGTGTTATATAGTTCTCTTCGTGCTTTTTCAACTGTCTTGATGCATATGCAATCACCTTTTTACGTTGCATAAGCACACATCCAGATCCAAATTTTGAAATATACTTCAAAATCTTCAGTTCCTTCTGGTAAAGCTATTTTGGAAAAATCCTTAATAAACTACCTGTAGTATCCGGCTAAACCTACAAAACTCCTAATTTCCATTGCTGATTGCGGAATCTTCCATTTGGTAATTACTGTTATCTTAGCAGGATCTACGTGAATACCTTCATGATTTACCATATGACTTAAAATTATACTTCTGATAGCCAAAATTCATACTTCGAAAATTTGGCGTAAAGCTTTTATTTTCTTAACAGAGTTAAGAGTATATGCAAATACTGACCATGTTCATCCTGACTTTTTGAATAATTAAGTATATCATCTATGAAGATAATTTATTCAAATACGATTTACAGATCCTATTCATCATGTCCATGAATGCTGTAGGTGCATTCGTTAATCCAAAGGCATGACTGTAAACTCAGAATGACCATACCTAGTTCTGAAAATAATCTTAGGTATGTCTTCTTCTTGTAATTTCAATTGATGATATCCGGAATGTAAGTCAATCTTAGAAAATTATCTATTTCCCTAGAATTGGTCGAATAGATCCTCAATCTAGATAATGATTATCGATTCTTAATTGTAACTTTATTGAATTCTCTAATACACATTCTCATTAAACCATCAACCAATACTGTGCTAACCGATAAGGTTCCCTGGCTTATCGGTAAATTCCTGGAATTTAGATGAATCCTAAATTCTATCTCCCTATCTGGTGGTAATCCAGGTAAATCTTCTGGAAATACATCTGGGTATTCTGATGCTACAGAAATTTCCTTGAGTTCTTTTCCCTTAGTACTAATGATTACTGAAATCATATATACTATTCATTGCTTTCATTCATAATTAGCAACTTTTCTTACTAATATGAACTTCATGGGCTTACATGGCTTATCTCCTGTAATTATTATTACTTCTCCGGTAGGTGCCTGAATTTCTATGGACTTCTTATCATAGATAATTCGAGCATAGTTGTTTACTAATCAATCCATTCTTAATATATCATCGAATTCAACCAATATGGTTGTATAACATTTATGACTTAAAAGTTCTATTTCTACGTTTTGCAGAATCTTATTTACTTTAACTAAATTTCCATCTGCCGTTTCTAATATAGAAATCTGCCTAATACTGGTTAAAAGTAAATTAAGAGCTTGGCAGAATAAAGTATTTCTAAAACTTTGGTTTGCACCAGAGTCAAATAATACTTTTGTGTAAACATTGTGAACTAAGAACGTACCAGCTATCACATCTGGAATCATCTCTGCTTCCTTAGCAGTCAGTTGGAAGGCTCTTACATTCCTTTTTGCTCCTTCTGCAGGTTTGGCTTTATTGTCAGATGGTTTGTTCAGTTTTGGACAATCTGGCCTAAGATGTCCAGTTTCTCCACAGTTGTAGCAGACTGACAATTTCTTCCTCCTGCAGTCTACTTCTTGATGTCCCAGAATTTTGCAAAAATTGCAATATCCTTTGCATCTTCCAAAATGCTTCCTTTTGCAAAAATTGCAAAATAGACTAGTGGTAGATTGCCCATTCTCTCTTTTCTTGAAATTGTTATGGTTACCCGAACGGAATTCTTGGGTAATCTTTTGGGCTACTTCCTTCCTTCTATTTTCTTCTCTTGTCCGTACTAGTTCGTCAGTCAGAGTATTGGCTAATTCCACCGCATCATCAATCGTGCGAGGTTTTGCAGCCTTAGCGATATTACGGATTTCGGAAATCAATCCCCAAATATAACGAGAAATAAGTACCGGCTCTGGCGAAGCCAGCGTTGGTACCACTCGAGCATATTCGAAGAATGTCGTAGTATACCCTCGACAATCTACATCCACCATCCGATGGGTTAGAAACTTATTTGCCATTTGATCTTTTTCATATTCAGGACAGAATTTTCTTTCTACAAGACTCTTAAATTCTTCCCAATTCATAGCATATGCCATCCTTCTTCCTTTTGCTTGTAACACCGTGTTCCACCATTCTAGCGCCACTTCTTTGAAAAGATTTGACACATACATGACCTGATCATCCTGAGCACATTTACTTATGGCAATTACTGCCTCGGTTTTCTCTAACCAACGCAGTGCCGCAGTCGCTCCTTCATTGCCTGCAAACTCAGTGGGTTTACAAGCAAGAAATTCTTTGTAAGTGCAACCAGACATTGCAGCTTTCATTTTCTTAGGGAGCGGAACTTGCCGTGGTTCATTATCATGATTAGCATGATTACCGCCTCCATTTATGCTATTACTGAAGTTATCTTCAGAAATACGTTTACTAGGAACAATTTGTTGCGGTTCGATTGGATTTTTAATAGCAGCAACAATTCCTGGAATAGCATTGGCTATCCCTTGAGCAACGATATTTTCTATATCCTGCCTAGTCATAAATTGATCCCCCGGTTGTTGCTCAGGTTGATTAACCTCATTAACTGGTTCATTATTAGCATTTTCCATCTGATAACTAATTTATAGATAAATAATTAGTATAAAAGAAATAATCCAAGGTCACAATTAATTGCACATAATCACATAAACGAATATACAACCAAAATTGTAACTTTCTAAAATTTCCTTATATCATGCTTTTATATACAATCGTTTTATTATTTATTTTACACATACTGATTTTACTATTACTATTACACAACCACAGTTCCATAAATCTTCTATCCTTTGTTAGATGATATTCTAGTAACGACGTTCCTTCTCATCGTATTTCCAGGAGATCTGCCCCAAAATCTCTTGGATCCTATTCCCAGCATCCATTAGTTCTTCACCAAAGTGGCGTTGTTCAACCATATTCTCGTTACTCATTGGTGGATTTGGTAAAGGTTCTGGTTTGAACTTAGGAAAAAGTTTATAAGGATGGTTTTGTAACAGTATTTCATTATTCAACCATTCGTCTATTTGCGAGTGGATTGAAGGGTTTGGAATAGCTGGTTCTAAATTCATTGGTAGTTGTATTTCAACAGAAGGAATAAAATCATTTTCATTAATAGACTCAATAGTATCATCGTTTGCCATTATAAAATCCAGTTCTTCTTGAGATGGTAATTCCTCAATTTGTCTAGAGCTTTCCCCAATTTCCATTTTCTTAGGTTTAGGTTTTTCGAGAGGTAAAGCGTCGAATTCTATAGGCTCTTCTAAGTCTGGTATATATCTATTGAAATCTCTGGAAACTTCTATTCTTACTGGATAGAGATTTAATTTCTGGATGAAGTCAGACAAGTCACTCATGCTGTTATGCAAAATACACACAATGATTAAGTTAAAAATCATATAAATTTTCATAGAAAACCTTTAAATATTATTTCCTACTGGGTAACTACCAAAATAACTGAAACATAAAAACACACTAAGTTTTATTTGTAAATTTATTTATCTACTGAATGAGGTTTCTAGACTGTAAATAATAAAGATGCTAAAACTTTGAGTCATATTATTTTAAAAATTTATACTTACTGCTACAGTGATTAGCATATAAAAATCTGCTCATACTGTACACAATTAGTCAGATAATAAAACACATAATCATAAAATAGCAATTTATTAAGTATTTTGAAATACTTAATTGGCTTAAATCAGTGGCTCGATAAGTGGCTCTGATACCACCTTTTTCTGTCACGGCCCCCGACCCGGTTTGACCCGTTTCAGGAGCCGCGGGACAGAAATACTGCGGTATTTAATTAATTGAATTTGACAGCGGAAGTTTTCATCAGGATCTTTTAAAATGTAAATATTTCCCTAGTATTTTATTTCACAATTCGGGATAGAACCCGGTAATTTACAATCATTTGATTTCACGAAGAAATCTTTTATTTTTACAAAACATGTTTCTTTATTTTATACTGAGCCACTTCCTTGAGCTTGTAGTGCTATATGGCACTTTTCCTGATTCATAACAGGTCACCTGAAACATGTTTGAAAAAGGTTTTGTCAGCGGGAAATACTGAGTGAATCATTCTATTTTGCATAATGATGCATAGTTAATAATTACAGCATAAGAGCGATTACAATGGCTTCTATCTTATCTTTATCTGGCTCTATGTCACAATGGTGACATGTCACAATGGTGACGATGGTCATACCACTATTTAGATCAATGAACCTAAATAGTGACGATTATCCCTGTAGGTCAATGAACCTAACAGTGATTATCCCTAGTAGATCAATGAACCTAACTGGGAGAAAATTAGTAATGTGCACAATACCCCACTAGCCTGTGATTCAAGATATCCACGACTTAGTCCCTGTAATTATAACTTTTGAAAATAATTTGAGGTATTGTAAAATAGTTGATAAAAAGAGAATGACTCACAAACTGTGAGAAAAGGAGAATGACTCACATTGTAGTTTTATACGGGCAGAGTTTAGCCTACTGATTTAGCTTTTTCAACCTTAATTTAATAACAGGCACACAAAACTGGGTTAGTAATCAATCAAGCATTTACGATAACTCACGAGATCAACCATCACAACGAATGACAAAGTGCTATGCTTAAACATCCATCGAATTAACGACTAATGACAAAGCATTACCCTAATGTGGGCAGCACTTAAACATCCATTGAGTACATTGATCGATCGGACAATGAATCGTAATAGCGATCGTGCTAATACCCTTATTGCGGCGTCGATTAGTGAATCGTGTGTGTTAATTGGAGTATACCGAACTTATCTCAGCGCACAAAGTGAATTTGAGCGTCGTTCTGAAGCCAGAATTCAAGTCCCAATCTCCTGTATTTATAGTCAAATTTTGTCCCTCAGGCGGCCCGCCTTAGTTTTAAGCTTATCCTCACGCGGGCCGCGTGAGACCTAATTTTTAGGTATAGGTTGCCACGTGTGGGACTAGCTCAGCTGAGTCGACGGTTTCTGAAAATTCAACTTGGACAGCACGTAATTTAGATAATTGTTAACTAGGGTTTACCCCCCTTGAGTTTTAGGGGCCCTAATCCTGATTCTGATTGTTCTGAAAATTTTAGGGTTTGCGCAGAATCACTTGGGTGTCTCAATTAGGGTTTCCTATTGGTCAAATTAATTTAATAATTATGACTTTTGATGAGAGTCGTTACATATACCATGCTTGAGGGTTTTGATTTCTTGATCCCTAATCTCAACCGGTTTCTCAACGAAGCGTTGTTTGTTGCTGATCACGAGTTCCTATAAAGGATGACGAATGTTTCATTTGACAGGCACTTCTTTGGATTAGGCACGTGAAAATCGTTGCGTCCGCATTCAGCTCTTCAGGCAGGCTTAGCCAGTATGCTACCTTACCGATCCTCTCAGAAATTTCGAATGGTCCGATGTATCGTGGATCAAGCTTGCCTTATTTACCGAAGCAAACCGCACCCCTTTCAGGGTGAGACTTTAAGAAGAACCCAGTCTCCGACTAGGAATTCTAGAGGTTTCTTACGCCTATCCGCGTAGCCTTTCTGACGGTCTGGAGCTGCCGCCATGCGTTGTCTATTCTGGGCAATCCTACCCGTTGTGTCATGTGCAAGTTCTGGGCCGGTAATTTGGCTTCTGCCCTACACAGAGGTGACCGGCATCTACGTCCGTGCAATTGCCTCAAATGGTGTTGCCTGAAGGCTAGTGCGGTAGCAGTTGTTGGAAGAGAATTCTACAAAAGAGAAGTGTCACTCGTATCCAAGGACGATAACACGTGTTCTCAGCATGCCTTTGAGTGATCGGATGGTGCGTTTGGCCTGACCATCAGTTTGCGGGCGATAAATGGTGCTCATGCCTAACTGTGAGCCAAAAGCCTTTGCGCACAGCCCTGCGATGAATCGGAAGCAAAACGTGGGTTACGATCAAATATAAGAGAAGTTGGCATCCCGTGCCTAGTATCTACTTCTACCAAGTAGATGGTTGCAAGTTCGAAAACTTATCGGTTTCCTTGGTTGCGTGCCGTTACTGGCAGACATTTCATCAATGCCTTGGACAGGATAGAATAAAATAGAAGCACCTTATAGATTTCCTTCCAATTGCTGGAGTTGCGGATCGCTGAGCATCTCTCTAATGTCAGGTGATACTCTTTCGAGTCTAAATCGTGAGGGGTTGCGTATGCGATCGAGAAGAGCGGGCTTGGCGACGTTAAAAGTCGCGCGTTGAAAACTTAACGCAGGCGGTTTGAGTCGTAGAAGTATCAGGGTAGAGCGTAGGAGTCGTCCTGATTCCCACTAGTTTTCGGATTAGGTTCAGGCGTCGACGAAAGAAACAATTGTCGAATTTTGACAGGATGGAATAAATTCGAGTGTCGTAACTAGGTGTTGATCGTACCGAGTTCGAAGAACAGTGCTTGCGATATCCGTTACCCCTGGGGTATCCTTGGCCCGTTGCTCCAACGAGTAACATTCGTAGGAAGTAATTCGTCCAAATGGAGATTTGTGCAGAATAGAGTAGGATAAGAATCACGGAATTCGTGAAGCATAACGCGAGTAGTGAGAACATGCGAGACGGGTAGCCAAATCTGATGCGTTCAACTTGAGACAAAACATGGGGGCTTTGGGATTGGCAATAGAGATTTATCTGATGTCGATGAGGTAGTTGGTTGTACACAAGCTATGGGTGTTTAGAATAAAGAATGTCGCTTGCTGACAAGGGGTGTTACGTTGATTGGATTAGCACAAAAAGAAGTAGCTAGTGAGGGATGATCGTCGTGCGAGTCTGTAGGTTTTAGGGTCTATTGAGACGTCTGGCAGGATGTGATTCCTTAAATCGGTGAGAAACCCAGTTCGAGTGGATCGTTCTAAGTCGTGCGAATGAGTTTGGAGTAGCGCTTGCGTCGTCGCGGGGGGGGGGGGGGGTGGGGGGGGCTTTGGTTGTGAAAATGAAGAATTAGGTTCTTGAAAAAGTAGGATTGAAGTAACTTGCCACCACAATATAGGGGTCTATAAAGTTTTGTTGGTTAAAGGTCGAGTTGACTGAATTCACTAAACTGGAGAGAAATTTGGTCAAGGTCTCCATACGAAGAGACATGGATGTCGTGATAAAGAAACGATAGAAGCGGGGATACCATCTTGAGCAATAAACGCGGATTCGTACAAAAGCTAGTGAAAGGATTCACTGAATCAGAAAAGTCGTCAAAGAATACGGTTCTGGAAAATGGAGGATAAGGCAAGCATCTAGATCACCGTAATCGTCGGTGGGTTGACTGGCTAGTGTCGTCGTCTTGCCACGCCTTCCGATCCGCTGGTTTGTAAGAAAGATGTCACCTTGCTGAGTTTTTGGAGCGTGTCAAAGCATAAGGTTGAACTTGAATAAGGATTGACCATGTAACAAGGAATTAGGGGAAATAACTTCGTGGTCGATGGAAAGGTGATACAATTGTTGGCACTGCAATGTGAAGCATACGCCACGCATGCTTTCCGTGTTCGAGACGTGCAAATAGGAACCCGAAAAGTGTAGACTTACTAGGGCACTTCAAGAATCCAGGTGATCAGTCGGGTGAGGGAACAAGTCTCTCCACTAAAGTCGGGAAAGGAAATACGCAGGTAAAAAGGATGCGAATGGCGTCGTCATTCCTTCTAATATCCCATGATATAGGGGTGGCTCCCCTTCGTCGGTTCGTTCTCGTAACTTCTCTATGTGCTTCGTAGCAGGCCTTTCCTGGGCAGGTCTATCAAGTGGACGTCCCTCGCATCGATTGGCAGTCCAGGGATGATATCAGGAAATACGTGAACGAGGGCTTGGAATGAATGGGTTCCCCGCCTTTAGTGTATTGTGGTTTCGAACCAGGTGTAACAACCCTCATCAAAAGTCATATTTATTAAATTAATTTGACCAATAGGAAACCTTAATTAAGACACCCAAGTGATTCTACGCAAACCCTAAAATTTTCAGAACAATCGGAATCAGGATCAGGGCCCCTAAAACCCAGGGGGGGTAAACCCTAGTGACGATTATCTAAATAAAACGCTGTCGAAATATGAAATTCGAATTCTGTCAAGTCAGCAAGGCTAGTCCCACACGTGGCCAGCCTATAATGAAAACGTGTCCCTTGCGCACCGCAAGGGATTGAGTGTTACGGTGCGCAAGGGTGGTTACGCACCGTAAGATAGATGGTGTTACGGTGCGCAAGGCTAGCTAACTTTTGGGTATAAATAGAGGACTTTGGCAATCGAATCTGGGCGCTTGAACGACGAACAAATTCGAATTATACACGGAGTTATGCTCTGTATACTACAATTAACACACACGATTCACTAATCGACGCCGCAATCAGGGTATTAACTCGATCGCTATTACGATTCATTTTCCGATCGATCAATGTACTCAATGGATGTTTAAGTGCTGCCCACATTAGGGTGATGCTTTGTCATTAATCGTTAATTCGATGGATGATTAAGCATAGCACTTTGTCATTCGTTGTGATGGTTGATCTCGTGAGTTATCGTAAATGCTGTATTGATTACTAACCCAGAATTGTGTGCCTATTATTAAATTTAGGTTAAAAAGGCTAATCAGTAGGCTAGGCTCTGCTCAAATTAAATCTGCAATGTGAGTCATTCTCTTTTTATCAACTATTTTACAATACCTCAAATTATTTTCAAGGTTATAATTACAGGGACTAAGTCGTGGATATCTTGAATTACTGGTTAGTGGGGTATTGTGCACATTACTAATTTCTCCCAGTTAGGTTCATTGACCTACCCGGGATAATCACTGTTAGGTTCATTGACCTACAGGGATAATCATCACTATTTAGGTTCATTGATCTAAATAGTGGTATGACCATCGTCACCATTGTGACATGTCACCATTGTGACAGGAAGCCAGATAAAAATAAGATAGAAGCCATTGTAATCGCTCTTATGCTGTAATTGATAACTATGCATCATTATGCAAAATAGAATGATTCACTCAGTATTTCCCGCTGACAAAACCTTTTTCAAACATGTTTCAGGTGATCTGTTATGATCCAGGAAAAGTGCCGTGAAGCACTACAGGCTTAAGAAAGTGGCCCAGGATAAAATAAAGAAACATGTTTTGTAGAATAAAAGATTTCTTAGTGAAATCATAGTATTGTAAATTACCGGGTTTTATCCCGCGTTGTGAAATAAAATAATCAGGAAATATTTCAGTTTTAAAAAGATCCTGATGAAAACTTCCGCTGTTAAACTCAATTAAATAAATACCACGGGATTTTCTGTCCCGCGGCTCCTGAAACGGGTCAAACCGGGTTGGGGGCTGTGACAGAAAAAGGTGGTATCAGAGCCACTGATCGAGCCACTGATTAAGCCAATTAAGTATTTAGAAAATACTTAATTTATATTAATTACTATTTTATGATTATGTGTTTTATTATTTGACTAATTGTGTACAGTATGGGCAGATCTTTATAGGCTAACCACTATAGCAGTAAATACAAATCTTTAAATATTTTGATTCAAGTTTTAGCATCCTTATTAAATATAAGCCAGAAATCTGATTTAGTAAATAAATAAATTTACAAATAAAACCTAGTATGTTTTCATATTCGGTTGTTTCATAGTTACCCAATATGAAATAATATTTAAAGGTTTTCTATGAAATTTAATATAATTTTTTTTAACTTAGTATTTGTGTGTACTTTGCATAACAGCATGAGTGACTTGTCGGAAGCCCTTCAGAATTTAAATCTCTATCCAGTAAGAATAGAGGTTTCCAGAGATTTCAATAGATATATACCAGACATAGAAGAACCTATAGAATTCAACGCTTTACCTTTCGAGAAACCCAAGCCTAAGAAAATGGAAATTGGGGAAAGCTTTAGTCAAATTGAGGGGTTACCATCTCAAGAAGAGCTAGATTTTATAATGGCAAGCTATAATACTATTAAGCCTGGTAAGGAAAATGTTTTTGAAACACAACTACCACTGAACTTAGAACCAGCTATTCCAAATCCTTCAATTCACTCGCAAATAGACGAATGGTTGACTAATGAGATACAGTTACAAAACAATCTCTATAAGCTTTTTCCTCAGTTCAATCCAGAACCTTTACCAAATCCACCAATGAGTAACGAGAAAATAGCTGAACTCCGCTATTTTGACAAAGAACTAATGGATGCTGAGAATAGGATCCAAGAGATTGGAAGACAGATCTCCTGGAAATAAGATGATAGGGAACGTTGTTACTAGAATATCATCTGACAAAGGATAGGGAATTTATGAAACAATGGTTGTGTAATAGTAAAATCAATATGTGTAAAATAAATAATAAAACGGTTGTATATAGAAGCATGATATAATCTATAAAACAAATGAAATTTTAGAAAATTTACAATTTTGTTGTATATTCGTTTACGTGATTATGTGCAATTAATTGTGACATTGGATTATTTCTTTTATACTAATTGTTTATCTATAAATTAGATATCAGATGGAAAACGTTAATAATGAACCAGTTAATGAGGTTAATCAGTCTGAGCAACAACCGGGGGATCAATTTATGACTAGGCAGGATATAGAAAATATCGTTGCTCAAGGGATAGCCAACGCTATTCCAGCAATAGTTACTCAAGGGATAGCCAATGCTATTCCATCAATCGTTGCTGCTATTAAAAATCCAATCGAACCGCAACAAATCGTTCCTAGCAAACGTATTTCTGAAGATAACTTCAGTAATAGCATAAACGGAGGCAATGATCATGTTAATCATGATAATGAACCACGGCAAGCTCCGCTCCCTAAGAAAAGGAAAACTGCAACACCTGGTTGTACTTATAAAGAATTTCTTGCTTGTAAACCCACTGAGTTTGCAGGCAATGAAGGAGCAACTGCAACATTGCGTTGGTTAGAGAAAACCGAGGCAGTAATTGCCATAAGTAAATGTGCTCAGGATGATCAGGTCATGTACGCGTCAAATCTTTTTAAAGAAGGGGCGCTAGAATGGTGGAACACGGTGTTACAAGCTAAAGGAAGAAATAGGGCTTATGCCATGAAATGGGAAGAATTTAAGAATCTTGTAGAAAAAAATTATGTCCCGAATATGAAAAAGATCAAATGGCAAATAAGTTTCTAACCCACCGGATGGTGGATGTAGATTGTCGAGGGTATACTTTGACATTCTTCGAATATGCTCGAGTAGTACCAACCCTGGCTTCGCCAGAACCGGTACTTATTTCTCGTTATATTTGGGGATTGATTTCCGAAATCCGTAATATCGTCAAAGCTGCGAAACCTCGCACGATTGATGATGCGGTGGAATTAGCCAATACTCTGACTGACGAACTAGTACGGACAAGAGAAGAAAATAGAAGGAAGGAAGTAGCCCAAAAGATTACCCAAGGTTTCCGTCCGGGTAACCATAATAATTTCAAGAAAGGAGGGAATGGGCAATTTTCCACTAGTCCATTTTGCAATTTTTGCAAAAGGAAGCATTTTGGAAGATGCAAAGGATATTGCAATTTTTGCAAAATTCCGGGTCATCAAGAAGAAGACTGCAGGAGGAAGAAATTTTCAGTCTGCTACAACTGTGGAGAAGTTGGACATCTTAGGCCAGATTGTCCAAAACTGAACAAACCATCTGACAATAAAGTCAAATCTGCAGAAGGAGCAAAAAGGAATGTACGAGCCTTCCAACTGACTGCTAAGGAAGCCGAGATGATTCCAGATGTGATAGCCGGTACGTTCTTAGTTCACAACATTTACACAAAAGTATTATTTGACTCTGGTGCAAACCAAAGTTTTATAAATACTTCATTCTGCCAAACTCTTAAATTACCTTTAACCAGCATTAGGCAAATTTCTACAGTAGAAATGGCAGATGGGAATTCAGTTAAAATAAATAAGGTTCTGCAAAACGTAGAAATAGAACTTTTGAGTCATAAATTTTCTGCAACCCTAGTATCTATGAAATTAGTTGAATTCAATGCTGTGTTAGGAATGGATTGGTTAGTAAACAATCATGCTCGAATTATCTGTGATAAGAATTCCATAGAAAATTTCGCATCCACTGGAAAAGTAATAATGATAACAGGAGATAAGCCATGTAAACCCATAAAGTTCATATCAGTAATGAAAGTTGCTAATTATGAACGAAAGCAAGGAATAGTATATATGATTTCATTAATCATTAATACTAAAGATAAAGAACTTAAGGAAATTTCTGTAGTTTCAGAATACCCAGATGTATTCCCAGAAAAGTTACCGGGATTACTACCAGATAGGGAAGTAGAGTTTAGAATTCATCTAATTCCAGGAACTATACCGATAGACAAGGCACCTTATCGGTTAGTAACCACGGAAATATTAAAACTGGAAAAGCAATTAGATGAATTATTAAATAAAGGTTTCATACAACCTAAATTCATTCCCCGTAGGGGGAGCACCGGTATTGTTTGTTAAGAAAAAGGACGGTTCAATGCGAATGTGTATCGATTATAGAGAATTAATAAAGGTTACAATTAAGAATCGATACCCATTTTTGATGATCTATTTGATCAACTTCAAGGAACTAGATATTTTTCTAAGATCAACTTACGTTCCGGATATCATCAATTGAAAGTACAAGAGGAAAACATACCTAAAACTGTTTTCAGAACTAGGTATGATCATGACAAGTTTACAGTCATGCCCTTCAGATTAACGAATGCATTCATGGACAGGATGAATAGGATCTGTAAATCATATTTGGATAAATTTGTAATTATCTTCATAGACGATATACTTATTTATTCCAAAAGTCAGGAAGAACATTGTCAGTACTTGCATGCACTCCTAACTCTGTTAAGAAAAGAGAATTGCGCCAAATTTTCGAAGGATGAATTTTGGCTGCCAGAAGTACAATTTCTATGTCATATGGTGAATCATGAAGGTATTCACGTAAATTCTGCTAAGATAGCAGCAATTACCAAATGAAAGGTTCCGCAATCCGCAATGGAAATTAGAAGTTTTATAGGTTTAGTCGGATACTATATTAAGGATTTTTTCTAAGATAGTTGTACCATTAACTAAGCCAATCTGTAAAACAGTTAAGTTTGAATAGGGACCTAAACAATAAGAAGCTTTTAAGATCTTAAAGCATAAATTAATAAAATTCTAGTTTTACAGAAGAAACAGAAAATTTTAAAGTATATGGTGATGCTTTAAAACTAGGATTTGGATATGTGTTAATGCAACGCAAAAAGGTAATTATGTATGCATCAAGGCAATTGAAAAAGCACGAAGAAAACTATACCACTCATGACTTAGAATTTAGAGCCATAATTTTTGCCCTTAAGATTGGAGACATTATCTGTATGGAAGTAAAGTTTACTGTCTATACGGATTATAAGAATTTAAGACATATATTTGGGCAAAAAGAATTAAACATGAGGCAAAGGAGATGGATGAAAATCCTAAGTGACTACGACTGTGATATTCAGTATCACGAAGGAAAGACTGAAGACGGCTAGAGATCGCCAGAAGAGTTGTACAAATAATAGACGAAAGCCGTTGGAGTTCGAGTTGGAGACAAAATGCTATTAAAAGTATCTCCTTGGAAAGGAGTTGTTAGATTTGATAAGAAAGGAAAGCTAAATCCAAGGTACGTAGGATCATTTCCAATGATCCAACGTATAGGACCAGTTGCTTATTGTTTACAACTACTAGGAGAATTAGCTAGAAGTACATGATGTATTTCATGTATCCAATCTTAAGAAATGTCTATCAGACGAATCACTGGTAGTACCTCTACAAGACATAGAGGTAAATGAAAAGTTGAAATTGTAGAGAAACCTCTTCAGATAAAAGACAGAAAAGTGAAGTTTCTCAAGCACAAATGGCTAGTGCTAGTTAAAGTCAAGTGGGATTCCAATAAAGGACCCAAATATACTTGGGAACTGGAATCGGAGATGAAGTGAAAGTATATTCATTTATTCTAGTAAATCTCGAGGACGAGATTTTTATTAAGGTGGGAAGAATGTAACAACCCTCATCAAAAGTCATATTTATTAAATTAATTTGACCAAAAGGAAACCTTAATTAAGACACCCAAGTGATTCTACGCAAACCCTAAAATTTTCAGAACAATCGAAATCAGGATCAGGGCCCCTAAAACCCAGGGGGGGTAAACCCTAGTGACGATTATCTAAATAAAACGTTGTCGAAATATGAAATTCGAATTCTGTCAAGTCAGCAAGGCTAGTCCCACACGTGGCCAGTCTATAATGAAAACGTGTCCCTTGCGCACCGCAAGGGATTGAGTGTTACGGTGCGCAAGGGTGGTTACGCATCGTAAGATAGATGGTGTTACGGTGCGCAAGGCTAGCTAACTTTTGGGTATAAATAGAGGACTTTGGCAATCGAATCTGGGCGCTTGAACGACGAACAAAGTCGAATTATACACGGAGTTATGCTCTGTATACTACAATTAACACACACGATTCACTAATCGACGCCGCAATCAGGGTATTAACTCGATCGCTATTACGATTCATTTTCCGATCGATCAATGTACTCAATGGATGTTTAAGTGCTGCCCACATTAGGGTGATGCTTTGTCATTAATCGTTAATTCGATGGATGATTAAGCATAGCACTTTGTCATTCGTTGTGATGGTTGATCTCGTGAGTTATCGTAAATGCTGTATTGATTACTAACCCAGAATTGTGTGCCTATTATTAAATTTAGGTTAAAAAGGCTAATCAGTAGGCTAGGCTCTGCTCAAATTAAATCTGCAATGTGAGTCATTCTCTTTTTATCAACTATTTTACAATACCTCAAATTATTTTCAAGGTTATAATTACAGGGACTAAGTCGTGGATATCTTGAATTACTGGTTAGTGGGGTATTGTGCACATTACTAATTTCTCCCAGTTAGGTTCATTGACCTACCCGGGATAATCACTGTTAGGTTCATTGACCTACAGGGATAATCATCACTATTTAGGTTCATTGATCTAAATAGTGGTATGACCATCGTCACCATTGTGACATGTCACCATTGTGACAGGAAGCCAGATAAAAATAAGATAGAAGCCATTGTAATCGCTCTTATGCTGTAATTGATAACTATGCATCATTATGCAAAATAGAATGATTCACTCAGTATTTCCCGCTGACAAAACCTTTTTCAAACATGTTTCAGGTGATCTGTTATGATCCAGGAAAAGTGCCGTGAAGCACTACAGGCTTAAGAAAGTGGCTCAGGATAAAATAAAGAAACATGTTTTGTAGAATAAAAGATTTCTTAGTGAAATCATAGTATTGTAAATTACCGGGTTTTATCCCGCGTTGTGAAATAAAATAATCGGGAAATATTTCAGTTTTAAAAAGATCCTGATGAAAACTTCCGCTGTTAAACTCAATTAAATAAATACCACGGGATTTTCTGTCCCGCGGCTCCTGAAACGGGTCAAACCGGGTCGGGGGCCGTGACACCAGGTTTAGGAGGACTCGCTCCTGTTTAGCACGTAACACACTTGCCTAGCCTTCGTAGGGTCCACTGTGTTAAATACTAAATATACGTATACATACTAACACATATATGCTAACTATACACATACACACATGCGTGTTCACACATATAAGTTATGTACAAGTAACTGCCGTTAACCTACCATTACCAGGTGAGTATTTGAGGTTGACGAACCTTGCAATCCGGATTGTGGTGTCGTTGTGGTTTTTGTTAAAGAACGGTTATAGTCTGGTTTTTATATAAAAATATTTCAAGTCCAAAACATTTTATATTTTAAACCTAGTTCACTATAACCAATGGCTCTGATACCAATCTGTCACACCCTCAAAATCCACACGCGGAGTATTACCGCGAGGCATGTGACGACCAGGATCTTAGCCACTAATCATTTTGAACGGATTAGTTATTGTTATAAACATTAGCATAATTAGTGACCTAATTTAAATTTTTCAAAACATAGTTTAGGTTCACAGCGGAAAGGGAAAGAAGACGCATCATAACTGAAACCACAAGTTTATTATCGTGTTACTTACGAACCACGTACTCCATCCGATTGCAACGTCCGTCCAAAGTTGTACCGAGCAACCTGCAAAGCATGCAGTAGAGTGTCAACATAACGTTGGCGAGTTCACGTGTTTATAGTTTTCCAGTTTTAATTTCCAAAAACTTGTTTCAACCAGTTAATTTATCCGTTTATACATGCGATGGGGAGCTACCCCATAAGTAAGCGACTAAACTGTTTTTACAATACCGAATACTATTCATCCGTACGTTTCCGTAGAGTGCCCCGTTTGTCAATGTTCTATCATCATTGACGGTTGCCAGAGTACATTAGTTCACGCCCGATCCCATACGCGGGCACGGTGTGAGGTTGGTGAGACCTAAATAGCGCTATCAACTAATAACCCGTTCGCCTGACCCTGGCGACTAATCGGTATTAAGAAGTGAGGACTTGAGTGATAGAGTTTTGTTTAGTGTTGCTTGTTGCATCCAGTATAAACATTAATTAACTAAAAGTTCCCAGTAACAAGGGAAGTAAGTAAGTTTGTTCCCAATAACAAGGGAAGAAAAGTAAGTTTGTTCCCAGTAACAATGGAAGAAAAGTAAGTTCGTATCCCTCACAAGGGGATAGTGTTGTTACCCGTATCCCACACAAGGAGATAGTAAGAAGTCCCAAACCAGGAAAAGTGTTTCGTTCCGTTTCCCAACCACCGGGAACACATGCTTTGAGTAATAAGTAGTGAACTCACCTTTGCTTTGCTCGGTAGTTAATTTACTTGTGTTACGTTGGTCAACCATACCCTATTATGGTTTATAAATATTTATTAGGTTCGTGGGCAAGTAATGGCACGTACAACTACACGTATCTAACACATAGCACGTAAGTCATACTAGCATGTACGTTATTGGGCCTATCCTAGCATGCAAACAGTTAAACAGTAACAGTTAAATATTAACAGTAACACGTAGTTGAAAACATCAGTTTGTGCGGCCCAATAACTAAGCAGAGTAGTCCAGTCGAAACCGGGTGGTCTCGACTCGAGAACAAGAGGTCTCGAGTCGCAACCATGAAGTTCCGAGTCGCAACCAGACGGTCTCGAGTTGTGCATAACTGAGTCGCAACTTTAGAGGTCTCGAGTCGAGATCAGGAGATCTAGAGTCGTAACCGAGCTGGTCTCGACTACTGGAGCGTGTTGTTTGGTTTCGAGTTGTCATATAATGGTCTCGAGTCGCAACCCTACGGTCTCGACTCGCAACCACCACCGATGCTTCTAGACCCCTTATCAAATTCGGTACTATCCAACCAGATTTCATAAGCATGTACTAGCCAATCAAATTTTATAAACATGTTTTATTGTCTAAATACTTACTCAAATGGATCAAAACATAGCATTTCAAATATTCATCAAATCTTCAAATTGTTCATCATGTTCATCTTTCAACAACATAAAGTCTACCATTAAACCTCACAACAGGTTACATCTATTTCATCATTCGGAATCACATAACCATTTTTATTATGAGGATTTAACCTGTCTTTCTACAATTAGATCCATTATCCTAATTATTATGTTCAAATCTCAAAAATTGCACTAACCGTTATTACTAGCATACTTTAATCGACAGATTGTCTACAAATATTATATCAACTAAAAGCTACAAATGATTACGAACAGCCTATTGTCAATACAGTACATCAAACACATGTTCAGGTATGAGTAGACAAATTTAGGATCACTAATTGAGCCCTATCCTCACTTTTGAACATTCCGTACGAAATAAAAAGAGAACCCAACCATAACTATATGAAAACTCCAAATCGATTTAACAAACATATGCGTATGTCCATACTAGAGATTATTATTAAAATTCTATCATTACACCCATCAGTCTTTTAAAAGAATAGCAACATCATATTTCTATCATATTCATCATTTAAGCCATTCAATAAATCAACAAAAAGCCAGTAACTGTACATGCTTATTTCACTAATCAAAAGCTACAAAAGACGCAGGTAATAATCGTACAGAAAACAGCAATTTACACATGTATTTGCTATGTGAAATTCTAACAATTTTTACAAAATTGTGTGGATTAACTAGCACAAGAACTTTAAATAAACATTAACAAACACTACTGATCAACTTCCATGTTTTTAACAATTAAAAAGAAACTAGTGCACTCAAGATTTATGACACAATAATATTCAAACATAACACTAACCAAAAGGTGAAGAGCAGGAGGTAGTGTGTGCGACCCGAGACCGAGCCAGACTAGATCCGAAACCTCCAAACTTGCTGAGCCGAAATATGAAATGAAACCCGAGCCAGAGCTGAACCCGAACTGAAAACAACCCAAAGTCGACTCAGAACTCTCGAACTCACGACTGACCTGACCCGAGACGAACATTTCCATCACCGCCCTGAACCCGACAAGACCCGAGCAGAACCCGACACTCGCAACAGAGCTTGAACTGCTCTGAACGGATTCGCCGCTGCTGTGTACCATCGCCGGCTGCCTGCATCCCGTCGTCGTCATCATCATCATCTCATCACGTCCTCATTGTCACCGGGAAAAGAGAGAGAGGGGGGGTTTGTTGGAGAACAACCAGCCGTCGGAAGCCGCCGTCGGAAGCCGGTAGTTTGGCCGGCACCGGCCGGAATGTCACCGGAGGATTTAAAAGTAAAGGAGAGTAGGGATGTGTAACAACCCTCATCAAAAGTCCTATTTATTAAAATTAATTTGACCAATAGGAAACCCTAATTAAGAAACCCAAGTGATTCTGAACAAACCCTAAAATTTTCAGAACAATCAGAATCAGGATCAGGGCCCCTAAAACTCAGGGCGGGTAAAACCCTAGTTAGTATTATCTCGATAATTTGCTGTCAAAATTGAAATATCACGTAAAACCAACTCAGATAGGCTAGTCCCAGACGTGGCAAGTCTATAGTAAAAACGTGTCCCTTGCGCACCGCAAGGGTTTGAGTGTTACGGTGCGCAAGGGTGCTTACGCACCGCAACAATAAGAGGCTTACGGTACGCAAGCTTGACCAAATTTTGGGTATAAATAGAGGGCCTTGGGACTCGACTTCTGGTGTTCAAACGACGTAGAAATTCATTACATGCACCGAGATATCGTAGAATTACCACAATCAACACACACGGTTCACAAATTTCTGCCACAATTCAGGGTAATAACTCGATCGCTATTACGATTCATTTTCCGATCGATCAATGTACTCAATGGATGTTTAAGTGCTGCCCACATTAGGGTGATGCTTTGTCATTAGTCGTTAATTCGATGGATGTTTAAGCATAGCACTTTGTCATTCGTTGTGATGGTTGATCTCGTGAGTTATCGTAAATGCTGTATTGATTACTAACCCAGTTTTGTGTGCATTATTATTTAAATTAGGTTAACAAGGCTAATCCATAGACTAGATTCTGCTCAAATTAAATCTGCAATGTGAGTCATTCTCTTTTTATCAAATTGCTTTACAAAACCCTATTTATTTCAAAGTTATAATTACAGGGATTAAGTTTATGTAATCACCATATTACAGCCGGTATGTGGGGTTTTGTATACATTACTTGATAATCTTCACCATTGGGGCAGCCAAGGGGTGATATGACCATAATCACAGACACCATTGGACGAATGGGCCAATGGGTCGAGTGATAAAGTACTGTGGGTATTTGGTTGATATCAGAAACATTGTAATTTTCCTTAATACTGTAAATTATAACAAATGTGTCATTTTAGTAAATAGAATGATTCACTCAGTATTTTCCGCTGACAAAACCTTTTTCAAACATGTTTCAGGTGATCTGTTGTAATTCAGGAAAAGTGCTGAGGAGCATTTCAAGCTTAAGATAGTGGCTCATTATAAATAAAGAAATATGTTTTGTAACCTAATGATTTCTTCATAAAATAGTAGTATTGTAAATTACCGGGGTTTTATCCCGAGTTGTGAAATAAAATAATCGGGAAAAATTTTAGCTTTAAAGATCCTGATGATAAACTTCCGCTGTTAAACTCAATTAAATAATACCACGGGATTTCTGTCCCGCGGCTCCTGAAACGGGTCAAACCGGGTCGGGGGCCGTGACAGAAAAAGGTGGTATCAGAGCCACTGAGTTAAGCTAATTAAGTATTTAGAAATACTTAATTTTTTCCTGATTACTATTATATGATTATGTGTTTTATTAACTGACTATTTGTTAGTTAAAGTATGGGTAAGAAAAAGCTGTTAAGTATCTATCTTAAATTAGATAGATCATCCAACGAGAAGGGTAGTACATCCCAAACCAAATCCTCAAAACTCCCTACAATTCCTGAAGAAGGAATATTTGTGCGAAAAGCACAATATGAAGAACCACTTTCTCCTAGAAAAAGGAGTATGATTATTAAGAAAAGTAAAGAGCAAATCCGAGAAAAGAAAATTAAACGGGAAACCCAGGAATTAATCAATAAATCACCTTGGGAAGACAAGCTAGATGAGAAATGGACAAATTTGTATATGCTAGCCACAGTAGCAGAAAATGCAAATCTTTAAATACTTTAATTCAAGTTTTAGCATCTTATTTCCTACAATCTCGAAACCTTCTACAATAAATAAATAAATTTCCAATAAACCATAGTATGTTTCCAGTTATCTTTGTAATAAATTAGTACGCAGTGTGCAATAATATTTAAAAGTTATTTATGAAATTTATTGTAAGATTTTAACTTAGTATTTTATGCATTTTGCATATATGCTACATCAGCATGAATGAGATATCTGAAGCCCTTCAGAACCTCAATCTTTATCCAGTGAATATAGAAGTTTCCAAAGAATTTACTGGATACTTTCCCGATGTGGAACAACCGGTAGAATTCAATGCTCCACCTTTGAAAAAGCCAAAACCAAAGAAAAGAAGGAAATACGTATGGGGGAGTCGTATACGTAGGAAAAAGCCAGCAACAAGAAAGGTTACCAAAACTGAAGATCCAAAAGATAAAGGGAAAGGGGTAGAAATTGAGGAAAATGTTAATCAAGTAGAGATAGAAGCTGAGAAGAGTTTTAAGCAAACAGAAAGAGAAGTCGGAGAAAGTTCGAGGCAGAAACAGAAAATGACTCCCTGGGAAGTTTTAGATCATCAATTAGTAATGAGTGACCTCATCGGACCAGCCGATGGAAACCTTGAACCAGCCAATCCAAACCTTATATTTACTGAAGAAGATCTTTTTAGTTACCCACTAGAAGCTCCAATTCCAATCAATCTGGAACCTGCTATTCCAGATCCTATTGTCCAACCTCAACCATTACCAGTAGAATTAGATGAATGGTGGACAACTGATTGGCAATACCAAAATCTTTTAAACAACCCTGATACATTTTTCCCACAAGTTGACCCAGAACCTCCACTATACCCAACTATGAGCCCGGAGAATCTGGCGGAACTTCGTCTTTGGGGCGAAGAGTTAATTGATGCAGGAAATCGGATTAGGGATGTGGGAGAAAGAGTTACCTGGAAGTATGACGAAAGGGAGCGTCGTTTTTAAGAAATTAGCTGACCAGATAATGGGAGTTTGCAGGAATATGTGTTAATAAATAATCATAATAACCAGTATGTGTAATAACTTAACAATAAAACGTTGTATGATAATCGTGTGTACGAGGCATAATATAATATATAGAAATGAAACTTGGGAAATCGATAATTTTTTATTATACATGTTAATGTGATTATGTGCAAACTGTTTTATTATATTTATAATTATACTAATTATTTATATAAAATTAATTATCAGATGGCAAACGTGGATAATGAACCAGTAAATGAGGTTAATCAGTCTGAGCAACATCCAGGATATCAATATATGACTAGGCAAGATATTGAAAATATTGTTGCTCAAGGAATAGCTAATGCTATTCCAGCATTCGTTGCTGCTGTAAAGAATCCAATCGAACCGCAACAAATCGTTCCTAGTAAACGTATTTCTGAAGATAACTTCAGTAATAGTGTAAACAGAGGCGATGATCATATCAATCATAATGCAGAACCACAACAAGCTCCATTACCTAAGAAAATGAAAACTGCAATGCCTGGTTGCACTTTCAAAGAATTCCTTGCTTGTAAACCCACTGAGTTTGCAGGCAATGAAGGAGCAACTGCATCACTGCGTTGGTTAGAGAAAACCGAAGCAGTAATTGCAATAAGTAAATGTGTTCAGGATGATCAGGTCATGTACGCGTCAAATCTTTTTAAAGAAGGGGCGCTCGAATGGTGGAACACGGTGTTACAAGCTAAAGGAAGAAATAGGGCTTATGCCATGAATTGGGAAGAATTTAAGATTCTTGTAGAAAGAAAATTCTGTCCTGAATATGAAAAAGATCAAATGGCAAATAAGTTCCTAAACCATCGGATGGTGAATGTGGATTGTCGCGGTTATACTTCGACATTCTTTGAATATGCTAGAGTGGTACCAACGCTGGCTTCGCCAGAACCGGTACTCATTTCTCGCTATATTTGGGGATTAATTAGCGAAATCCGTAATATCGTTAAAGCTGCGAGACCTCGCACTATTGACGATGCAGTGGAACTAGCCAACACCCTAACTGATGAATTGGTACGTACGTAAGACGAAAACAGGAAAAAGGAACTGGCTCAGAAAATTACCCAAGGATTTCGGGTGGGTAATAGTAATAATTTCAAGAGAAGAGGAGCAGGGCAATCTTCAAATCCACCTTTCTGTAGAAATTGCAAAAGGAAGCATTATGGAAAATGTAATGTAACCTGCAACCTTTGCAAAGGTGTAGGACATCGTGAAGAAAACTGCAGAAAGAAAACCATAATCTGTTTTAACTGTGGAGAAGCGGGGCATTATAAAACAGAATGTCCTAAATTGGTTAAACCAGTAGACAACAAACCCAAGGCAACCGAAGGAGCTACTAAAAAGAATGTCAGAGCATTCCAGCTAACCACTCAAGAAGCAGAACTCATCCCAGATGTAATAGCTGGTACGTTCTTAGTTCACAATGTATACGCAAAAGTATTATTTGACTCTGGTGCAAACCAAAGTTTTATAAATACTTTATTCTGTCAAGCTCTTAAGTTACCTTTAACCAACATTAGACAGATTTTTACAGTTGAAACAGCAGATGGGAATTCAGTTAAAATAGATCAGGTTTTGCAAAAAGTAGAAATAGAACTTTCAGGTCATAAATTTGTTGCAAATCTATTACCTATGAAATTAGCTGAATTTGATGTTGTGTTAGGAATGGATTGGTTAATAGCCAACCATGCTCGAATCCTTTGTGATAAAAACTCTATAGACATTCAGGCACCTACTGGGGAATTAATTAGGATTACAGGAGATACACCACGTAAGCCTATGAAGTTCATATCGGTAATGAAAGTTGCTAATTATGAATGAAAACAAGGAATAATATATATGATTTCAGTAATCATTAGTACTAAGAGAAAAGATATTAAGGAAATACCAGTAGTCTCAGAATACCCAGAGGTATTCCCAGAAGAATTACCAGGATTACCACCAGATAGGGAGGTAGAATTTAGAATTCATCTAATTCCAGGAACTATACCGATAGCTAAGGCACCTTATCGGTTAGCACCCACAGAAATGTTAGAACTAAAAACGCAATTAGATGAATTACTAAGTAAAGGATTCATACAACCTAGCTCATCCCCTTGGGGAGCGCCAGTGTTATTTGTTAAGAAAAAGGATGGTTCAATGAGAATGTGTATCGATTATAGAGAATTGAATAAGGTTACAATTAAGAATCGATATCCATTACCTAGGATTGATGATCTGTTTGATCAACTTCAGGGGGCTAGATATTTTTCTAAGATAGATTTACGCTCCGGATATCATCAATTGAAGGTACAAGAAGAAGACATACCTAAAACTGCTTTCAGAACTAGGTATGGTCATTATGAGTTTACAGTCATGCCCTTTGGGTTAACGAATGCACCTGCTGCATTCATGGACATGATGAATAGGATCTGTAAACCATATTTGGATAAATTTGTAATTGTTTTCATAGACGATATACTTATTTATTCCAAAAGTCAGACAGAGCATTGTGAACACCTTCATGCACTCTTAACTTTGTTAAGAAAGGAAAAGCTTTATGCCAAATTCTCGAAGTGTGAATTTTGGTTGCAAGAAGTGCAATTTTTAGGACACATGGTGAATCACAAAGGTATTCACGTAGATCCTGCTAAGATCGAGGCAATTACCAAATGGAAGGTTCCACAAACAGCAATGGAAATTAGAAGTTTTATAGGTTTAGCTGGATATTATAGACGGTTTATTAAGGATTTTTCCAAGATAGCTGTTCCATTAACTAAGCTAACCTGTAAAGCAGTTAAGTTTGAATGGGGACCTAAACAAGAAGAGGCTTTTAGGATTTTGAAACAGAAATTAACAAATGCACCAATCTTAGCCTTACCAGAAGGAACTGAAGATTTTGAAGTATATTGTGATGCTTCAAAATTAGGATTTGGATGTGTGCTTATGCAACGCAAGAAGGTAATTGCGTATGCATCAAGGCAATTGAAAAAGCACAAAGAAAATTATACGACTCATGACTTAGAATTAGGAGCCGTAATTTTTGCCCTTAAGATTTGGAGACATTATCTTTACGGAAGTAAATTTACTGTCTACACAGACCACAAAAGTTTAAGATATATCTTTGGGCAAAAAGAGTTAAACATGAGGCAAAGAAGATGGATGGAGATCCTAAGTGACTACGACTGTGATATTCAGTATCACGAAGGAAAGGCAAATGTAGTTGCAGATGCCTTAAGTCGTAAGTATTATGAGAAACAACGACGGGTTCGTGCTCTCAGATTAAATCTACAGTTAGATTTAATGGAACAACTAAAGCATTTTCAAGAAACAGCAATAGAGGATGTTGCTGAAGGAATGAAGGGACGATTAAAGGAATTAGAACAAGGAGCAGATGAAATTTGGAGATTCCACAAAAGTAGAATTTGGGTACCTAAGCAAGGAGACTTAAGACCTAAGATTTTAGAAGAAGCTCATAAATCTAGGTATACTATACACTCAGGAAACAATAAGATGTACCAAAATTTAAGAAAGAACTTTTGGTGGATAGGAATGAAAAAGGATATAGCACGATATGTTTCTAAATGTCTCACTTGTTCACAAGTTAAGGCAGAACATCAGAAACCCTCAGGTCTACTACAACAATTAGAAATGCCAGTATGGAAATGGGAACTCATAACAATGGATTTTGTTACTAAGTTACCAAAAACCAGAAAAGGTAATGATGCGATTTGGGTAATTGTGGATCGATTAACCAAATCAGCTCACTTTTTACCTATGAAAGAAACCTTTAGTATGCAAAGGTTGGAAAAATTGTATGTAGATAAAGTTGTATCCTTACATGGAGTTCCACTCTCCATTGTTTCGGATAGGGATAGTCGTTTTACTTCTCATTTCTGGAAAAGTTTCCAGCAAGCTATGGGAACTCGACTAAATCTAAGCACTGCATATCATCCCCAAACAGACGGACAAAGTGAAAGGACAATCCAAACTCTAGAAGACATGCTCCGAGCATGTGTAATAGATTTTGGTGGAAATTGGGATGATCATTTACCATTAATTGAATTCTCCTATAACAATAGCTATCATTCAAGCATTGAAACTGCCCCATTTGAAGCACTGTATGGAAGAAAGTGCAGAACTCCAGTTTGTTGGGCAGAAATAGGAGAAAGTCAGTTATCAGGACCGGAAATTGTGCAAGAGACGACTGATAAAATCACCCAAATCAAGGAAAGACTGAAGACGGCTAGAGATCGCCAGAAAAGTTATGCAGACAATAGAAGCAAGCCGTTAGAATTCCAAGTTGGAGACAGAGTACTGTTGAAAGTTTCTCCTTGGAAAGGTGTGGTTAGATTTGGTAAGAAAGGAAAGCTAAGTCCAAGATACGTAGGACCATTTCCAGTGATCCAACGTATAGGACCAGTGGCTTATAGGTTACAACTACCGGAAGAATTAACTGGAGTACATGATGTATTTCATGTATCCAACCTCAAGAAATGTCTATCAGATGAATCTTTGGTAGTACCTCTCCAAGATATAGAGGTAAATAAAAAATTAAAATTTGTAGAGAAACCTCTTCAGGTAGAAGACAGAAAAGTAAAGTTTCTCAAACACAAACGACTAGTGCTAGTTAAAGTAAGGTGGGATTCAAAGAGAGGAGTTGAATACACTTGGGAGCTGGAATCAGAAATGAAGCAAAAGTATCCACACTTATTCCAGTAAATCTCGAGGACGAGATTTTTATTAAGGTGGGGAGAATGTAACAACCCTCATCAAAAGTCCTATTTATTAAAATTAATTTGACCAATAGGAAACCCTAATTAAGAAACCCAAGTGATTCTGAACAAACCCTAAAATTTTCAGAACAATCAGAATCAGGATCAGGGCCCCTAAAACTCAGGGGGGGTAAAACCCTAGTTAGTATTATCTCGATAATTTGCTGTCAAAATTGAAATATCACGTAAAACCAACTCAGATAGGCTAGTCCCAGACGTGGCAAGTCTATAGTAAAAACGTGTCCCTTGCGCACCGCAAGGGTTTGAGTGTTACGGTGCGCAAGGGTGCTTACGCACCGCAACAATAAGAGGCTTACGGTGCGCAAGCTTGACCAAATTTTGGGTATAAATAGAGGGCCTTGGGACTCGACTTCTGGTGTTCAAACGACGTAGAAATTCATTACATGCACCGAGATATCGTAGAATTACCACAATCAACACACACGGTTCACAAATTTCTGCCACAATTCAGGGTAATAACTCGATCGCTATTACGATTCATTTTCCGATCGATCAATGTACTCAATGGATGTTTAAGTGATGCCCACATTAGGGTGATGCTTTGTCATTAGTCGTTAATTCGATGGATGTTTAAGCATAGCACTTTGTCATTCGTTGTGATGGTTGATCTCGTGAGTTATCGTAAATGCTGTATTGATTACTAACCCAGTTTTGTGTGCATTATTATTTAAATTAGGTTAACAAGGCTAATCCATAGACTAGATTCTGCTCAAATTAAATCTGCAATGTGAGTCATTCTCTTTTTATCAAATTGCTTTACAAAACCCTATTTATTTCAAAGTTATAATTACAGGGATTAAGTTTATGTAATCACCATATTACAGCCGGTATGTGGGGTTTTGTATACATTACTTGATAATCTTCACCATTGGGGCAGCCAAGGGGTGATATGACCATAATCACAGACACCATTGGACGAATGGGCCAATGGGTCGAGTGATAAAGTACTGTGGGTATTTGGTTGATATCAGAAACATTGTAATTTTCCTTAATACTGTAAATTATAACAAATGTGTCATTTTAGTAAATAGAATGATTCACTCAGTATTTTCCGCTGACAAAACCTTTTTCAAACATGTTTCAGGTGGTCTGTTGTAATTCAGGAAAAGTGCTGAGGAGCATTTCAAGCTTAAGATAGTGGCTCATTATAAATAAAGAAATATGTTTTGTAACCTAATGATTTCTTCATAAAATAGTAGTATTGTAAATTACCGGGGTTTTATCCCGAGTTGTGAAATAAAATAATCGGGAAAAATTTTAGCTTTAAAGATCCTGATGATAAACTTCCGCTGTTAAACTCAATTAAATAATACCACGGGATTTCTGTCCCGCGGCTCCTGAAACGGGTCAAACCGGGTCGGGGGCCGTGACAGGATGGGTGTGTGTGTCGGCTGCCATCTTTTGGGTTCTAGGGTTTTGGTTGAAGAGAATAAAATGAGAGGGGGGGGGGGAAGGTTTAGGATAATTAAATATGGTGGGTTTTAGGTTTAGAGAGTGGGCTTGGGCCTAACCCGAGCGTGCGGCCTAACCCAAGTGTGCGTGGATCCATTATTGCTTAACATCTCGCATAAGCGGACGGGTCCGATTAATTTTTCTAGATGCGTAAACAGTTGGGCCGATAAATCTTTCATCGCGTTCTATTAATATTTTGCAAATAATAATAATATTACTAATAACAGTGACATAATTAATTGCGCGTGTTACCAAAATGCCCCTTTTAGTGCGGGTTGTCACACTGTTGATGAAACAGCCCCTGTAGATGACTCATACCATGCTGGTCAACCAAGTTATCCGACGCAACAAGGGTATCCGGATTATAGATACGGGTGTGAATATTCTTACGGAGGAGACGGTGGATACGGAGGAGACGGTGGATACGGTGGATACGGAGGAGACGGTGGATACGGTGGATACGGAGGAGACGGTGGATACGGAGGAGACGGTGGATACGGAGGAGACGGTGGATACAATGGATACGGAGGATATGGTGGATATGGTAGATATGGTGGTGAGACACCTCCTATCCAGGACAGTCCGTACTTAAAAACGCAGGTATTAATTACTATTTTTTTATTATTATTTAATTTTTTTTATTATTTATTATTATTTATTATTATTATTATTATTATTATTTTTATTAATATTAATATTATTAGTATTATTATTATTATTATTATTAATATTATTATTATTATTATTATTTATTATTTATTTATTTATTTATTTATTATTATTATTATTAATATTATTATTTATTATTTATTTATTTATTAAAATTATTTATTATTATTGTCGATGTTACAGGTTTTCAACTCTTTAGATGAACTAAAGAATCGGATACAAGAAATAGCAAACGCGGATGGTTTCGTTATTGTCACCCGTCGATCAAAGAAAACCGGGGGAAGAACCGGGAGGGTATGGCCTGAATGTGATCGTGGTGGTGAGCACCAGACTACAGCAACACTTAGAAAAGCCGGAAGCAAAAAAACCGGTTGCCCGTTTTACCTGCTGGCTGTGCGAAACCACCCGTATGAAACCTGGGAGATTAAAGACGAGAGAGAGAGGGATGGCCCCCGATACCGCTTCCACCGGCTCGAGCACCACATCAGCAGCAGCAGCCGCAGGCCGCAGCAACCACATCCAGATTCGGATTTGGATGCATAGACCTGTTGTTGTTTTTATTTTTATTATGGATGTACAAACTTATCTTATATATTTTTGTTATGGATGTACAAAGTTATCTTATATATGTCATATTTATGTTTGTTTTCAGTTATTCGGTTACCTAATGATTGTTGTCTTAAATTGAGATAATACGGAAACAAAATATGTTTTGAATATAATACGGAAACAATATATCCCCTGAATATAATACGGAAACAATATTTGAACGAGATAAAATTTTAATCGGAAGAATAATATTTAAAAAGGTAAAATGTTAAAAACATTATAATATTTAATCGATATAATATATTTAAAGAGCCGATTTTTAAAATAGTTGATTTTTAAAAAACAAAACTTTTTTTAAAACCAAAAAAAATTTCAACCACAAAACACATGTTCAAAAACTATCAAAAAAACCATACCAAAACCCACCAAAACACCCCTCATTTCAGCCAAAAAAAAAACCCAAGACTAGACGCCTCGTATAGGTCTGTACCTTTCGTATAGGGTTCCTTAAACTTTGTGCCTGACACCCTCTGAGACCACCTTGAATTCAGTGCTTAGACGCCTCGTATAAGCCTATACGAGGCGTCTAGGGCACAAAAAGTGTGGAAATAGGCGCAGAGGGTGTCCAAATATCTCCAGCCTTAAGTAAACGCTTTCGCATCCTTTTGTTGTTAGTTCTCTATAGATTTTGTTGTAAATATATATTAAACAGTTCTTTGCTGGCCAAAAAAAAAGATATTAGTCAGTTCTAATTAATACTTTTAAGGTTTTACCAAATGCCTATTACTCGTGGTCTAATTGATACGATTTTGGTTTAAATTTACAATGCAGTAACACAAAAGAGATTGGAACTTGATTACCTTTATTGATGACACACAGATATGCTTATATAGCATTATACAAAACAAGAGGACGACAACAACTGACTCTTAAACAGAAATTTAAGATAATTAACCAATAAAATAGAAAACTACTCCCGAAAGACTAGGACTCCTTTTACTGACTTGATAATCTTCCAGTAGACTCTTAACAGTTCCAAATTCAAACGTAATCGAAACACTTTAAATTTTCAACAATTTTCCACAATGGAAAGCCGCATTAAGAAGTGTCACCTTTGAATTAAGAGCGCATTTTATCGCATGTAAAGTGTTTTGTCAGATAACCTTTGAGAGGGTATGGCTACTAATGATTTCTTTTTCTTTGTTACAAATCCAAACTCATCATTAACCTCAAACTCTTCATCTTTAGGCAAGTTCCACTCGAAAGAGTGCAAAAGAGTTGCTAACATATATGTTAACATCTTGTCACCCAAGGGGATTCCCGGACATATTCTTCTTCCTGTTCCAAACGGCAAAAACTTCATATCATTTCCATTGTAATCCCATTTGCTGTTCAAAAACCTCTCCGGTTTGAACTCCAATGGGTTAGTCCAGTTGTTGGGATCGCGGTGGATTGCCCAAACATTCATATGCACCGTTGTATCTTTCGGGATTGTGTAGCCACCCACCTTGCAAGATTCATCTGGGCATCTATGGATCAGGAGGGGAAGTGGTGGGTGTAATCTGAATGTCTCCTTGATCACTGCATCCAAATATGTCAATTTGTGCAAATAGGATTCTTCAACAATATTGTTTATACCAATAACCTCGGTTAATTCATCTTGAACTTTTCTCATTACACCGGGATTATTCAAAATCTCTGCCATAACCCATTCCACCATAGTTGATGTTGTGTCATTTGCGGCAACTATGACGTCCTGTGGAAAATATTCAAAAGAACTGAAAACTGTATTTGTGAATAATAATATATTTTACATGTACCGATAGCTAAACATCAGATTTCTTTATATAGAGAGATTACAATGAAAAAGATAATGACAAAGCTAACTGCTAATGATAATGATAAGAATAAAAACCTGAATAACTATCATGATACTCAGATCAGAGATAAATAATGACTATCAGCAGACTAGAAGATAAATGATAATAATAATAATAATAATAATAATAATAATAATAATAATAAAAATAATAATAATAATAATAATAATAATAATAAAGGATAGTTAACTTGGCTAACACCTGTTTTTATCGAAGATTCCATTTTTAGTAGAACTAGTGATAGAAAGAACAAGGATAATTAAGAAAAAAAACATACCATTAGTTGAGACTTAATTTGGATCATGTCAAATGATACCGGAGTGTCTTTTTGATCTTTAAGCTCTAATAGGATCTGTAGAAAATCCTTCATTCCATCTTCTTCAACCGCCCCATCGATTTTGCTGGAGTTAGCTTTGATTCTTTTTTCAATAATGTTGTCAAACATCTGATCAAGATATTCAAGTTGCCTCTGCATATCTCGCCGCCTTTTTTGTAAATCAAACCATGATAACCATGGAAGAAAATCAGATATGTTTGGTGCTGCCAATAACTTCAAAATTTTGATTGCAACTTCATGAAACCCATCTGCAATATGGCTAGATCCCATCCCTTCATCCGATTTGCTACAACCCCATAATATGCTTGTAACAACGTTAAATTGCGTGCTGTAAGCAATTTCATTAATATTGACCCTTTTCCCAATTTTGGTATAAACTTCATTCAACATCTTTCTCACTTCACGCGTTCTAAAAATCTGAGACGCTTTTAGACATGCGTTGCTCATCACCTGGCTGACTAAAAGCTTACGCATGTTACGCCAGTGTGCTGTTTTGCTGTTGGAAAACCCAATATCAGACCCGCCATAAGTGATCACTGACGCTGCTATTGTTGTGTTGCGGCTAGCAAAGGTCTGGTCCAGGTCATGAGTCACGACCTTTACTAGGTCCATGGAGTTCACCACAACATGAAGTTGACTTCCGAGCTGCAGACTGAAGATGGGACCGTATTTGTGAGACATCTCGGTGAATCCTACATGTAAGTTGGAGCTGAGAAATGGGAGGTAGCCTACAATCGGTAAGCCGGAAGGACCTGGCGGTAAGGAAGTTTTCCCATTTGTTGTATAGGATAACATCCATTTGTACCATAGAAATAATAGTGCCAAAACAGAAATGGTGAGAATTGTGCGAGCAAGCTCGTCTTGCTCGTTGTTAACTTCCCACCACCATGACCAGTAGGTGATCATTTTGTGATAAATATTATAGTTGTTACAAATGTTATGTTAGCAGTCTGCAGCTTCTTATACTTATAGTTGGTTGAGGACATGCCACTAGCATACAGCATGAGTGACGTGTATTTGAAGTTTGGTTATCTTAAAATTTAGATAGAAGATTTGTCTTTGAGCATTCACATTGCTTCTACTTCTTTATATTATAAAACAGCATGAGTGACGTGTATTTGAAGTTTGGTTATCTTAAAATTTTGATAGAAGATTTGTCTTTGAGCATTCACATTGCTTCTACTTCTTTATATTATAAAAAACATAGTTCTAAGTGGTTGTGACTGGAGGCAAGAGAAAATGTTACTGTTCCTTTTATGGTTGTAAAACGACGTCTTCAAGGCAGAGTACTCCCCGAGTAGTCGTTAAAAGGTAGATTGCTGAGACGACTTTCTTCATCTCCACCTAATTACTCGGTTTGTTGTAGGCGATCAGTAGAAAGAGAGAAAGAAATGGGGGAGTGGATGGGGTGGGGCCGGGGGTGTGCAGGTGTGTACAAGGTGGACCCCACTTTATTTTAATATTAGATAATTAATAACATTTCTATTCAGAGCAGTTTAGTAATATCACACTCACCTAATTGAGAAAACAAACCCTTATAGTCATAGACTATTTGAGAAACGAGTGTGCAAAAGGTGGGGACCAAGGCTATAATTTTAGAAAAGTAGGGCCTATAGGTGAAATTTCACCAAAGCACAGGGACTATCCGAGCAGTTTTCTCATTTTCTTAATTTATTATGAAAGTGGTTATGAGTGGATGAAAGAAAAAAGGTAAAGATAAAGATATAAAAAGTATTATTTAATTGAAATAAGAATGAATATAATATTTTTTTTAGTGTAATTAATTATTAGGTATAATATTGTTCTACCAAAAAGTGAAATAGGTGTAAGACCCGTAACTAATCATACATATCATATTTATTAAATTGAGGATTTTACATAAAAAAAAAGGCCAAACATAATTCGAAGTTATTTCATAACTTCAAAAGTATTCAAGAGTATGTTTTTAACATTTAACAATGTTTAGATTAACAAAAGAACTAAACAAGTGCGGAAACTTCGACTTCTAATGTGTTCGGTTCTTGTATGAGCTTGATTCCATCCATTACCGGCATATTAAAGACCTAAATAACATTTAAAAGTCTTAAATGTTAGTAATATAATGATTAATGATAATTTAGTAACATACATTACTCAACAAAACAAAAATATTTTTTTTTTAAATATCCCGTCGTAGGTTACGGTCAGAGGACTGTAGCTTACTGTTCTTCTTATTTACAAACGGACAGAAAGGCTACATCGTAGCCTACGGTCATCGACCGTAGGTTACGGTCCAATCTGCTGGCCTTTTTCATCGACACCGTAGCCTAAGGTCATCGACCGTAGGTTACGGTTTGTCCCTGCTGTTATGTTTTTCTTTGTTTCACTTTTAGCACGAAAACAACCGTAACTTTCAAACCGTTTATCCGTTTAACCTCTCGTTTCTTCCTACATGATCGTAATTCAATCCTTTTTCATTTGAACTCGAAATCCGACATCCAAATTAACAAAATTCCAAACTTATAAGTCTTTCGGCTAAATGTTTATTTACGAATTATTTGACCCGTTTTTGTTTTTATTAAACAAACTCCTTTGATTACATTTGAATCCACATGAACATTATATCTATGAATGTTTCCTATTACCCGGGGTACTATCCACATGATTTATGCATCCGTTATTCGTTATGCGCTTTAATCATTCGACCCGTTCAACCACAAATAGCTGAACTTTATTAGCACAATTTCTATATGTGAAATTGTTTATCTTTTAGTCATAACTCACAATCAGAGTCTTTTGACTTTAAATCCGCGTTCCCATTTCTCGGATTACGCATATATTCAAAATCCTACACATTATCCAGGAATTATATCGAAGTCATTATCCATGCAACCATTCCGGTTTGCACTAAGACTTCATTTTGACCTGTTTGGTTAACATAGCGAAATCCATCGCTTTTATACAACCAAACCTTTATCTTTCAATCATTTTGACCCGTTTGCATATTTTAGTGAAATCCATCACTTTCAAGCAAACAAACTTTTCATAGATTCGTTATTTCGACCCGTTTGAACGTTTTAATGAAATCCATCACTTTCAAACAGTCAATCTTAATACAAATTTCTTATTTTGACCCGTTTGAATGCTTTAGTGAAATCCATCACTTTCAACATTCAAACTTAATCGTTAATCACCTTCATCCATTCGGTTCATTCATACGGAATCCACCGCTTAAGAATAAACCGAATTTCATGATCTTATCTTCATTATTCTAACATATAGCGATACAAAATATTAACAAAATTCTACGAGCATAAAGCCACATACCTTAAAGTTTTTCCTTTAGTCATGCGTTCGCCCCGGTTTGACTCCTCGAAGCTTCGCCCGAGTTGCCTATAATATGCAACCCAATTTTTATTAAAACCTCATTTTTCTATACCCTTGTCATGTGTACTTGCCAAAGTTTCAACCATAAGCTCAAGTCAACATCACTTGATTAATTATCAAAATTGATGTCTCGTTTTAAGCGTTTTATCGAACACCTTGTGTGCATAACTTATAACTAGTTATGTCACTCAAGTTATGGAAATATCTAAAAATATAATCCCTACTTAACAAGTAGACGTGTTCACTATAAACACTTTTATATCAAATTTCTGCTTATTATAAGTTCATACACCCAACATTAACTTCCTAGATTTCATGGGTTCAATCAATTTATCAAAACCCACTTAATCATATATGTGCATTCAACCCTAATTCTCATTCATGGCAATTATTCTAATACCAACAATTAAGGGTTTACTTCTAAGTATGTAATCACTTCACATATAGTTAAAACATCAAGATTTCATATTTGAATTGAAACTTATGATAATCAACTAGTTCCAACACATCATCAAATATCAAAATTCAACATACCTTGAATTACTCTAGCTTAGATGATTAGTTATGCAGTTGATACACTAGCTTGGAACCCGATTTCCCTTTCAATTTGAAGGAAATTATGATTTTAGGTCTTGGTGAGTTTTTCCCCCTTTTCTCCTCTGGCTCCCTGGTCGACCAAACACACCTCAGTGTGTGTTTTTTGTCACACCCTCAAAGTCCACATGCGGAGTACTACCGCAAGGCGTGTGACTGACCAGGATCAAGCCACCAATCATATTGAACAATTATAATAATAGGAAAATAGATTTACAAAACCAATACGATTAGTGATAATTAAAGTTTAAGTCCAAAGCTTTTAGTTCAAAATAACGCTTTAAGATAATAGCGGAAGCATAAATAGAATGGTTCAATCATAAGTTCATGATTCATAATTATTAAAAGAACCCAACACGGTTTAAGGCGACCACTACGCTCCCCAAGCTGCAAGCTCCTAAGCAATCACGGTGTACCTGCAAAGCATGCAGTAGGGTATCAACATAAGGTTGGCGAGTTCACGAGTTATCCAGTTTTAATTCCATAAAACTTATTTAAGTAGTTACGTTACTCATTTACATCATGCCATGGGGAGCTACCCCATCTGTTCAAGCTACTAAACACCATGATCATACCGAAACTATCGCACTTGCGTTGTTGTTGCCCCGTTTGTCAATGTCTATCATCATTGACGGTTGCCTAGGACTATTAGTTCACGCCCGTCCACTCAAGGCACGGTGTGAGGTTAGTGAGACCTAAATAGCGCTATTTAACTAATATCATGTTCACCTGGCCCCGGTGACTAATCGGTATAGTAATGTGGGGACTTATGATAGAGTTTCATTTAGTACACTTGTTGCATCTAATATAAATAGTAAATAACTGAGCGTCTCACACAAGGGGAGAAAAGTTGTTTGTATCCCACACAAGGAGATAGCGTTGTTTGTATCCCACACAAGGAGATAGCGTTTTTCGTTCCGTTTCCCAACCACCGGGAACGCATGCTTTTAGTAAAAGTTGTGAACTTACCTCGGTTTGCTCGACAGGGAATTTACTTGTTTAAACGGTTGGTCAATCACGTCCTATTATGGTTACCATTATTATTAGGTTTGTATACAAATAATCCACGTATATCCTACACGTATCTAACACGTAGCATACAAGTCAAACTGTTACATAACAAAAAAGTATGTGGGCCATAACTAAGCCTAATGTGTGAATAGTAACAGTGCACAGTGCACGGCCCAAATTGCATCTACGTTGCAAATGGGGCCTTAGGCGAAACTGGGAGATCTCGACTCGAAATTAAAAGATCTCGAGTCACAACTTAAAAGGAACTCGAGTCGGAACCTTGAGGTCTCGAGTTACAGATCATTTGTTGAAACCCCATGGTTTCGAGTCAGGTCTCGAGTCGGAACCAGAAAGGTTTCGACTCTCAACCAAGCTGGTTTCGAGTCCCTTAGTGTGTGAAGTCCCATTTCAAGTTATCACTAGAATGATCTCGAGTCACAACCGTACGGGTTTCGACTCGTAATATCAGTCTCTAAGATCCTATCTGATTCATCATAAGCCAATCAAAATCCATTAACATGTATTTTGATTGTACCACTCCTAAATCAGATCAAAGGCAACAATTTCAAATATTTCAAAACCATTCAAACTATTCATCAGGGTTTTCATCATCTATCAGAACAAATCTATCAAAATATTTTCTAATAACACATCCTCATCTAGTCACTATTTCATTCATCAAGTTATGTTATCCAAATTTGCAGGAAGGTTATTGAAGGGGTGTGGTCCCAAAAACCTCGCGCAGGCGCATATGACCATACCACAACCTTATCCCATAACATCTTGAATAAAGACCATGCGCAGCCGCGCACCGATCCTAAACAGGATTTGGGAAGAAACAGTTGAACGACAAAGTAGTATGGACCCCAAAAAACCTTGCGCAGGCACATAAGACCATTCCATAAGCCTCACTTCTGGAACATCTTTAACGAGACCATGCGCGGCTACGCAATGGTCCCAAAACGAGAAAGAAACAGTCTTCGATAAACACGCGCCAGAAGAAGGGAAAGATAAACATTCAACTAACACCCTTGCGTGGGCTCGCGCAAGGGTAAAGCTAGACTTGAAGATAAAATCACAAACATCTCCACGCGCCTGAAATCAAGACTTGGACAAAAGTATCTTTTCTGTTACAATAGAATAGACACGTGGCAAGGGCATAAAGGTTTACAGCTATAGATCTTCTAGAAAACTTTCTAAGGCTCATCGTGCACAACCATTTGGTTACAACTGAAAGATGACGTGGCACAATCCTTGACACTCATCTAAGTCACAACGATGGCATCAACTTGGAGAAGGGTCTACCCAAACCCACTTTCTACGTGGCATCTCCCTATCCGTCGATCACACTCATGATCCGGGTGATTGGATTTGACGTTAATGATCGACGGAAAAGAGAATAACCGCCTAAGGAAAATGCTCTCCGTTAATATCTCCGTCCACCAATTTCCCACCTAAATCCAGCTATAAATAAGGTATTGCAGGTATGATCTCACAACTTTCTTTCCACTTAACTAACTTCATTATTCCTTCTTCATTGAGATCACCATACTTATTCTCACGTCGGAGGGTGGTCACAGAGAGAACCCCCATTCTCCCCGTGGCGAGTCTAACGGCTTTTTGTTTTGCAGTGATCACCGGAGAAGGACTTCAGCCAAACCCCGAATCAGCGAGAGGATTAACCCTTTTATGCAGAGACTAAACCTATGATCTGATTGATTCCGGTCATTCTGATCACTGTTTCTTCATTGGCGCCCACCGATTTTTTTTAGTTTCTATTTTATCTTCTCGTTCGATCCAACTTCCCTTCTGTTTTCTATGGCAGAAGCTACATCACATCATCCACAAGGTCCTCGACCAGAGAACATGGGCAATTTTGCTCATGCTTCCCGTGTCGAGGGAATTATGGAGGAAACATCCGATGATAACAATGTCCAGAACAACGTTAATCAGGGAAATGATCAAGTTATACCAGGAGTACAACCTGAAATTTTGATCAGCTCAATTTTACCCCCTGGTGAAACCCCGATCTCATGGTACGTGAAATCTCAAGGTTCAATAAACGCAGTTTACGCACAGCTCTGTGCACAAGCTGCTCAACCTGCAACACAATCATGTAGATCTGAACCTCAGGTGTGAGCCCCTCTGCACCTCGAGTGTTGCACTACGATGCACCGTCGCACATGTCAGTAGACGATACGGGAGTTTATTTCAGATCTACCACCAAATATAAATCCATTCATTCTGAATCCAGGAGACACGATCACCGTGACGAACAGTATTCTCACAGGCGTCAGTCAGTCCATTCACGTTTGGGCCCGCGTTCTTCTCAGAAGCGATACACCCAAACCGATGAATATGACAGGATGTATCATGAAGATGACAACACAAGCGTTTTCAGTCGATTGCAGAGAGGTCATGCAAGCTACAAGCCAAAAATCCGCGCAGTTTACAATCCATAAGCAGAGTATGATTACAATCTGATTTACCGACCAGCAGAAGCTGCTGAAAATTCAAAGTTCGTCAAAGAGATTGCACTAGCCCCCCTGGAGCGGGAAAAATTACCTTCGAATGTTGGGAAATTCAATGGATTATCAGATCCAGACGTTCACTTGCGCGTGTTCACCAGTGCAGGATTAGTCGGAGGATGGACATTGTCCATGTGATGTCATTTATTTGTCCAAACCTTAATAAGTGCAACACGTCTGTGGTTTGACAATCTACCAGTGGGAAAGTTAACATCATGTGTAGATCTGAAGGAAAAATTTTGGGTCCATTTCAGTCAACATTGCAGATCTATTCAAGACTCTGCAGATGTTATGAACATCTGGAGGAGGGACGATGAAAGCTTAGTAGATTTCATAACAAGGTACAACAAATAATTATTGGAAATCGGCGATGTGCATGAGCACTTAATCCGTGCACAATTCAAGTACGTGGTGAGGTGTGATGATATGATAAAAGTCTTGTCAGGGACTGAAGGCCTACCGAAAAGTTGGGAAAATTGATGGCTGCCGCTAAAGTCTATGCTCAAACAGAGTGCAATCTAAGTTCCAACAGGCCGCCACTACCACAGAACCGCTTGCAGGACATGAGTGGAAACAGTGGTAGGAAATTTAAGAAAAATTAGAAGGACTCAGCTTCAAGCACATATTCATCAGACGACACCCGCGCGACAATCAACAAGCTCACAGATCAAAAAGAAGCCAAACAAGAAAACCGCGAAAGGCAGTGGACGCCTCTCACTAAGACACCGGCGGAAGTACTCAGCACCGAAGATTACCAGTTCAAAACACCATCGCAGATGAAAAACAAAAGTGGGCAAGATCCAAACCTCTATTGTGAATACCACAAAGATACTAGCCACACCACAAACAACTGCATTAGTCTTCGCACGGAAATAGAGAAAGCGCTCAAGAGTGGGGAACTTACCCATCTAGTTCAGAACGTGCGCAAAGAAATCAAGCAAATCACTCATGGAGATGAGGGGCCAAGTAACAAAAAAGATAAACAAGCCTAAGGATCAACGGCAATTCAGCGCGCATAGTTCCTTCATATTTGACAGGTTCCTCAACTTGTCAACTTATGGCGGAAGGACTATTCCGTGCGCAGTAAATTAAGTCCCATTATTTATCCTAAACAACTTTGTAATACATGGCCTCTGCGCCCTATCCAACTCAATACAAAGTTCGTTACATTATCTTTATGTTTATTACAAAATGCATGCAATTTCTTTTGGTAAGCACAAAAACACTATGGTAACCTGATACAAGTCTCATGAACTATAACAACTTTCCCGAAACCCTTAACATATTCCTATAAGTCCTAAAATACACCCCGTATACGAGAAACAGGCCTAATATACCTTTATTTTATCAAAAATCAAATAAAACAAGTTTTATTGAGTTCTCGCGGGGCGCGACACAGATAGGAAAGGCTGTCGCGGGGCGCAATAGCTGGCCACAAGGCGTAACCCTGGGCTGCCACGTGCCCATATCGTGTTGAACCTATACCCTTGATTCGCCAACCCTAGATCCTACCCTATGTCACTCGCGGCCCGCGAAGGCTTAGCCTTCATCTGTCGCAGGGCGCGACAACGTGCCGAATCAGCACTATAAATAGGAGGTTGAGGTTTCAGTTGTTACTCGTTCAATTTTCAATCTCTCTCTCTCTCAAATTCTATATTAATAGAAATTCTGCTCGGGTATAATACCCACTAAAAAGCGAAGCTCTACCTCGTTGTAAGTATTATAACCCCCGGTTACGTATTAGTTACTATGCCTGGTTGATCTAGTGCTCCGTAACGCATGTCGAGGCTCTGCCTGACTCAGTCATTGGAGTTCTGTCTCGGGATGGGGGTATAGCTAATGTAAATTGGTCCCGAAACCCTTAACATATTCCTATAAGTCCTAAAATACACCCCGTATACGAGAAACGGACCTAATATACCTTTATTTTATCAAAAATCGAATAAAACAAGTTTTATTGAGTTCTCGCGGGGCGCGACACAGACAGGAAAGGCTGTCGCGGGGTGCGACAGTTGGCCACCAGGCGTAACCCTGGGCTGCCACGTGTCCATGTCGTGTTGAACCTATACCCTTGACTCGCCAACCCTAGATCCTACCCTATATCGCTCGCGGCCCGTGAAGGCTTAGCCTTCATCTGTCGCAGGGCGCGACAAGGTGCCGAACTAGCACTATAAATAGGAGGTCGAGGTTTCAGTTGTTACTCGTTCAATTTTCAATCTCTCTCTCTCAAATTCTATATTAATAGAAATTCTGCTCGGGTATAATACCCACTTAAAAGCGAAGCTCTGCCTCGTTGTAAGTATTATAACCCCCGGTTACTTATTAGTTAGTCTGCCCGATTGATCTAGTGCTCTGTGACGCATGTCGAGGCTCCGCTTGACTCAGTCGTTGGAGTTCTCTCTCGGGAAGGGGGTATAGCTAATGTAAATTGGGTTATTTTACTAACACGTGTGCATTGTTTAATTTAATGGATTATAACCAGGAAGTCACTGGGAATTATAAAAAACAGCAATGTGAGTACATTCATTTTTTGTAAACCTTTTTTATACAAACCTCAATTGTTTTAAAGTGTAATTTAACAGTGATTGAGTATTTGTAATTCTACAATTACTGTCGGTATGTTGGGGTTTTGTATACATTACTTGTTACTAATACTGAGAATAGTAACATGACCACAAGTCAGGATTGACAGTACCGTGGGTGGTAATTTGATAGATGTAAACAAATGTAATTGCGGATGCCCTCAATACTGTAAAATGATATAAGTGTTTTGATTAAATTGGGATGCACTCACCAGTATTTCCCACTGACAAAATGTTTTAAAACGCGTTTCAGGTAACAAAATGTGAAAGCCAATTAGAAGCCAGTTGGAGAGCACTGAAAGCTTGGAAAAGTGGCTATAAAAGTTACCTAAACAAGAAAGAAGTTTTATTTGAATAAAATAGGGTTTATCCCTATAAATATATTATGAATGGAAACTTGGGTTTTACCCATGTGTTTATTATTTATAAAATGAGGTGTTTTACTCTGATAAAATATTTCCTAACTACGGTCCTGAAGAAAATTTCCGCTGCCAAATTATATAAACACCGATACCACCAGCTCTGAGTAGGCCGCGGCCGCCCGCCTCCCGGGGCAGGGGTCGGGGGTTGCGACATGAACGGTCCGCAGTCACAGGTACCGTGCAAGGTCCACCCCTCCGTTCACACATGAGCTTTATGCCATCTTTATTCGCCTTACCTAAACAAAGTAATTGTAATGCAAAACATTGTGATTCAAACATACCATAAATTCACAAAAGTTACTGCCGTAAGCAAGCGCATTAACAAAAATTAAATGCACAGCAGTGCATCAACATGTTACTAGCGCGGCAGCGCAATCACACCATTGCAAACGGGATTTACATCCCAAACCTATTTCAACTAAAGTGTTCAACAACCACAAAAAAATACAAAGAAAACCTACTCTAGGTCTTCATCATCATCTCCTTCCTCTTGGAACACCTGTTTCAATTGCGCCACAAAATCATCAGCCTGAAGCGCAACAGTGACCAGGTCCATCACAGGAAGGTGTAAGTTGTTGTATTCGGTCTTAGCAGCTGCATGGGCAGCCCCGGTGTCAACTCCATGTGTGGCTGATCTGCTGGTATCCCAATTAAACCTTAATGCATTATTAACATGCTAGTTACATTCTGTATACCCTTGGGCGTATCCATCATTACGCGCAGTAACCAACAGATGAGTAACCGTTTGATCCAAATCAATGGAGTTGAGGACAAAATTTGCAACCTGCGCAATATGACAAATAAGAAGACGTACAAACATATCAAAATATTGCAAGGAATTGACACGCTTTTACTTATAATCCCACGATGCTTCATGCACAGCATATCATCCTTTAAAGGTTCAACCAGACTCTCCGCCGTCACTCGAGCAGTTTCAGAATCCTCCAATTTTCCTTCAGCTTCAGCTAGACGGCAGGAAGTCTCGGCTTTCTCAACCTTTTCACGCTGCAAATCTTTCTTCACAGACTCGAGTTCCGCTTTTACTTGTTCCTGATCAGATAACAAAGAAGTAAGTTCTTCTATCTCCTTATCCCTAAGGGCAAGAGTAGCGTAGGTGTGTACCTCTCTTTGTTCACTCATTTCTCTGTGAGAGCGGGCTTCATCACGTGCCACTTCAGCCGTTGTCTTCTCCTTCTTTAGCTTCTCAATCTCCGCCTTGAGATTGTTAATATTATTCCAAAGGCCCATCTTTTCATTATTATGTTTATCAAAAATTTCTTTCCAACGCTTGCGGACCTTCGCAAGTTGAGCAGCCTCAGCCTCCGCTTTTCGTTTCCAACTTGTAGCATACCATTCCTCAGTTTTTTGATCACTCCCAAATTTGGACCGATCAGCCTCTAGCTTAGCCCTCAACAGGGCAACTTTCGCCTTTTCTTCATCAGCTTCCTTCTTCGACGCCCCAAAAGCAGCCCACTCCTTGTGCATGCTGCGCCATTCGCGCACAATGCGGTGGGTAGTAGACATGGAGCTGGCAGTTTCTTCAAGATAAGCGTGGTATGTTTGATCATGGGAACGCTCCTCTTGAAACTTCACCTCAGCAGGTGGAAAAACGCCTTGTAACCTATCACGGCAAACCTGCCAGTCAGAAAAAGTATCCCCCTGTTTGAGCTTCCATACAGGCGCATGGATCTCAGAAGCTCTCCTCTCTGAATAAGATCTGTAATAATAATCCCCTGGAGTTTCCTCCGGGCGGATGGGAGATTCTTCTTCTTCATGGTAAATAAAGCCCTTATAACCAACGGGGCTTTTCTCAACATCATCTTGGGGAGGAGCGGAAGTAGTGGTGGGAATAGAAATGGTTATCACTGGGTCCTCAATAGACTTCCTTTTCTCAGGCTTGCGCACTTCAGCTACAGGAGACTTAGGCTTGGTAACACCAACATCCATAGCCTCCGTCTCCACAACCTTTTCCGCCTCCGACTCAACTTCAACATTTTCAACCTCAGGAATTTTCACTTCCAGCTTCTCAGCCTCCGTTTCAGTAGCCTTCGTACCTTCCAACTGTCCCTTAATAGGTGCGCAAGGTGGCGAAGGTGGGAGATCATCTTCAAAAGTAGATGACGACTCCGCGCGGACAGAAGGAATCGGCTTTTCTACAAAAGTAATTCATATTAGCAATAAAGTGTTAAGGAAACAATAGTTAAAAAAGGATACTCACCTGGAGAAAGCTTCGCAACGAAGGCATCCAGATTTCCCTTCTTGCCAATTTTCCTCCTGGGCACCTTCCTGGCGGGCTGCGCCGCAGCTTCAACTTCAACCTGCTTCCGTTTCATTGCTTTAGTCCTCACCAGCGGCTCCGGACTTGAATCCAGATCTATGGGTTCATCTGGGTTAGAAGCAGGAATATCCGCAGTATCTTGGGGCTCTGGCTTGGGTTTCTTAACAACTACTGGCGCGAGTCCTCCAATGTGTCAGACACCACTATATAATCACACCAGGGTTCAGAGAAACGGAGCGTACCTTTCTTCTCTTCCCTGACATTCTTGGCCTTTGAAGCTTGTGCTTTTGGCGCATCAACTTTCTTCGGCGCAGCAGTAGCGGCCGGTACACGTTTCTTCTTCTTCTCAGGGCCTATGCCCAAGTTAGTCAGCTCGCCTATGCAAAAGAAATATTGCAATATTACCCTACGCGCAAAGACAGCAAAGCGTAATATTGCAATATTTGATTAAGAAATTAAAACTTACCAGCACCAGCAGACGGTTGCGCCGCCAGATCATCATCTTTAGGGAGCGCAAAATTCTTAATGATCAGATGATACCAAGGGGCTTCATCAGCACCCTTCTGAACGGTCGCCATCATCCTGTTCTCTATCTTGAAAGCCACAGCATAAAGAGCAACAACTGCAGAAGGAAAAATCAACAAACAGTTCTGCAATAACGAAAAAGAATTTCATAAATCACCTTTGTTATCCTCCATGTAAACTGGTATATCATGGCGATCCATCCTCCAATGTAAACTGCAGAAGGTATCTTACTGATATCACAACATATTTAAAGCATATTAACTTGGAAAACCTGTTCGTAACCCATTCGGTTATCCGTTATTGTAAGACCCTAAATCACGTTTGACAAAAGTCGCAGCGGAAATTCGTACCATAAAAATTTCTTTAGTTACAAACACTTTGACACACTTAATCTCATTTTTAGGGTTAATTCTTTCTCAATAAATACATTTATTATACTCATTTACAATAAGAAATCATAAACTGGCTTCACTCAATTACGTACTCGACATTCCCGTACAATCTATCTTGTGACTCGATCCTCGATCTCCAATCCTTGGATATCCTCCTGACTGGTACTACCTGCATTCACCATATATAATTCATAACATTAGTACGCATTAGAAACATACAAAGTATATTCTCGTTACTTATCGTTTCGTTATACTCCTTACATCCCATCTTTTCCATCCTGTCTTACCATCTGTGGTGAGACTTCCTTGCCATTCCTGCATCACACTCATAACTCCAGGTACACGAACAAACATCGTAAACACTTAATCATACCGAAAGACTTACATACATACCCTACTTCATACATATTATCTCTATATATATACATACGTACACACATGCACACATACCTGCTTACATACATACTCACACACATACATGCCAATCTACATGGATACTTACATATACACACATCTACATCATTATATACATATCTACATGTACACATACCAACATCATTAAGTACACACATGACATTATACATATTTACCTACATACAACCCTACGTGCATCATTCCAAACTCATACATGCCTACTCTCATACATACCATCGCATATCCGCTTATTCTTGCTCGCATACTTATAAACATACTCACGGAGGTACATACATGTTTTCATACATTTCTACATACGTGTATAGAGATATACAAACATGCATACATACCTATCTACATGTGCGTTTACCCTAATGGTTATAAAACATAAGTTAAATTAGTCATACGCAACTTAAAACGCGTTTAAACGAGTTCCCAAGCCAAAACGAAGCCTGAAAACAATTTTCGGAGAAACATCACCCGTCGCGTGGCGCGACCCCCCGTCGCGTGGCGCGACGCCCCCAAAATGACAGAATGTTGCTGCTGTTTTGCTGCAGATTTCCAGCACGTCCGCGTTTCACGGAAACGGTCATAACTTCTTCGTTATTGGTCCGTTATACCCGATTCTTTTTCCTACGCATCCGTAATTTAATTCCCCATCTTATGGTGTTAAGATCCGACATCCGGATTAACACAATCCCAGACTTTTAAGTCTTCGGCTTACTACCCTTTTTACCAATAATTGACCCGTTCATAATTCTATCACATAACTTGTTTATTTGACCTTAACTTCATATAAACTGATAATTTCAAGGTCCTTTGTCCTAAAAGATTCATTCCCGGATGCCTTACATCTTATTCAACCCGTTTGCGCTTAAAAGCTTATTTTGACCCGTTAAGGGTAATTGCGCATTAAGACGTTTCTAACTTACAAAACCATACTCCTCACTTTCATACTTGACCGAAACATTACACTAATCGAATAACTTATTTCTAAACTACCTTTACGATCGTTTACCCCAAAATACCCATCAAGGGCATTTTGGTCAACTTTAATCCCATCATTTACGACGAACGTCTTTAACACATATTTGACCTCAAACATCATGTTTAATTAATTACAACACTTTACTACTTACTTGAACTAAGAAGTGATTACGGAAATCACTTACCTTATGCGTCTGTGCTCGTATCCGATCCTTTGCCACCTCTTGACCCGTTAGCCTTTCACGCTTGAATCCGTCTTGACATGATTCCTATACTTTCATGTCACCCATCACATTCTCGTTAGTATACACAATTGTACACGTTAACGATCATATCAACCACATATTTCACATTTGATTCATGTAATTCATCATATAATCACGGATAACTCATATCAACATAACATGTACCATACGACTTCCTACAATCCTACCTTTACGACAACGAGTCAAATCATGTTACTTATACTTAGTTGACTTTCAGAAGTCAACTATTAACCATATTTAACTTATCGACTTATCATCATATACTCGTAACATCATAATTGACCATACGGACAACACTATATACATTTCATCATACACTTGATGTGAGTACTACCTTTTAAGCATAACGTACAACTATTTCATGCACAAATATTCTAAACTCATTCCTAACCCATCAAATCCTACTACTAATCATCATATATCATTTCAAATGAACATTAAACATAACATCATCATATTCCTCCTAATTCATCTAACAATAATTCATCATACCCACGTAATACATCAATCTTTCAACAAGACTTGAACATAGAAGGTGATTCTAGTCATCATCTTCACCCTAACTAACGGGTCTCACTTCTAATCATCAAATTAACCCAAACCGTACGTAACCCGTGTTCTATACGACGATTCTAACCCTTGTACATGATCAATTTCATACTAGCTCACGGATTTGAACATAACCCACTTCACACATGATCACAAATCTTAGATTTAAGACATACCTTACGATCCTCTCGTGAAGGTGATCATTAATCCGTGTTCCTTCTTGAATTTGAGCCTCGATTCACCCTTCGATTTGGTGATTTAGTTGAGTTAGGGTTTTGGAGCTCTTGGAGCTCCTGATCGATCTAGAACACACACGAATGTGTGTTTGTGTGTGTTGTTATTTTCTTTTAATAACTCAACTTTCATTCTATACCATCTAGCCCCTCATGTTTATCATTTAACATACTTGGCACAACTTTCATCATTCTTTAACTAGGTAAAATAGCCTAATTATTTATTTCAGGTTATATTAAATAAGAACCTTTTACGAATATTAACATTCGGATTTTGGGGCGTTACAAGTCTACCACCCTTAAACAAGGTTTCGTCCCCGAAACCTTCTTCATTTCCATTTAACCCTAATTATCTTCTCTACGTCCCATCAACACTACCGCTAGCCCATCACAACGTCTATCTTCTTTCTTAAAGAACCCACTCCGGAGTTCTTATTAGTGTCGCTTTCTATGATAGCGCTAATTTCCAACGCACTACATAGATAATGATTCAATTATCATTCTAATACTCATATATCATATGCATTATATACCTTTTTACTTACTTGCAACCGTCCCAACATCCCATTACTAACATTCCCATTTGTCTATTTCACATTCATAATGTTTTCATCGACTAAACGATCTTGCATCGAAATTTATATATACTCAAATATGTTTAACTTTAACTTAGTACATCATAGTAATGGGTAACTATACGTTCTCAATTCATAAACTATTCATATAATTGGTTTCTTCCTAATAAGTTCATACCTTCTATACTATAACTTCACCCATCATGCTCATTTCCTTGACCGGTTAATGACGGGTCAATGCACCCACTTCTTTAATTTATAATCATATATACACCCTTATGATCCGTTCATAACGAATCTAATACCTTCATCTCATCTTCTTAAGATTACATTCTATACATACATTTTTTTTAACATTTAGTTCTTGTTTTGTTACCACACAAAACTACCATTTCATAGTCATATATACGTACTTAACTTTGATGTTAACCTTATTCTACATTTTCCTACAGTCACTTATACCTTGCATACCTTTACGTTACCTTTAAATCATTTCGTTCTTTTCACATTTCTATTACTTTCACTTCATGTATTACTTAATTTTCATATATAAATGTATCATACTAGTTCATATCTATCCAACATGAGTTAAACATTTTACTAACCTCTTTTTCATTTCCCAACCCACGATCCGCAACCCAGATCGATCATCTTCTCCTTGAGTACTAGCCGTACAGGCCAGGTTTCATTCCTTTGTGTAATGAGCTTCTGCTCGTGCACGTCCTTTCACCAATACAATTGGTTTCATCACATCAATAGTTCTAGCATTATCATCAACAACATCGGCGGTTAGCATATGTCATTCAAACATTCATTACACTAGGTGATTACCCACCTATAACTCTTCTACAACTTCCTACGTACCTGCTATAACGTACCGTACATTCTATTTCTTACATACAATCCTTTCATTCAATTAATCATTTCGCCAACTGAAGTACACGCTCGTACTTCCTTTCATTCATGCTTACTTGCGAAAACCTTATTACATCATTTCAATATTTCTTACTAAGCTTACCATTCCCGCCCATACTCAAGTTATTGTTCGGGTCACAGCCCGTCAACATTCTGACTTCTAAGAGTCAATTACTAGCACATCTAACACGTAACTTATACAAAACTTCGTCTATCATATTATCACCTTTTACTTTATACTTATTTCTATGACCCGTTCGACTCAATCATGGTCAAGCTGTCGACATCTCCTTAGGCGGATTAATTTCCTCTTTTTATATTTTTAAATCCGTCTCGCGGATTCAGACGCATCATTTATGCTTTTTCATTCATTGAATCCGCCTTACGGATTCAAACATTACCTTCATGCCTTTCATCCTTGAATCCTTCTCACGGATTCAAACATATCATTCATGCCTTTCATCCTTGAATCCGTCTCGCGGATTCAAACATTGTATTCATACCTTCCTTCCTTGAATCCGTCTCGCGGGTTCAAACATTGTATTCATATCTTGTTGATCCGTACTTAATTACGGATTCCACATTCTTCATTCTTATCAGGCATGTTTTTCATACTTTCATAGTACTCTCACTTTCCCGAGAGTCTTACTTTCCATTTCACCCACACGCCCGCCTGCTACCCAACTCTGCCGAACCTACCTGTAACAATTATCATGATCTCACGAACGTCATACGTTTCTCGTGTACTGGCCAGGTACACAATCCACGTAGTAGTTTCGTGCCTTCATGTAACTGTCACCTTATGTCCGTAGACTTAGGTTTCGGCGCGTGTATCACTTCCATACTTCATTACTATACATTCATTGTCTTTCATTTTAAAATTCTCCTTTCCTTAATGAGTTTTACTATTTCATATTCCCACATATCGAATTTACGTACCTGGATTCAAATTTGCCTATTTGTCTTATTACCTCTTTGCCTGCCTTAGTATTCATCCTAGACTGCATTCACGGATCATCCTCTTCCAACACTTATGCTTACCTTGCACATACAAAACCGTCAGTTTCTTTATACGTACACATAAGTACATACTTACATTAGCCTTTACCTTTGGATCTTGATCGAGTCTTAGATTGTACGGGTTTCTTACCTCAAGAGCACACAAGTTTGAGTTCAAGTACTTACCTTCTCGTACTTGATTCCCTCAAACCAGGGCTCTGATACCAACTTGTAAGACCCTAAATCACGTTTGACAAAAGTCGCAGCGGAAATTCGTACCATAAAAATTTCTTTAGTTACAAACACTTTGACACACTTAATCTCATTTTTAGGGTTAATTCTTTCTCAATAAATACATTTATTATACTCATTTACAATAAGAAATCATAAACTGGCTTCACTCAATTACGTACTCGACACTCCCGTACAATCTATCTTGTGACTCGATCCTCGATCTCCAATCCTTGGATATCCTCCTGACTGGTACTACCTGCATTCACCATATATAATTCATAACATTAGTACGCATTAGAAACATACAAAGTATATTCTCGTTACTTATCGTTTCGTTATACTCCTTACATCCCAGCTTTTCCATCCTGTCTTACCATCTGTGGTGAGACTTCCTTGCCATTCCTGCATCACACTCATAACTCCAGGTACACGAACAAACATCGTAAACACTTAATCATACCGAAAGACTTACATACATACCCTACTTCATACATATTATCTCTATATATATACATACGTACACACATGCACACATACCTGCTTACATACATACTCACACACATACATGCCAATCTACATGGATACTTACATATACACACATCTACATCATTATATACATATCTACATGTACACATACCAACATCATTAAGTAAACACATGACATTATACATATTTACCTACATACAACCCTACGTGCATCATTCCAAACTCATACATGCCTACTCTCATACATACCATCGCATATCCGCTTATTCTTGCTCGCATACTTATAAACATACTCACGGAGGTACATACATGTTTTCATACATTTCTACATACGTGTATAGAGATATACAAACATGCATACATACCTATCTACATGTGCGTTTACCCTAATGGTTATAAAACATAAGTTAAATTAGTCATACGCAACTTAAAACGCGTTTAAACGAGTTCCCAAGCCAAAACGAAGCCTGAAAACAATTTTCGGAGAAACATCACCCGTCGCGTCGCGCGACCCCCCGTCGCGTGGCGCGACGCCCCCAAAATGACAGAATGTTGCTGTTGTTTTGCTGCAGATTTCCAGCACGTCCGCGTTTCACGGAAACGGTCATAACTTCTTCGTTATTGGTCCGTTATACCCGATTCTTTTTCCTACGCATCCGTAATTTAATTCCCCATCTTATGGTGTTAAGATCCGACATCCGGATTAACACAATCCCAGACTTTTAAGTCTTCGGCTTACTACCCTTTTTACCAATAATTGACCCGTTCATAATTCTATCACATAACTTGTTTATTTGACCTTAACTTCATATAAACTGATAATTTCAAGGTCCTTTGTCCTAAAAGATTCATTCCCGGATGCCTTACATCTTATTCAACCCGTTTGCGCTTAAAAGCTTATTTTGACTCGTTAAGGGTAATTGCGCATTAAGACGTTTCTAACTTACAAAACCATACTCCTCACTTTCATAATTGACCGAAACATTACACTAATCGAATAACTTATTTCTAAACTACCTTTACGATCGTTTACCCCAAAATACCCATCAAGGGCATTTTGGTCAACTTTAATCCCATCATTTACGACGAACGTCTTTAACACATATTTGACCTCAAACATCATGTTTAATTAATTACAACACTTTACTACTTACTTGAACTAAGAAGTGATTACGGAAATCACTTACCATATGCGTCCGTGCTCGTATCCGATCCTTTGCCACCTCTTGACCCGTTAGCCTTTCACGCTTGAATCCGTCTTGACATGATTCCTATACTTTCATGTCACCCATCACATTCTCGTTAGTATACACAATTGTACACGTTAACGATCATATCAACCACATATTTCACATTTGATTCATGTAATTCATCATATAATCATGGATAACTCATATCAACATAACATGTACCATACGACTTCCTACAATCCTACCTTTACGACAACGAGTCAAATCATGTTACTTATACTTAGTTGACTTTCAGAAGTCAACTATTAACCATATTTAACTTATCGACTTATCATCATATACTCGTAACATTATAATTGACCATACGGACAACACTATATACATTTTATCATACACTTGATGTGAGTACTACCTTTTAAGCATAACGTACAACTATTTCATGCACAAATATTCTAAACTCATTCCTAACCCATCAAATCCTACTACTAATCATCATATATCATTTCAAATGAACATTAAACATAACATCATCATATTCCTCCTAATTCATCTAACAATAATTCATCATACCCACGTAATACATCAATCTTTCAACAAGACTTGAACATAGAAGGTGATTCTAGTCATCATCTTCACCCTAACTAACGGGTCTCACTTCTAATCATCAAATTAACCCAAACCGTACGTAACCCGTGTTCTATACGACGATTCTAACCCTTGTTCATGATCAATTTCATACTAGCTCACGGATTTGAACATAACCCACTTCACACATGATCACAAATCTTAGATTTAAGACATACCTTACGATCCTCTCGTGAAGGTGATCATTAATCCGTGTTCCTTCTTGAATTTGAGCCTCGATTCACCCTTCGATTTGGTGATTTAGTTGAGTTAGGGTTTTGGAGCTCTTGGAGCTCCTGATCGATCTAGAACACACACGAATGTGTGTTTGTGTGTGTTGTTATTTTCTTTTAATAACTCAACTTTCATTCTATACCATCTAGCCCCTCATGTTTATCATTTAACATACTTGGCACAACTTTCATCATTCTTTAACTAGGTAAAATAGCCTAATTATTTATTTCAGGTTATATTAAATAAGAACCTTTTATGAATATTAACATTCGGATTTTGGGGCGTTACAGTTATGCGTTATTCGTGTTCGGTTCGGTTAATGTAACTAGTTTGCATAAATTAGCTGAAACAGATCAAACCTTATCATTTTTATCTCAAAATCTAGAATGTGTTTAGTTTACCCATATTATACAAGTCTTCAAACTTGTCGAGACTAAATCACATTCTAATCCGGTTTTCGCTTAATCATGCGTTCGAACCGTATCTTCCTTAAAACTAACCGGACTAAGTTTAGGCTTAATTAAAGACCCGTTAGGATTCTAATAGGTTATTATAAACCTTCGTTCCAGAATAGGAGACCCGGTAAAAGCTACGTGCACTTGCTTGTTGTGATTATTACTTGCAAAGGTAAATACTTTTAACTTATTTTCCCTTATACGGGCTTGGGGTACGGTATATAAAATACCGCTTGGTCGGGCATTGAATCTTTAATCGTATGATGGTTAATTCATTGAAATGACCCATTTAAAATGTTTTGTTTGCTTAAAGCCTTTGGGGGGTTAATGACCATGTCCCGGATATCCTTGGCATCATTTTACGAAATGGCCACGACCTTAGCACGCGGGTGTAGGCGTACACACGCTAGTGCATGTATAAATAATAAGGTATAACCGCCGGTTTCGGGAATAACCCGCCGCGGGACTATACCATGTGGTGTGTCTATTAATCTTTAACCCGGCGTCAATCCGGGCTACTGAACGTATAACGAACATGTAATTCTTTTACAAGTTTATATATAAATAATTATCCCAAGTTATAAAATATTTTGTGCCACGTGCATTCAAATCAATTTTATTAAACCCTTTTCAAAATGAGTCAGTTAATTGTATTTACCAGTGTAAACTGACGTATTTTCCCAAAAAGGTTAAGTGCAGGTACTACTCGAACTAGGCTGGCTTTCTCTTAGCGTCCACAATAAGTCTCGCAAGCTTGGATGTCATAAAACTGTTGAACAATGTTTCCTTTTATTTTTGATCCACCTGTGGATCTGTTTCAACTACTTGTGATTCTTAATATTACAATTTATTAAAGTTGAAATGATTCTATCTTTTGCTTCCGCTGTGCATTTAAATATTGTGTTGTTTGACTATGATGATATCAACCACGTCACGATACTCCCCACCGGGCCCACCGGTAATACGTGGAAATATCAGGGTGTGACAGGTTGGTATCAGAGCCAACACTGAGTGAATTAAACACTAGCCTTTTGTGTTTAATCTCAGTTACACAGTTGCACATTCCTAAATTTTCGAGTCTAGATAAGGAACTTAGGACTAATCCAAATTGTTTTTAATTCTAACTTTGTCCTTTATTCTTCTTTGTTGCTTTCTTTCATTTGTTTGACAGGAAATATGCCACCGAGGTTCCGAAAAGGAGGACGAGGCAAGGGGCCAATCCACGCCCCCAACGACCACGAAGCCGGGCCTTCACACCGGCACACTCCTTCTGCTACCATGAGTGCCGGTCCTCAAGGAGACTGGAGGAACTACTCAGAGCCCGCTAGAAGATCTGCCTCGTATAGCTCAACGCCTCCTTATCGTCACTCCTTTGGACCGCAATCAGAGAATGGACCCGAAGACTCACTCCACTCCTACTTGTCGTTGCAGCGATCCATGTCGCACCATTCCTTTGGCGACCCCACTCCTGTCTTCCAAGGCCGGTTCAACCCGGCAAACTACATCGAAGAACCCGTGGGTTTTAACCCATTGGGCCCTGAAGACCATTTCCCCGAAGCTCAGGGAATGGATATAGATGAAGACACGGATCCTGTTGAACCACCTTCTGGGACACCTACTCACCCCATCGAGATTTCAGATGGGTCATCCTTCCATGGATCACCTTATCGTGGCCCCGACAGCTACCAGGTGAGATTTAACCAGTATGAATGGTACTTTACACCCTCTCACCATTCATCGCCTCACGAGCAGCAGCAGCAGGATCCCTCCGAGGATTCGCATTTCGTGGCAGTCACGCCACCGCCACCACTGCCGCCAGTACAGCTAGCACCTCCAGAACCACCGAGGCACAGAAGAACAGGCGCACGAATGTCCGTGCGAGAAAGGGGTTTTCACTTTAGCACACCCCAACACTCAAGTGGCAGTCACTATCCGCCACTGCATGAAGACCCACAAATGGGTGGGCCTTCAAACCCAGTTTCAGAGGTGAATTTTGCACCAGTTGCACCACCACCGCCACCATCGGGATTTGGTAACCCGATTCCTACATACGCCGGTTCAACGGCGTACAATCCGTTTGAGCAGCCGGCTCATACTCAGTATAACTATGCTGAAGCCGACCCGTACCTTGTGGCGGCAAACTACAACGCCCTTCATCCTGAAGGACCATATGGAGCTCCCTGGGGAATGGGATATCCAATTCATGGGTATCAAATACCTGCTCGACCACCGATTCAGCAACAGCCGCAGCCACCACGGTTTTCCCCGCCAGAACAGGACGAAATCCTCCAAAGACTAAGTCGGGTGGAACACGAATTTCGAGAAGAACGTAGGAACAACCGGGGATTCCTCAAAGGCCTAGCAAGCTTACTAAAAGGAAAGAAGAAGAAGGATCACTGAATCCCTATATGTATTGTTGTATTTCCTTATTTCAATCAAGTCCCTACGTGGACATTTATCTATGTACTTAGTCCCTACGTGGACTTGTCTTTCTTTAGTCCCTGCGTGGACTTGTCTTTTAGTCCCTGCGTGGACACCTATCTTAGTAATCAGTCCCTGCGAGGACTTGTATGTACAGTTTAGCCCCTGCGTGGGCAAGTTATTTCTGTTAAAAGTCCCGTTTAGGGCAATGTGTACTCCTTTCGATGTTTAATGGAATGTAAAATATAAAAATTTCATTTTTGTCATTTTTATGCATAAATATATTATACATGAAAAAAAATCCTTCCTCTTAAAATAATCTGCCTATTTAAACATGAAATAAGAATCTTAAAGGTATAACCTAGCCTGCATGTTATTATAAGACTTTGCCAAGATGGTAAGACCTGTTTAAAAAGATTCAAATCCCTGTTAACATCTGAAAACATGTTAACACTCCTGGCAGACGTGATTCGTTAAAATCACACACCTCATTCTTATAATAGGATTCTTCAAAAGATTCCTATCCTAACCTGATGATCTATAAATCATGGGTTTAAATCATCATTTAAGATGATCACATATTAAATGTCCATTGGTAATGTAGTGCCTACGGGCCATAATAAATGTCAAATAAGACAAAAGACAGTTGTAGTCTACGACTCCCTGTCAGAAAAAGGTAAAGAACTATGTTCAAACCTTAATGCCTTGATTCTCTGAAATCATGGCTTATGATTTAAAATGTCCTTACGACTAGGCCTTTTGTGCCACTTATGATGCTGTTATTGTTTTATAATTAGGATAAATTATAATAAAAATCCTAAATAAATATGATTAACGAATTAACCAAATATGGTCTATGTTTACCATGGTTAATGAATTGCCATAAAAGACAATTCCATAATAAACTCCCAAATAAATTATTGTCAATATCTTATGTAACAGTTCAAACTACATGGCTGACTCGGATGAGATCAACAGTCACCCAAGGGAGAATCATGATAATACCCGAATTAACATAGCGGGTGCAGAGCTCCAAGCATTAATCGACAATGCTGTTACAAGAGCCTTGGATAGGCAGTATAGTGAGTCGAGCGGTACTCGAAGCAGAACCCAATCAGTACCCCATTCAAAGTCTAAGACTCGTTCAGAGGCTCACAGCAAGCCACCCTCCAAGAAAGAAGAGCCAAAGAAAGACGATGACGATCATCACTCTTCAAATCAGCTAAGTGTCCCATCAAAGAAGATCGAGCTTAAGCAAGAACCGCGTGGTAAGTCATGCACATATAAGTATTTCGTCTCATGCAAACCGAGAGACTTTACTGGGGAAAAAGGAGCTGTTGACTGCATGACGTGGTTAGACGAAATGGACACTGTGGTTGATATCAGCGGGTGCGCTGATAAGGATGTGGTGAAGTTCGTATCTCAGTCATTCAAGGGCGAGGCATTAGCTTGGTGGAGGTCATTAATCCAAGCCACCGGAAAAATCCCACTGTACAGTATGTCATAGGATCAGTTTATGACGTTGATTAAGGAAAACTACTGCCCTCAGCATGAGGTTGAAAAGATTGAAGCTAATTTCTTGTCACTGGTTATGAGAAATCTAGATTGTCAAGCCTACCTTACAAGCTTCAACACCATGTCAAGGTTGGTTCCTTATCTTGTGACACCGGAACCCAAGAGGATAGCTCGATTCATCGGGGGTTTAGCCCTAGAGGTTAAGGCCAGTGTGAAAGCCTCCAGACCAGCTACCTTCCGGTATGCAGCTGATATAGCATTATCTCTTACTCTGGACGTGGTCAGGCAGAGATCGCTGAGAAACACTGATGCTGAGAAAAGGAAGCGTGAGGATGACAACTCACGGCGATCGGATAAGAGACATAAGGGAAACAATGACCACAAAAAGGGTTCTGGATCTAAGAAAGATGGTCATTAGTCGGGTGAAAACCCCAAATGTAAAATCTGCAAGAAACAGCACTTCGGGAAATGCAGATATAAATCGAAATCCCAGTCTCAGCCAAGGGCGTGTGGGATTTGCAAGTCTTCTGATCACAAGACCGTAGACTGTAAGAAAATCAAGGATGCTACGTGCTATAGCTGCAATGAAAAAGGGCACATTAAGTCGAACTGCCCAAAATATGCCAAGAAACCAGAAGAAAGTAAGAAGACCAACGCTAGGGTCTTCAGGATGGATGCAAAGGAAGCTGTTCAGGATGACAATGTGATCACAGGTACCTTCCTCATAAATGATGTTTATGCAAGAGTGCTATTTGATTCAGGAGCTGATAAATCATTTGTAGATAATAAGTTTTGTAAGTTGCTGAATTTACCTGTTAAAACCCTAAGTGTGAAATATGAAGTGGAATTAGCTGATGGTACCTTAGAAACCGCCTCAACCGTGTTAGATTGATGTTTCATATCCATTAGGAACCACTCTTTTCCGTTATCCTTATTTCCTTTGAAGTTAGCCGGTTTCGATATAGTAATAGGCATGGATTGGTTGTCTCGCAACCAAGCCCAGATCGTTTGTGCAAAGAAGCAAGTAGTTGTCAGAACTCCTCATGGCGAGCCTCTGACAATTCAAGGAGATACTAAGTATGGAATGCCTGAGCAAGTGTCCATGCTCAAGGCATCAAGGTGTTTGACGAAGGGGTGTGTTATCTACATGGCGCAAGTAACTATTGATAAACCAAAGCCTAAGATCGAAGACATACCCATTGTCTCTGCATATCCAGAAGTATTCCCTGAAGAACTACCTGGTTTACCCCCAGATAGACAAGTGGAGTTCAAGATCGATATCATTCCAGCTGCGGCACCAGTTGCAAGAGCACCTTACAGATTGGCACCAACGGAGATGAAAGAGTTGAGAACTCAACTGGATGATTTGCTAGCCAAAGGGTTTATTAGACCTAGCTCATCTCCTTGGGGAGCACCAATCTTGTTTGTCAAGAAGAAGGACGGGTCGATGCGTCTGTGCATCGATTATCGAGAGCTTAACAAGGTTACTATTAAGAATCGGTATCCATTGCCCAGGATCAACGACTTGTTCGATCAGCTTCAAGGAGCAAGTTACTTTTCCAAGATTGACTTAAGGTCAGGATATCATCAACTGAAGGTTAAGGATGAAGATGTACATAAGACTGCATTTAGGACTCGTTATGGTCACTACGAGTTCTTAGTGATGCCTTTTGGACTCACTAATGCACCAGCCCCATTCATGGATCTCATGAACCGCGTCTGCAAGCCTTACATGGATAAATTTGTCATCGTCTTCATCGATGATATTCTTATCTACTCGAAGAATCAAGGTGACCACGAGAGGCACCTCCATTGCATTCTGAAACTACTTCTTCGAGAGAAGCTCTACGCCAAATTCTCTAAGTGTGAATTTTGGCTTCGTGAAGTCCAATTTCTTTGACATGTGGTTAGTGAACGAGGAATCCAGGTAGATCCCGCTAAGGTTGAAGCTGTCATGAATTGGCAAGAGCCGAAGACGCCCACAGAGATTCGCAGCTTCTTGGGATTGGCAGGATATTACAGGCGTTTTATTGAAAAATTTTCAAGGATTGCTGCACCCCTAACTTCCTTGAAAAGGAAGAATATTAAGTTCAACTGGGGACCCAAGCAACAAGAATCCTTTGATATCCTTAAGCAGAAGCTAAGCAATGCACCAGTGTTGACATTGCCTGAAGGGATTGAAGAATTTGTAGTATATTGTGATGCATCGCACACCGGAATGGGCTGTGTGCTTATGCAGAAAGGCAAAGTTATTGCCTATGCTTCATGTCAGTTAAAGGTGCATGAGAAGAATTACACCACCCATGACTTGGAACTGGGTGCCGTTGTATTTGCACTAAAACTGTGGAGACATTACTTGTATGGAACCAAGTGTGTGATCTATTCTGATCACAAGAGCCTTCAACACTTGTTTAATCAGAAGGATTTAAACATGAGACAACGACGTTGGATGGAAACTTTGAATGACTTTGAATGTGAGATAAGATACCATCCAGGCAAGGCAAACGTGGTTGCTGATGCCTTAAGCAGGAAGGAAAGAGTGAAACCTATAAGAATCAATGCCAAGAGCATTGAGATAAAGAATAGTTTGAATGAAAGGTTGTTAGCTGCACAGAAGGAAGCTGTGTTGGAAGCTAACTATCCTGATGAAAAGCTAGGAGTAACGGAAGAACAGTTATCCTGCGGCAAGGATGGAATTTTGAGGTTAAACGGACGAATATGGGTTCCAGTTTATGGAGGACTTCCAGATGTTATCCTCCAGGAAGCCCACAGTTCTAAATATTCCGTTCATCCTGGAGCTGACAAGATGTACCAGGATCTGAAAGCAAATTTCTGGTGGATAGGCTTGAAAAAGTCTATAGCTGCCTATGTAGCTAAATGTCTGACGTGTGCGCAAGTCAAAGCCGAACATCAGAAGCCGTCAGGTTTGCTGCAACAGCCTGAACTTCCCACCAAGAAGTGGGAAATGGTGACGATGGATTTCATCACCAAGTTGCCAAAGACTAAGAAAGGAAATGATACTATATGGGTGATAGTGGATAGACTGACTAAGTCAGCACATTTCCTACCCATTAAGGAGACTTATAGCTTCGACATGTTAGCCCAATTGTACGTAGACAAGATTGTATCTCTGCATGGCATACCAGTGTCTATTATCTCTGACAGAGATACCAGATACACATCGCATTTTTGGAAAAGTTTCCAACAATCTTTGGGCACGCGCTTAAATTTTAGTACGGCTTACCATCCTCAGACGGACGGGCAGAGTGAGCGTACAATCCAAACTTTGGAAGACATGCTTCGTGCATGTGTGATTGATTTAGGTGGTAGTTGGGATAACCACCTGCCATTGATCGAGTTCTCCTATAACAATAGCTACCATACGAGCATTAAGGCTGCACCTTTCGAGGCTTTATATGGTAGGTGTAACAATCCTCACATAACCCGACATCCTAATATACTTTAGAATGTCCCAATATGTCTTTAATTACACTCCGTATGTGAAAACCGAGCCCGAAATACGTTATAGTATTTAAAATAAATTAAAAACAAGAAATAGTAAGTTGAGGCGGGCCGCGTAAGATCCTACCCCAACTTCACGCGGGCGGTATCAAGGTTCAGAATTGATTTTGTTGATTTCATTAAGTTCATGCGGGCCGCGTAAACCACACATTAAGTTGACGCGGGCCGCGAGTGTCCTGAATGGTGGCGCAGCCCTGGGCCGCCACGTGGCCCAACACCCGGACAAGCTAGTTGATGACCCAGCTAAGCTACGCAGTTGACCGGAGTCAACGCGGGCCGCGTAGCTCTATGGCTACTCTTACGCGAGCCGCGTGAGAGTCGAGATCAGCACCTATAAATAGATGGCATCGGATCTCAGTCGAACTCGTTCAATTTTCATTTCTCAATCTCACTTTCTGATATAGGCTTATTATACGCGGGTATTATATCCCCCTAATAACGAAGTTCTGCTCCGTTGTAAGTATTATAACCCCTGGAGACGTATTAGATACTCTGCCCGATTGATCTAGGGTTCCGTAACGGCTGTCGTGGTTCTGCCCGACGTAGTCGTTGGAATTCCATCTCGGGGAGGGTATTGCTAATGTTAAATTGGGTTATTGTACTAACACGTGTGCTTTTGTGTAAATTATAGATTATTCCCAGGAAATCCTTACTGAAAACCCTAAAACAGCAATGTGAGTTGATCCACTTTTTGTAAACCTTTTTAATTGTTTTTACAAAACCTTAAATATCTTTCCATGCGAATAACAGTTATTGAGTATTTGTAAGAATACAATTACAGTCGGTAAATTTGGGGTTTTGTATACAAAAATTTGTTACCACCTGGTAAAGGAGTAACATGACCATAAGTCGGAATGACAGTACCGTGTGGTGGTAATTGATATAACTTGGAAACAAATGTAATTGCGGATGCGCCCTCAATACTGTGCACTGTGACTTTTTATTTAACTTGATTAAACTGGGATTCACTCACTAGTATTTCCCACTGACAAATGTTTTTAAAACGCGTTTCAGGTAACAAAATGTGAAAGCCAAATAGAAGCCAGCTGGACAGCACTGAAGGCTTGGAAAAGTGGCAATAAAGTTACCTAAAATAAAATAGATGTTTCTATCAAATAAAATAGGATTTATTCCTATGAAAACGTGTGTACTATGAACTTGGGTTTTATCCCATTTATTTAAAAGTTATGAAAAGGGTGGTATTCTACTCTGATTAAATATTTCCTAACTACGGTCCTGATGAAAATTTCCGCTGCCAAATTAGACAAATACCACGATACCACCGAAACTGGCTCGCGGCCGCCCGTCCCCGGGAATTAGGGATCGGGGGTTGCGACAGAAGGTGGTATCAGAGCTAAGCCACTGATTCAGCCACAGAGGTGTTCTGCTGACATCAAATTGCAAAGTGTTAGGAAATAAATTACGGAAATACGTGCATAACTGTAATTATTTGTTATGTGTTATTTGACTATCTGTTAGTTTACAGTATGAGCGACCAAGGACCATCTGACGCGTATCGTCAATTGTCTGATTCGCCTAGGAGCGAAGGCACCTCCTCTTCTCAGCCTGCCCTCTCTGGGTACTCTGCTGACACGGAAGAACGAATCTTTGTGTTTAAGGCTCAATCCGAGGAACCATTTCCTCAAAAGAAAAGGGGATTGTTCAGTCGAGGGGCGCATGAGCGTAGAAAACGTATGAAAAAGTTACAGGAACAGAGGGTATTAGCAGCAGCCAAGAGAGAAACCGATGCTTATGCCCAGGATATGATAAATAGGGGTATAGCCAACATCCACATATTAGCCACCACTGCAGCTGACCCTAACCTAGAGCAAATAATAGCACCCCAACCACAATTGCCTGACCAACCCATGGAGCTAGAAAACCCTGAAAACCAAGTAGAGATGCGTGACTTCAATCCGGAGGAAATACCAAGGCTAGCAGTACCAAACCCTCTAGACCCAAATTATGACCCCTGGTGGGACAATAATAGGGACTATGTGCCACATTACCAAATGCACGAAGACATGCCTATGCCAACTCTAGGAGACTACCCAGGTATGGACCCTTTAGATCCCTATTACCATGATGAATACATTAGGGAAATTTTAGAAGATCCTTACCATCTCCGAACTCATACACCTCCATATCAGGAACCCGCACCCCAGATTCCAAACCCAGTCCTAGAACCTGCACCCCCAATGAGTGCAGAAAACGTCCAAGAACTTAGGACTTTCGGTGAGGAAATTTTAGAAAGCAGTGAGAGAATGTGACAGGTGGGAGAGCGTCTCGTCTGGAAGTATGACGAACGCAATATGGATTTCTGGATGAATCCATATCAGTAAATGTGTGAAGGGAAGAAACGGTAGTATTAATAATAATATAATAATATCATAAAATAAAAAAATAAAATATGTGTGTACGGATGCCTACTATTATTAGTGTAATTTTCTTTCAGTTGGTATTGTAATTTTATTTCAGTACTAGTGTGTAATAGACGCATAGTATATGAATAGAGTAAGTCGCAATGATCAACGCTTTTGGTTAAATTGCGTGTCATGTGATTGACTATATTAAACATTATTTTGTGATATTAATACGGGATAAATGTTTAAAATTCAGATGGCCGACGAAGGACATCAAGATAACCTGAATAACGATAACCAGAGTAACATTAACGTGGTTAATGAGAATCCAAGCGACAATAACCATGGAAACCAAATGGATAATAGTGTTGTTCAACATATAGTGGCACAAGGAATCATAGATGCAATGCCATTTATTATTCAAACTATTCAAGAAGCGAATAATAAAAGTAAGCATAGCAGTAAGCGACCCATCGAACCTGAAAACAGTGTGAACAATGGACCTGTACTTCAAATGCCCGTTCCCAAAAGAAGAAGAACCATGCCTTACGGTTGTTCTTACAAGGAATTCTGGTCCTGCAAACCAATAGAATTCTCGGGCAATGAAGAACCTATTGCAGCCCTACGCTGGATAGAAAAGACTGAGGCTGTTCTGAAAATAAGTAAATGTGCGGAAGAAGACAAGATAATGTTTGTTTCCAATCTATTTAAGAATTCAGACTTAGAATGGTGGAACACTATCCTCCAGTCTAGAGGAAGTGATAAGGTTTATAATATGGAATGGGAAGAATTTAGGAATATGGTGGAAAGGAAATTCTGCCCTCCTAATGAAAAAGAGCAAATAGCAAACAAATTCCCAAATCTTAGGATGAATGGAGTGGATAGTAAGGGGTACACTACTACATTCTTTGAATATGCTAGGATAGTACCAACCCTTGCATCACCCGAACCAGTATTAATCTCCCGTTACATTTGGGGATTAATTGGAGAAATTTGACATGTAGTCAAGGCAGCTAGACCCCAAACCATAGAAGAAGCTGTAGAACTAGCAAATACCTTGACAGATGAATTAGTCCGTACCCGAGACGAAGATCAAAGAAGGAACCTAACCCAGAAGCTCACACAAGAATTTCGTTCTGGAAATTCTAATCGTGGGAGAAATATAGGTTCTACCTCTGCACCATACTGCAGGATCTGCAAGAAGAAGCATTCTGGAAAATGCTTCACTTACTGCAATTTCTGCAAAGCACTAGGACATAAGGAAGAGACCTGCAGAAGGAAACGAACAAATGGACTATGCTTCAACTGTAGAGAAAAAGGTCCTATCAAGCCAAACTGTCCAAAACTGGCTCCAGCTGCGAACAACAAGAACACTAAAAATGCTAGAGCATTTGTTCTAACTGCAGAAGAAACCAAGATGATCCCAGACGTTATAGCTGGTACGTTTTTAGTTAATGATGTATTTGCTAAAGTATTATTTGACTCTGGTGCGAACCAAAGTTTTATTAATACTTCGTTTTGCAAAATTCTAAATCAGTCATTAACTAAACTACCACAAGAATGTCTAGTAGAGACAGCTAATGGAGAAACTATTAGGATTTCTGAAATCTTGCAGGAAGCAAGAATAGAAATTTTAAACCAAACATTTAAGGCAAACTTATCCAATGAATCTGGCAGGATTTGATGTTGTTTTAGGAATGGATTGGTTAATAGCCAATAAAGCTAGTATTTTATGTGATCAAAAGTCAATTCAAGTAAATTCACCTAAAGGTAAAACGATCACAATTAAAGGAAATAAGCCGTTTAGATCCACAAAATTTATCTCTGTGATGAAAACTGCAAGTTCTATAAGAAAAGGTTCTATAGTGTATTTGATTTCTATAATCACTAACACTAAAGGAAAAGAACTAAAAGACATTCCAGTAGTGTCTCAGTTTTCAGATGTCTTTCTAGAAGAATTACCAGGACTACCTCCAGACAGAGAAGTTGAATTCCGAATTCACCTGCTACCAGGAACAGCACCAATTGCCAAAGCACCTTACCGTTTGGCACCCGCCGAAATGCAGGAACTGAAGAAACAACTAGATGAATTGCTAGAAAAGGGATTCATACAACCAAGCTCATCGCCATGGGGAGCGCCAATCTTATTTGTTAAAAAGAAGGACGGATCAATGCGTATGTGCATTGACTACCGTGAATTAAACAAGGTTATGATTAAGAATCGGTACCTATTACTGAGAATCAATGATCTGTTTGATCAACTGCAAGGAGCTCGATTTTTCTCAAAAATCAATTTAAGGTCAGGATATCATCAATTAAAGGTACAGGAAGAGGATGTTAGGATCGGAGGCTCTCATGATTGTGCTTGTTTGTGTAAATTGAACAGTCAATGAGTATGAAAACATGTTAAGTGCAGCGGAAATGAACAACAAACTTTATAAACACAATCAAAGAGGAAAATAGTTTGATAAACACATGATTTGCATAAATCGAAAGATTACAAAGTCAATCAAACGATTACAAAGCATGCTTACAAGTTAAGCTCCCCCTCAGCCTGATACCCCAAGGATGGTTGCACACAAGATGAAAGGATTGGACTAGAGGAGAAGAACTCGCTCAGTCAATCAAATGTAACAGTACAGGGTACTGTTACATTTATAGGCAAACCAAACCACTTGTGTACCTCAGCTGACGTCACCATGAAAGCGACGTCTAACAGCCTAACAACTTGTATCTACTGTCCTTTTACAAACACTGCTATACCTAACCACTGACTATACATAAACAGATAATTCACTAAACAGATGCTCTCTCTTTATATCAGTGCTTTCCTCAAGGTTGATCAGTCCTTGATTGGGCAGAGCTTTGTTATCAGCAGTTTGTACCAGCAGTGCTTAGTGTCCAGCAGTCTTCTAAGCTTCATCAGTAGTTTTGCAGAACAGCAGCAGTTGTATCCAGTCAGTGGATGCAAGACCATCAGTTGTTATAAATCACTTTCAAGGGAGAAGCTTAATGTAAACCGCTGCTTATTGAGGATCCACTGTTGTGACCAGGTTTTGGCTTTACATTATCTGTTCCTCTGGTAGGGTTCAATCCCAACAATCTCCCCCTGGAACAGATAATGCCAAAACCTGTCATTATTCTGGATCTTTATCCCTCATCAAAAGTTCCTTTGCTTCTCTTTTAAAATCTGCTTCAAAGTCTCTGGAACTTATATCATCTTCATCCCTACACAGTGTAAGTTCAAGGAGATCCTGCAAATCTTGAACACTAAGGCCTAGTGCTTCTTTCCTTGATATATACTTCACGTCTCCATTGGATCTGACCAGAGTCAATACATGGGTCTTTTGATCAGAGAGCCACTTTAGTACTTTTAAACCCAATGGATTTCGTGGGAGAGATTTATTTGAAGATGAGCTTTGAGATATTGGCCTTGAGAAAACTTGCAGACTTTCAGACATTCTTTTGAAAGCCATTTCTATGACATCATTTGCTGCAGTTATATCTTCTGCAGTTTCTCGTTCAATCAGCTCCTGCCTTTCAATGTCTGTCGAAGTGTCTGATGGTGCAGGTTTGGTTAACATCCCTTTTAAAAGGTTTTGAAGTTTTTCTGAGCTCTCTTCTTTTAGACCCATTTTCATGATGGATTCTTTGAAGTACTCAACTTCTTTTTCTTTTACCTCTTCACTGGTCAGCTGTTCTCCTTCTTCTTGGTTTGTCACAAAAGTAGACCGGAACAGTGTTTTGAGGTTTTCTATCTGCTGTTCAAGCTTCAATCTTTGTTCATGTTTCTTTTAGGTGCTTGAAACAGTTATCTTTCTTTTCTTTAGCCTTTCATAGGCTTCATCAGTCTGCTGTTTTGACCATTTTGATATGGCTTCAGCAGTATCCATTTTTGCATCCACCAGCTCCCTTTTCTTTCTCTTATACTCAGCAGTTAAGTCAGAAATGAGCTTTTCGTATTTTCTCCAGTTTGGAGCATTCTTCTTCTTTGTAGGATCATTCTTAATTTTCTCAATCCTTTCTGCCTCACGCTTAAGAGCGACTACTGGCCATTCTTTGAACTGTTGTTCTTCAGCAGGATAGAATTTCTCTTTCATGATGTAGGCTAGATATTGTTTTCTTAACTCTTTCTTTTGATCAGCCTTTTCTTTGTTCAGGTCTTGTGCAAATTCTTCTATCTGCTTTACTTTTGTGAAGTAGAACTCTAGCCTTTTAGCAATGCCATCTTCGCTTAACCGTTCTTTTTCACTCTCAACTTTAGCTCTTAGTCTTGCTTGCCTTGTCTTGATTTTGAGGTAATCATCCATATCATCTGGTGGCATGTAGCCTATGAGTTAGGAGAACCTTCTTTTTGAAGGATCTTCTTCTGTATAGAATTGCCTCATCTCATTTTTGATGGCTTCAAGCTCCAGTGGATATTGTGCAGCATTAGGATCATGTATACCCTCATCGGCAGAGATTGGCTTTCTTTTTCTGTTGAAGAGCTTTGGTTATGATGTAGGAAGGATGAGAGCAGTGGTGGATGCCTGACTAACAGCTTTTGAAACAACTGGTGTCTCAACATCTGTTGTCACTACAACTGCTGATATGTCAGCAGTTGTCTTCTGCTTTTGAGCAGGGGATGGATGTGGTGAGGTGGTTTTTGGTAGTGGTGATGGTGGTGGTGAATCATCAGATGTGAAAATCCCTTTCCTTTTTAATGTAGGAGAGGCTGATGATATTTTGGGTGGATTAGTGATTTGAATAGCAGTGGTTTGTGATTGTGATTGACTAACAGTGGTTGAAACAACTGGTGTTTCAATCACTGTTGTCATTACAGCAGTTGTTATAACATCTGCTGTCTTCTGCTTTATGGCAGGAGGCAGTGGTGGTGATATGACTGTAGATGAGGATGGTGGTGGAACAGTGGTTGTAATGGTGTGTGATGGAGTGGTGTGTGTTGAAAGTGTGTGTGTTGATGAAATGACAACTGTTTGGCTACTGACAGCAGTTTTTGTAACTTCTGCGGTATCAGTTGTATGATGTTTTGTGAGAGGTGGTTTAGATGTTTGCTTTGCTTGCTCAGGTTCAACACACAGGCCATGTTCTATTCCCTTCTTCTTCATTTGCTTCATTATCTCCCCCTTTTTGGCATTATCTGCAAGGGGGTCATCAAAGAATAACAAAGTTGAAGGAGCTTTGCCAGTGGTAGTTTGGATGCTGGCCTTAATAGCCTTGATATCTGCTTGAGTATCCTTGAACCTTGATTCCACCATATTGGTCAGCATTTGTATATGCATTTCATGCTGCTGATCAGCCACTTGTTTTTGTCTTTCAAGCATAGGTTGAAAAAGATTCCAGAGCTCATTTGCAGCAATTGCTTGTTGTGGAGCAGGTGCTTGAGGTGGAACAGCAGTTGATTGTGCTTTCTGAGCTTTTAAAATCTCTTGCACCATCTCCTTTATTTCAGAAACTGATTCTTCAAGTTTTTTGACTCTGCCCGTCAATTCCTGATATCTTGAATCATCACCCATTTTACTGGGATCATCTGAATCCCCACCAGCAGTGGTTATATCAATGTGTGTCTTGGGAACAGAGTCCCAAAAATCACCCATTGATGCCCCTTGTTCTTGGTACTGGGGACTTCTTTCTTCAGCATTCGATAAACCTTTGATGGTACCAGTGGTTAGATCCAACTCACTGGTGGTTACCGAGGTTGCCATGGAAGAAATTGCCTTCAAGGGAGTCTTATTTATGAAACAACTGTCCAACTGAAGATCTGTTGATCCACCAGTTGTAGTTGCTGCTCCACTTGAACTGCCACCGAGAGTTACTTGTAACTCAGGGGGTGTAACCTCCTCAATTGTTGCTGGGATAGCAGAAGTAGTAGCATCAGACCCAGTCTCTTGTGGGGGTATACTCTCAGTGATAGGTGATAGAGAGGAACTGGTTTGTGTCTGAGCTATAGCAGCTGCATGCAACAAAGGTAGCATGGATTGTGGCATTCTGATTGGTGAGGGTATAGGTGTTGAAAGAGACATGTCCTTGGGATCAGGACTGTGGAAGATAGAGCCAAGTGGATCTAGAGCTTCATAATTTGGTGTCCCTGTGAATACAACCTGCTCCTTTTGTGAGGATGCAGGAGGAGTTTTAGGCATGGGTTGAGATCTTTCTTCCAACTGCTGTGAGGAAGTAGCAGCAGTGGTTTGTGGTGACTTTTGTGTTGTCACAGGCATTTCCTCTGGGATCTCATCTTCCAGAGTTGCCTTTGTTTTGGGTTTGGTGGGTTTTCTGTATGTTTTTCTTTTGGTCTTTTTGGTAATATCAGGTGTGGGTTTTAGAGCAGTGGTTGTGCTGCTCTGATCACCTGGAGCAGTGGGCTCAGCAGAAGTTGCCTGAGGATCAGTGGCAGTTTCTAAAGTCTGCTCAGGCACCTTTCCTTTTAATTTTATTGGTGCCATCATTCTTGAAAATGTTTCACTTGTTAAACCTTTTATTTGAAAATGGACACCTTGTTTGGGCAAATTTTCATCTTCTTTTACAAATTTTTGTTTAAAATAATAGCTAAGAAATCTTGGAAAAAGAAGAAATGATTTGCTAACAACATTCTTTACCATGTCATTGAAGATCTCCTGGGAATAGTTGTAATCTTTATTGTTTAAAATAGCATAACCCAGGCATTGAATCTTCAATGGTATTTCGTTAAACGATGTTGTTTTATTAGAAACACAACTCACAAGTGTGTGAAACAAAAATCTGGGTGCAGATGGGAAATACCCCTTTTGTAGGGTATCTACCTTTGACTCTTCTGCATAACCCCTTTTCAGAAAATCAGCTTTTAACTCGTTTTTGTCAAAAGAAATTTTACCCTTCTGATCATCAAGTTTGAAGACTTCTGAAATTGTTTGTGGAGTGATTTGAATCACTTTGCCCTGTATCGAGGAGTTTATGGCGATGATTTTGCCGTCTTGTTTTTCAATCGTCGCCTTTTTCCAGAACTCTCTCTGGGTTTGCAAATAAATGGGAGCATCTGCTGTCAACAAAGTTTTGTACTTTGATGCAGATAATGTATCAAGGATGGAGTCGAAAGTGTGGTTATCGGTAGGTTTTGTGAGCAAACCAAGATAATTATGCGGAGATTTGTATGGTATCTCAATGGGTTCTTCGGCCGTTTGAGCGACCTCTTGTGAAGGTGATGGTGATTTTGGTTTTGATTTTGATTTTGACTTTGATTTTGTCATTTTTGCAGAGGAGAGCAAAGAATGATTTTGGAGATTTTTGAGAAGAAGAGTTGGAAACTGCTTTGAGAAGAGAATTTTGGAATTCAATTCGACAGTGTAAAACCCTGTTTGGGGTTTAGGGCAGGGTTTTATTTAGAGAAAACGTGATCGCTGATGTGGCTGCGGTTATTTTGATCTGAGGGCTAAAAACTGACCACGTGTCAAACACTGATGAAATGGATGAAGGATGGAAAAAGTTGTTTTAAGGGCCACTGACGTATCAAGCATCAGTGGTTACAACGGTAAAGATTTTGGGCAGTGGATGATTTTTACTATCAGTAGATAGCATATCAGTGGATAGGACACTGATTTTGAACATCAGTGCTTATCAAGAAAATGAGGGATCAGTGGTTAACTTTCAGCAGTAGACAGTGTTTAGAAATCAGAATTTGGAACAAAACAGTGGTTAGGGTAAATGGTACAGATTTTAAGAACAAGTATTCCAGCAACAGTTTTGAGAATTTTTATTCCAGGTTTTGCCACAAGTCAATTTTGAAGGACAGTGATTTAGTACCCTGGATGATGAAAACTTTATTGCTAAGGCAACTCATTTTCGTTTAATATTCAATTTAAAACATGACTACCCTAGTAATTTAAGCATAGTTAGCAATCAACCTTTGAAAACAATTTAAGAGCAAACCTAAGTATGACATGATCTTTGACATATGTACCATTTCCTTTTTGACCTGTTGGTGCATCCGTCTGTCGTCTACGTCTTCAGTCATATCTCAGTTCGTTGCGTAGATGGTCAAGCATGATGTCATCATGACATCATCATAGTGATGTCATCAATGACATCCTCACAAGAGACAAAAGCATTAATGATGTTAGATAATGATTTTGGTCAAAGTTTTTCATATGTTTTCGTTTACATGTGTTAGGTCAGGTTCGCTCATAGGGTCATGTTAGATTCGCTTATAGGTCACTATCTGGTTCGCTTATAGTGTTTTGTCTGATCCGCTTTTGTGTCATGTCATATAAGCGAACCAGCCATGTCTATATATAGGTGATAAGAGCGATCCTCACACATAGTTGTAGGTGTTGTCTTCCGGTGAGCCACGAAGTGCTGCCGAAGTGTCGACAGGTTGTAAACGTCTTCTAGATCAATAATATCGACAGTTTTATGTGTATACGTGCTGAATTACATCGAAACACTTGTTTCCGCCTCTTGTTTTGATGAAAAACTCTTCTACACGACTCGTTTAGGTCGGAATTCGATCCTACAATTGGTATCAGAGCCAGTGGAGAAGAGTTTTCTACAATTCAGCAGCGATTTCTGTTTATACACCTTTCTTTTCCGAAAAACAAAACTTTTTACGGTCAAAATCGGCCAAATTTCACATATATTGTGCGTAAACATGTTTTAATCAATCCTTGAAAGTTTCAAAGCTTGAATCGACCTAAAACATCAGATTTTTGATGTTTCGCTCATACGGACTCGTGATATTGATGATGTCATCAGCTGGTTCGCTCATCTGGTCCGCTTATTCGAACATTCTGGTCCGCTTTTAGTGACATTTGTGGTCCGCTTATTGGAACATTCGAGGTTCGCTTTTGTGACCACTTTAAGGTTCCACTCTAGTGACATTGAGGTTCGCTTATTTGGTCACTCAAGGTTTCGCTCTTTTGACCATCAAAGTCTTTGTCAGTCATCGAACAGGATAATCACGTGAATTTTTGTCAGCAGTTGAGAAAAGTGCATCGTGTCTTGTGTCAATTTGCATGAGGTTGTATCGGTTGATCAGACTTTGCATGTGTTTACATCGTTTGTAGAGTTAAAGTTCACAGTCAAAGTATCATCACGTGATTTCATATGGGTGTGTTTAAACAATTAAAAAGATTGTCGGCTCATGAAATGTTGTCGAGTTAGTGGATTCTTTGGTCAAATGGGAATTAAGTATTCATAGCTATGTGGTTTTGTCTTTAGTCCATGTGAACAAAGTGTGTCAGGCGCATGTGAAGTCTATAATTTATTGGCAAGTTATAAATTCAAAGATAGCATGTGATGTTGTCGACATAGTTAAAGTTTGGTCAAATGAGAATTTAGAGTTTTGGTACATGTGAATTGTAATTACCTATTTGATAAAGGTTGTCAATTTGTATAAGTTCAAGAAGGTAGTGCACGTGATATTTTGTTTTAACAATATTAAAAGTGAAGTTGTTGTCGGCAATATTGTTGTAAGGTTGTGTGGTTGACATTAAAATCCGTTCGCATCAAATATTTTCACTTCGCATGGTGTGTACTCAGGTCGCGTGGTTTGAGTCGTGGTTTCTGTCAGTTCGTACAGTCTGAAATTCAAAAGTTTCAAAGGGTCAAGTCATTTGCATGATTTGGAGTTTAGTCAGTCCGCGAGTCTTCGACACCAGTTCACAAATCTTCGACACGAGTCTTCGATTGATTTCTTCAACTCATTTTTACGTGTTTAATTCGTTTAAAACTGATATTTTGTTTGTGTGTCGACAGGGATTTTTACAAAGTGATAAAGCTCATTTGAAAATTTGAAGAAAAAAATGGACGAAGATTTTTACAACGCATTCGCTACACCAGTTACTCCGATCAGTGTTGCACAAAACACAATGCTCGAAAACGAAACAGGAACAATGCAAAAACCGCCCAAACTAATGAACATCGAAGAATATAAGGGTTGGGAAGGCCGTTTCGAGAATTGGGTACAAGCTAACTACTTGGATGCGTGGGAATGTGTCGAGACAAAATACATTCGACCGATGAATGATGATGAAGAAGTGGTTCCGATTAAAGATCTAAGCGCAGATGCTAGAAAGAAATACAAAGATGAGAAAATGATGCTGAGTCTTCTACAACAAGCTGTGAAAGAAGACATCTTAGTGTTATTACAACATAATGGAACTTCATACTCGATTTGGAAAGCTTTAAGGTCAAAGTTTCGTGGTAGTGAAGAAATGGTCAAAAGCAAGAAATCGCTTCTAAAGAAAGAATTTGATTTGTTCCGCGGATTAAAGAATGAAAGTACAAGAGAGATTATCGAAAGATACTGCAATTTGCTTGCTAACATGAAGAGATTGAGTATTGAGAAAAACAATGAAGAGTTGATCGAAAAACTTGCTGATGCTTTGCCCTATGAGACTTGGGGAACATATCTTATGATGCTCAGAAACAAGAAAGGTTTTAGCAGTTTGACACTCAGCAAGTTCATTGAGAAGTTGGAAGCTCAAGAAATGGAGCAACGAAAGATTATTCGAATGAAAGACTTCGATGGTGAACAAGATATTGGGTTGTATTATAAAGCAGGAGTGAATGAAAAGTCTTCAAATCTATCTCCGAAAATAGAAACTGCTTACAATGTCAAGAATTCTTCTGAAAATTCATCATCAGGATCAAACAGCAAAACAAGTTTTACATCATTTTCATCATTTGATCCAAATGTGTCAACAACAAGAAATGGCAAAAAGATTCAATGCAACATTGTGTTGAACATTGAAAATGATCAAGAATTTTCTGAAGAGTTAGCAAAAAGTCATATGTCTTTATTGGGAACTGTTCTTGAATCTTATGGTAGTTTTGTTGCAGGTCGAATCGGGAATCCAATGCTGACAAAGGAAGATTACGACCAGATTGATGCTGAAGAGATGGAGCTGATGGACATAAAATGGTGTTTGGCCAGTGTGTTGAGGAGAGCTGAGAAATTCAAGCGAATCACTGGAAGAGATGATCTACGTGAAGCTAATACTTCTACTTTAGGTTTTGACAAATCTAAAGTCACTTGTTTTCGTTGCAGGGAGAAAGGTCACTTCAAGAGGGAGTGCACCAATCGCAAAGCAAGTGGAGCTCAGAATCCTTTCAATAACAACAATGATTATTATCGAAAGGCCATCTACCATCAAGTTGCTCAACAACCGTCTCAACAACATCAACATCAAGCACAAACTGCACATGGAATGCAAATTTTTGAAGACTCTGGAAAGAGAGCTTGTGCAGTGAATCAAGATTCTTTAAAGAGAGTAAATGGTAGTGCTTTGATAATAGATCAAGATGACGAAAAGTTACCTGAGGGTTTTAGCTGGGAGAATTTTACTTGGGATGATTATATTCCTGATCAAGCTAAAGCTCACACAGCTTTTGTAGCTCGAGTTGAAGAGGACAGTGATGATGATACTGAATATTGGAAGAGAAAATTCAAAGCTGATATGAAACTGCTTGCTGAAAGTGACAGTGAAGATGAAAAGGTTAAAAAGAAGAAGAAAAAGGTCAAGACTCCAGTGAGCAGTGATGATGAAGAAATTCCAGTGATCAAAAGGAAAGTAAAGGTTGAAGTTGCAAAGTTCAAGGTTGATCAAGAAGTTGATGCAAAGAAGATTCCAGTGAAGTGTGAAAACTGTGAAGCTGTGAAGAAGCAGAACAGTACACTGATCTATAACTTGAATAGTTTGAAGGAATCTTATGATGTACTGAACAAAGCAATGAACCAATACAATCTAACTAGTGAAGAACAAGCAACAGCGATGAAAACACTTCAAGGAGCTTTTATGACGAAGCAAAAAGTGGTGAATAACTACATTGAGAAGTGTGCTGTGCTAGAACAAAAGCTGGAATTGCAAAGAATTGAGACTGAAAGAGTAAATCGTTTGTTGAAAAGTTACTCATGTACTTCTTATGTCATTGACAGGATTTATCCAACTGTTGAAGGCATGAAAGCATTTGAAGAGGATGAAGTAACTGAAAAAAAGAATGATGATGGAAAAGTGACTGAAGAAAAGACTCCAGAAAAGAAGAACAAGAAGAAGAATGACTCAAAGAAAAAGACTGAAAAGAAGGATTCTGGTAAGAAACAAAGTTACGGTTACAACAAGTGTCCACCCCCGTTAGAAAATGGATATTTGCCCAGAAATCCAAATCAGGAAAGAGTCGAAAAAGCAACAAATTTACAATGGGAGTCGGAGTCCTCGGTCAATTTGCCAGAAAATATTGATGTCGTGTTTACATCATCTGACACTGATCATGAGTCCGAGTTAATAAAGAAAGTCGTCGATCAGGTGTTGGATAAAGATGAAACTGAGGAGTCAAAGTTGGAGTCAAACTCAGAGTCAAAGTCAGAGTCAGAGTCAAAGTCTGGTTCTGAAAGTTCGAGTTCGACAGTCAATAGTCCAAATTCTTTGGTTAAAAGAGTTTATAATAAAGAATTCCTGTTATCAAAATCTAATTTGAGTGACGAAATATTCAAAGTTGCATATACATTGAATGATTCTGACAAATTATATTTTGATGAGGAATTTCCAACAAGAGGTGTCAAAACTGAATTGATCAAAAAGGTTTTCAAACTAACAGAAATTAATATTTCTGAAATAAAAGATTTAAATCTTAATGGTAAACCTAAACCTTACACCTCAAGAGTTCAACAACGTTTAAACAAGAAAAAGGGTTACAGTTCTGGTTCTGGTTTTCAAAAGAAATCAAATCAAAACCGTAATTTCAAAAAGAAAGGTCTTGGATTTATTCCAACAGAAAAACAGAAAAATGATAAATATGTTCGTGATTTTAAAGCAAAAATGACATTTGTTTCAGGTACATCAGCAGAAGAAGAAGAAAAGAAAGAATTCTGGAGGCAATCGAACAAAGAATTCCTTGCAAAGAAGCAAGAAGAGATGAAAGAAATGAGAACCTGTTTCAAATGCAACAATGTTGGACATATTGCCAAAGATTGTTCAAAGGCAATACAGTCAAAACAGGGAGTTTTTCGTAACTCGAAAAACAAGGAAATTGAGTTTGAACCACTAATTGACAGAACCAAACTTTTCAAAAATTCTACATTTGAAATTGGTGAATGTTCAAACAAGTTATATAACAAAAGAGCTAAATCTGATAACCAGAAATGGGTTGTTAAGAAGTCTGTTGATAGCTCTAGCGATGATTCTGATAGGTCGAAATCAGAGGAGCTATCTTCTGGCGATGAATCTGATTCCATAAAATCAGAGGAGCCACAGGTTGTTTCAAAAAGTGAAGGATCAGTTCTGACTGTGGATGATGAGAATTTTCCACCACTTCGAGCTGAAAATTTTAAAAAGAAAATTGGTAAAGTTGAGATATCAAACCAATTTTATGATGACAAGAAGGAATTTGATGTCGAAAAGGCTTTTAACCCCACGGTAAAACACATTTTTGGTAAAATGATTGATCAAAAGGTCAAAGGGGTTAAAGAGTTCTACGAGAAGAAGACGAAGAAAGATAAAGTTGAACCATCCCTGGTTTGTGACTGGGATGGTTCATACTATGAACAGTAAGTCTGTGGACTTGCCGGAGATCCCAAGTTGGTAATCGTGGATCAGGAATCGGCATCATTCTTTGAATTTGATTGTGTTTGTGTTTTGTGTACAAGTGGTAAATCAGGGACATTAATTTGTACTTGATTTTCTACAAGTGGTTGAAAGACAATATGATGAACCATGTCCCTACAAGTGGTAAAAACAAACTTATTTTCCGGAAAAATCATTTTGATTAAAACAAACTTAAGTGTTTTGAAATCTAAATGAGAAAATGGTTTGTTGTGAGGGGGAGTTCTGATTGTTTATGCCAAGAGGATGGCGAATTGATGCGATTTGATATCAGTTGTCACTTTATTGTACAGTTTATTTTCAAATTTCCTAAAATGTGTTTGCATTTTAGGGGGAGTAAGAAATTTTAGAAAATCCAAAAACATTTGAAAATTTGAAAAATACAAAAACATGATAAAATCAAAATGAGTTTTTGTTGCATAAAAGAGGAAATGATAGTACATCAGTGGACGATCACAGCATGCTAAAGAATTGGAAAGTAAAAATGTGATAAACGGTCTCACTGATGATGTGCCAGTAGGTTTTTGCACATTTAGTAGATTGTGACGAGATATAAACCTAAATTTCAAACTTGCTTGTTCTGTGGGTTAACACAAACTTGGATATATAGGTAACCCCTGAAATCTTGTTTGAAAGGTCCCTTATTCTGAGATACTAGGTCTTTATGCTCAGTGATATCTGGGGTATTATCCCGGGACTTCTGCTGAAAGAAATTTCTGACCTAGTCCCCGGATAATGCTTTCTGCAAATGCTTGAAACATAGCATCGCCCTCAGCAAGCTGATGAAACAATAAAATTGATAGTTGCTGCTGTTGTAATGCAAAAGATCCTCTAAAGGGGACACACCAAAAGTCGAAGCCGTCATCTCTCTGCGTATCGAAAGATCGACCTGAGCTCTCACGGCCCTCGTACTATAATTTATTCCCCTGACAGATATCATCTGTGGTATACTCACCTGTAAGACTGAATATTGGGATCTGGATACGGGAGTATATTCAAGTAGTGGGACACACGGATAAGTTCAAGTGCTTAAAACATTAATATCGTATCTCGGATCAATTGAACTTTGTGTCAAAATTTAAGTGGATCAGTATACTGACAATCTAAGTGAATCGTTTAGAACTTAAAATGTAATGAAGCTTAACGGTGTTGGTGATTTGTCTCAGAAACTGATATGATCCTCTTACACAAACTCACAAAAATATTGTCTGTAAATATTTCTTTATTGCATTTCATTCTATTCAAAAATCCAAAAAGATTTTAGTGTGTTTTAGCATAAATTTTGAAAAAGTCAAAAAGATTTTCGACGACTGATATTGAAAAGCTGATTTTCAAAATTTCAAGTGCTAAACATGATGAACAAATGGTTTGGGAGAGTGTTTTTTTTAACATGAAAATGATAATTTTTTAAATGGTTCATCAGAATCTATAAATGTTAAATCATTTTTGTGATATTTTTGAGAGATGTCTGATTGTGTTCAAGTTATTATTAGAAAATTTATTTTTGGGAAGAGCATGTGCAGGTATAGTCAGATTTCGATCTTAAACCTGAAGATAGAATGTCAGGTTCCGATACCTGATGACTTTGTGTTTTCATCAAACCAGACTGCGATCCCAGCATATCAAAAGGGGGAGTCTGAAGATTCTTTAAGGAAGGAGTATGTTGGTGATGAAAAGAGAAGAGAAGATAGAGATTGAGGATACTTACAATGTCAGACACTTCAAAGAGTTAGAGAGGACTGATAAAGACTAAAGATGCAAAGACTCGACACTGAAGACTCCGTCAACATCCGAGGGGGAGTTTGTTGGTGCATCCGTCTGTCGTCTACGTCTTCAGTCATATCTCAGTTCGTTGCGTAGATGGTCAAGCATGATGTCATCATGACATCATCATAGTGATGTCATCAATGACATCCTCACAAGAGACAAAAGCATTAATGATGTTAGATAATGATTTTGGTCAAAGTTTTTCATATGTTTTCGTTTACATGTGTTAGGTCAGGTTCGCTCATAGGGTCATGTTAGATTCGCTTATAGGTCACTATCTGGTTCGCTTATAGTGTTTTGTCTGATCCGCTTTTGTGTCATGTCATATAAGTGAACCAGCCATGTCTATATATAGGTGATAAGAGCGATCCTCACACATAGTTGTAGGTGTTGTCTTCCGGTGAGCCACGAAGTGCTGCCGAAGTGTCGACAGGTTGTAAACGTCTTCTAGATCAATAATATCGACAGTTTTATGTGTATACGTGCTGAATTACATCGAAACACTTGTTTCCGCCTCTTGTTTTGATGAAAAACTCTTCTACACGACTCGTTTAGGTCGGAATTCGATCCTACATGACCCATATAAGAGAATAATAATACCAACAAAAATAAGGTATTATATCCTGACAGGAACTGAAACCATTGCCAACAAAAACAAGCAACAGTTTCAAATATATTATTCCAAAAAAAATGAACAATATATCCTGATTATTCGAGAAAATCCTTTTAAGAAAAAATGGTTAAGGATTTTCTGAGAACAGCATAAAAAAGGATCTGGTATTTTTTCAAAAGAAAACTTAATCATATCATTCTCAAGTTATTGAAAATGGTCAGTGGTTTGAGATATTGAATACATTTTGACCACTGTTAAGGACCATTTGATTGTCAGTTGATTGCAAACATGGTTCTCTTTGAAATTCATTCACTGGAATCAAAACCTTTTTCTGAATCAGATGAATGCACACCGTTGCTTAATGACCATTATTACCCTAAACATTAACTCATAAGTGTTTTATGTTTATACTCTTTTCTTTTGTCTTCAAAAGTTTTGAGACAAACACACTTCTGAGTTTTTGTGAATTTTCTTAATGTATTTTAAGATAGTTGATTTTGTCCTTTTGAGGAACTCAATCTGTTTTCAACACATAAGATCTGAATGACTAAAGTTTTAATTTCCCTCTTATTAAATTACCAAAAACACTAATGTTTTGTGAACATAGGTTTTTGTTAATCTGAGGTTCATACTTTAGCATTTTAATAAGGTGACATCACAATCTTCGTAACAGCAATTGAAATCAATTTTGAAAATATGAAATGATTCCACAGTTTAGCAGATATGTTTTCAGATCTGAAAACTATGAGTGACTTATGCATGATATCACTTGTTGTGTGAAATTTGTGTGTCATATGACATCTTGGTTGATGTACAGAGTTTTTGAATAACCATTTTGATCATGATTTACTCGTTACTCTGTTTTTTTTTTTTAACTGAATACAACCAACCTTAGTATCAATGAATTTTGAGCCGAACTGTTATGTCAATTTGACTGTTAAATCGAAATTGACTGTCCAGGCTCTGATACCAATTGTTAGGATCGGAGGCTCTCATGATTGTGCTTGTTTGTGTAAATTGAACAGTCAATGAGTATGAAAACATGTTAAGTGCAGCGGAAATGAACAACAAACTTTATAAACACAATCAAAGAGGAAAATAGTTTGATAAACACATGATTTGCATAAATCGAAAGATTACAAAGTCAATCAAACGATTACAAAGCATGCTTACAAGTTAAGCTCCCCCTCAGCCTGATACCCCAAGGATGGTTGCACACAAGATGAAAGGATTGGACTAGAGGAGAAGAACTCGCTCAGTCAATCAAATGTAACAGTACAGGGTACTGTTACATTTATAGGCAAACCAAACCACTGGTGTACCTCAGCTGACGTCACCATGAAAGCGACGTCTAACAGCCTAACAACTTGTATCTACTGTCCTTTTACAAACACTGCTATACCTAACCACTGACTATACATAAACAGATAATTCACTAAACAGCTGCTCTCTCTTTATATCAGTGCTTTCCTCAAGGTTGATCAGTCCTTGATTGGGCAGAGCTTTGTTATCAGCAGTTTGTACCAGCAGTGCTTAGTGTCCAGCAGTCTTCTAAGCTTCATCAGTAGTTTTGCAGAACAGCAGCAGTTGTATCCAGTCAGTGGATGCAAGACCATCAGTTGTTATAAATCACTTTCAAGGGAGAAGCTTAATGTAAACCGCTGCTTATTGAGGATCCACTATTGTGACCAGGTTTTGGCTTTACATTATCTGTTCCTCTGGTAGGGTTCAATCCCAACAGAGGATATTCCTAAAACCGCATTCAGAACAAGGTATGGTCATTATGAATTTACTGTCATGCCATTTGGTTTAACCAATGCCCCAGCTGCATTTATGGACATGATGAACCGAATATGTAAGCCATATTTGGATAAATTCATAATTGTATTTATAGATGATATTCTAATTTACTCTAAGAGTAAAGAAGATCATGCAAGACATTTGCACGCACTTTTGAGTTTACTACGAAAGGAAAAGCTTTATGCTAAGTTTTCAAAGTGCGAATTTTGGTTAGAACAAGTACAATTTCTCGGACACTTAGTCAATCATGAAGGAATTCATGTAGATCCAACAAAAATCGAGGCGATTACCAAATGGAAAACCCCTGAGTCACCAACCGAGGTTAGAAGTTTCTTAGGATTGGCCGGTTATTATAGAAGATTTATTAAAGATTTCTCTAGAATAGCCGTTCCTTTAACTAAGTTAACCTGTAAGTCCGTTAAGTTTGAATGGGGACCAAAACAAGAGGAAGCATTTAGAATTCTTAAGCAAAAATTAACCCATACACCCATACTAGCGTTACCAGAAGGAACTGAAGATTTTGTAGTCTATTGTGACGCTTCTAAGTTAGGTTATGGATGTGTGTTAATGCAACGTCAAAAAGTTATAGCTTATGCATCTAGACAACTTAAGAATCATGAAGAGAATTATTCAACCCATGATTTAGAACTAGGAGCTATAATTTTTGCCCTTAAGGTTTGGAGACATTACCTTTATGGTAGTAAGTTTACCATATTTACTGATCACAAAAGTTTAAGGTATGTTTTCGGGCAAAAAGAGTTGAATATGAGACAAAGACGTTGGATGGAATTGCTTAGTGATTATGATTGTGATATCCAGTATCATGAAGGAAAAGCAAATGTAGTGGCAGATGCTTTAAGCCGAAAATATCATGAAAAGCCAAGAAGAGTACGTTCTCTTAAATTAAATCTAAAAGTAGATTTAAATGATCAAATTAGAAAAGCACAAGAGTCAATAATCAAGGACGATACTAAAAAATTAAAAGGCATGATTAAAGAATTAGAACAAGGAACAGATGGGATTTTGAAATTCCATAAAAAGAGAATGTGGATACCTATATTAGGAAACCTACGCCATCGTATATTAGAAGAAGCCCATAAGTCTAAGTATACGATGCATCCAGGGAGTGATAAAATGTACCAGGATTTAAGGAAAAATTTCTGGTGGATAGGAATGAAAAAGGACATAGCAGCTTATGTTTCTAAATGTTTAACTTGCTCACAAGTTAAAGCTGAACACCAGAAACCCTCAGGTTTGTTATAGCAATTAGAAATGCCAGTGTGGAAGTGGGAATTAATAACAATGGATTTTGTTACTAAATTACCCAAAACCAAGAAAGGAAATGATACAATCTGGGTGATTGTAGATAGGCTAACCAAGTCAGCCCATTTCCTACCTATGAAGGAAAATTTTAGTATGGAACAATTAGCTAAATTGTATGTAAATGAAATCGTTTCTTTACATGGAATACCGTTATCAATTGTTTCTGATAGGGATAGCCGATTTACCTCTCATTTTTGGTCAAGTTTCCAAAAGGCAATGGGAACCTAGTTAAAATTGAGTACTGCTTATCATCCTCAAACGGATGGACAAAGCGAAAGGACAATCCAGACGATGGAAGACATGCTTAGAGCTTGTGTAATTGATTTTGGAGGTAATTGGGACGATCACTTACCTTTAATAGAATTTTCTTATAATAATAGTTATCACACAAGTATCAATGCTGCACCATTCGAAGCACTTTATGGACGAAAGTGCCGAACCCCAGTCTGTTGGGCAGAAATTGGGGAAAAGCAATTATCTGGACCAGAGATAGTGCAAGAAAGAACTGACAAAATCATTCAAGTCAAGGAACGACTGAAAGCCGCACGTGATCGACAAAAGAGCTATGCCGATAACCGACGCAAACCATTGGAATTTCAAGTAGGAGATAAAGTATTGCTGAAAGTCTCTCCTTGGAAAGGAGTAGTAAGATTCATCAAATGAGGAAAGCTAAGTCCCAGGTATATTGGACCTTTTAAGATTATTAGAAGAATAGGACCTGTAGCCTATCAGCTACAACTGCCAGAGGAAATGGCAGGAATACATGATGTGTTTCATGTATCAAATCTCAAAAAGTGTTTAGCTGATGAATCACTGATAGTACCTCTTAAGGATATAGAGGTAAATGAACAACTCAAGTTTGTAGAAAAGCCTCTACAGATCGAAGACAGGAAAGTTAAAAACCTCAAGCATAAGAGATTAGTTCTGGTCAAAGTGAAGTGGCACTCCAAAAGAGGACCTGAGTATACATGGGAGCTTGAATCTGAAATGAAAAAGAAATATCCATACTTGTTCCAGTAGATCTCGAGGACGAGCTTTAAAACAAGGTGGGGAGAATGTAACAATCCTCACATAACCCGACACCCTAATATACTTTAGAATGTCCCAATATATCTTTAATTACACTCCATATGTGAAAACCGAGCCCGAAATACGTTATAGTATTTAAAATAAATTAAAAACAAGAAATAGTAAGTTGAGGCGGGCCGCGTAGGATCCCACCCCAACTTCACGCGGGTGGTATCAAGGTTAAGAACTGATTTCGTTGATTTCATTAAGTTCATGCGGGACGCGTAAACCACACATTAAGTTGACGCGGGCCGCGAGTGTCCTGAATGGTGGCGCAGCCCTGGGCCGCCACGTCGCCCAACACCCGGACAAGCTAGTTGATGACCCAGCTAAGCTACGCAGTTGACCGGAGTCAACGCGGGCCGCGTAGCTCTATGGCTACTCTTACGCGGGCCGCGTGAGAGTCGAGATCAGCACCTATAAATAGATGGCATCGGATCTCAGTCGAACTCGTTCAATTTTCATTTCTCAATCTCACTTTCTGATATAGGCTTATTATACGCGGGTATTATATCCCCCTAATAACGAAGTTCTGCTCCGTTGTAAGTATTATAACCCCTGGAGACGTATTAGATACTCTGCCCGATTGATCTAGGGTTCCGTAACGGCTGTTGTGGTTCTGCCCGACGTAGTCGTTGGAATGCCATCTCGGGGAGGGTATTGCTAATGTTAAATTGGGTTATTGTACTAACACGTGTGCTTTTGTGTAAATTATAGATTATTCCCAGGAAATCCTTACTGAAAACCCTAAAACAGCAATGTGAGTTGATCCACTTTTTGTAAACCTTTTTAATTGTTTTTACAAAACCTTAAATATCTTTCCATGCGAATAACAGTTATTGAGTATTTGTAAGAATACAATTACAGTCGGTAAATTTGGGGTTTTGTATACAAAAATTTGTTACCACCTGGTAAAGGAGTAACATGACCATAAGTCGGAACGACAGTACCGTGTGGTGGTAATTGATATAACTTGGAAACAAATGTAATTGCGGATGCGCCCTCAATACTGTGCACTGTGACTTTTTATTTAACTTGATTAAACTGGGATTCACTCACCAGTATTTCCCACTGACAAATGTTTTTAAAACGCGTTTCAGGTAACAAAATGTGAAAGCCAAATAGAAGCCAGCTGGACAGCACTGAAGGCTTGAAAAAGTGGCAATAAAGTTACCTAAAATAAAATAGATGTTTTTATTAAATAAAATAGGATTTATTCCTATGAAAACGTGTGTACTATGAACTTGGGTTTTATCCCATTTATTTAAAAGTTATGAAAAGGGTGGTATTCTACTCTGATTAAATATTTTATAACTACGGTCCTGATGAAAATTTCCGCTGCCAAATTAGACAAATACCACGATACCACCGAAACTGGCTCGCGGCCGCCCATTCCTGGTAATTAGGGATCGGGGGTTGCGACAGTAGGAAATGCAGAACGCCCATTTGTTGGGCAGAAGTTGGAGATGTCCAACTGACAGGACCTGAAATAGTCTTTGAAACGACGGACAAGATTGTCCAGATTCGTGACCGCCTGAAAGCCGCCAGAGATAGGCAGAAAAGCTACGCAGACTTAAAGCGTAAACCTCTGAAATTCGAGGTAGGTGACAAAGTGTTGCTTAAAGTATCACCCTGGAAGGGAGTGATGCGATTTGGTAAGAAAGGCAAGTTAAGCCCGAGGTACATAGGACCATTCGAGATCATCGAATGTGTCGGATCGGTTCCTTATAAGTTAAACTTACCTAAAGAGCTCAGTGGTATTCACAATGTAATCCACATCTGCAGTCTAAAGAAATGACTAGCTAATGAGTCACTAGTCATACCACATACGGATGTGCATATAGACGAGAGCTTAAAATTTGTGGAAAAACCTTTGTCGATTGAGGATCGATGGGTTAAGAAGCTTCGGAGGAAGCATGTGCCTATTGTAAAGGTTAAATGGGATGCCCGCAGAGGTCCCGAGTACACGTGGGAGGTAGAGTCCACAATGAAAGAAAAGTACCCTCATTTGTTTCAGTAAATCTCGATGTCGAGATTTCTTTTAAGGGGGTGAGGATGTAACACCTCGTAATTTCATGTCAAATATTATATCGACACGTGTCATGAACTTTAAACGCATAAAGGATTACCTCAGAAGGACTAAAGTTGACAAACAAGGAAAGTATGTGAATATAAGGGTTCAAAATGTCAACAATGGATAAATATACTTTACAATAACCCTACATGATGTTTATACCCTTAAACGAATGGATCATGGATCATACGAAGCTAATTGTGAAAGAAAGTGAGAGATTACAAACTACAGGGGTTAAATGTGTCAACATGTTTAAAGTATACCTCTGAGTGACCTTTTAGCAAACCCGAAGCTTTGTAACGATTAATTATGCTCACTAGAATGCATGATAAAAAATTTCACCAAGTTTCGTTATCGTATGAGGAAGTTATGATAAAATTCGTATACGAGGGGTTAAAAGCATCAATGTTGAAATTTAAGACTTTTCGGTGATCGTATGAATAACCGGGGACCTAACAAAGTTGGTTTATGACTTGGAGTCCTTAAAAGTCAAGTTTGGGGGTTGCAAGTGCAAGAAAGCATGTTAAAATCAAGTTTGGGAGGACCAGGGGCCAAATGTGTCAACTTTTAAAAGTTCTGGTGAGCTGGCCTGGTCCTTACGGACCGTATGGCTAGGACCCTTACGGTCCGTAAGCCATGCCCAGATACAGAAACTTTGGACAGGTGTCTGTCCAGCCCGTTTAACCGACTTAAAACACTTGTTTGCAATACCATGTGCTGCACAAAAGGGTTTTTAGGCTCTAGGGACACTTGTGATTAATCAGGGATCCAACATAGACTTGTTTGGCACAATCTTGAGCAATCAAACCCACTGTATAAAGGTCCACATTATTGAAATTTTGATCATCCATTCTCAACTCAACTTCTGAAGATTTCTGGAGCTCAAGGCCACTCTCTAAGCATCATTAGTCGTGCATTGGACCTTGGTAAGCTTCCTTAACCTTCCTTAATCGTGTTTTACTTAGTTATTAACTTAAAAGTCAAACCGTCATAATTAAGGTTTGACTTATCGATTAATCACTAATGGTTCAGTGTTTAGTCAAACTAAAAGTTGTTATAAGTTGGTATTTATAGGGGCAATAAACCCTTAATAGGACACCCTCTGATTCCCGCTCTAACTAGATCATTTCTCGGGTCAAAGTTTGCTATAAAAAGTCAACAGGAACATAATTTTCGATTTAACGCATAATTAGCAATGTAGAAGACATGTAACCTGTTTTGCCGCTCATATGACTTGGTAATCAATGCAAGAACATGTCTAGGCATGTCCGACCCGATAATTTTCCGTTTAGGACCGGTTCGGAACCGAAAGTCGCATAAATTGACAATTGCTTTGACTTTCAGTTCTGACCCATATTAGCATGATTTAGAAATTCCTTAGGGCTTCATTAGGACCGGGTTATATGATAGTATAACCCTCTGTGATTGGTTCGTGGTTTGTCCGATTCATTTACACGTTTTCGTTAATTACTTAATGTTGACCATAATGCCCTTTTGACCATAAAACGAGAATTTTGGAAATGTGAGAGGACAATAATCTTTGTTACTGATTTATAAACATGTCCCTAAATTTTCACATCAGTAGGAGGTCTAGATTAGGAGTTATGCTTAATAGCGTAATTAGAACGCTTTTTATGAATTAAACGGCGTAATTAGCATAAAGCATATCTAAACCCAATTTTTGACACCAAACCTTTTACCCACTGATTTAATATAATATTTTGGGATTTTTGAAGATTTTTAATTATTTTTAAACTGATCATAACATAGGATTATCGCCTTGATTCGGTTATTACCAATTATACCCTTTTTGTTCATAAAATGAGTTTTACACGAAAATTTGATACCAAATCTTTGGCTACTGATTTTATATGATAAATGAAGTATTTTGAACTTTTTAACCTGATCAGAAAACTCAGATTTCCTGTTAAACCCGGAAATCGCTTAAAACGACTTTTTACGCGTATTAAACACGTAGTATGGGTTTAAAACCATTTTTGTCATATGAGACTTATCACCAACTAATATGACCTATTAAAGTAAGTAATTTTACTGATTATCTCAGACCCGAACATCAGAATTATATTTAATCTCTTTTATAATCTTTAAAATGACCAAAATACCCCTACGGGGCTTAATTTGAAATTTAAACTCGTTTTGGGCATAATGGAAGGTATCTTACTGATATCACAACATATTTAAAGCATATTAACTTGGGAAACCTGTTCGTGACCCATTCGGTTATCCGTTATGCGTTATTCGCGTTCGGTTCGGTTTATGTAACTAGTTTGCATAAATTAGCCGAAACAGATCAAACCTTATCATTTTTATCTCAAAATCCAGAATGTGTTTAGTTTACCCATATTATACAAGTCTTCAAACTTGTCGGGACTACATCACATTCTAATCCGGTCTTCGCTTAATCATGCGTTCGAACCGTATCTTCCTTAAAACTAACCGGTCTAAGTTTAGGCTTAATTAAAAACCCGTTAGGATTCTAATAGGTTATTATAAACCTTCGTTCCAGAATAGGAGACCCGGTAAAAGCTACGTGCACTTGATTGTTTTGATTATTACTTGCAAAGGTAAATACTTTTAACTTATTTTCCCTTATACGGGCTTGGGGTACGGTATATAAAATACCGCTTGGTCGGGCATTGAATCTTTAATCGTATGATGGTTAATTCATTGAAATGACCCGTTTAAATTGTTTTGTTTGCTTAAAGCCTTTGGGGGGTTAATGACCATGTCCCGGATATCCTTGGCATCATTTTACGAAATGGCCACGACCTTAGCACGCGGGTGTAGGCGTACACCCGCTAGTGCATGTATAAATAATAAGGTATAACCGCCGGTTTCGGGAATAACCCGCCGCGGGACTATACCATGTGGTGTGTCTATTAATCTTTAACCCGGCGTCAATCCGGGCTACTGAACGTATAACGAACATGTAATTCTTTTACAAGTTTATATATAAATAATTATCCCAAGTTATAAAATATTTTGTGCCACGTGCATTCAAATCAATTTTATTAAACCCTTTTCAAAATGAGTCAGTTAATTGTATTTACCAGTGTAAACTGACGTATTTTCCCAAAAAGTTTAAGTGCAGGTACTACTCGAACTAGGCTGGCTTTCTCCTAGCGTCCACAATAAGTCTCGCAAGCTTGGATGTCATAAAACTGTTGAACAATGTTTCCTTTTATTTTTGATCCACCTGTGGATCTGTTTCAACTACTTGTGATTCTTAATATTACAATTTATTAAAGTTGAAATGATTCTATCTTTTGCTTCCGCTGTGCATTTAAATATTGTGTTGTTTGACTATGATGATATCAACCACGTCACGATACTCCCCACCGGGCCCACCGGTAATACGTGGAAATATCGGGGTGTGACAGTCTGGGTCTTTATGTCCTTTACAAGAAAACCAAAAGGGTCAAATTCATTAGAAACTTGATTATCAATAGTAAAACGATGTACAGAAATCAAATGTTTGATTAAAGATGGAGAATAAAGGACCGGTTTAACTTAAAAGGCGGAAAGGAGGAGGGGTAGGATTAAGTTGCCTTGTCCATTAACGGGAATGGTTTGACAATTTCCCACAACTATATTACGAATAATGCAAGCATTCAAATTAGATAAGAAGTTAGAGTTAGGAGTCATGTGACCTATAGCTTTGGTGTCCATTGTTCAGTGTTGTTCGGCGGGTCAGAGACATGGCATATAGAGCTTGGTCAATATCTATAGGTGCATAGCTTGTTGCATAAGACTGAGTCGGTCTTGGACCAAAAACGCCCAGGACATAGTTGCTGGGTCGTGGAGCAGTAGGGGTAGGGAGGTATGGAGTTCCATGTGGCCCAATTGTTTTGGGGGTAACCAAACTATGGTGCGGCCCCAAGGCGAGTATGCCGCTACATTCCAGAGAGTGAAAGTTAACTATGGAGGCTGCTGTGAGTTTCCACGACCTCATTATTGAACTCGCGTCCTCGTCCATGACCACGCCCTCTGCCACGGTCACTATTTTCATACCGACTTTCAGAACGAGGCGTGGGCTGGGCATTGCGGTTAGTGGTGGCGACAAGAGTGGTGCTAGTGGCTTTTTACGCGTGACGAGCTTGATTGGTTTTGTGAATTTCATCCATGCATAGCCTGGAACGGGTACCATAGAAGTTTGGTAAGCGCTTAGTTTGTTGAATATTGAGTGTGATACCTTCATATTGTTCCGGGAGGCTAGTTAGTAGTTGGAGGACATGTTGTTCTTCAATAATGGAGAACCAACATTTGTAAGTTGGTCAAAAATCAATTTCATCGCCTAACAATATAAAGACATTGAAGTAAATTACTCGAACGTAGTGTTGGTAAACTTGTTGTTGAGGTCAATGGTTCTGGTTGAACGATTGTCTTAAAATAGGTTACCAAGGGTTGTCCAAGCATGATAAGCAGAGGTGTCGGGTTTGAGGATGGTGTGCAAGAGATTTGTGGATATGGTGCCATATATCCACTGAAGTACTATGGAATCGAGTCAATCCTAGGTTTCAATCGACAATTCAGCCATCTCTTTGTCCTATTTGAAGATGATACGATAGGAGAAGATTTGGGTTTTAGATGATATAAATCTGAAAAGCTTTTCAATAGATCTTGATGAGTTCCGACCATGTGGTGTAATGGCCTGATTCGATGTCCAGAGTAATAGGGATGAAGGTTTTTATGTTCGATACAATAAATGCAAGATGTATAAGGGAAGCCATGGAGGTGAGTAAGGAATAAGGGTATTACATAGCAGGGAGGTAGGGAAAGAGGAAAGCTCACATTTAGGGTAGGACCGGCGGACTTGATACCATGAGAGAGAGTATTTTGACAACATTAAAAAAATTTACAACATCAAATAATTCATTTCTCCTTCAAAATTACTTTTATTAGATTTTGTACAGATGTGTAAATTTGTTAAATTTGCGCATGTGTAAATGACAAACTTACACGTGTAAATGATAATCTTACACATGTGTAAACTTTCATTGTTTACGAATTCACGTAAATTTAAACGTGTAAATAAATTTCTAACATTGTATTCAAATAATAATGATAAGTATTAAAAAAAATTGAATTCCAATTGTTTTTTATCAAGTTCTTGCAACATTGTATTTGAATAATAATGATAAGTATACAAAAAATTTGAATTCAAATTTTGAATTCAAATTTTTTATCAAGTTCTCGCGGTTTTTTCATTTGTTCTTACGGTTCTCACAATATTTAGCGTTCTCCTTTAAACCTTCTTATATATATATTCATAGGGAAGGGTTATCTTGAGAACGCTAAATATATATAGGAGAGGGTTATCTTAAGAATGCAAAATATTGCGAGAACCGTGAGAAAGAATTGAAAACCAATCAAAATCATTTTTTAATACAAACCTTGTTATAATTAAAATACAACATTAAAAACAATTTACTCTTAAGATAATCCATCTCTACTTTCAAAATCACTCTTAAATCTTTTTACACATGTGTAAATACAACAAAGGTGATGCTATAATGTACATACAAAGGTGGGAAAATTGGTTTTTAATAAACCAACCTTTGCCCCATTGATAAATAATAATCCTTCCTACCTACGTAATTGGTGTACAATAATTCTACCTATCAACATGTTGGTACTCAATGAACTTCTGTTAATTTTTTTTAACTGAAGTTAGTTTTTAAGTTTTATTTATTACACAAACAATCCCTGTAGTTATAATTTACTAGTTTTAACTATTTTGTAAAACAAAAAAACGTCAAGGGCCATGTAATTAAATTTTATAAAATAGTTAAAACTAGTAAATTACAACTACAGGGACTGTTTATGTAATAAATAAAACTTAAAAACTAACTTCAGTTAAAAAAAATTAACGAAAGTTTATTGAGTACCAACATGTTGATAGGTAGGATTATTGTATACCAATTACGTAGGTAGGGTTATTATTTATGAATGGGGCAAAGGTTGGTTTATTAAAAACCAATTTTCCTACAAAGGTGATTTATTAGTGGATACTTGTCCGTCTTGAATTGTGGAGTGGCCTGAAATTTCCCAGTTTATGCATATCCTCTCACAACAAAAAATCTCCCCTGATGACGACTCATGGGGATGGAAGGAAGGTCATAATGGCAGTTTGAAGGCACTCCGGTTTGAGTTAGAACAAGTGAAAGGTAACGTTTACGCCAATTATTCATTTGTTTGGAATCATGGGGTCCCCCTGAAGGTACCTATTCATTTAGCGTGCTATAGACGACAAAAACCCAACCAAGAAGACCCTTCTTTGTAGCGGTATGAACTTGCCAGACTACTATTCTCTATGTGAACCCCTGAAGTCAAGGACGCTGATCACGTTTTGGTGAGTTGCCCGTTTGCGACTTTGGTTTCAGGGGAAGTGTGTAGGTAGATTAAAGTTGCTAAACCGACTATGGTAAATGGTCAAAACGATTATTCAACACGCTGAGGAGTGGACCTTGAACAATACAACAATCTCTATTTTCTATGCTACTATATGGAGCCTATGGATCATCCGGAACGACAAGTTATTAATGGCAGGCCAAGCTTGGTTACTAAAACCATTGAAGACATTAAGGGCTTGTTTGGCTAAGCTTTTCAAAACTACTTATTTGCTTATTTGCTTTTCTGAAAAGCAAATAAGCAAATAAGTAGTTTTGAAAAGCTTTAAAATGGAGCTTTTCAAAACTACTTATTTGCTTATTTGCTTTTCAGAAAGCAAATAAGCAAATAAGTAGTTTTGAAAAGCTTAGCCAAACAGCCCCTAAAGAGATGAAATACCTCTGGTTATCTAATCGCACCAAGATTATAATTTGGGAATGGAGCTGGTGGTCTGACTTTATCCCAAGTGATCAAACTTTTAGTGTTTTTGTTGGTTATTGTTTAGTTTATTTGCAGCCGTCTTTGGGGTTGTGCTTTTATTTCTATGTTGATCTTGTTTCGATGGGCACTTCTCAATTTCTTGCTAGATTGGTCAACTTGTTTTTATATAGTAATAAAAGTCTTATTCGTCACACATTATTCATTTTTAAAAAATATATACATTTTTGTTTAATAAAATTTAAATATTCGAACACTTGAGTATTCACGGGTGATCACCTAGTGCAAATGCCCTTATCCTACATTACATACGCGAGTTCATTGGCCGTACACGTGTCCTGATTCGTTTTTCTCTCATAAGGTTAAATCAGACAATTCATTCAATCAGCTGAGGGCAAATTAGTCTATTCATTCAATCAGCGAGAAGTTCGTTACACTACTATCCCGTTAATTATGATTCGAATCAGTTTCAAATTTTTCATAATTCTCAAATTGCAGTTTTTGTTCTTCTGCGTTAGGGTTTGATTCAATTGTTTTTTCAATGGATCCACAGAGCAGCACCAGACGAAACACAGATGTTGAGTTTGAAGACGCTCGATCGATCGGTGATCAGGTTCAATTATCTGCGTATCAGAGAGTTACGATTTACGATGTTTTAAATCCTGAATCTGCAAATCCAAATCCAAATCCAAATGCAAATACAAGTGGTGTAAATGAGTGTTCGAATGGTAATTATGTTAATTCATATCTTTAAATTGTTCGTAGATGTGTTTTGTTTAATCGTAGTAATGATTTTGCATTATTATAACTGATTTGAAGGCTTTGAATGTTCATTTAGAGGATAATTGATATGAAAGCAAATTGTATAAGTTCGTATGTGTTGGTTCTGTGAATTCACATGTGATGTTTATTTCTAAATGCTAATTTCGCATGTTATGATATCATAAATCGCATGTGTAAAACATATTTATCAAATTGAACATTTTCGCATGTTATGAGTCCAACAATTCGCACGTTTAATTATTCTTATGATGAAATTATGGAGTTTTTAATATATCGCATGTTACGAGTCCTATAAATCGCATGTGTTTCTTTTTTTTTATTTTGATTTATGTAGATGAAAGGCTTTATATTCCGGAGGTTGAACCATCAGCTACACCTGTGGTTGGAATGCAATTTACCTCTATTGAACAAGCATACGTATTTTACCAAACATATGATAAGTTAGCTGGTTTTTCTACTCGGAAAGGTGGTGAAGTACACAGTGGTGGTATAACCAAACCTAAGTATTTTGTTTCTTCTAAAGAGGGACATAAGCCATTGTTTATTGACGATGTTTATTAAAAGTCAAAATAGCCATTCAAATCAAGGAACAGGGGGACCATTAGAACTGGGTGCAAAGCTCAACTTATGATTTGCTCGGTGGATGGTAGATCATATACAGTCAAGAAATTCGTTGATGGCCATAATCATAAGTTTGTATGTCAACACGATATTCATATGCTGCCAGCGTACAGGCAATTGTCAGATGTCCAGGAGGAGATGATATGGGAACTAGGCACTCTAAACCTTAGCCCTATCAAAGCTTTTCATATAATGAGGAAACGTTACGGTGGTTTCGAGAATGTTGGCACCACGGTCGATGATTGCAAAAACTTTAAGAATCGAATTAACAGCTATATAGGAGAATATGACGTTGACATGGTGATCAATAGGTTGACCGACAAAAACCAATATTTAGTTGATTTTTCGTTTGAATATTCTTTTGATGAGGAGAAACGATTAACTGGTTTGTTCTGGGCCGATGTGTTATGCAAGCGTAACTTTATGGAGTTCGGGGATGTGATATTGTTCGATGCAACTTTCAAGACAAACAAGTAAGTTTTACATAAATGGTTTTTAATATTTTTCGCATGTTATATTATTTTGTAAACTTGCAATATCGCATGTTTTATTGTCTATTTCGCATGTCATATCTTGTCTATTTCGCATGTTACAATGTGTACTTCGCACGTTACTAAATTTTCAATTTTATTGAATTTCAGGTACAAGATGGTGTTTGTTTCGTTCACTGGGATTGACAACCATTGTCAAAATGTAACCCTTGGAGCTGGGTTGTTGGCATCGGAGAGCATTGACTCTTATAAATGGCTTCTAAATTCATTCGTAAAGCCATTTGGACGGCAGCCAAAGGTTATAGTGACGGACCAAGACCCTGCGATGAAACAGGCAATCGAGGATGTTTTTACTACCAGCAGACACAGATTGTGCATGTGGCACATAATGAAAAAAGTGGCAGATAAGGTATAGCATGCTATATTGTCTTTCGTTAGCGTTTTTTTTTTTATAATATAGTTTCGTTATAGGCTGATATGAAAACCATTTATCGGTATAGGTTGGACACGAGTTGTGCAATAATGATGACTTTAAAAGGAAGATGTGCGATATTGTATGGATTGATTCCATTAAGCCAGAAGAATTTGAGAGACAGTTGAAGTTGGTAATGATTGAGTACGGTCTCATACAAAATAAATGGATTGATGATATGTTTGCGACGAGATCCATGTGGATTCTGGCTTTTTACCGGCATGAGCCCATATCTGGACTTATGCGAACAACTTCGAGATCAGAGAGCGAGAATCAATTTTTTTTGCCAGGTGGCGAATTCACAACTCACTCTTGTAGAGTTTATGAATCATTTTGACGGTGCAATGGATGTCCAAAGGTTCAATCACAGAAAGAATGATCATATTTCAAGATATAATGAGCCTGATGATTGGAGCAAAACTACTTTGGAAAATGATGCTGCTAAGATATACACCAGGTCTATATTCTTTGATCAGCAAACAGAGATATATGGAACTATTACCGAATGTTTGCCGATGGACACCAAAATCGAGGGTCCACAGATAAGGATATCGTTGAAAGACTTTAAAGCTCACGGAGATGGGTTATTAGAGGTAATACATCATATATATTTAAAACATGCGATTTTGAAAACCCCACATGCGAATTTCATACATAACATGATTTTACAATATGCGATTTTAATGAACGCATGCGATTTTAAATTAATTCAATAAAATGATTTTTTAGACATGCGAAATTGTTCATTTACACATGCGATTTTAATTTTTAATTTTTTTTCTTTTTTGTTTTCTGTAGGTGTGTTTCAAGAATCTTGAAAATGATGTAACTGCACAATGTAGTTTGCGTTTTGAACAGTATGGGCTGCAATGTAAACACATCTATTTTCTTTTCAAGATGTTTGGTGTTAAAGAAATACCAAACAAATATGTTATGAAGAGTTGCACAAAAGATGTATTTCCGAATGAATTAAACGCCACATTCGATGTAAAGGTGGATGCTAAGGATGAGCAATACAAGGCAAAACAGATTGCTCGTGAAATCATCTACACAGGGGAGTATTTGGTTAGCAATTTGATTTCCGACCATGATCAACTTGTTTTAGTCAGGGATCAAATGAAGCAGATTAAAGAAAAGTTTATCAGAGTCGTATAACCAAGTAGCTTGATCTAAAGTTTGACTGGTTTTCAAAGTTGGTTGGCTATCAACAACCAGTAACTAATGCACCTCCTACTGTCCGTGTGCCCGCTGGTATAAGAAACAAAGGTCGTGGCTCGCATAAAAGGATTAAATAGAAGAAGGAACAAATGATCAGCCGCAAAGGGAAAAGGTCAAGGACATGTAGTGTATGCAACGAAAAACGTCATGATATTCGGACTTGCGAGATAATGAAAGGCAAACAACAAAAGAAGATGAAGGGAGTCCAGATTGAAAAAGATCCCAGGCACAAAGCCAAAGAGGTCGAAGACGATGAAGAGGAAGATGAGTTCGAAGATTACAGTGGAGGGAGTGATGATGGCAGTGAAGAAGATGAGTGGGAAGAGGTTTCAGATGACGAAGATTGATTTTTTAATTGTACATGCGATTTTACACGAGAAACATGCGATTTTAATACAGATGATTTTTTATTATACAAACATGTGATTTAGTATGTAAACATGCAATTTATATGCATCAGTTTAAAAGTAGTTTAACATGCGATTTTATTGTGTTTTCCATTTTATGACATGCGACTCTTAGTTATCATTCATTCATGCGATTAATATAATAAGTAAGCATAAGATGTTTTAAAATATGTACACAAAGCATAAATATTAAGTATTTGTTTAACGCAACAAAAGGCAATAAAAAGATGAAGAGAAACCTAGTTCCTTGAAGCAGCAAAGATTTTTTCATGTTCAGCCGAGCTATACTCCATCTTCTCTTTCACTGTCTTTAGAGCGTCTTTCAGGAAAGAGAAGGCTAAGTCATCAGCTCGAGATTGTTCATTTATGTGATCCAATGCTGCATCTCTGAAGCTTGATGGTTGTTCTTCAAGTAGTTTCTCCCACATCCCTTGATTTTTCTTGATTTCTGTAAGAATCTTCCCCTGCACATCAAGAATCAAGTGAGAAGAGTTGACATCGATGCTTATTTCTGTCAACGTGCGAGTTGACAATAGTTCCTTTATTGCAATTTTTTTATTTGTTCTGAATCTTCAGATGACATTTTTGTGTGTTTTTTTGTATGTGTTTGTGATCGGTGTCTTAATATGGAAGGTTTGTTTTCCTTGGGTATTTTATATTAAAATAGTAAATTTATTATGTAGGTAGGGTGGTAAGTTCAGTAGTATTTATGTGAAAATTGATCATTACAAGTCACATTACAGTCACATCGGTATTAAATTCATTTTTTAATATAAAATAGTAAATTTATATTTATTTTAATTATCAATTCATAATTTCTTATTTCTGCATATCAATGAACGTGTACAACGTTACATGAAATCAACTACATCATTTTTTTTAAATCGCATGCGATTCGATAAAGGATTCGCACACTATAACAAACCACAAACAATATCACCTTTTTTTAGAATCGCATGTGTCTAAAACAAGAATTCGCACACTATAAGAAATCTCAAACATTATTACCTTTTTTTAAAATCGCATGTGTATAAAACAAGAATTCGCAAACTATAAGAAATCTCAAACATTATTACATTTTTTTTAAAATCGCATGTGTATAAAAACAAGAATTTGCACACTACAACAAACCTCAAACAATATCACCTTTTTTTGAAATCGCACGTGTCTACAACAAGAACTCGCACATTATAAAAAACACAACCTTTCTTTTTGTTTTTCAATTGTTTTTCGCAGGTTCAATATGTATTTCGCATATTATAATGTTCATCCTTCATCATCTTATTATATAGACGGTTGATCGATGCTGTTACAGTTCAGAACTTCCAAAATCAGCAGATATGAAATCGCAGAAGGGAGAAGGAGGTTTTTGAATAAGAATCTTACGTTGTTGTATTTGATTTAGGGTTCGATTTTTGATTAATGGTTGGATTTTTTAATACGATTTTTGAATATAAGATTCCAATCTCTGTTAATTACAGAGATTAAGATATCGTAATGACGATTTTAACCTTTTTTAAGATTTGAATACATTAATATGATTAATTAAATGATTTAAATTGGTTTGATGGATTGAAGATCCTACGGCTGAGAAGATCGCGTACGTAATGTAGGATAAGTGGTATTGTACGTTAACCGGCCTCTATATATATAGGGATGGGTTAAAATAAGAATCACCTTGAGTTGTGAGAACCGTGAGAACTAGCCCATCCAAAAGGTTATTCTGAATTTTTTTTTCTCAAAAGTCATAAAAAGATCACTTGTTTCAGCCCAAAAAAATTAAAAACAAATGTGCATACCCACATTTACATGAAGCGTAAAAAAAATTTTATCTTCGTGGGGGGGGGGGGGGTTTAGGTTTTTGGGGGGTGGGGGAGGGGGGGTTTAGGTTTTTTTTTTGGGGGGGGGGGGGGTGGGGTTAGGTTTTTTTTTAGGTTTTTTTTAGGTTTTTTTTTAGGTTTTTTTTAGCTTGGGGGGCGGGGGGGGGGGGGTTAGGTTTTTTTTTTTGGGGGGGGGGGGGGGTGGGGGGTTTAGGTTTTTGGGGGAGGGGGTGGGGGTTAGGTTTTTTTAGGTTTTTTTTTAGGTTTTTTTTAGCTATTTTAGGTTGTGTTCACATTGGTTCTCGCGGTTCTCACAATAAGGGTGGTTCTCGCATGAGCCCCTCCCTATATATATATATATATATATATAGGGAGAAGATCATGCGAGAACCACCTCTTATTGCGAGAACCGCGAGAACCAATGTGAACACAACCAAAAATGCCTAAAAATAGCTAAAAATCACACAAATTTTTTTTTAAATATTTTTTATATAAAAATCGCTACTTTTCGAAGCAAAAAAAAATTAAAAAATTATTTTTTAAAAAAAAAACACATTTTTTTTGTCACTAAAAGTAGCGATTTGAGCATAAAAAATATTAAAAAAAAAAATTAATTTTTTTTTTGATTTTTTTAGATTTTTTTAGGTTTTTTCGGGGTTTAGTTTTTAGCATTTTAGCTTGGGGGGGGGGTTTAGGTTTTTGGGCGGTGGGGGAGGGGGGTTTAGGTTTTTTTTTTTTGGGGGGGGGGGGGGTTAGGTTATTTTTAGGTTTTTTGGGGGTTTTAGTTTTTACCATTTAGCTTGGGGGGGTGGGGGGTTAGGTTTTTTAGGTTTTTTTTTAGCTATTTTAGGTTGTGTTCATATTGGTTCTCGCGGTTCTCGCAATAAGGGTGGTTCTCGCATGATCTCCTCCCTATATATATATATATATATAGGACAAACATCCGTTAGGAACCACCTCTTATTGCGAGAACCGCGAGAATCAATGTGAACACAACCAAAAATGCCTAAAAATAGCTAAAAATCACACAAATTTTTTTTTTAATATTTTTTATAAAAAAAAATCGCTACTTTTCGAAGGCAAAAAAAAAAAATTAAATTTTTTTTTTGCTACTAAAAGTAGCGATTTTAACATAAAAAATATTAAAAAAAATTTAGATTTTTTTTTTGATTTTTTTAGATTTTTTAGGTTTTTTGGGGGTTTAGTTTTTAGCATTTTAGCTTGGGGGGGTTTGGTTTTTGGGGGGTGGGGGAGGGGGTTTAGGTTTTTTTTGGGGGGGGGGGGGGGGGGGGTTAGGTTTTTTTTTAGGTTTTTTTGGGGGGTTTTAGTTTTTAGCATTTAGCTTGGGGGGGTTAGGTTTTTTTTTTTTGGGGGGGGGGGGGGGGGGGTGTGGTGGGGGGTTTAGGTTCTTTTTTTTGGGGTGGGGGGGGTTAGGTTTTTTTTAGCTATTTTAGGTTGTGTTCACATTTGTTCTCGCGGTTCTCGCAATAAGGGTGGTTCTCGCATGAACCTTACCCTATATATATATATATATATATATAGGGTCGGGATTTAGTGAAAACGGTAGAAAGTGTGAGAACGGTGAGAACGCTTATGGATCGTCCGATCAAAACAATCTATAGACTAGATTGGCGCGGTGGCGTTTTCGTAAATAACATCAATTTTATTACCTGGACGCGCTTTATTAAGGGTTAAAGGGTCTTTTGACTTCTCCACACAAAACGCCATACTGATGAATAAAACGCCAAAAACAAAAATCACAGACCCTTCTAAGTAAAACGCCATTAGATATAAAACGCCAAACTTAATTATAGTAAAATCCCGCCTAAAAAACACACACAAAAACCCAAACGCCATATTTTATATATACCATTCGCCTTAGAAACGCCAAAAAACCCAAACATCAAATATCTTCTAAGCCAAAAAGTTTTTTTTTTTTTTTTTTTGAAATTCAGTTTTTGTCTGTAAGATTTCGCTAAATGAAATGGACAAAATCATTAAGTGAGGATATTGTCCATTTCATTTAGTAAAATCTTATTGACTGATCCTCAACTTCCATCCAATTTATAACGCCAAAACATACAAAAACATTATTGAGGTTTGTTGTCAATAAAGTTTAGCTGTATGGGGTGGACAACATTGTCAGTTATATTTCTTAACCGAGGATTAACAATGTTGTCCATCTCATACAGCAAAACATTATTGATTTTAGCATGATCAAATTTTGAGGTTTAAGATGCTCTTATTTCGTGGCGTTCTATTTATCGGTAAAACGGCAAAAAAGTTAAAAAATCAAACATCGTTCATTGTAAAATTCAAGATTGTTGCATGAAAGGGTCTAAACTCAATAACATTTTGCTGCATGAGATGGACAAATCTTCAAGAAAAAGATGCTGATGTGAGATTGTGTGCTTCCAAACAGCCACACAAAAAACTACTTGAAAAACAAAAAAAACAAAATGAATCATACGAAAGTCGAACCAGCCAGTTAACAAGATTCAAAAAAGAAGAAAGAGACTGGTGACAGTGAAGATTTTGAAGATCAATTATTTATGTATTCTTTTTTTTTTTTTCCTTTTCAGATGATTGTTATATAATAAAAACGCCATATATAATAAAAACGCCAAAACAGCCAAAATGCTTGTTTAAAAGATATCATCCCGTTAAACGCCCCTAAAAACTCCAAAACTATAATAAAATTACTTTGAAAAAGTATTATAAAAAAACCAATATATATATATATATGGGAAGGATAAATCGAAAACCCACTTGAGTTGAGAAAACTTAGAAAACCTTTGTAAAAAACCCATGTAAACTCAAGAAACATTTCTAAAAAAAATAGGAAATGTAATATACATATATTTGAACATTTTTAAAAAAGAAACACAAAAAAACACTAAGTAGTTTTTTTTAAAAAAATGTTACAAATTTCAGGTTACATAATATGTATGTCCAAAAAAAATGTAACATACAAATTTTCAACATTTAAAAAAAAAAAAACTAGTAAGCGTTTTTTTCATTTTTTTTTTCATAAATAGGTCCGTGTACATTTATATTACATTCCCTATTTTTTTAGAAAAAAATAAAAATGTTACATAGGGTTTATTTGGGTTTTCTCAACTCAAGTGGGTTTTCGATTTATCTTTCCCCTATATATATATATATATAAAGCAAACTTGAAAATGTAACTATAAACAGTAAATACAAATCAGTAATACAGAAGATAGGGAAAATTTATTATATTAGAATCTAAAACGGCAAACTTGAAAGATGGGACATGTTACAGACTTCAGAGATAAAGCTTATCAAAAACAATAATTACAAACAGTAACTGAAAAGACGAATACTTTATTATAATAATGCACCGCTTAACTTAGGCGCCAAAAAGACATCCTATAAAATGATACGTCTCAGCAACTACCATTTGATCAAACCAAAAAAACAAACGCCAATACTACTAAATACCACTCACCGTAAAACGCCAAAAAAAAAATCAAAGATAGCTAATATGCTTTCTTGGATATTCAGAATTGTTCTTCGTGAAGTTTCACTGAATGAATTGTTATCAGAGGGGAGTAACTCAGAAAGATTTTGCTGCATGAGATGGACAAAAATTCAAGAAAAAGATGCTGATGCCAGTCATATGGCATTTTGTATTTTTTGTTCTTGAAGAAGGTTTGGATGAGGAGAAGAGATCAATGATACTGAAGAGTGGGTTGATTATTAAGATGAAGATCAAGATAAAGAAAAAGCGAAAACCCACACACATGTCATAGATCTATGTCCCTAAACATCCACAAAAAAAGACAGTTCAACAGACGAGCAGGCAAAATAATCAAACCAATGGGTTTGTTAAGTTTTACATAAAACACCATATATATGGTTAAAGAAGAGAGAGACTGATGACAGTGAAGATTGTGAAGAGAGATCCGATTAGGATTTTTAATTTATTTTCTTCGCTTGTATTTTTTTTTCCTGTGGTTTAAATATAATCTAACACTAGTAAAACGACAAGATACCACAAACGCCAAAATGTTTATAAAAAATAATAGAACAAATGGGCCATCTTGTTTCAAACGCCTTGAAAAACGCCATTCAAATAGATTTCCTAACCCCCTGGATTCCAATGGCATAGGATTTAAATAAACACCAAAAACGACAAAATGTTAATACAATGAAACCATTAAAACGCCATTAATTATTGAATTTGGTTAAAGCCAAAATTCTTAAAAACCAAAAATTAAAGGAAAATTGGTTTTTAATAAACCAACCTTTGTCCCGTTGGTAAATAATAATCTTACCTACGTAATTGGTATACAATAATCCTACCTATCAGCATGTTGGTACTCAATGAACTTTCGTTAAATTTTTTAACTGAAGTTAGTTTTTAAGTTTTATTTATTACACAAACAGTCCCTGTAGTTGTAATTTACTAGTTTTAACTATTTTAAAACTAGTAAATTACAGTCCCTTGAGGTTTTTTTTATTTTATAAAATAGTTAAAACTAGTAAATTACAACTACAGGGACTTTTTGTGTAATAAATAAAACTTAAAAATTAACTCCAGTTAAAAAAAATTAACGGAAGTTCATTGAGTACCAACATGTTGATAGGTAAGATTATTGTATACCAATTACGTAGGTAAGATTATTATTTACTAACGGGACAAAGGTTGGTTTATTAAAAACCAATTTTCCAAAATTAAAACAATATTGGAAAAAGCGGAACTGGAAAAGCAGAAGATGAAATGACAAAAAAGCCTCTCCGCCCTTTTCTAAGCGGCGTGACACGTGTTGGGCCAGGAAGCGTTCTCACTGTTCTCACACTTTTGAGCGTTTTCTCCTGAACCCGTTTATATATATATATAGGGTTGAGTTCATTTCAGAACTCTAAATAACTACAGAACTTTCAGAACTCCTAATAAACAATCATTTTATATATATAAGTTTTTGTATTTAGGATCTTTTTATCATCTATTATATGTATTTCTTTGATTACATACATGTTAAAGATAGTTTACATATGTTTAATTACCAAAATTATATATATGTGTCATAACTAATTACATATATGTAAAAAAACTAGTTTACATATGTGTAATTATAAAATTAGATATAAAAAATGATAAAATTACTCTTAACATGTATCTAATCGTAAAAATACACATAATAAATGATAAAATTATCCTAAACATAAAAATATATAAATAAAAAGATTGTTTATTAGGAGTTCTGCGAGTTCTGTAAATATTTATGGTTCTGAAATGATCTTGGCCCTATATATATATGTATGTATGTATATATACGTTTTGGTTAGTTCACTGATGATATTTATAGGTTTGTTGCTAGATATCTTTGAATGAATAAATGGACAATAATGAAAAACGAAAAATAAATAACTCAGTAAAGACGCAGAAAATGGAAAAAAGAATAACTAGTGAAACGTAAATAAAATTAGAAAAAATATGTCGGAAATACAAAATCTAGTATAATAGATAAAGAGGTAATTTTTTTTAAGTTTTAGTAAAGTTAAGGGTAAAATAGTCATTAAAAATTTTACTTTTATTAAAATAAATCAAAATGAGTAAATTTGCAATTTTATTAGTTAAGTGAGGGAAGATATGCAATTTTAATTTTGAATCGGGTAAATATGCAATTCAAAAGTTGACTTTTAATTGCATATTTACCCAAGCTCAAATTATAATTGCATATTTCTCCATGTTTAATTAAATGACTAATTTTTTCAAAATAAAAGATCCATTTAAAACCTTATCGGTTATTACCCGGGAGTTCGAGCTTCAAAATACCGGATATTTCTTTAGTCGGGTGCGATTACTTTAAGTTAGCGGCCGACGATACCTGTATTGATTCCTTTTGTTTAGATCTGTTTGATGAAGCGATCAGATGAGTTTTTAATACAGTTGAGTTGGTTGTTTGAACTTATATGTTGTTAAATTCACTTGATTTTGATTTAATAATTGTTTTTAATTTGTCTGTTTAAGCAGATATACAAGCTGACGAGTTCATGGTTTTTATTTGTTAATTGTTTTTAGTCTCTGTAATTGATAAAGAGTGTAATAGCGTCATGCTTCTAGTAGATGTATGCTTTATTCTTGCAGATCTAAGTAAAAATAGACTATTTATCTGTGGTGCAAATATAGATTTGTTTTTAATCTTTAATTTGGTCGATTATATATATTTTTAATCTTTAAATTTTGGTCGATTATATATGTATTTATATCTTTATATTGTTGGAATTTTCGTGTACCTTTTAGAAAATAATTTTAGTCAATTTGTCAAACAAACTGAACGCAACGGAAACATGTACACGAGGTTCGGTTCTAGACCGATTCCACCAGTGATCTCATTTCAATCAAAATAGGTTAAAATAAAATATTAAAGAATCGTGACATCCAAGAAAAACACCTTGGTTTAACGAACGATCTCGCTAGATGATCGTTGACCACGAAATCATATTTGTTCATTTGAAACGATTTTAAACGAAACCTTAAACTAAAGAAAATAAAGTTCGAACCTTTACCTTATACGTAATCAAAGAAACAAATAATTTGTTTGTGCAAGCGAATTCATGAATTGAATTATTGCTCCTTTTCTTGTTCTTTGCGATAGCCAATCCCAAAAACCCTTTTTTTATGAACGTCAATAGTACAGAACATATATATTTTATTGCTTCAATTAAGAGTCATAAAAATATTGACTAAAAGGAATCCTTTTTGTTTAGGACTTTTGTTTCATCAACCAACCGTCCAGATAAGAAGTTGTGACATATCAAATTACAACATCTATTTTAGAACTATATGAAGATTAGTTCTCAAGTCTTTTTAATTAAAGATATACATATATCTTTAATTTTTAAACTTAGATAAGAATTATAATCTAATCTAATCACAACTCCACATAATTATCTTATAATTATAATAATTATCTGATATTAATTATAATTAACAAATTAATTATAATATTAATCCGGCTCTCAGTAATTATTCTAAATAATTAGCCATTTCTTTTATTACGCTTATTATTTCGTGATCCGGTGATTAAAGATTAAGACACCGTTAAATGTTCATTGCCCAAAGTGTAACTCTTTGAGTCGTACCTTGACTGCAACGTTGAATTATAATCAACAATTAAACATTATATCCAACATATATATGTGTGCATATATATATGTATGTATAGAGTTGGAGTTAGCTAGAAAGCTTAAGTTTCCTATAAAGTCTAGGAAGCAATAGGAGGTGACATGTGACTTTTAGTTTTTTTATTCAAAAGGGCATGATGGTAATTTGATTATTAATTTAATTTTGGAATATTATATATCCTAAACTAACTATCCAGATATTTTTGGAAACGTATATCTCTTTAACAATTTCAAATCATTATGATTTCAAAAGGGCAGTTACTTTAAATTACGAAATTCAAAATTATTAACAATTTCTTCACATTATGTTTTATCAGTTACTGGATTCATCACAATGTGTTTTAGCAGTTACTGGTTTCAGTTACTGTTTCATCATAATGTGTTTTATCTGGTTGATATGATTTTTGGCATTCTTGATGTTGTGTTTTATCAGTTACTGGTTCACGTTGTGTTTTATTAGTTATTGGTTTCATCACAATGTGTTCTATCATTTACTGGTTGATGTGATTTTGGCATTCTTGATGTTGTGTTTTATTAGTTACTGGTTTCATCACAATGTGTTTTAGCAGTTACTGGTTTCAGTTACTGTTTCATCACAATGTGTTTTATCAGTTACTGGTTGATATGATTTTTGGCATTCTTGATGTTGTGTTTTATCAATTACCGGGTTCATCACAATATGTTATACCAGTTATGATTCATGAATGGCATGTTCTTTTGTATTTTATCTACTGTTTCATCACAATCTGTTTTATCAGTTACTGGTTGATGTGATTTTGGCATTCTTGATGTTGTGTTTTATCAGTTACTGGTTTCATCACAATGTGTTTTATCAGTTACTGGTTCATCACGATGTGTTTTATCAGTTACTGTTTCATCACAATGTGTTTTATCATTTACTGGTTGATATGATTTTGGCATTCTTGATGTTGTGTTTTAGCACTCAGTCACTAGTTTGTCACATTGTGTTTTATCACTAAAACACACTACAAAGAACACATCTAGATCTGATTTATCGTTATTTTTTGTATGATTTGGTGTTTTCAAATGTGAGGGATTAGAGAGAGAGAAAAAAATTGCGACATTTTTGGAGGTGGTTTTATGATTGGTAGTTATTTCCTTATTTAAAACAACTTAAATGATTAATTTTCCACTAATCAATTAAATTAGCCTATTTTAAAGACACGTATATTACCAAAATGCCACCAAAATAATCTCAACCATTAAACACACGCATCCGATGGCCCAGATCGCTTCCTACACTTTCTAGGAAAAACACACTTTCCGCAGGATCCCCACTCTGTATGTATATATACGTTTTGGTTAGTTCACTGATGTTATTTATAGGTTTGTTGCTAGATATCTTCGAATGAATAAATGGACAATAATGAAAAACGAAAAATAAATAACTTAGTAAAGACGCAGAAAATGAAAAAAAAAAAGAATAACTAGTGAAACGTAACTAAAATTAGAAAAACATGTCGGAAATACAAAATCTAGTAAAACTGGATAAAGTTGTAATTTTTTAAGTTTTAGTAAAGTTAAGGGTAAAATAGTCTTTATAAAATTTACTTTTAATAAAAAATATTAAAATAGGTAAATTTGTAATTTTATTTGTTAATTGAGAGGAGACGTGCAATTTTAATTTTGAATTGGGTAAATATGCAATTTAAAAGTTTTATAAGACCACCCGTAGTGGCCAACATTTTGGCGTTTTCCCCCTCAACACGCCCTAAAACGCCTGGTCCCCACCCCCGCAGGCGTTTTCCGGCGTTATTTAGCAAAAAGCCCCCTAGCGTGATTTGAAACACGTCGAAACTTCATTTCTTTGCCCAATAGGACATTGCCATGTGTGTGTAATTAGTTTTAATTAAAAAAAACAAAAGAAATAATATTTGTGTGTGTATAATTAGATTTTGGCAAAGGTTTTTTTTGAAGGTTTAAGTTGCAGGTCCTTTGTGGGTGACAAAGGAAGAAGAATGTGATAATTAGATTTTGCACATTCAGTCCCTGCACTTTGATTGTATTTAAAAAAAGGATTTAAACTTCAAAACCTTTAATATTTCAAGTTTCAAAAATACTATATCAGTCCCTAAAGTTTTGTTTATTAAATGTCTGATTTTGATCTTTTATAAAACCAAAAATTTTGCAATGTATTTTTTTATTTACTTTTTTCCGGTTTTTTTATTTCTAGTATTGTATTTTTTTTATTTAATGAAGTATTTTAAGCTTTTAATTAAAAAATAATAATTGTGTAATGATTGGAAGGGGCGTTATTAGGCATTATTCCTACTACGTCACTTTTGCAATAACGCCCCTAATGCCCACATGCTGACTGGACTGCCACATGGCGGAAAACGCCCCAAGGTGGAGGCATTATTCATCTAACGACTATGCATGGTCAAAGGGGAAATATGCAATTGAGCATTTTCTTTTTTATACATTTAATTAAAGGGTTGTTAAGTGACTTAAACCATTTTATTTTTGGTAAATCGTTTTAAATTACAATTTTATCTCTAATAATACATCATTCAAAAATCAAATTGATTTTTCTCAATTTCATATATTAAAATAAATAAATCATCGATCTGATATTCTGGACCCTACTGCCATCGCCATCGTTTCACCGAGCTCCCGTTTTTCTTTGCGAATCCAAGTTTGATTAATAATCAATATTAAAATAAAATGGTCGACGACAAATGGTGGACGACGTCAACCAAGTTGAGGTAAATTCTACGTATTTCTTTTCCCATCATATTAAAATATAAATTCATTCAATTTTGGTGAATTTATTAAAACATGTGTTTGAAAAGCTATTTACATGGAGATAGTTGGTAAATGGACAACAAGCTGCGCCGCTACCATTTTTTGAATAGCAAAACTAAGTATTTTAAAAACTATGTCCATAGATCTCGGGATCATAACATTACTATGCATGACCATTTGAACTCGACTAAGTAGGTCTACAGCATCTGGCGCCAGAAAACCAAAAGTATCAAAAATAAATGAGATAAACACGTGCTGGTTGTCAAGGCACGTTTTCTCATGTTTGGTCACTTTATCCAAAGCAGTCTGACCCACCGTAAAATCACAACCACCTAAGCCCACAAAGAGAAAAACATCTGTTAGATCCACACAGACGTATGTCAACAATGGCATGCAACGTTGAAAGACCATCGGATATAGTGTACATTCCTTTATGTCAACAATGGCATGCAACGTTCAAACTGTTACAATCGGATATAGTGTACATTCGTTTATGTCAACAATGGCATGCCACGTTCAAACTGTTACCATCGGATATAGTATACATTCCTTCTTGTTTAACCCAAGAAATCAAGAATTAACATGTTAAATACATCATAAAAATTTAATTTAATATGGTGAAAATAAATTCTTTTAAAAAATTCTACAATTTTTTTTAATGCTTAAAAATCAGTCAAACAAAAGTTTTTTTTTTTTTTTTAATATAATTAGTTTGAAATGTGCGCATAAGTTTTGATACACTGTTATTTTTTGTATAGATCAAACATATTGTATGTAGTTTTTTTTTTTGGAATAATTATGTGGACGAATAATAGAATTCACTACAAGAAATCTGAGTTTTAGCGGCGACAACAATAGGGGCGACAAGGAGCAATAGCGGCGACCTAGACATGGGTAGCCCCTATTACTACTTGTCGTCCCTATTGTTGTCGCCGCTAAAGGGTCAATCCGTGTGCTACTTCAAGATTTGTTGCTGACTATTGATTAAAAACTGATCTAATGGTCTTCATCTTATCCTGCTCAAACAAACACAAATCCCACATATCTTATCCTCAAAACACAAACACCCATCTCATACACCACCTTCAACCTTCATGTACACCATTCTCTACCATTCACCACCAAGCAACAACCACCACCTTCAGCCGCCAACCGCCACCATCAACCTCCAACACTCCACGGTTCACCAACCAGCAAAGCCGCCGTAATCTGCCACCATGAACCACCACCGTATCAACCACCTTTGAGATGTTTGAAGCTCCACAGTCATATCAACCACTGCCATCCACCGTTGTGATTATTAAAGCTCCGCACACTTGTTTTTATATAGTGTTTGTAGAATTATGTTGTTTTGTTTAAAGCTCCGACCACTTATTTCATTTTGTATTTGTAAAAAACATGTAATGTATGCTGATATTAATAAGAAATCAATCGTTTTTTGGTTTTTATGTTATGTTTCATTTTCGAGTTTAAACAAACGACGGTGATTTGTACATTTGAATTATGGAAATTCGTTTTCGGCAATACTCCGATATATGTCGCCGCTATTATTGTGTGGCAATAGCGACGGCATGTGGCAATAACGACGACAAGAGGCCCTTTACCAGCCAACCTTTAGCGGCGACATGTCGCCGCTATTAACAATAGTGGCGCAGGTCAGGGCTTTTAGCGGTGACATTTATCACGGCTATTGCCCCGTTTTCTTGTAGTGATTTGAGATATTAGAGACAAATAATTAATTGGAGAGACTAGAGATAACTAGCCAATGGAAGAGAGGAGAGATAACTAATTAACTGGCGATAAATCTTAGACTGCGAGGAGTGGTGGCGTTGGATGGGCGGGGGAAGCCAGCCAACGCTGGCTAACCCACTTCGTGCCAGCATTGGGTTAGGCGTTGCCCACCCAGCGTTGCTATGAAGCCCGACGTGGGGCGGGGGGGAGAGATGCCTTGGCTGGCTACCATTGGCTGTGACATATGACCGTTGGGCTAGCCGTTTGGCATAGCCGTTGGCCAACGACTATTTAAAAAAAATTCTTTTTTATAATCTATATATATCAAACAATACTTACCTATTTTACTATAAAAAAATCAAGAACCACTACCAACCTCTAATGGATTCTTCAAGTTCAAGCGATTCGTATGATAGATTTTTTTTCGTCATCCTCATCCGACGACGGAGCAGAAATATTATTATCAACAATGGCGGCAGTCGTGAAAGCTATTGTTGAAGATTCAGATGAAGGGGCTTCCCAACCCGAACCCAAACGGAGGAAGTACATAGTTCGTGAACGCGAAACCGCAAACGATTTGCTGGTAAGAGATTATTTCTCACCCGAACTAACGTATGATGAAAACATGTTTAGGCGTCGTTTTCCTATTAGTAAAATTTTATTTTTAAGAATATCAAAGGATTTAGAGGATAATTATCCTTATTTCCAACAAAGACCCGATACGCGTGGTATGATCAGATTTACCACGTGGCAAAAGTTCACGGCCGCCCAAAGACAATTGGCTTACGACAATAGTTCCGATATAATGGACTACTATTTAAAAATGTCGGCACGAGTGGCTAGGGAAAGTCTTCACAATTTTTGTGCGTATATCTGATCGGAGTGTCGCGCTCCGGTCAAAGATAATATTTATATACCCAAATTACCCTTAACAAATAGCTAGTGGTAGTAAGGGGTTGAACCACGAAGAGTATGTGGTTTGCGAATGAAATTGATTGAATTTTAACGAGTGTCACAACTTATGAAGCTTGCTAGATTATTTTTGTGGTTTTGTTTGTTTGAAAAGTTTATGAATTAACTAATGAAATTGATTAGATTAATTAACGACTAAAGATTAATGATTGCAAGAAAATTGAATTTATAGTTTAAAACAAGAGATGTAAACAAGGTTCACACCCGGTTCGGTAATTGAAGTTCTAGGATTTCTACACGTTTTAGATTTGATTCAATTGCAAAAGTGATTAACGGAATTAGTGTCGCGTGATTTAAGTGCGAAAAGTTATCAATGTCGTAAACAACGGACCGCAATGCACTTTGTTACCAAGAACATGTAATTCCTAACTTAGATAAGGCATAAGTTCACAAATTTATTTTGTAAAGTCATAACTTTATCATCGTTCAACAATTCACAAATTCAATTCAAATGCACGACAATTATCTAAGAATTCAAAATCAAAATACAACTTGTCACAATCAAATTCAAACAATGTTCAACCCTAGAAACTTACAATAACCTACACCGGGGTGAAACCTTCAAGAATTTAGCCGCTCATGGTGAACGGGACTTGATCAACGGATGACGGAGACTTGAATTGGATCATTTTGAACTTGTGGTATGGTGGAATTATGAGGATTAGGGTTTTGGTGGGTGATGTTGGTGAAAGGAATGATAAGTGAATGAATTAGGGTTATGGATTAGTGATGAAGGTGAATTGGATGGTGATTCGATTTGATTCGGATGAAGGTTGATGATAGGTATCGATTGAGAGTGGAAGAGATGAAGGTTTTAGGCTCCAAGAATGATTTTCAAACTCCAACCCAATGTAACCCCCGTTTGATGATGAAAACTCCGTTTTTAACTCGTTTCCAACCACCAAAACAACAAATTCATGAGACAAGAAAGGAGCAGCCGTCGCCGACGGCCAGGAGTTGCGTCGGCGACGGGGTGTGGAAACGCTGAAAACGGCGACGCCTTATTTTCCTGTGTACGATCAATTTTGGGCGACGGAGGTTTGTAAAGGGTGTCGGCGACGGCCCATATGGGCGTCGGCGACGGTGCCCACGAAACCACTCTTCCGTTTTTCCAATTTCTTGAGTCCGATTGACCCGTTTCGCTTCCCGATGGTCCATTTTTCGTCCCGGTGGCCCGTAAAGCTCCCAAAAAGCACCTTAAACTCCGTAAGACCTGTAAAACACAAATCCTATTAAAAGTAGGCTATTCAAGATTAAAAGCTAAGTAAAAACTTAAACTTAAACATAAACGGACACTGGTTTACAACCACGTATCACATCCCCACACTTGTCTTTTTCTTGCCCTCAAGCAAATCTGTCTTTCACTTTCACGTGGGTCGAACAAGCAACACATTTCCCATTCCCGAGACGAAGGTTAAGGTCAATTGCCATGCCCAAGTTCAAACTTTTTTTACAATTTACAAACTATCTAACGGTAAGTGAGTAATCACATATAAAATGGTTATCCAAGATTAACTCACCCTTGAAACCAATAAATCATGTACATCCCTCACAATGTTCTCTCCACTCGGTTTAAAATTGGCTAATAATTGATGCATTAGCGCTTTTGAAATAATCACTCAAACCGATTAGAACACGTACCCTCATAGGCTTGCAACTCAATCATTCTCCACCACCGAACACGAATACTAAGCACAAGTCAAAAGGTCTTTGTAAGGGTTGTAACGGGGCTAGGCTAAGGGTAGGAAATATGATATTTAAAGTGGCTAAGGTGATGAAAATTCGATTTTTATTGCAAAATAACTATTCTAAACACGACTAACTACCAACATCAAACTAGAAGGCAACAATTTTCGCCTTTTATTCCACAAACTAGAAACACATATTTTTGTTCTTTTCTCAATGATTTTCTATTCTTTTTCGTAGCATTTTCTGAATTTTTTTTATATGCAAACAAACAATTCACAACTATACAAGCTTAACACCTATAATCGAATTTTCATCACACGGGTTTAAAATAAAAGGCTTAAGGTTATGGGCTAAATGGGTTGTCAAACGAAAGGATTAGGCTCAAAGTTGGCTACTAAGGGATAAATTTTTGGGTAAGGATGGATAAATGGTGTAAAAGGAAAAAGGTTTACCTAATGCTTTAATAATTCTTGTGCTTGTATTCGGTCTATGGTCTCAAACGTATCAAAAGAGGCAAGTTCTCCATTACGTGACTAATGGTCCACTCAAACAAAGAAACATAAATATGTAGTTCTAAGATGTAAAAATAGCTCAAAACCTCACATATAAGGGTATGATATGTGACATTCATGATATGTTAGTTCCTTAGGCGGATTATTCCCAAATAACCATCCGCTAAATACTCGTCATGCTATTAATTCGAACTTGACCATGACAAAAGACCAAATGGGTTGTGTCATCCCTCGTTGACTTAGTTACTTGTGCTTTTAAAATCGCTTTCGAACCAAGTCATTTTGAAAAAAAATTTGAAATTTTTCTCCCATCCCCACACTTGACGTAAACATTGTCCTCAATGTGTAGTGTTTGAATGAATGTGTCAAAAATCAAAAATCTTTTACTTACTCCCCCATCCCCACACTTGAGGTAAACATTGTCCTCAATGTGTAAGAACTAGAGTTTTTAAATCGCACAAAGGATGTGACACGACTAATTTCCCAAAATTCACCCCGAAAAGTAAAATACAATTACAATCCACTTATTACTAACTACGAATCAAGGTAAAAGGAAACATATGCACCTGATTTTCTCGCTAGATGCTCATGTATTCTTCTTCTCTTCAAGAAAGCGGTCGTCCCTCGAACCTAATGTACCTACAAATCTTAACCCTTGTGTAGGAGCACGCTTCTCACAACCATTGAAATTTGTTAGCCACCTAGTTCTACCACTTTTATGAAAGTATTACCAAGTCATACGTTATTTTACCTTGATTTATGTGGAAAATTAATTTACAACAACAACAATCCTAACTCATTTTCGTAGGAATCACGGTTGCATTTAGCTTATGCAACAAGCTATAACAACTCTCCTAAAATATTTCCGACACCCCTACATTCATAAAACATGTCCTATATGTTTTAAAATACACCTCGTATACGAAAAGTGGGCCCGAAATACCTTTATTTTATAAAAATTAAATAAAAACAAATTTCTAGTATCGCTCGCGGGGCGTGACCCAGACAAGAGAGTCTGTCGCGGGCCGCGACCCCTTGACACCAGGCTGCACCCCAGCCCGCCACGTGGCGTGACACCCGGCAAGCCTATACCGGTGACTAACCGAGGCTAGGGCCTACCCTACAGCCTCGCGGGCCGCGAAGGCCTCTCCTGTTTCTCTAGCGGGGCGCGAGAAACCCCTGATCAGGCCCTATAAATAGCGAACTCAAGTTTCAGTTACTAGTCGTTCAAATCTCGATCTCTCTCTCAAAATTCTGAATATTAGAAATAATCTTCGGGTATTATACCCACTAAAATAGCGAAGCTCTACCTCGATGTAAGTATTATAACCCCCGGTTACGTATTAGTTACTCTGCCCGATTGATTTAGTGCTCCGTAACGCATGTCGAGGCTCTGCCTGACTTCATCGTTGGAGTTCTGTCTCGGGAGGGGGGTATAGCTAATGTAAATTGGGTTATTATACTAACACGTGTGCATTGTTTAAATTAATAGATTATAACCAGGAAGTCACAAGGAAATACCTAAATTAGCAATGTGAGTTTATCCTTTTTTTGTAAATTCTTTTGTAAACTGTATTTGCAAAACCTCAATTGTTTTACACTATAATTAACAGTGATTGAGTATTTGTAATTTTACAATTATCGTCGGTATGTTGGGGTTTTGTATACAAAATTTGTTACTACACTGTGAGTAGTAACGTTACCACAAGTCAGGAGTGACAGTGCCGTGGGTGGTAATTAAAGTTGATGTAAACAAATGTAATTGCTGGATTGCCCTCAATACTGTAAAATGATAAAACTTGTTTTGATTAAACTGGGATTCACTCACCAGTATTTTCCACTGACAAAAATGTTTTAAACGCGTTTCAGGTAACAAAATGTGAAAGCCAAATAGAAGCCAGCTGGAGAGCACTGAAGACTTGGAAAAGTAGCTATAAAAGTTACCTAAATAAAGAAGAAGTTTTATTTAAATAAAATAGGGTTTATCCCTATAAACTTATTATGAATGGAAATTTGGGCTTTACCCATATATTTATTATTTATAAAATGAGGCGTTTTACTCTGATAAAATATTTTCTAACTACGATCCTTATGTAAATTCCGCTGCCAAATTAAATAAACACCGATACCACCGAATGTGTGAGCTCGCGGCCGCCCGCATCTCGGGGCAAAAGGGTCGGGGGTTGCGACAGGAGGTGGTACCAGAGCTACAGCCATTGATTTGAGCCACAGAAGTGTTCTACCGACATCAAAATTGTCAATTCTGTTAGGAAATAATCTATGTGACTATGTGCATACATGTATATTATTGTTTTGTGTTATTTGACAATCTGTTAGTTTACAGTATGAGTGATCAAGGACCATCGGACGCTTATCGTCAATTGTCTAGTTCTCCTAGAGATGAAGGAACTTCCTCCTAGCCTACTCCTTCAGGGTACTCAGCTGACACGGAAGAGGGGATATTCATCTTTAAAGCGTAATCCAAAGAACCATTCCCTACCAAAAAGAGAGGATGGTTCACTCGGGGAGCACATGAGCGTAGGAAAAGAATGAGGAAATTAAAGCAACAAAGGGCTTTAGCAGCATCAAATAGGGAGATGAACACCCAGACCCAAGACATAATCAATAGGCGATTGGCCAACTTTCACATATTAGCTACTACTGCCGCAGACCCAAACCTAGAACAAATCATTGCACCACAACCACTACCACGGTTCCCAACTCAACCCATGGAAATAGAACCTAACCAAGAAGAACCAGTTCCAATACATGCTTTTAACCCTGATGAGATACCTAGAGTTCCAGCACCCAATCCTATAGCATATGATCCATGGAATGACGACTATAGGGATTATCGAGAACTCTACCCACAAGAGGTACCCATACCAAACCCTGTAGCACCATACCCCAATCTTGACCCTCTAGATCCATATTGGGATGCTGACAAGTATGTTCGGGAAATACTAGAAAACCCATACCCGTATGGAGACCCTTTACCACCGTACCCTGAATCAATACCCGCACCACCACCACCCATGAGTACTGAAAATGTGCAGGAACTCCGCACATTTGGTGAGGAGTTAGTAGATGAGGGAGAGAGAATTAGGCAAATAGGGAAGAAGCTCGTTTGGAAGTACGACGAGCTAAATATGCAGTATTGGATGAACCCCTAGAAATAATATATATATATATATATATATATATATATATATATATATATATAAATGCTAGTAGTTTGAAAAAAAAATCAACTAAAATAGATAATCAAATACCTACTGATGCATAACTAGTAGTATGTTTTAAATTTCAGTTGCAGTTTGTAAGTGATGCATATATATAAAACAGAGTAAATGTCACAATGGTCGACGTTTTTGACCAATGTGTTTGTTTGTGCAATTGTTGGCATTAAATCTTATTCTGTGATATTAATACCTGAGAATTGTTTGTAAATCCAGATGGACAACGAAGAAAATCAGGAAACCCATAATAATGATAACCAAATAAATAACAGTGCCATTCGACACATAGTAACCCAAGGAATTAGAGATGCTATGCCATATATCATCCAAACTGTTAAAGAAGCTGAAAATAATAAAAGTAATAGTGGAAGTAAGCGACCACCTACTGAACCCAGTCACAACATAAACAATGGACCGTTACTTCAATTGCCTATTCCAAAAAGAAGAAGAACCATGTCTTATGGTTGTTCTTACAAAGAATTCTAGTCTTGCAAACCAATAGAATTCTCTGGCAATGAAGGAGCCATTGCAGCTCTATGCTGGTTAGAAAAGACAGAGGCTGTCTTAAAAATAAGCAAGTGTGTAGAAGAAGATAAAATCATGTTTGCTTCCAATCTTTTTAAGAATGCAGCCTTAGAATGGTGGAATACTATTCTCTAGTCTAGGGGAAGTGACAGAGTCTATAATATGGAATGGACTGAGTTTAAAAACATGGTCGAAAGGAAATTCTGTCCTCCCAATGAAAAAGAACAAATTGCTAATAAGTTCTTAAACCTTAGAATGACTGGAGTAGACTGTAAGGGTTACACTACCATATTCTTCGAATATGCTAGAATTGTACCAACCTTAGCCTCACCAGAACCAGTATTAATCTCCCGTTACATCTGGGGATTAATTAGTGAGATTAGACATGTAGTCAAGCCAGCTAGACCACAAACCATAGAAAAAGTTGTAGAACTAGCAAATACCTTGACTGATGAATTGGTACGTACGCATGAAGAGAACCAGGGGAAGAACCTAGCTCAGAAACTTACCCAAGAATTTCGTTATGGAAATAACTATCGTGGGAAAAGTATAGGTTCTACCTCTACACCTTACTAGTAGTCTTGCAAGAAGAAGCATTCAGGAAGATGTTCCACATACTACAACTTCTGTAAAATACCTGGACACAAGGAAGAAGACTGCAGCAAGAAACCCAGCAATGGAGTATGCTTCAATTGTGGAGAAAATGGGCATATTAAACCAAACTATCCGAAACTAGCTCCAGCCATGAACAACAAGACTACTAAGAATGCTAGCGATTTTGTTCTGACAGCTGAAGAAGCTAAGATGATTCCGGATGTGATTGCCGGTACGTTTTTAGTTAATGATGTTTTTGCTAAAGTATTATTCGACTCTGGTGCGAACCAAAGTTTTATTAATACTTCATTTTGCAAAATTCTTAATCAACCATTAACTAAACTTCAACAAGAATGTCTGGTAGAAATGGCAAATGGAGAATCCGTTAGGATCACTGAAATCTTACAGGGAGCAAGAATAGAAATTCTAAACCATAATTTTATTGCTAACCTTTACCCAATGAATCTAGCCGGATTTGATATAGTATTAGGAATGGATTGGTTAGTAACCAATAAAGCCAGTATTTTATATGATCAAAAGTCAATACAAGTAAATTCACCAAAGGGTGAAAAGATCAAAATTAAAGGAGATAAGCCAACTAGATCTACAAAATTCACCTCTGTGATGAAAACAACAAGTTATGCAAGAAAAGGATCATTAGTGTAGATGATTTCCATAATCATTAACACTAAAGGAAAAGAATTGAAAGATATTCCCGTAGTATCTCAATTCTCAGATGTTTTTCATGAAGAACTACCCGGACTACCGCCAGAGAGGGACGTTGAATTCCGAATTCACCTATTACCAGGGACAGCACCAATTGCCAAGGCACCTTACCATTTGGCGCCGGTAGAGATGCAAGAATTAAAGAAACAGTTGGACGATCTGCTAGAAAAAGGTTTCATACAACCAAGTTCATCACCTTGGCGAGCACCAATCTTGTTTGTCAAGAAAAAGGACGGATCAATGCGTATGTGCATTGATTACCGAGAACTAAATAAAGTCACAATTAAAAATCGGTACCCATTACCGAGAATTGATGATCTTTTTGATCAACTGCAAGGAGCTCAATTCTTTTCTAAGATCGATTTACGCTCAGGATATCATCAACTGAAAGTACAGGAAGAGGACATTCCTAAAACTTCCTTCAGAATAAGGTATGGCCATTATGAATTTACTGTCATGCCATTTGGTCTAACCAATGCCCCTGCCGCATTTATGGACATGATGAACAGAATATGTAAACCATATCTGGATAAATTCATAACTGTCTTTATAGATGATATTCTTATTTACTCTAAGAGTAAAGAGGAACATGCAGAGCATCTGCATATAATTTTAAATTTACTGAGAAAAGAAAAGCTTTATGCTCAATTTTCAAAATATGAATTTTGGTTACAAGAGGTACAATTTCTTGGACATTTAGTTAATCATGAAGGAATTCATGTGGATCTCACAAAGATCGAGGCGATTACTAAATGGAAAGTCCCAGAATCACCAACTGAGGTGAGAAGTTTTCTTGGACTGGCAGGTTATTATAGACGGTTTATTCGAGATTTCTCTACAATAGCCATTCCATTAACAAAACTGACCTGTAAATCAATTTAGTTCGAATGGGGACCAAAACAGGAAGAAGCCTTTAGAATTCTTAAGCAAAGATTAACCAACGCACCCATACTAGCGTTACCAGAAAGAACTGAAGATTTTGTAGTTTATTGTGATGCTTCTAAGTTAGGTTATGGATGTGTGTTGATATAACGTCAAAAGGTTATAGCCTATGCCTCTAGACAACTTAAGAATCATGAAGAGAATTACACAACCCATGATCTAGAATTAGGAGCTATAATTTTTGCCCTTAAGATTTGGAGACACTATTTATATGGAAATAAATTTGTAGTCTTCACAAATCATAAGAGTTTAAGATATGTTTTCGGGAAAAAAGAGTTAAATATGAGATAGAGACGCTGGATGGAAAATCTTAGTGATTAAGATTGTGTTATCCAGTATCATGCAGGAAAAGCTAATGTTGTAGCTGATGCTTTAAGTCGAAAGTATCATGATAAGCCAAGTAAAGTACGTTCTCTCAAATTAAATCTATAGATAGATTTAAATGAGCAAATTAGAGAAGTACAAGAATCAGTAATCAAGGATGATACTGAGAAATTGAAAGGAATGATTAAGGAATTAGAACAAGAAACATATGGAATTTGGAGATTTCATAAGCAAAGAATTTGGATACCTAAACAAGGAAACCTACGCCACCGAATTTTAGAAGAAGCCCATAAGTCTAAATATACAATACATCTCGGTAGTGATAAAATGTATCAAGACTTAAGAAAGAATTTATGGTGGATAGGAATGAAAAAGGATATAGCAGCCTATGTAGCCAAGTGTCTAACCTGTTCACAAGTTAAAGCTGAACATCAGAAACCCTCATGTTTATTACAGCAATTGGAAATGCCTGTATGGAAATGGGAATTGATAACAATGGACTTTGTTACCAAATTACCCAAGAAAAGAAAAGGTAATGATACAATCTGGGTGATTGTAGACAGATTAACCAAGTCTGCTCATTTCTTACCAATGAAGGAAACTTTCAGTTTGGAACAATTAGCTAAGTTATATGTAAATGAAATAGTTTTATTACATGGAATTCCTTTATCTATTGTGTCCGATAGAGATAGCCGTTTTACTTCTCATTTTTGGACCAGTTTCCAAAAAGCAATGGGAACCAAGTTAAATCTAAGCACAGCTTATCATCCTCAAATGGACGGACAAAGCGAAAGGACCATTCAGACAATGGAAGATATGCTTAGAGCTTGTGTAATTGATTTCGGAGGAAATTGGGACGATCATTTACCATTAATATAATTTTCTTACAATAACAGCTATCATACCAGTATCAATGCTGCACCATTTGAAGCACTTTATGGACGAAAGTGCCAAACTCCAGTCTGTTGGGCAGAAATTGGAGAAAAGCAATTGTCTGGACCAGAGATAGTACAAGAAACAACGGACAAGATTATTCAAGTCAAGGAAAGACTAAAAGCAGCACGCGATCGCCAAAAGAGTTATGCTGATAACAGGCGGAAACCGTTCGAATTTCAAGTAGGAGACAAAGTATTATTAAAAGTTTCTCCATGGAAAGGGATAGTTAGATTCATTAAAAGGGGAAAGCTAAGCCCCAGGCATGTTGGACATTTTGAGATTATTAGAAGAATAGGACATGTAGCTTATCAGCTACAACTGCCAGAGGAAATGGCAGAAATAAATGATGTATTTCATGTATGTAATCTCAATAAATGCTTAGCTGATGAATCATTAGTAGTACCTCTTAAGGACATAGAGGTAAATGAGAAACTTAAGTTTGTAGAGAAACCACTACAGGTTGAAGATAGAAAGATCAAGAACCTCAGGCACAAGATGTTGGTTCTAGTCAAAGTAAAATGGGATTCCAAGAGAGGACCATAATACACTTGGGAGCTTGAATCAGAGATGCAGAGAAAATATCCACACCGGTTCCAATAGACCTCGAGGATGAGTTTTAAAACAAGGTGTGGAGGATATAACAACTCTCTGAAAATATTTTCGACACCCCTACATTCATAAAACATGTCCTATATGTTTTAAAATACACCCCGTATACGAAAAGTGGGCCTGAAATACCTTTATTTTATAAAAATTAAATAAAAACAAATTTCTAATATCGCTCGCGGGGGGCGACCCAAACAAGAGAGTCTGTCGCGGGCCGCGACCCCTTGACACCAGGCCGCACCCCAGCCCGCCACGTGGCGTGACACCCGGCAAGCCTATACCGGTGACTAACCGAGGCTAGGGCCTACCCTACAGCCTCGCGGGCCACGAAGGCCTCTCCTGTTTCTCTCGCGGGGTGTGAGAAACCCCTGATCAGGCCCTATAAATAGCGAATTCAAGTTTCAGTTGTCAGTCGTTCAAATCTCGATCTCTCTCTCAAAATTCTGAATATTAGAAATAATCTTCGGGTATTATACCCACTAAAATAGCGAGCTTTGCCTCGATGTAAGTATTATAACCCCCGGTTACGTATTAGTTACTCTGCCCGATTGATCTAGTGCTCCGTAATGCATGTCGAGGCTCTGCTTGACTTCGTTGTTGGAGTTCTGTCTCGGGAGGGGGGGGGGTAAAGCTAATGTAAATTGGGTTATTATACTAACATGTGTGCATTGTTTAAATTAATAGATTATAACCAGGAAGTCACGAGGAAATACCTAAATTAGCAATGTGAGTTTATCCTCTTTTTGTAAATTCTTTTGTAAACTGTTTTTGCAAAACCTCAATTGTTTTACACTATAATTAACAGTGATTGAGTATTTTTAATTTTACAATTATCGTCGGTATGTTGGGGTTTTGTATACAAAATTTGTTACTACACTGTGAGTAGTAACATTACCACAAGTCAGGAGTGACAGTGCCGTGGGTGGTAATTAAAGTAGATGTAAACAAATGTAATTGCTGGATTGCCCTCAATACTCTAAAATTATAAAAACTTGTTTTGATTAAACTGGGATTCACTCACCAGTATTTTCCACTGACAAAAATGTTTTAAACGCGTTTCAAGTAACAAAATGTGAAAGGCAAATAGAAGCCAGTTGGAGAGCACTGAAGGCTTGGAAAAGTGGCTATAAAAGTTACCTAAATAAAGAAGAAGTTTTATTTAAATAAAATAGGGTTTATCCCTATAAACTTATTACGAATGGAAATTTGGGTTTACCTATATGTTTATTATTTATAAAATGAGGTGTTTTACTCTGATAAAATATTTCCTAACTACGGTGCTGATGTAAATTCCGCTGCCAAATTAAATAAACACCGATACCACCGAATGTGCGAGCTCGCGGCCGCCCGCCTCCCGGGGCAAAAGGGTCGGGGGTTGCGACACAAGCCCTTTTAAAGCTCCCAATAGCTTGGGAGGATGAGTAGCTCTCGTGAGGGTTATATAGGGAACACACCCACAACGTTCATTTAACTAGGAAAATGAAATACTAAAGAAATAAAAATCAGCTAAGAATAAATATACAACAACAACAAAACACATACCTCACCATCACCGCTGATATCGCTCGTTCGGGTCGATTGGTGGGTTTGGGTGTTACGGGAATCCGGTAAGAGCCTCGGACATCTCCCGGTAGTTGTCATGGGGACCCGACTCTCCTTTCGCTGATGGTTGAAACTGGTGCGGGATGAAACTAGACCCCAGTGCCTCGGGCCAATGAGGTGATGGATCGGAAGGGCCTCGGGGAACAGGAAGGTTGGAATAGTCGGTCCACCCCGAATGTTCTGTGTAGGGGAGGCCGACTTCCCAATCCCTCTGGTGTCGTTCCTGATCATGGAGGACCTTGGAATTATTAATTTCCAACTCAGTAGACATTTACAAGGCACCCCATTGGCGGTTTTCGGTTGTAGTCTGCTTGATTTGGAGCCTCTCCTCATTTCCCTCCCATGCCCGTCTTCGGGCCACCTCTTGCTGCCACTGTTGTTTCATCTGCTCCATTTGTGATCTTTATAGAGCTTGGAACAACTGCTGCTCCTCTATAAAATTTTCTACCCTCTCCCAGTGGGTCGCATCGGCATCCGATTGAGCCTGCAACTGGGCTTGGTGTGCCTGCTCCCAATGTTTCCTTCTCGCCTCATACTCTCGTCCTTCACCTATACTCGCGGAGATATTATCAATGACCTCCTGCTGACCATGGTGAAAGTTCTGGTACGATGGTACCCTTCGTCGATTCACAAAATTGGCCACTTCTTCGGAAATTTCCCGAATTGGCCGCATATATCTCTTCTTTGGTCCCCTTGGACCGGCAGGCTCGGTTTCATCCTCTTCATCCACCATCTCTTCATCGTGGGCACATCCTTAGGCCGCGCGCGGATCTGAAAAATTATAATTGTTTCCTTGTACATCTTCCACCGTATGCAGATGACCAAAGACTTTAACCGTTATCTTCCAATGACGCTTCATTGAAGCGATGTTAAACTGATCAATGGGTTTAAAAACCCATAATGATTCTTGTGGCAACGCATTCTGTTGCAGAACGTTGCGCTCAGTAGCCGCACATATGGGATCATCTTTCTTGTGCACGACTCCCTCGTGTCCCAAGTATTCATCATCACAATTTTCCGCCATGACAACCTTGGTGTCCCGTATAACAAAGCATGTAAAACCCGACAGTTGGGTGCCTTCACTTTTCTGCGGTCTCCGAACTGCACCATCACATTCTCTAGTGAAATGCCTTGTAATATTCTCCCCTCCAAGGACAAATCGTTTCTTAACTCCCCTATACCCCCTGAACCTGGAAACACGGCCGCCAACATCTGATCTGGATCAGCAGTATTTGTCTTATTATCCAAGAAGTGATCGAGCTCATAATAGTCGTATGCCTCAACCCCCAATGAATCAAACCGAGCAATGGCATTCATATGCTCAAAAGACATGATCATCTGATTCTTTCCAATATTGCCAATCAATTGCCTTGTAGGTGTTGGCCTGTCTTTGTTAACAAACCTTAGAGTAGATAACCATTCGTATATTGCCGTTAAATAAACCTATGAGGTGATGTCCTCACACCAATCGAATACCCTCTCCCAACCAAGCTCTTCAAACCTTTGAGTGATACCAATCGTACGGAACTCTTCAACGTTTACCGCACGCTCACAAACTACCCTCTCCGGCACAGAAGTTGACACACCCATCACCATCTTCCATTTCCACATCTCGCCTCCAATTTCTTGTTGTTGTACCTAGAAAGAGCTTTCTTTTTTTTATCGTTCCATGCTGAGGTCGATCGACTGTTTTTAACTCTTCCCAGGCCCAATCCTGTCTATATAGCTGCCCATCGCCTTCTTCCACATTACTTAGTTGTTCCCATCTTTTCTGAACATAACCCGAGCCTGAACCGGCTCTAGAAGATGAACCCTCTCCGGAGGTTTTGGCTCTCTTTCTTCCGAACATGGCTACAATCATAAGACAAAGGAACAATTAGTACAACCCAATCTTGAAAACCTCTCAAACTTTGAACATAATATATGATGTTGAATTTCAATTAACAATTAGATGTAAAATCGCCTTTTTAAACTTCCAAAGTCGCTTATTTTACCATCTAAACATTAATTTTTTGATATCTATTCGTAATCTCTTATGGTTTCAACAATATTCAACATCATAACTATGTCCAATCATGCAAAAATCTGGTGTAATCACTTCACTATAACTATTGCATGTCCAAATCCCATCTAAATCAACAATCATCCTTAAACTTATGCTAGAACATCATACACTGTGCTAAACAACCTACTCTTAAACAATAAGTTTAAAATTTTGGAAGAAATCAACTAATCATATGATAATCATGCTTAAATTTAAGTGAAATCCATGGCTTTGATGTTGTAGACAAGAAGAACTAAAAAAAAGATGCAAAGCAATAACTTGATGAACACCCTTTCAAAAACCCAAAAAATCAAGGCTAGAAATCTTGCAAACCAGCAAGAATTAATGAAAACCGTGATAGGGGTTTTGTTCCTCTCGAAAAATTACCCAAGATAGGCTCCAGAATCAAGTGATTTGGTGGAGATTTGAAGGAGTTATGAGAAGTTGAAGATTTAGGGTTCTTGAGAGTTTTTGAAGAAGATGAAGTGCAAAGGTGAGTTGTGGATGTGAATAATGCAGACAATTTGTGGTAAAAAGGTTTGTGGGTCAGATGGTATTGAATAGGGCTGAATTATGTGGTTGGAAACAAGTTTTAGATAAGTTAGGATAATTAAAATTGGGTTTTGGTTTGGGTTTCTACGTAAAACGAAAATCAGCGTCGGCCGACTTTGGAGAGCCCGTCGGCGACGAACCACCTCTCCGTCGGCGACGCTGAGTATAATGAATAAAGGTGGCTGACGGCTTAAGGGGCTATCTACGCTACTTTGTGGGCGACGGGACTTTTTAAACTACCTTCGGCGACGGTAAAGGAGCCCGTCGGCGACGGCACATGTAAACCCATCTTTTATTTTTTGAAAATTTTATGTTTTTTATGGAAAAAATTGAGGAAAATTATAAACATTTTACAAAAGGACCATATACAAATAAAAATCCTAAAAACTATTAAAAATGTTTTTGTAAATTTTTATAAGTTAAATTTTAAAAACTACGAAACCGTTTAACGGTCCTACCACCCCCTGAAAAGCCGTGTATTGTCCGTAATACACAAAAACAAGTATAAAAACATACCTTGTGTCCTCATGACCCGTTTGTAATGTTCGGACTTTACACAATCAACGGAGGTTAGTATGAAACGATAACGATTATCACCAAAACTCTCAAACAATCAAATAAAATAAACAAAACTCTACAAAACTTGTTACCGGTCCTTTCAGTTAACCTCATATGTTGGCACGCTTACCATGAAGCTTACCAACTCCACATTCGCATCTTTTTTTTCTTCGTTACCATCAAGGAACGGTCTTAGGCGGTGACCGTTAACCGTTTACTTCGACCCATCCCTCGGGTCCTTAATAGTAACATCTCCAAGCTTTCCGACCCGCGTAATCACATATGGACCCATCCACTTACTCTTAAGCTTCCCAGGAAAGTATTTAAGCTGTGAATTGTAGAGCCACACCTTTTGACCCACTTCGAACTCCTTCGGCTTCAATTTCACATCATGTGCCCTCTTCATTCCATCCTTGTACTTTGAAGCACACTCATACGCTTCTTCCCGAAGCTCTTCCAACTCGCATAACTTCAACTTTCTCTCTTCACCTGCATCATCGTATTTCATGTTAACTTCTTTAATAGCCCACGATGCACGATGTACAAGTTCTACCGGTAAGTGGTAATTTCGCCCATAAACCAAGCGGTATGGTGTAGTTCCAATAGGTGTTTTATGAGCCATTCGATAAGCCCATAAAGCATCATTTAACTTCGTCGACCAATCCTATCGGTCCGGTCGAACGGTCTTTTGCAAAATTTCTTTTATTTTCCTATTAGAGACTTCCACTTGACCACTCGTTTGCGGGTGATAGGGAGTAGCAAATCGATGGTCAACGCCATACTGTTTCAATAGCTTACCAAAGTTAAAGTTCTTAAAATGAGATCCCCCATCACTAATGATCACCCGAGGGATCCCAAATCAAGAAATAATATTGGTTTGCACAAAATTACAAACCACGGTATGGTCGTTTGTCTTGGTAGCGATCACTTCAACCCATTTAGATACATAATCGACCGCCACCAAGATGTATAGATTTCCATGCAAATTTGGGAATGGTCCCATGAAATCGATCCCCCAAACATCAAAAATATCTAAAATGAGGATCGGTTGCATGGGCAACTCATCCCGTTTAGAAATACTCCCTAATTTTTGACACTCGACGCAATGTTTAGCAAAGTTAAATGCGTCCTTAAAAATAGTCGGCCAATAAAAACCGCTATTGAGCACTTTGTGCCCGGTTTGTGACCACTGAAATGGCCCCCACAAGCATATGAATGCAAGTGCATCAAGACACTAGGAATCTCGTCATCTAGGATGCATCTTCTAACGACTTGATCCGGACATATCCTGAATAAGTCCGGTTCTTCCAACGTGTAATACTTGATCTGTGAAAGGAAGTGCAACCTCCTCCTTCTATCCCAGTGAGCCGACAAATCACCTGTAACCAAATAATTCACAATGTTAGCATACCAAGGTAATACCGAAACTTTTAAAATTTTCTCATCTGGGAAGGTTTCATTGATCTCCACACATGAAGAATCCTCTTCCACTACCAATCGAGACAAGTGGTCCGCAACCACATTCTCACTTCCTTTCTTGTCTCGAATCTCCAAGTCAAACTCTTGTAGTAAGAGAACCCATCGGATTAATCTCGGCTTCGCATCCTTCTTGTCCATGAGATACCTAACTGCAGAATGGTTAGAATACACAATAACCTTAGTACCCCATATATAAGCACGAAATTTATCCAATGCATATACTACCGCAAGTAGCTCTTTCTCGGTAGTTGTATAATTTAATTGTGCATCCGAGAGAGTCTTACTTGCGTAATATATGGCAACTGGTTTCTTATCTACCCGTTGACCCAACACGGCCCCCACCGTATAATCACTTGCATCACACATAATTTCGAATGGTAAAGACCAATTCGGTGATTGCAAGATTGGGGCCTCAACCAACTTCTGTTTCAACACATGAAAACCATTCTTACAATTTTCATAAAAAACAAACGGTATATCTTTTAACAAAAGGTTACATATGGTTTAGAAATATCACTAAACCCCTTAATAAAACTTCTATAAAAACCCGCATGTCCTAGAAATGATCTAATGCCTTTAACGCTCGTGGGATATGGTAGTGTAGAAATTACTTTAACTTTAGCATGATCTACCTCTATCCCACGACTCGACACCACATGTCCCAACACTATCCCCTCTTCAACCATAAAATGGCTCTTTTCCCAACTCAAGACCAAATTAGTTTCAACACATTGTTTTAACACTTTCTCTAGTTAGTCTAAGCAAGTTTCAAAAGATGAACCAAAAATGAAAAAATCATCCATGAAAATATCCAAAGACCCCCACCATATCCGAAAAGATACTCATCATACACCTTGAAAGGTGGCGGGGCATTACATAATCCAAATGGCATTCGCCTAAATGCGAAAGTGCCATACGGACACGCAAAGGTAGTCTTTTGTTGATCTTCCGGGTGAATAGCAATTTGATCGTATCCGGAATATCCATCCAAGAGACAATAAAATTTTTGTCCGACTAGTTTTTCCACAATTTGGTCAATGAATGGTAAGGGAAAATGATCTTTGGAAGCAGCGGTATTCAACTTCCTATAATCAATGCAAATATGCCACCCGGTTACCGGCCGGGTGGCTACCTCCTCACCTGCGTCATTTTTGACGACTTGTATACCTGATTTCTTTGGGACGGTTTGTGTCGGACTCACCCACTGGCTATCATAGATGGGATAAACAATACCCGCATCAAGCCACTTTAACACCTCCTTTTTGACAACTTCCCGCATGTTCGGGTTTAACCTTCTTTGTGCATCACGGGCGGGTGTTATGGTGTCATCAGTGATGATCTTGTGCATCACTATTGAAGGACTAATACCCTTCAAATCAGCTATGGTCCACCCAGTAGCCGCCCTATTGGTGACCAATACCTTTATCAATCTCTCCTCTTGCTCCTTGGTCAAATTGGATGCAATAATGACCGGGAGCATGTTGCCTTCACCAACGTAAGCATACTTAAGATGCTTTGGCAACACCTTAAACTCCACTTCCGACGGCTCCACCAATGACGGTTTCAATTTCGTGTCAATGGTTTCCGGTAAGCTTTCCACTTGGTGCGTCCATATCGGTTTTCCCTCTTTAACTGAAAACACCTCCAAACTTCTCACTTCCTCGTCTATGCTCCGATTCATCTCCACCTGTGACTTGTCAAACATAGAACAATCCTCCATTGTGTTTTCCTCGTCTACAACAGTGTCGCAGAGAGGTATACACCTATCAACAATGTCTGCCATATAGCATTCATCGTCGACTAAAGGAGTCGTCAATCCTGAAAAAACATGCAACCTCAACCTTCGGTTTCCAAATGTCATGTCAACCGTTCCCGTTTTGCAATCAATTTGAGAATTTGCGATTGTTCGGAACGGTCGACCCAAAATCACCGTATGTTTCTTGGTTGGGTCCTTGGTCACATAATCAAGCACTAGAAAGTCCACCGGAGAGTAAAAATCCTCAATTTTTACTATCACATCCGAGACTATTCCACGGGGTAGTTTTGGGGTCAAATCGGCTAACACCATGGTGGTGTTCGACGTTTGAAGTGGACCAAACTCGTATTGGTCATATAAACTACCCGGTAGAATGCTCACACTAGCACCAAGATCTAGAAGCGCCCGGTTGATTTTAAAATCGCCTACTTGAATTGAAATGATAGGCGCACCCGGATCTTGAAGCTTAGGTGGACGTGCACCTGAAAGAATCGAACTCACATTTTCGGTTAAATCTATTTTTTTAGGAAAGTTGTGCGTTCGTTTTTGGGTACATAATTCTATCAAGTACTTAGCATAAGACGGTACTTGCTTAATCGCATCCAAAAAAGGTAAATTGATTTTCACTTGTTTAAAAATTTCCAACAACTCTTCTTGTTGTGGACCTCTTTTGTTTACAATCTTTTTCACAGGTCCCTTCAATGCTTCGGGATAAGGGGCGGTATTAACCTCCACACCCTTTTCCTTAGCCTTTGGGACGGGGATGGTCACAACGGGTGTGTTATTGTTAATTTTTGAGTCATTTTTGTTTTGACCCGTTTGACCATCTTCACATTCTTCATCGCTAGCATCTTCCACCACCCCTTCAACAAACTGGGTGATGGTGTTTTAACACCATTGTCCACTACTCGACCACTACGTAAAGTTATTTTATTAATCGGTACCTCGCGTGTGTTCTTCGAGCTTGACCCTTGATGCTTTGGGTTCACCATGGTGTCACTTGGAAGCTTCCCCATGCTTCCCCTCATTTGAGCCACTTCCTCCGCAAGTTGTCCCACTTGCTTTGCCAGTGCTTCATGTGATTTGTCCCGGATCTCATTCTCTTTCTTGGACTCTTGCATCATTGAAAGCATTGCATCCATTTTTGCAATCAAATCATTGCCACCCCCTTGGTTGTTCGACCTATTTCCATTACCGCCTTGGTTATTGTAATTCCTTTGATACCCACCATGATAATTATTGTCCCTACCTTGGTACCCTTGGTTGTAATTACGTTGGTAACCCCCTTGGTGTCACGGCCCCCGTCCCGGTTTTACCCGGTTCAGGAGCCGCGGGACAGAAACCCGTGGTAATTATTATGTTGGCAGCGGAAGATTTTTAACAGGATCTTTTAAAACTTGAAAATACCAAATTTATTTATTTCACAAATTGGGAATAACACCCATAATTTACAATAAAGGTGATTTCACTGGGAAATCCCTGTTTTACAAAAAAAAACATGTTTCTTTATTTTATTGAGCCACTTCTTCAAGCTTGTAGTGCTACGCGGCACTTTTTCCTGGATCACAGCAGATCACCTGAAACATGTTTTAAAAAGGTTTTATCAGCTGGGAAATACTGGCGAGTCACTCAAGTTGCACAAAACAACACATTGTTATAATATACAGTATTAAGGGTGATTACATTGTTTCTATCAACCAATTACCCAACGGTATTTGTCACTCGACCTGTTTCTGTGACTATGGTCATATCACCCATTGGCTAACTCGTTGTCCAATGGTGACGGTTATCAAGTAATGTATACAAAACCCCACATACCGGCTGTAATTGAAGACTACAAAGACTTAATCCCTGTAATTATAACTTTGAAAACAAGTAGAGTTTTAAGAAAACAATTTGATAAAAAGAGAATGACTCACATTGCAGATTTAGATGGGCAGCGTTTAGCCTACTGATTTTAGCCTGGTTAACCTAATTCAAATAATCAATGCACATGAACTAGGTCAGTAACTTAATACAACATTTACGATAACTCACGAGATTAAAACCCTCACGACGAATGACAAAGTGCAATACTTAAACATCCATCGAATTCACGATGAATGACAAAGTATAACCCGAGTTTGAGCAGCACTTAAACATTCATCGGATTGGTTTCAATCGATCGGACATTGAATCGTAGCAGTGATAGAGTTATTACCCTGTTATCGTGGCAGAATTTCATGCTGTGTGTGTGTTTTGAAGTAAACAGACGATATCTCAGTGTACGAATTGAATTTTAACGTCGAACCAACGCCAAACTTCAAGTGCCACACCCCTCTATTTATACTGAAAACTGGGCTCCCTCGCGTGGCGCGAGGGGCTGTTGCGTGGCGCGAGGGGTACCCCCTAGCATAGGGTAGCCTCGTGTCTTACTAGCTTGGCTGAGTCGACGGTTCGAAGAATTTCAATTTAGACAACGAACTGTGAGGATAATAACAATTAGGGAATAAACCCCCCCCCCCTGAGTTTTAGGGGTCCTGATCCTAGTTCCGATTGTTCTGAAAATTTTAGGGGTCATGCCATATTTCTTGGGGTCTCAATTAGGGTTTCCTATTGGACAAAATAAAATAAGAAATAGTAATTTTGATAAGAGTTGTTACACTTGGTTACCACCTCGGCGATTTTGATATGATGACCCGCTTTGGTTACCCGGTTGAAAATTCGGGTTCATTTGGTTTACGGCATTCCCATATAGGATATTGGGATGGTTTCTCAATCTGGGGTGATAAGTGTTCGAATTCATATAATTGTTCTTTCTATCACCGAACACTTGATTCACTTCTTCGGTGTAATCTCCCGGTCCCATTTGACATTGATCGGTCCGATGACCAATCTCTCCACAATCCTCACACACCGCGAATTGCACCGCATTCACCTATTTTCTCTTCATTCAAGCTAACTCCTGTTCTAAAGTAGTAATCTGATCCTTAGAGTTAGAGTCGAGATCGGGAAGTGATCGGGAAACGGGATGTTTTTTAGCTCTATCGGCCGACTCCTTTGATTTTGACCGCTTGCTCATCCGCTCAAGAAATTCCCAATCGTCATCTTCATGATTACTCAACAACGTTCTGTTGCTCGTTGACTCAAGGTGGTTCCATGTCTCATCATCCAACCCCCTCACAAAGCACTTAACCAACTCCCATTTTTCAATTTGATGATGTGGACACTTCCGAATTAATTCTTTGTATCGAGTAAATGCTTCGTGTAATGGTTCACTCAAGAGTTGGTGAAAAGACGTAATTTCATCTCTAGCATCATCGGTCTTTGCCATTGAATAATACTCGTCAAGGAAAACCTGTTGCATCTCAGCCCATGTATGAATACTACCCACCGGAAGTGTGAGAAACCACTGTTTTGCCTTATCCTTCAAAGAGAACTAAAATAATCAAAGTTTTACCTCTTCCAACGCGAAATCATGCCCTTCAATAGTACTACATATGGCCAAAAACTCCACCAAATGAGTATATGGTTCATCATTAGTCCTCCCATTGAAGTCGGGGAGGATGTTAATGTAATGAGGCTTACAATCAAACATTCTTCGTTCACAAACAATCGGTGAGTCATTGTCGGTGACCACCGTCCTAAAACGGTCATTGATGCCCCTTGGAGGTTGTTGATGACGACGTGGACCATCAACTTCTTTCTCCCTTGGTCTTCGATTACCCCCTCTGTTTCCACCTTGGTTACCTCCTTGATTACCTCCTCCCACAAAACTAGGAATCCGGTTATGTTTCACATTGTTGTTGTTGTTGTAAAACCCATCATTCCGGATCCGTTGGTTGTTGTTTCGTGGGTTTAGGTTGTTTCCGTAACCGTCGTTTCAAGAATTCCCATAACCGTAGTTGTCATTCCCCACAAAGTTGGCATTTTGATAGCCAAACTCATCATCGTCAAATCCCCTTGCATTGTAAGCATTACCCCGGTTCACATACCCCCAACCATCATCTTCTTCCTGTTCATCATAATTACCCCCGTCATCCGAGTATTCCGAGTCAATACTCACGTGTTCCGGTGATTGGTAACCGGGAACACAAAATGGCTCATCATCGGGGATGGCATTTCGCAAGTCGTCAATGTTGAAAAACGGGTCTTTGTTCGCGGGATTGCCACGATCTCGGTTGCCTCTACGATCAGAATTAACATTCCGGTCGTCAAGTTGAGTGGGTAAGGAGTTGTGTTAGTGAAGGTTTTTTGTTGGAGTGTTCTTTGGTTATTATTAGGAACTTGGTTTCAAAAAGGTGGTCTGGGTGGTCTTGAGTTGTTACCACCACCCGGTTGATCTTGAGGTATATGTTTGATATTTTGGGCGGGATGGAAGGTTCCTCGAGATTGGAAGTGGTTTTGATTGAGGTTTGGGTGATTGGAGTTTTGGTTTGCCATTGAATCGGTTTCAATGGATGGTGTGGATCGTGGATCTTGGGTGACTTCGTTAGAAACAACGGTTGCTTCTAACCGGCTCGCTAAGTTCCTTTTTGCAACTCGCTCGATTTCCGGTTCGTAGACTAATGGTGAAGTCCTCCCAGAATTCCTTGTATGCATGCACTACCTGTGGCCTCCACAAATAACACAACCCACGTAACAAGGAAAAAGAAAGAGTATAGAAAGAACTAAGCACTTTAAACAGTTAATCATAAAAATACAAACAAGTATCCAAACACAAAGCGCACTAACTCCCCGGCAACGACGCCAAAATTTGATCGGAGTGTCGCGCTCCGGTCAAAGATAATATTTATATACCCAAATTACCCTTAACAAATAGCTAGTGGTAGTAAGGGGTCGAACAACGAAGAGTATGTGGTTTGCGAATGGACTTGATTGAATTTTAACGAGTGTCACAACTTATGAAGCTTGCTAGATTATTTTTGTGGTTTTGTTTGATTGAAAAGTTTGTGAATTAACTAATGAAATTGATTAGATTAATTAATGACTAAAGATTAATGATTGCAAGAAAACTGAATTTATAGTTTAAAACAAGAGATGTAAACAAGGTTCACACCGGTTCGGTAATTGAAGTTCTAGGATTTCTACACGTTTTAGATTTGATTAAATTGCAAAAGTGATTAACGGAATTAGTGTCGCGTGATTTAGGTGCCAAAAGTTATCAACGTCGTAAACAACGGACCGCAATGCAATTTGTTACCAAGAACATGTAATTCCTAACTTAGATAAGGCATAAGTGCACAAATTCATTTCGTAAAGTCATAACTTTATCATCGTTCGACAATTCACAAATTCAATTCAAATGCACGACAATTATCTAAGAATTCAAAATCAAAATACAACTTGTCACAATCAAAGTTCAAACAATGTTCAACCCTAGAAACTTACAATAACCTACACCGGGGTGAAACCTTCAAGAATTTAGCCGCTCATGGTGAACGGGACTTGATCAACGGATGACAGAGACTTGAATTGGATCATCTTGAACTTATGGAATGGTGGAATTATGAGGATTAGGGTTTTGGTAGGTGATGTTGGTGAAAGGAATGATAAGTGAATGAATTAGGGTTATGGATTAGTGATGAAGGTGAATTGCATGGTGATTCGAGTTGATTCGGATGAAGGTTGATGATAGATATCGATTGAGAGTGGAAGAGATGAAGGTTTTAGGCTCCAAGAATGATTTTCAAACTCCAACCCAATGTAACCCCCGTTTGATGATGAAAACTCCGTTTTTTACTCGTTTCCAACCACCAAAACAACAAATTCACGAGACAAGAAAGGAGCAGCCGTCGTCGACGGCCAGGAGTGGCGTCGGCGACGGGGTGTGGAAATGCTGAAAACGGCGATGCCTTATTTTCCTGTGTACGATCAATTTTGGGCGACAGAGGTTTGTAAAGGGTGACGTCGACGGCCCATATGGGCGTAGGCGACGGTGCCCACAAAACCACTCTTCCGTTTTTCCAATTTCTTGAGTCCGATTGACCCGTTTCGCTTCCCGATGGTCCGTTTTTCATCTCGATGGCCTGTAAAGCTCCCAAAAAGCACCTTAAACTCCGTAAGACCTGTAAAACACAAATCCCATTAAAAGTAGGCTATTCAAGATTAAAAGCTAAGTAAAAACTTAAACTTAAACATAAATGGACACTGGTTTTCGACCACGTATCAATATCATTGAACTATATATGAATAGATATTTGAGAAAACCGACGTTTAGTGTTTGCAACAACTTTTGGAACATCACGCTGAATATTATGGTCTCCCCGGGATGATAGGTCGTTTAGATTGTATGAAATGAGAGTGAGAAATTTGTCTGACTGCATGGCAAGGCTCTCACACAAGCGGATATCATGGAATGCCGGCTATGATGCTTGAAGCTGTTGCGTCACATGATCTTTGGATCTGGCATGCATTCTTTGGTATACCGGGTTCACATAACGATATAAATATTATACATCACTCGCCCCTTTTCAATGATCTAATAAATGGTGTTGGACCAAAAGGAATATTGTAAATGACGTTGAATACAAGTATGGGTACTATCTTGTTGATGGAATTTACCCAGAGTGGGTTGTTTTTATGAAATCATTTTCAAGAGAGGGAACCCTAGATCCTAAAAGAATAAAGTTTAACAAAGTTCAGATGGCGGCACGCAAAGACATCGAGCTAGCATTTGGTGTTTTGCAGAAAAGGTGGCGCATTGTGAGCATGCCTTGTAGATTGTATGTATAACATCAAATAAGAAATGTGATGTACACGTGCATCATTCTACACAACATGATTTAGAGGATGAAGGGCATGCAATGGTTGAATATTATGGCGAGGAGACCGCATCAAATAACGAAGACATTAGTAACGAAGAGAGACCGCAAAACCAAATTCTAATCGAGTCAAGATAAATAAGTTCAAACCTTCGAGCTGATTTGGTACAACATGTTTCGACACTTCTTAGATTTGACTCAATGGAAGATGAAGATGAAGATGATTGATTGATTTTTTTTGTGATGTATTATTTTATTGTAGTTTTTTAATATTAGTTTATTTAAATTCTATGATTAGTATAAAAAAAATCCAATACACATGTGGCACCCCACGCGACTAACCCACGCCCCTTCCACACCCCACTTTTTTGGGTATGGAGTGGTGGAGCCCACAAGTGTCATGTGTCATGCAAAGCCGCTAACCCAAGCCCCCTCACTCCCTGCAGTTTTATTATGATTACAAATATATACCAATTTGATTTTATTTTTTATTTTTATTAATTATATTAAAAATGAGTGGTTTAGATTGATTTTTCATAGAGGAGTTCAGAAGAAAACTATAAAGTTATAAGACAACCAATAAAACCATTGTCAACCAGTTATTTTTTTATTGTTTAATTAAAAGATTATCATTGTAATAAAGAAAAAAAAATTATATGAGCTACATATGTATGTCACGAATATATAGTGGGAGGATTATAAGAAAACTATTTAGTTGTGAGAAAACTAAAAACTACCAAAAGAAACCTTAAAAAACACACCATATTTTTGTACTATTTTTTATATAAAAATTGAGTGTTTTAATGAATACAAAAAACTTTAAAAAATAGTATTGAACATTTGCAATATATGTATATGTTGCATATACAATTTAGCTTTAAGATTTAGTTTTTGGGTTTAGTTTAGTTTTTTGAATTAGTTTTTGGGAGGTCAGGTGTTTAGGTTTTTTCACAGCATTGCACATGTGTAATACTAATTTTTTTTTCAAGAAAATGTTTCCTTTTATCGTAAAATGCTAGATTTATAGCAAAAATGCTAAGAAAAAATTGGTGTGTTTTTTAAGTTTTCTCACGAAAAAGAGTTTTCTCATAATCCATCACCTCTATTAAATAGTTTTTCGACTTTCATGCTTCACACTATTTTTTTTTTGTCTACACACATTAAAATTTTTGTAATACACACATTGAAATTTATCCTACACTCTAAATTATCATTTTTTTAAATTATATATTTTGAAAATAAGTCATAAATTTAATATAGTTAATTATCAAAGAGAAAGACTACAAATTAAAAAGGGTAATTGGTCTGTAATAATCCTACCTAAATCTTATTGGCCATTAATAATCCACCTCAGAATATTCCCCCCACCAGTCTCACATTTCACCTATTTTTCTTACAATGGTCCCCCGTTAAAAAAACTTAAAGGACTTAACCTTTTTTCCAAATTACAAACAGATTTTTTAGGGCTTTTGATTAGAACGATGATGCGAGTCCATTGACGTAAAATTTACTTCGAAATGATGCTCCAAGTGACTTGATTTTGGTTAATTGGAAATTTAAACACCCGAATTGAAGCGTCGTTTTCATCGTTTGGAGCACCGTTTGGAGGCAAATTTTACATCAATGGACTCGTATCGTCGTTCTAATCAAAAGCCCTAAAAAATCTGTTTGTAATTTGAAAAAAAAAACTTAACTCAGTTAAGTTTTTTTAACGGAGGACCATTGTAGGAAAAATAGGTGAAAGGTGGGACTGAGGGGGGGGGGGGATATTCTGAGGTGGGATTATTAATGGCCAATAAGTTCTAGGTGAGATTATTACAGACCAATTTCCCAATTAAAAATCTATGTAAGTTTACTAATATACCGTTATAATAATATTATATAACACTACAAAAAGCAACCTGGGTTGCCTCTCTAGAATGAAAAGTTGCGACTTTTAAAAAACCACACATACATACCCCATTTGCTTAATTATTATATGTACAATACATTAACCAACACAACTTTTGAGAATTATATGTACATACAAATACCAACTTGAGACACAACCATAAAATTAATAGACACGCCCTTTGAAAATTAACCATAAAATAAAACCAAATTATATTGTATATTGTATATTTTACATAAATTATCATTGAGGAAACACCATAATGAACTGACAAAACCATTCAAATACTAGTCATGACCTTTACAGTTCGCTTCATTAATAAACGAGTGAATTAAGGCTAGTGGGTATGGTTGATGGACCATCCTTGAGGATGATCCGCCACGTAGGCGGCCACGTCATAGTCCTCCCAAGGATGGTCCATCTCCAAAACTAGAGGGCATGGGAGGATGGTGCTAGATGATCCTACCCCACAAAACTATGTACAAGTATTAAAGCATAATGTACAAATCCCACAAACAAACAAACAAACAAACAAAAGAGAGGGGGCCCACTGTTTTGGATCGTCTTAAACGTCGGAACTCGGACGTTGGCGACGGGACGGGGGGGGCCGGCACGGTGTGCCCAGCGGCGCCGGACCAAGACGACCCGGGGACGGGTGCCATACCGAGTAGCCTAAAATAAAGGAGTGAAGCAGTTTGTAGGTTGTTGTAAACATCGCGTCATTTAGATTATGGGTGTGTCAGTTTATGAATGGTAGCGTCTATTCAAGGTATATTTATATATACATGCCTATGTGTACAAAACAAAAACACACGAGTCAATAAACCGATTGGAATAACTTAATTACCCATCACTCTTTCTGCCACTTCTCTTCTCTTAAAAATAAAACTCTGGAACACAAAACGTCTTCCATTGTTACGTCTTTCATGATACGTAAACTACCAAGTTCATCATATTTAGCAAACTAAATTTTAGAATATTATTTCAGGCAATGAGACATAGTAACTTGTAAACTCTTTGCGAAACAATTTCACAAGAATCAATTCAAATATACATGGAATTCAAATATTTATGGTTCTGTGAATTGTTTTATTAGTTAGCCAAGATGAATTTTTCAATGTTTCATATGATTCATTTGCAAGACTCTCACCGAATTGAAGAACCTCAAATATGATCGTCGATTTAACCAAATTAATCAATTTCGGGAATTCCTTTCAAGAAGGGCGAAGAACAGGGCATCACACAAAATTTTAGTTGCGAAGAAGAAAAAAAAATCATAATGAAATCACTTTTGTAAATCAAATATTCGGAAGGATATTCAGAAATCTTAATTTTTTTTTTTTTTGAATAGAAGTTTAAATTTTTTGTTTGAATAAAAAAGATGGAAATTTGTTGAAAACCTGTCCGACTGCCTAATGCAGCAAATCAAAGTCAAAAACCATGTGTTTTGACTATAAAATTTCAACATTACTCATAAGAGAGACACAATAAAGTCAAAATAAACATTTGTTTCATTCAAATACATTTTGTTTAAAGTTAAACACTTATTAAAAATCATTTTATGATATTTTTTAACCATACAAAATCATAATTTGTTTTAGCCTTTTAATAATTTTAATAATCTGTTTAAACTAATAAGTCATATTCATGTTAACAAATGAACAATAACAATCAACTTCTTGCCGCAACGCGTGGGTTGGCATCAACTCGTTAAATACAAATATTAAATGAAAGATTTTTATTTGTTGAAAAATTGTTACTTTTTGCATATTGTAACGTGTTTAAAAACAGCTTTTGTAAAAGCCAATCTCCACTATAAATTAACTAGATGGATGGAGGAGATGAGATTTTCCAAGTTTCTTGAACTCACATGGGTTTTCTCCACACACAAACACACACATAGGGGAGGTTTAAATGAGAACACTAAATATTGTGAGAACCGTGAGAACGAAGGAACAAACCGCAAGAACTTGGTAAAAAACAATTCAAAATCAACAAAAAAATTACAGTTATCATTATTATTCGAATACAATGTTAGAAATTAAATTTACACGTTTAAATTTACATGTTTAAATTTACATGTATTCGTATATATTAAAAATTTACACGTGTAAGTTTCTCATTAACACATGTATAAATTTGTTGTATTTAACAGATTTAGACATGTATAAAAATTTTAGTAAGACAGATTTTGAGAGGAGAAATAAATTATTTGATGTTGTAAATTCTTTTTTTGATGTTGTATTTTACTTATATCAAGGTTTGTATTAAAAATGGTTTTGATTGGTTTTCTCATTCTTTCTCACGGTTCTCATAATATTTAGCGTTCTCAAGATAATCCTCCTATATATATGTATGTATATATATATATATATATATATATAACTATATATAAAAGGAGAAGTAGAGCTGATGTAATTTTGCATACGTGTCAACTAACTAGATATGCCATGTAGGTTTTGCTGATGTCATAAATAACAATTAAAATGTTAATTTATTCTATTAATTTTTTTCTAATCCAATGTTAATATAATCCAATTATACCCTTTTGACTTTTGGGCGAACTTTCAAAATTTAAATCACCCCACTCATTCCAATCCCTCTTTTTCTCTGGATCTGGAACTAAAGTTTCAAAATTCAAATGACGCTCCTTCTCCTATGTCACTTCTTCTCTAATCTGAAACCCTAGCGTCCTCATCTTCTCCACCCAACCTTTCTCTAACCCGGAACCCTAGCATCCAATACCTCTACAAATGGAATTCAAAACATCATTTCTCAACAGCGCCCATATCGGACGGGCAGGGAGCCTCTCACAATGCTACTGCCTTCTCTGTTAAGGATTTATGTCCATTAAGGTTCCATATAGGCTTCGCGCCTCTGTTAAGGCTTTGTTTCGATTCGAGCTTCACAGGTTTTGATTACGACGTCTTAATTAGGGATTTGTGTCTCTATTAGAGTTTACAAGGTTTGTGTTGTTTCATTTTATTAATTGCTTTACTTGGTAGCAGATTTGCAGATTTTGTTTGCACATAACAACAATGGTTAGGGTGTTTCAATCTTGCAACTTATGTTTGAATTTTTGCCATGTTAGTTAAATTGTTGGGTTTAGGGGCTATGATCTCAAATCCTAACAAAAATCAACAACATTCTAAAGGATGGTAAGTAATTTCTTAAAAGTTAAAACAAATTTGCTTCTTGAAGTTTTTTTTTTATTGAGCAAACATTCTTATATTTATATGATAATCTTAACAATTTTAATTTAGGGAGTTCGAATTTTGGTGTTAGGTTTACTTTGATTATCATCATTGTTGTAATTTGGATATGGTATTGAAAGGCAACGTGCTCTTTTCTATTCTGTTAGGATAACAGATAAGGAAGCACATGCTGGAAAAGGTGGGCGAGTGCAATCAACGAAAAAAGAGCAAGTTCAAGGTTTGTAATGATACAAGTTAATGATTTCTTGATATATTTACATTTGTGTTGATAACTTAACTAATTGGATATCTATTTAGTAGCTTTTATATTTTCAGCAGGACAAAAATGGTGGACTAAATTTGGTCTTTTTGTTTGTAGCTGATAATTTATAACAAAAGTATGTATAAACAAATGGTTGATGAATTGAAAAAAAAACTTTTACCAAAATGGGTTATCTTTATTGTTTCTCCTACAAAATTTAGTTCTCCAAAACTGATTATTTGATTCCTAAAGTGCCGGTCAGACGTGTATAATGAGAATCAGTTTCGGTATACCTAAATTAATAATAACTTTCAAATTGCAATGCCAAAAACCCCTGTAAATTAATGTACTTTGCTTTTTTCTAAATAATATAGTCAAAGATAGCAACTACTTTTTAAATTTATTTCATTATAGTCACTATACTTAGATATGCTTCTTTTAAGTCAATTAGGAGCTATAATATCCTGTTTTTTTTATTGCAGATATGGCAGTTTGATAGCTAGATATGAGACTAATCATGCTTCCTTTGAGGTGATATGATTTTTTTATCATCACGTGTTGTGGTCAGATTGAGGGGAGGCTGGTCCAATGGAATGGAAACTGGACAAGTGAAACCTGTAGTATGTGAGCCATAGCCATCAGAAACTTGTCCAATGGAAAGCAGTAGAGCTGACCTAAGAAAAGCTTACTTGGCAATAAATGAGGTATGCCAACTCAGCTTTGCTTACTCCATTATTACATCATAAATATCATTTTTATTCCATTTTAGGGTTATTGGATTTTAATAATCCTAAGTTTCACCAGTTGGCCGATAATAATCCCAACTTTAAAAATTCCCTCCAATAATCCCAACTTGTAAAAGTTTGGCCGCCATTGATCCTTTTCTAACATAGGTGCACTTAAATCAATTAAGGAGTCTCTAGGTGTAATTTAATCTATTGAGAAGACCAAATTCTTATATGTTTGAAAAGGATCAATGGCGGCCAAACTTTTACAAGTTGGGATTATTGGAAGGAATTTTAAAGTTGGGATTATTATCGGCCAACTGGTGAAACTTAGGATTATTAAAATCCAATAACCCTCCATTTTAATTTGAAATTTAACATTTTAAAAGAGAGAAAATGGGATCAAAGTCTAAACAGCCTAAATATTGCCCACTTTTGAAATTTGAAATTCAAACCTAAATCTCTGCTCTCTCTCAAGTCTAAATTTTTTGGCAACCATTCAAATTTTGAACCCAACTCGCATCCCCTAATATCCATTATCCTCTCTTATGCCAGATTCAATCTCATTTCAAAACCCTGGTTGTAAGGACCTTCAAAAATGTCCCAAAATGACCCGTAAGTGAAAACCCGGACCCCTGAAACCCTAACGTGCATGAAAAACCAAGAAAACAAGATTTTTGGGTTTCACGCGGGCCGCGTAAGAGTAAGCTTATGCTTACGCGGGCCGCGTCCACTTATGAATTGACAGGATAAGCCTTCGGCCACGTGTCGACCACCTGGCAAACCTACTCGTGACACCGTAGCCCTAGTCGTAGACTAGGTGGCCCTCGCGGGCCGCGTAAGTTTAAGAAAGGGTTTACGCGGGCCGCGTAAAACCCATATTTCAGCTATAAATTGTTCAGTTCATGAGCAGTTCATTGGTGTCGAAAACTTTTCTCAAAAACGAAGTTCTACTGCTCAAATTCACATTTTCACATAGGGAGACGCTGCTACGATACAGGGTATTAACTCGATCGCTGCTACGATTCAATGTCCGATCGATTGAAACCAATCCGATGGATGTTTAAGTGCTGCCCACATTAGGGCTATACTTTGTCATTCGCCGTGAATTCGATGGATGTTTAAGTATTGCACTTTGTCATTCGTTGTGAGGGTTTTAATCTCGTGAGTTATCGTAAATGCTGTATTAGTTACTGACCTAGTTCGTGTGCATTGTTGTTTAAATTAGGTTACAAGGCTTATCAGTAGGCTAAAACTCTGCCCGTTTAAATCTGAAAAGTGAGTCATTCTCTTTTATCAAAAGTGTTTTACAATACTCCATTTATTTTCAAAAGTTATAATTACAGGGATTAAGTCATGGTTATCTTGAATCACTGGCTAGTGGGGTATTGTGCACATTACTAATTTCTCACGGTTAGGCTAATAAATCCTAACAGTGATAATCATCACTACTTGGGTGAAAGGACCCAATAGTGGTATGACCATCGTCACCAGGAGGTGACACGGCGCCAGATAAAAATAAGATAGAAGCCATTGTAATCGCTCTTATGCTGTAATTTATAACTAATGTGTCGTTTTATTTAACCTGAATGACTCGCCAGTATTTCCCCGCTCATAAAATATTTTTTTAAAACATGTTTCAGGTGACCTACTGTGAATCAAGGAAAAGTGTTACGGAGCACAAACAAGCTTGAAGTAGTGGCTCAAATAAATAAATAAACATGTTTGGTAAAACAGGGAATTTCTTAGTAAAATTCCTGTATTGTAAATTACGGGGTTCATCCCAAATTATAAAATAAAATAATCGGGCATTTTAAAGTTTGAAAAGATCCTGCTAAAACTTCCGTTGTCAACTCAAATAATAAATACCACGGGTTTTCTGTCCCGCGGCTCCTGGACCGTGTAAAATCGTGACGGGGGCTGTGACAGAAAAAGGTGGTATCAGAGCCACTGATTTAAGCCAATTAAGTATTTAGAAATACTTAATTTTTCTGATTGCCATTTTGTGATTATGTGCAAATTTATTTACAAAATTTTAACTTGGAATTTTGTGTGTTTCTTCATGTATGCTAACAGCATGAATGAACTATCCGAAGCACTTCCAAACTTTTCTATCCATAGCACAGATATGGATACCACCAGTACCTTCACTGGCTACCAGGCTGACACTGAAGAGCCAATGGTATTCCAAGCCCAACCCTAGGAGAAACCTAAACTGAAGAAAAGAAGAAGATTCGTGGGCTGGAGGCGTGTACGTAGGAAGAAACCAGCAACACGAAAAGTTATAAAGAATGAGGATCCGATGGATAAAGGCAAGGGAATAGAGATCGGAGAAAGTTTCAGGCAAGACCAGGAAATGCCATCTTGGGAGGAGCTGGATCATAGACTGGCACTTAGTGACCTCATTGGACCTACCGATGAAAATCTCTTCAATTACCCAGCTGAAGCCCAACTTCCAGTCAATCTGGAATCGGCTATTCCAGTTCCCCTTGTTAACCCCCGACCTCAAGTAGAGCTGGAAGAATGGTGGACCACTGACTGGCAGTTTCAGAACCTTTTAAATAACCCTCATACCTTTTTCCCTCAATTTGACCCCGAGCCTCCACTACACCCACCTATGAGCTCAGAAAACTTGGCTGAACTCCGCCACTATGGCGAGGAGCTGGTGGACGCCGGGAATAGAATCCGAGATGTGGGGGAAAGGATATCCTAGAAGTACGATGAGAGGGAACGTCGTTTCTGAGATGCCAGCTGACAGGGATGGTGAGGTTGTGGTTGTATAATAACAAAATAATAATAATAAAAATATAATTATGTGAAATAACTTAAAAATAAAACTTTTGTAAGATAACCAGTGTGTACGGATGCCTATTATAATATATACAATATCGAACGTCGAAAAATCGACAATTTTGGCTATACATGTTGACATGATTATGTGCGATTATTTTGTTATGTTTGGTTGTTAATTATTTTATGCTAATCACTTATATAAATTAATTACCAGATGGAACACGCTGGTAATGAACAAGTTAACGAGGGTAACCAATCCGCGCAAAACCATGAAGATCAATTTCTAAATAGACAAGATATCGAGAATATAGTTGCTCAGGGAATAGCCAATGCTATTCCAGCAATCCTTGCTGCTACTCGAAATCCAGTTGAACCTCAACAAATTATTCCTAGCAAATGTACTCATGAAGACAACTTCAGTAATAGCGTAAATGGAGGCGGCAACATTAATAATAATGATAACGATGTAGTGCAGGCCCCAATTCCTAAGAAAATGAAAGCTGCAACGCCTGGTTGCACTTATAAGGAATTTCTTGCCTGTAAACCAGCTGAATTTGCAGGCAATAAAGGGGCGACTGCTGCACTGCGTTGGTTGGAAAAAACCGAGGCAGTAATTAAAATAAGTAATTGTGCCGAGGAAGACAAGGTCATGTACGCGTCACATATTTTTAAAGAAGGGGCACTTGAATGGTGGAATACGGTACTACAAGCCAAGGGAAACTATATGGCCTATGCCATGAGTTGGGAAGAATTTAAGCGACTGGTAGAAAGAAAATTATGCCCTGAGTATGAAAAGGAACAAATGGCGAATAAGTTCCTGAACCACCGGATGGTGGATGTAGACTGTCGAGGGTATACTTCGACATTCTTCGAATATGCTAGAGTAGTGCCAACCCTGGCTTCGCCAGAACCGGTACTTATTTCCCGCTATATTTGGGGATTGATTGGTGAAATCCGTGATATCGTTAAAGCTGCGAGACCCCGCACTATTAACAATGCAGTGGAATTAGCCAATACTTTGACAGACGGACTGGTGCGTACGCGAGAAGAAAACCGGAAAAAGGAAGTGGCCCAAAAGATTACCCAAGGATTCCGTGTGGGTAACAGTAATAATTTCAAGAAAAAGGGAACTGGGCAATCTTCCACTGTTCCATTTTGCAATACCTGCAAAAGAAAGCATTTTGGAAGATGCAAAGGGTATTGCAACTTCTGCAAAATTCCGGGGCACTAAGAAGAAGATTGCAGGAAGAAGAAAGCAACAATCTGTTACAACTGCGGAGAAGCTGAACATTTTAGGCCAGACTGCCCGAAATTAGTCAAACCAGCTGATAACAAAGCCAAACCTGCAGAAGGAACTACTAAGAAAAACACAAGAGCCTTCCAGTTGACCACTCAGGAAGCAGAACTAATCCCTGACGTGATAGCTGGTACGTTCCTAGTTCATGACATTTATGCAAAAGTATTATTTGATTCTGGTGCAAACCAAAGTTTTATAAATACTTCATTCTGCCAAGCTCTTAACCTACCCTTAACCAAACTTAGGCAAATTTTTACGGTAGAAACGGCAGATGGGAATTCTGTTAACATAGATAAGGTTTTGCGAAAAGGAAATATAGAACTCTTAGGTCATAAATTTTCTGCAAACCTGTTACCTATGAATTTAGCCGGATTCGATATTGTGTTAGGAATGGATTGGTTAGTAGCCAACCATGCTCGAATTCTCTGTGATAAAAATTCCATAGAAATTCATACACCCACAGGAGAATTAGTGGTGATTACAGGAGATAAGACACGTAAGCCACTGAAATTCATTTCAGTAATGAAGATGGCCAGTTATTCAAGAAAACAAGAAATTGTATATATGATTTCGGTAATCATTAACATTAAAAGTAAGGAACTTAAGGAAATTCCAGTAGTCTCAGAATACCCAGATGTATTCCCAGAAGAACTACCTAGATTACCACCCGACAGGGAAGTAGAATTTAGAATTCATCTAATTCCTGGAACTACACCGATAGCCAAGGCGCCTTATCGGTTAGCACCCACCGAAATGCTAGAATTGAAAAAGCAGTTAGATGAATTATTAAGCAAAGGATTTATACAACCTAGTTCATCCCCGTGGGGAGCACCAATGTTGTTTGTGAAAAAGAAAGATGGGTCGATGCGAATGTGTATCGATTATAGGGAATTGAATAAGGTTACAATTAAGAATCGATACCCATTACCTAGGATTGACGATCTTTTTGATCAATTGCAAGGAGCTAGATACTTTTCTAAGATAGATTTACGCTCCGGATACCATCAGTTGAAAGTACAAGAAGAAGACATACCGAAAACTGCCTTCAGAACTAGGTATGGTCATTACGAGTTTACAGTCATGCCCTTTGGGTTAACAAATGCCCCTGCAGTATTTATGGACATGATGAATAGGATCTGTAAACCGTATTTGGATAAATTTGTAATTGTCTTCATCGACGATATACTTATTTATTCCAAGAGTCAGGAAGAGCATTGTGAGCACCTGCATGCACTCTTAACTTTGTTAAGAAAGGAAAAGCTTTATGCTAAATTCTCGAAGTGTGAATTTTGGCTACAGGAGGTACAATTTTTAGGACACATTGTGAATCACGAAGGTATTCACGTAGATCCCTCCAAAATAGAAGCGATCACCAAATGGAAAGTCCCGCAGACAGCTATGGAAGTTAGAAGCTTTCTAGGGTTAGCTGGATACTATAGACGATTATTAAAGATTTTTCTAAGATAGCTGTGCCATTAACTAAGCTAACCTGTAAATCAGTTAAGTTTGAATGGGGACCTAGGCAAGAAGAGGCCTTTAGAATTTTAAAGCAAAGATTAACGAACGCCCCAATTCTTGCCTTACCAGAAGGAACAGAAACTTTTGAAGTTTATTGTGATGCTTCTAAGCTAGGATTAGGATGTGTGCTAATGCAACGCAAGAAGGTAATTGCGTACGCTTCAAGGCAATTGAAGAAGCACGAGGAAAACTATACGACACATGACTTAGAATTAGGATCGATAATTTTTGCCCTTAAGATTTGGAGGCATTATCTGTATGGAAGTAGGTTTACTGTTTATACAGACCATAAGAGTTTAAAATACATATTTGGGCAAAAAGAATTAAATATGAGGCAAAGGAGATGGATGGAAATTCTAAGTGACTACGACTGGGATATTCAAGATCATGAAGGAAAGGCAAATGTAGTTGTAGATGCCTTGAGTCGTAAGTATCACGAGAAGCAAAAACGAGTTCGTGCTCTTAGATTAAGTTTACAATTAGACTTAATGGAACAATTAAAGAATGTTCAGGAAACAGCAATCAAGGATGATGCTGAAGGAATGAAAGGAAGAATAAAGGAATTAGAGCAAGGAGCTGATGGAATTTGGAGATTCCACAAGAAGAGGATTTGGGTACCTAAGCAAGGAGAGTTAAGAAATAAGATTTTAGAGGAAGCCCATAAATCTAGGTATACCATGCATCCTGGTAACAATAAAATGTACCAAGATTTAAGAAATAATTTCTGGTGGATAGGAATTAAGAAGGATATAGCTAAATATATATCTAAGCGCTTAACTTGCTCACAAGTTAAAGCAGAACACCAGAAACCTTCAGGATTACTCCAACAATTAGAAATGCCTGTATGAAAATGGGAACTCATAACAATGGACTTTGTTACTAAGTTGCCCAAAACCAGAAAAGGTAATGATGCGATTTGGGTAATTGTGGATCGATTAACCAAATCAGCTCATTTTCTACCCATAAAAGAAACCTTTAGCATGGAAAGGTTAGCAAAGTTGTACGTAGACGAGGTAGTATCCTTACATGGAGTCCCACTCTCCATTGTATCGGATAGGGATAGTCGTTTCACTTCACATTTTTGGACAAGTTTCCAAGAAGCCATGGGGACGCGATTAAATTTAAGTACAGCTTATCATCCCCAAACAGACGGACAAAGTGAAAGGACGATCCAAACCCTGGAAGACATGCTTAGGGCATGTGTAATAGATTTTGGTGGAAACTGGGATGACCACCTACCCTTAATTGAATTCTCCTATAACAATAGTTACCATTCAAGCATTGAAGCTGCCCCATTCGAAGCACTGTATGGACGAAAATGCAGAACTCCAGTTTGCTGGGCAGAAATAGGAGAAAGCCAATTATCAGGTCCTGAAATAGTGCAAGAAACTACCGAGAAGATCACTCAAATCAAGGAAAGATTAAAGACGGCTCGCGATCGCCAGAAGAGTTATGCAGACAATAGGCGTAAGCCGTTGGAATTTCAAGTTGGAGACAAGGTTCTCTTTAAAGTTTCTCCTTGGAAAGGAGTAGTTCGATTCGGTAAGAAAGGAAAGCTGAGTCCAAGGTACGTAGGACCATTCCCAGTAATACAGCGAATAGGACCAGTTGCTTATCGTTTACAACTACCAGAAGAGTTAGCCGGGGTACATGACGTATTTCATGTATCCAATCTCAAGAAATGTCTATCTGACGAATCCCTGGTAGTACCTCTTCAAAACATAGAGGTAAATGAAAAGCTAAAGTTTGTTGAAATACCACCCCAAATAGAAGACAGAAAGATTAAGTTTCTCAAGCATAAAAGACTAGTACTGGTCAAGGTCAAGTGGAAGTAAAAAAGAGGACCCGAATACACCTGGAAGCTGGAATCGGAAATGAAGCGAAAGTATCCTCACTTATTTCAGTAAATCTTGAGGACGAGATTTTAAATAAGGTGGGGAGGATGTAAGGACCTTCAAAAATGTCCCAAAACGACCCGTAAGTGAAAACCCGGACCCCTGAAACCCTAACGTGCATGAAAAACCAAGAAAACAAGATTTTTGGGTTTCACGCGGGCCGCGTAAGAGTTAGCTTATGCTTACGCGGGCCGCGTCCACTTATGAATTGACTGGATAAGCCTTCGCGCCACGTGTCGACCACCTGGCAAACCTACTCGTGACACCGTAGCCCTAGTCGTAGACTAGGTGGCCCTCGCGAGCCGCGTAAGTTTAAGAAGGGGTTTACGCGGGCCGCGTAAAACCCATATTTCAGCTATAAATTGTTCATTTCATGAGCAGTTCACTGGTGTCGAAAACTTTTCTCAAAAACGATGTTCTACTGCTCAAATTCACATTTTCACATAGGGAGACGCTGCTACGATACAGGGTATTAAGTCGATCGCTGCTACGATTCAATGTCCGATCGATTGAAACCAATCCGATGGATGTTTAAGTGCTGCCCACATTAGGGCTATACTTTGTCATTCGTCGTGAATTCGATGGATGTTTAAGTATTGCACTTTGTCATTCGTTGGGAGGGTTTTAATCTCGTGAGTTATTGTAAATGCTGTATTAGTTACTGACCTAGTTCGTGTGCATTGTTGTTTAAATTAGGTTACAAGGCTTATCAGTAGGCTAAAACTCTGCCCGTTAAAATTTGCAAATTGAGTCATTCTCTTTTATCAAAAGTGTTTTACAATACTCCATTTATTTTCAAAAGTTATAATTACAGGGATTAAGTCATGGTTATCTTGAATCACTGGCTAGTGGGGTATTGTACACATTACTAATTTCTCACGGTTAGGCTAATAAATCCTAACAGTGATAATCATCACTACTTGGGTGAAATGACCCAATAGTGGTATGACCATCGTCACCAGGAGGTGACACGGCGCCAGATAAAAATAAGATAGAAGCCACTGTAATTGCTCTTATGATGTAATTTATAACTAATGTGTCGTTTTATTTTACCTGAATGACTCGCCAGTATTTCCCCGCTGATAAAATATTTTTTTAAAACTTGTTTCAGGTGACCTACTGTGAATCAAGGAAAAGTTCTATGGAGCACTAACAAGCTTGAAGTAGTGGCCCAAATAAATAAATAAACATGTTTTGTAAAACAGGGAATTTCCTAGTAAAATTCCTCTATTGTAAATTACGGGGTTCATCCCAAATTATGAAATAAAATAATCGGGCATTTTAAAGTTTGAAAAGATCCTGCTAAAACTTCCGCTGTCAACTCAAATAATAAATACCACCGGTTTTCTGTCCCGTGGCTCCTGGACCGTGTAAAACCGTGACGGGGGCTGTGACAGTCACTCTTGCGGATCTTTAACATCCAGAACTTGAATTGCAGCTCGGATCAAATTTCACGAACTCAGATGCAAATCGAAGGTCGATTTGTTTGATCAATTGAAGGATTTGAAAGCCGAACTTGCTCTTCTTTGTGTTGTAAAAGTCACCGGTGGTGCTCTGAACAAGCTCTCTAAGATGTAATCTCTTTCGTCTCTCTTCATGTGAGTATTTTTTATTTACAGTTTTTTTCTCCTTTTTCCTTGGTTCTTGATATATTTTAGGTTTTTTTATTTCAGAAATAAAGATTGAATCGCTTACTTATTGTAGATCTGGATACAGATGACAGATGTTTTAGTTGAACTGGAACAATTATCGATAGAAAGTTTGAGTTTAACTGGAACAATGCTTGTCAAAGGCTTCATTTTCAGCTGCCCAAAAAGTCTGGTAAGTTTGGTCTCCGTATTTTTTCTTTTTAATTTTTAGCTCTTTTGTTTATGAAGTTCATAAAAGAACTGGTTAGATTGCTAATATGAAGTTTTTAAGTTTTCTACTTGTAATATGCAAAATTAAACTGTAGTGATATCTTATGAGTGTTACTTTATAACATTTTATATGCTATTTTAATTGCTAATATGAAGTTTTTAAGTAAGATTTGTCGAATATGATGCTTAATTGTGTTTTCATTTAGTTTTTTTGTAGGTTTATATTGTTCATGAATGAACAAGGGATGATTCATATGTAAAATCTCTCCCATCAATAAACTAATAGATGAGCATTACATGACAATACTGACATGGCAGCCACAATGCAGATTTGATTATTCATGGATATTTTGCAAATTCTGGTGTTTGGTCATATAATGCAGATTTGATGCAAAAACCATGTTAGAAAGATTGAGGATCTAATTGACTCTACTTTCTCATGACAACTGGCAAGTATGCAACCATGATTCTTGGTTATTTAGCCGATGCAACTTCAGGTGCATAAATTTAACCATTCTTAGATTCGATTTAAGTTAGTTAGATGATAAGAAACCCATTTTGTATTTGTGTTTTAATTTAATAAATACTATTGAAGAGTTTAGGAATGGTTGTTAAATTTTGATTATTTGATTATTTCTTAGGCTTGCTTGTAAGGACAAGAAATTATATGCCTACAACACTAACATTGTACATTGATATGAAAAATTGTTTCAGATCCAGTTTTTTATTAAAAGGTTAGTGGAAAAACAAGTTTAAAGTGAAAGTGGTTTGGGTGGTGACTGCTATAACTTAAGCCATGAAGTTATATTTCGGTGTCGGTTTTTAAAGCGGTGTTACATTGAATCAAGACCAGCTACGGAGAAGGGAATAGAGGTTAACATCAAAGGTAGCTCCTTTCAATTCTATTTTCCTTATAAGTGATGATACTGTAAGTTTTTTCTTTGTATTAAAAAATAATTTCACTTTTTGTTAATAAAAATCAGGATGTGTTATACGCCATGAAGTTTGAAGAATTGTTAAAGATGTTAATAGAAAGGTAGATGTGAATTATACAGTAAAATAATTATATATGACTTATTTAGTTTTTCCATATGGTTTTCATTAGTTTGATTATTCGGTTATATTTTGCTAATTCTGGTGTTCGGTTATATCTTTGAATGGATATTTTGCTAATTCTGGTGTTCGATTATATGTACGTTCGGTTATATGTAGGACGAATTTTTACTATTAGATGGAGTCGACAATATGCGTCACTAATCTCCTCCTTCGGTGTCGGTTTTTAAAGCGTTTATTTTCAAAGATGTTAATAGAAAGGTATATTCGAATCTCTTTGTTTTTGTATTCAGATTTTGTGTGACAACTGGCACAAAACCGGTAATTTCCGTACAGTTTAATTATTATTTAATATCTGCAATTATGTGCTTAAATGTCAACATCGTCTGATTTCATGCTATACTTGTGAATTCATGCACATTTTATACTTCAAATATTGCTTTATGCATTACTTTTAGCGTTGCGTCAGAAAGACTAGTAAACTCACAGGTAAGACACACTGTGTCAGCAGCTCTGCAGAAAGTAGTCAAATAATAGAATTAGGGCCTAGGAGTAGGTCCAACATCTAAAATACATTAAAACCCAAGTATGGATACAAGGGTTAGCATATAAACTTTCCGGAACCTAAACTATGCACTAAAAAGCACCCGAAACTTATCTAAAATGCTGAAATCAGCATAATTCAGCAACAATTCAGCTATAATCAGCTTTTAAGCACATTAATATCATGCAAAATTTATGTCTTATTGCCCAAAATAACTTACAAAGTATCAGGAATTAAAACTGCCTTAAAAAGTGCTTTATACCTAGTGAAACTGCGCAATTCATCACTTTAACGAACCGTAACGAACCGAACAACCGGACAATAACTGGGACATCAAAATTTGACTAGAAGTAATTATTTTATGATATTAAAGTGGTATTGATGCTAGAACACCTTAAAAATCATAAAAACCCCTAAACACACTAAAACTAACTTAAACCCCCTCGTTTGCACTTTAAACCTTCAACTTCCCCAAAATTTACACTTTACCCCCCTCGCTTTTCTCTTTGGACGGTTGGGACAAGGGTCCCACCTAAAGATCTTAATTGATTTCATTTGATTTTGTTAGATATCATGTTGGGGAATATTCGAACAAATATACCATGAGAGATATGGAAAATCATTATAAAATCCTAAACTAATCACCCATTCTCATTCACTTCATCATCTTCCTCCTCCCTTGCTTCTTTGCTCACGGCTCAACACCCACCCACATACACAACCATTTTCACTTCATTCCCTCATAATCCAAGCTTGCTAGAAGGTGTATGGAGGCTATTTAGGAAGGTGTATGGTGCTAGAACTTGAAGGACCTCTTTGTGGAGCTTTTAACCACTCACTTTCTTCCTTGATCATCATCTCCATTTTTGTGCCAGTTCCCTAGCCATTAGAGCTAGTAGTAAGCTTCTTGATCACTAATTTAAGTCATGTTTATGTTATGTAGAAGATTCACCATCTAAACAACTTAGCTTCTAATGTTAAAAATGAAAAGATCTAACATATTCATGAAGAAAATAAGTGATTACATGAATTTTTGATGTATGTATTGATGTTGTTGATGTTATATCTTGTGCTTATGATTAGATCAAGTATGTTAAAGCTTGGATCTACCAAGTTTAAGCATGGATCTTGAAGGATCCATGGTTAAACTTGAAGGTGAACATATGAAGCATAATGTGAACTTGAAATATGAATTTTGTGCATAAACTTGTAATTTTGAAGTGATAAAGTATGTGTAGAACTAAATTTTGAAACTAAAACTCATGGAAAGTTTGTTAAAATTATAACATAAAGCTTGTTTTAGAAAGATCTAAAGATATTAAGCATGGATCTTGAAAGATCCATGGGTAAACATGAGATTAAAAACAAAGATCTTTCTAATAAACATAAAAGTGGTTTTAGAAACATGATTTACAAACTTTGAAACCATTAAACTCATGGATGAGTTGGTTAGTAAAATAAAGTCTTATAAAAAGTTGGTTAAAAATTTACAAGAACACTTATTTTGGAAAGATCACCTTATGTAAAGTGTAGATCTAAAAGACTACACATGTTTAACAAGAATCAAGTTCACCATGATGTTTCATATGAAGAAATTAGTATATATGTTGTTGATGATTGTTGTTGAAAATTGTTTTGATGATTGAAAAGAAAATAAACACATGTTTTGAAAACATGGGAAACCTCCATTTTTAGGGGAAACTATGTCAAAAATTTTATAAAATTTTGACACTTAGAAAAATATATGTTTTGGGGAAACTTATTACTTAAAAATTCACCTAAAAATATTTACCAAGGTTTCCCTAATCTTTGTAAGAAATTACGAGTTAAGAAATGATTATTTCTTCAAGATAAAATTTATATTAAGTATGTATATTTTTGGGAAAATATATGTATTTAAATCTTGTGCTAAGTGTATATTATGTGTATTATATGTAGTAGTGTATCAGGACATGAAAATACACTAAATACTCCTAAGGAGTAAAAATACAAAAATGCACATACAAAATACATGAGAATATGTAAGAAGCACATGGACAAATACAAGAAAATATATTTATGAAAATATATTTCTTAACATATTATTTAACTTGGACAAGTTATGAACTTAAAATATATTTTTGGACGAAAATATATAACTCGGGTGGATAACAAGAATAAACACATACGTATTTCATAGCATGACAAAACATATATATTTCATACAAGTATTAAAAATATATTATTTTTAAGAAATATAATTCCGGAAAGTAATAAAAATCAAAGTCTTGATTTTTGGTGAAAAATACAAAATACTTATATTAATTTTTGTGAAAATAATATAAGTAAGATACATAGTTAAAAATATAAATTATTTTTAATAACAAAGAACATATACATAAAAGATGGTGACTTGTACTTGTGTGATACAAGTCTAGTGACTAACATTAATAGAACACGTATAGGTCACGACGCTATAAAACCAACCGGTGAAGTTTACGGCGCAGGATACGAAAAGTTGTAAGTTCATGTCCCCACTTTTAAACTTTTACTTGTTTTCTAAACTTGGGGAAAATACATGTGTTATGGTATGTTGAATACAAAAACTAAGGAATGATACTTTAGATCATGTCACGAATAGGGTGCCATAAGCACCATTAATCAGTTACATACCAAGACCGCGGAACAAAAGGTTAGATCTAATGGGTTTTAGGCAACCACACTCTTGGCCACTCTTTTACCAAGTAGTGCTTTTGTGTCTCTAGTCGTGAATCGACAGTCGTGAATCGACAACTAAAAATGCCTATGGTTTGGATGCTTCCTATGTCATGTCACATGTTAATGGCCTTGCAAACCATTAGTTATCTCGATTTTCTTACATTTACAGAAATACTTATTTCATACAATTGCATACCATGTTTTCCATAACGAATGCTTAAATGTTTTCACAAATCTGCATGAATTCACACCAACATTATGTTGACGATTTTCTAAAAACTCACATGTATTTCAGGTAACTAAAGTGGATGTGCGAGCGATCTTACTCTTGCTCCAAGATGTCGCTTTTGTTTTAGTCATGTCGTGTTAAGACTCCGATGCCTGTTTTTGTGGGATTTGGTTTCTATATCCCATCTTGTGTGGGATATAAGAATCAAACCTTCATGTTTGTCTTTAAAATAAGGTGTAAACTTTTCAGACAATGTGCTGTCTTGTGATGTAAACACTTAACCTATGTTATGTACTAATTATGTAATGATAATGACATTTGGAGTTATTTTACGAGCATGTAGTATGTTTACCTTTCGAATGCAATGAGAACCTTTCAGGATCACACCTCGTGCTTCTTCCTTAGAAAGGGGTGTGACAGATTGGTATCAGAGCTGCGATTGTAGTGAACCAGGATTCCTTCTCGAGTCTAGACTACAATCTTTAGGATCCTCTCACGAAAACAATTTTTCAAAAGTTTTCATTGCATAAAACTTTCCGCGACATCCACTACCTGAAACTTCTTTCAAAGAGTCAAGTAAGGACACTACGAGACTTAGGGTGCACTGGAGTAGCACTTGTCTTTGACTAAGAATTACTTGTAACTATGTGTAAATAATTAATATATACATATACTAGGAATAGAATATCACATGTACACGTGTCTTCGTCTGAAAGCAGTGGCCTATCTGAAGGAAGTGACCCGATGATGAAACAAACTGTGCGGACTGTGCAAGGAATTATGTAATTATGGATGCATACATAATTATGGAATTCAGTGCACAGAAACCACAGCAAGTCTTGTCATGTATCAAACGAGATTTCTTCAGCACAAGAGAAGGTCAGATGTGAACACCCCCACCCCCAGCCTATTAAATACTCTATTGGAGTAATGATTTAGGGTATAAAGACAAGAACCACCAATGTGAAGAAAGATATTTTGTCCTTTACATATATTAAACTTGTACTATGGGGTGATGTAACCCTTATGCATTTTGTTTACTTCGCAAACAATGATGTAACAAGTTGTCCTAATATGTATAAAGACTAGGTAAATATCTTATGACACATCAGTATTTATCTATTTATGCAAGCTTGTTGCTGTATGAATTGATTTATGTGTTTGGAGGATTGTTTGATGTCACTTATGTGGGTATATGCCTGTGTATATATACTACTACTGTCTCGTATGACGATATCAAACAAATGTCTAACTGTGACAACTGGCACAAAACCGGTAATTTCCTTACAGTTTAATAATTATTTAATATCTGCAATTATGTTCTTAAATGTCAACATTGTCTGATTACATACTATACATGTGAATTCATGCACGTTTTATACTTCAAATATTGCTTTATGCATTACTGTTAGCGTTGCGTCAGAAAGACTAGTAAACTCACCGGTAAGACACACTGTGTCAGCAACTCTGCAGAAAGCAGCCAGATAATGGAATTAGGGCCAAGGAGTAGGTCCAACGTCTAAAATACATTAAAACCCAAGTATGGATACAAGGGTTAACATATAGACTTTCCGGAAGCTAAATTATGCACTAAAAAGCACCCGAAACACACTTTAAATACTAAATTTTACATACTTCAGCATATTTCAGCAAAATTCAGCATTGTAACGAGTTAATAACATGTAAAAATATGACTAAATGGTCCTGAATGCTTTCCAAAGTGTCAGGAATTGAAAGTGTCACAAAAGGATACATAAAGGACACTAAACGGTGCAATTTAGCACTTTAACGAACCGGTATCTAACCGAACAACCAGACACTACCCGAAACATCAAAATTACACTAGAAGCACTATTTTAATGTTTCCAAGCTAGTTAAGAACCCCAAACACCATAGCACCTCTTATAACATAATAACACACTAGATCCCTAATCAAGACACTTGAAACTTAACTTATTTATGCAATTAGTGATTGAAACTTACACTTTACCCCCCCCTTTGTTGGGACGGTCACAAAGTGGCCCCCATCAAGATCTTTACTTGATCTTACTAGATAGCATATGATCTTATAAGATTTGCTAGAGATCTTGCTTTGTACTCAAGGGACATATGTCACAATGGGTAAAACTATAAGATGGTTATAAGAAGTATTAAGCTCATATCTCTCACACACACTAACACACACCACTCTTCTTCTTGCTCTCCTCCCCACTCTCGGCTGAAACCCTCAACCATACCACCACCTTCATCCAACTTTGATCATCTATTCCAAGGTCCTCACAAGGTGTTAGAAGCTAGATTGAGAAGTGTGGAGCTTGTGGATCTTGAAGGACCTCTCCCGATTGCTTTTATCCATCACATTTGCCATCATCAACCTCTTGTGTTCATCCCTAGCCATAGAGCTAGTAGTAAGGCCCTTATGATCCCTTATTACTTCATATTTTGATGGTTAAAAGATGATGAACATTGTTAATCTTGAAGAACACTAAAGAACATAGTCAAAAATCTTTAACATAAGCTTATTAACATATGAATACATGTTGAATAGTGTTTATTGCTTCTTGATGATTTGTGTTAGTGATGTTGGACCATCATAATGATGTTGGACCATCATAAGAAACCTACTAGATTGTGATTAAACATATGATCTAGTAAGTTAAGGTGATGATCTTGTGAATGACCAAGATGATCATACTTTATATACATGAACTTGAATGATGAAATTTGTTTACATATGTAAAGATGATTTAAACAAAATACAAATCTTGTAAATAAATGATTACAAAACTAATTTTCTCAAGAAACCAAGTCTATTTATAACGTTTACAAAGTCATGGTTTCTAAGTAAACCAATCATATTTTTTTTTTGTGTTAAATCAAGACTAGGAACATGATTGTAACAAGAAAAATACAAAAGAAATATTTTTAGAAAAATCATCTTACAAGTTGTAAATGACTAAATCTTTCAAAAATGTGATTTGCAAACAAATAACAAAGTTTTAAAGGGTAACTAAACCTACTAATTAACATGGTAAGTTACTACAAGTTCTTACAAAAACTTCAAGTTCATTATGTAGTGTAATTTACATGATCTTGGCTTATGGTAAGTGTAGATTGATTGTTGATGGTTTGTGATGATTTTAAAAAGAAAATAAACACATGTTTTGAAAACATGGGAAACCTCTATTTTTAGGGGAAACTATGTCAAAATTTCTATAAAATTTTGACACTTAGAAAAATATAAGTTTTGGTGAAACTTATTCCCTAAAAATTCACCTAAAAATATTTACCAAGGTTTCCCTAACTTTTGTGTAAATTTCAAGTTAAGAAATGATGATTTCTTCAAGATTAAAATTGATATTAAGTATGTATATTTTTGAAGAAAATATATATATATATATATATATATATATTTATTGGTCACCAAATTTTGTGCTAAGTGTATGTAATATGTATGATATGTAATAGTGTATTAGGACTTGAAAATACACTAAATACTCCCAAGGAGTAAAAATACAAAAAATACACATACAACATGCATGGATGAATACAAGAAAATATAATTATGAAAATATATTTCTTAATAGATTATATAACTTGGACAAGTTATGAACTTAAAATGTATTTTGGACGAAAGTATATAACTCGGGTGAAAAATACAAGATACTTAAATTTATTATTTTGAGAAAATAATATAAGTAAGATAAATAGTTAAAAATATAAATTATTTTTAACAACAAAGAACACATACCTAAAAGATGGTGACTTGTACTTGTACGATACAAGTCTAGTGACTAACGTTAATAAAACACGTGTAGGTCACGACGCTATAAAACCAACCGGTGAAGTTTACGGCGAAGGATACGCAAAGTTGTGAGTTCATGTCCCCACTTTTAAACTTTTACTTGTTTTCTAAACTTGGGGAAAATACATGTGTTATGGTATGTTGAATACAAAAACTAAGGAATGATACTTTAGATCATGTCACGAATAGGGTGCCATAAGCACCATTAATCAGTTACATACCAAGACCGCGGAACAAAAGTTAGATCTAATGGGTTTCAGGCAGCCACACTCTTGGTCACTCTAGTACCAAGCAGTGCTTTTGTGTCTCTAGTCGTGAATCGACAGTCGTGAATTCGACAGCTAAAAATGCCTATGGTTTGGATGCTTCCTATGTCGTGTCACATGTTAATAGCCTTGCAAACCATTAGTGATCTCGATTTCCTTATATTTACAGAAATACTTGTTTCATACAAATTACATACCATGTTTTCATTCATATATACAAACGTTCAATTCAAAAACTGCATGAATTCACACCAACATTATGTTGACGATTTTCCAAAAACTCACATGTATTTCAGGTAACTAAAGTGGATGTGCGCGCGGTCATACTCTTGCTCTTGGATGTTGTTTATGTTTTTAGCTATGTTGTGTCAAGACTCTGGTGCCCGTTTTGCTGGGTTTGGTTGTTATGTCCCACTCCGTGTGGTGATATAAGGACCAAACCTTTATGTTCGTCTTTTAATAAAGTTGTAAACTTTTCAGACAATATGTTGTCTTGTGATATAAACACTTAACCTATGTTTTAGTTTTGTAATGTTTTGGCATTTGGAGTTATTTTTACGAGCATGTAGTATGTTTACCATTCATATGCAATGAGAACCTTTCAAGATCACACCTCGTGCTTCCGCCTTAGAAAGGGGTGTAACAGATTGGTAGCAGAGCTGCGATTGTAGTGAACCAGGATTCTTTCTCTAGTCTAGACTACAATCTTTAGGATCCTCTCACGAAAACAATTTTCCAAAAGTTTTCATTGCATAAAACTTTCTGCGACATCCACTACCTGAAACTATTTTCAAAGAGTCAAGTAAGGACACTACGAGACTTAGGGTGCACTGGAGTAGCACTTGTCTTAGACTAAGAAATTACTTGCAACTATGTGTGATAATTAGTATATACATATACTAGAAATAGAATATCACAGGTACACGTGTCTTCGCCTGAAAACAGTGGCCTATCTGAATGAAGTGATCCGACGATGAAACGAACTGTGCGGACCGTGCAAGGACTTACGTAATTATGGATGCATACATAATTATGGATTTCAGTGCACAGAAACCACAACAAGTTTTGTCACGTGTCAAACGAGATTTCTTCAGTGCAAGAAAAGGGCAAACGTGAACACCCCTACCCTCCCCCAGCCTATTAAATACTCTATTGGAGTAATGATTTAGGGTATAAAGACAAGAACTGCAAATGTGAAGAAAGATATTTTATCTTTTACATATATTAAACTTGTACTATGGGGTGATGTAACCTTTATGCATTTTGTTTACCTCGCAAACAATGATGTAACAAGTTGCCCTGATATGCGTAAAGACTCGGTGAATATCTTATGACACATGAGTATTTATCTATTTACGCATGCTTGTTGCTGTATGAATTGATTTATACGTATTGGCGGATTGTTTGATGTCACTTATGTGGGTATATGCTTGTGTATATATGCTACCACTGTCTCGTATGACGATATCAAACAAATGTCTAACCCTGTTGTGTTGTGTTCTGTCAGAACATGGCACCTAGGAGAGCTGTGAACAATCAGGATTCTGATCAACCTCCTCCTCCTCTTCTACCGAGGACTGCTGAAGAACTGAACGCCCTACTGGATGAAAGGATCTCCGCAGCTATCGCCCAATCCGAGGCGAACCGCACCGAACAAAGTGGTGGACCAAGCAATGCTAGGTGTAATGGACAGGGAGATTCATCTAGAGGAAACACAACTCAAGGCTGCACCTTCAAGCAATTTTTCGACTGCAAGCCACTGAACTACGACGGCACTGGAGGTGCAGTGGCTTTTGTACGCTGGACGGTGAAGACTGATTCCACTATCCGTAGAGCAAGTGTACCGCGGATCAGCAAGTCACTTTTGTTACTGGGTTATTCGTCGATGAAGCCTTGACTTGGTGGAATTTGCAAGTCCAGACTCTAGGTGATGATGCTGCGTACGGCATGACGTTGGATGAACTAAAGGAATTAATGAGAGAGAAGTATTGCTCTCGTGCTGAACTCCAAAGGTTGGAGACTGAGTTCTGGCACTTGACCATTTAAGGTGCAGACATTACTGGTTATACCCGAAGGTTCCATGATTTGTCTAGAGTGATCCCCTATATGGTGACTCCCAAATTTAAGCACGTTGAACGCTACATCTGGGGATTGGCTCCAGAATTTCGCAGTATGGTAACTTCGGCTAAACATGCAACGATCACTCAGGCTGTAACTCTGGCTGTCAGCCTTACTGAAGATGCTGTTCGTATGAAGAAATTATCACTGAATCCAACTGAAAAGACCGAGACGCATGCTAAGTCGTCTGGTGACAAGAAAAGGAAGCATTCGAACCTGAATCCAGTGACACGTAACAACAAGAATTCCAAAAATAAGAAGCGCGACCCCAATCTGCCACAGGAGGCGAGAACTCTTGCAGCCATGAATGACGCTCCTGCCAGGGGATATCAGGGCACTCTGCCCATCTGCAACCAGTGCAAGCGTCATCACGAAGGAGTTTGTCGCATCCCAAAATGCGACAAGTGTGGAAAACTGGGTCACCATACTGAGAACTGTTGGGGAAAAATAAATGGAAGTGGTAATAGAAACGGGAATGGAAACCATAACGGTGCTGGTAATAGAAACAGTGGTGGAAATGGAAATGGAAATGGCAATGGTAACCGGAATGGCAATGGAGCTGGGCAGAACCAAGGATGCTTTGCTTGTGGAAGCAAAGATCATTTCAAGAAAGATTACCCAAGGGAGAACAATGCTCAGGCTCGAGCATTCGTGATTGGAGCAAGGAACGCATGCGAGGACCCTAATGTGGTCACTAGTACGTTTCTCGTTAACAATCACTTTGCATCCATACTATTTGACACTGGTGCCGATTATAGCTTCATGTCTGTGGAATTTAAACGTATGATTGGAATAGAATCTAGTAGATTAGATATTCCTTATTCCATAGAACTAGCCAATGGTAAACTTGTTGAATCAGGCGAAGTTGTTTGGGGTTGCACATTAGAATGTGGTGAGCGAAGATTTAGCATCGACCTCTTACCTATTCAATTGGGTAGCTTCGATGTAGTGGTCGGAATGGTCTGGTTGTCCAAGAACAAGGCTGAAGTTGTTTGTCACAAGAAAATCATTCGCATCCCTCTGGCGAATGATGAAACTCTCATCGTGCATGGAGAGAAACGAGACGCACCTCTGTGAATCATCAGTTGTATGAAGGCGCAGAAGTGCTTAAGGAAAGGGTGTGTTGTGTTCCTGGCACACGTTGTAGATAAGAAGGCTGAGGAGCCGAAATTCGAAGATATTCCTGTGATGAAGGAATTCCCTGATGTTTTTCCCGAAGATCTGCCAGGACTACCTCCGCAATGACAAGTCGAATTTCATATAGACTTGGTTCCAGGAGCCGCTCCTGTAGCCGAGAAACCCTATCGGCTTGCACCATCCGAGATGCAAGAATTATCTACGCAACTTTAGGAGTTGTTGGTTAAAGGATTCATAAGGCCAAGCTTCTCGCCTTGGGGAGCTCCAGTATTGTTCGTGAAGAAGAAGGATGGAACACTGCGGATGTGTATCGATTATAGAGAACTGAACAAGCTCACTGTCAAGAATCGGTACCCACTACCGAGGATTGATGACTTATTTGATCAGTTGCAAGGATCGAGCTACTATTCCAAGATCGACCTTCGATCTGGATACCATCAGTTAAGAATCCAAGAGGAAAGCGTACCAAAGACTGCATTCCGAACACGTTATGGGCATTACGAATTCCTTGTGATGCCGTTCGGACTGACGAACGTGCCAGCAGTATTTATGGATCTGATGAACCGCGTTTGCAAACCATATCTCGATAAATTCGTGATTGTATTTATCGATGATATCCTGATTTACTCACGAACGAGAGAAGAGCACGAATAACACCTCAGGACCATTTTGGAACTACTAAGGAAATAGACACTTTATGCAAAGTTCTCAAAGTGCGAATTTTGGATTCGTGAAGTAAAGTTCCTTGGTCACATTGTGAACGAGAAGGGTATTCATGTAGACCCAGCCAAGATAGAAGCGATAAAGAATTGGGAAGCCCCCAAAACCCCAACTGAAGTTCGACAATTTTTGGGCTTAGCGGGCTATTACCGGCGATTTATCGAAAATTTCTCCAAGATAGCTCAACCGCTGACTACCCTTACACAGAAAGACAAAAATACGACTGGGGTAATAAGCAGGAAGAAGCCTTCCAACTGCTTAAAAATAAGCTATGCGATGCACGATACTATCCTTACCTGAAGGCACTGAAGACTTCGTGGTATACTGCGACGCTTCGAGTCAAGGTTTGGGTTACGTGCTCATGTAACGCCAAAAGGTCATCGCTTACGCTTCAAGACAATTGAAGGTGCATGAAAGGAACTATACCACTCACGACCTAGAGCTAGGCGCAGTGGTATTCGCCTTGAAGATCTTGCGACATTATTTATATGGTACTCGATGTACAATCTTCACAGATCACAAAAGTCTACAACACATATTTAATCAGAAGGAATTAAATATGCGTCAACGACGATGGGTCGAGCTGCTAAACGATTATGACTGTGAGATTAAGTACCATCCTGGAAAGGCAAACGTTGTAGCAGACGTGTTAAGCCGAAAAGAAAGGGTTAAGACCCTAAGGGTTCGAGCATTGGAAATGACTATTCGTACGAACCTCACTGCACGGATTCGTGACGCGCAACAAGAAGCCCTTAAGGGAGAAAATCGTAGAACTGAATATCTCCGAGGTATGCTGAAGAATTTGGTGCCAAACGAAGAGGGAACCTTATACTTTAAAGGGCATATTTGGGTTCCGCTCTATGGCGGTCACCGGTAAGGCATCCTTAATGAAGCTCACAAGTCGAGATACTCGATCCATCCAGGATCGGACAAAATGTATCAAGACTTGAAAGAATACTATTGGTGGCCGAGGCTTAAAAGCGATGTTGCTATTTATGTTGGAAAGTGCCTAACCTGTGCTAAGGTTAAGGCTGAATATCAGAAACCGTCCGGACTACTGCAGCAACCAGAGATACCCATGTGGAAGTGGGAACAAATATCGATGGACTTCATAACAAAATTACCCAGGACCCCTAGAGGGCACGATATAATATGGGTGATAGTCGATCGATTAACAAAGTCTGCGCATTTCCTACCGATCCGAGAGAAGGATAGCACTGGAAAACTTGCTGAGCTGTACTTGAAAGAAATCGGGGCACGTCATGGAGTGCCTATCTCAATTATTTCAGACAAAGATGGACGTTTTGTCTCAAGGATATGGCAATCCTTCCAGGAGGCCTTTGGATCTCAACTAGATCTAAGCACGGCATTCCATCAGCAAATAGACGGCCAGAGCAAACGGACCATACAAACGCTAGAAGATATGCTTCGCGCATGTGTTATGGACTTAGGCGGCAGCTGGGATACTCACCTACCTTTAGTTGAGTTTTCCTACAATAACAGCTACCATACGAGCATAAAAGCCGCACCGTTCGAAGCTCTATATGGCCGCAAGTGCCGCTCGCCATTATGTTGGGCAGACGCTGGAGACAAGCGTATGGTTGGTCCTGAACTTGTTCAAGAGACAACCGACAAAATCATGCAGATCCGAGAGCGCATTAAGGCGGCTCGAGATCAACAAAAGAGCTACGCTGATCGAAGACGAAAACCCTTAGAATTCGAGGTGGGAGACAAAGTTTTGTTGAAGGTCTCACCTTGGAAGGGCGTAGTAAGATTCAGAAAACGTGGAAAGCTGAATCCACGATACATCGGACCATTCAAGATCTTGGAAAGAATTGGTACCGTGGCTTACAAGTTGGAATTACTGGAAGAACTTAATGGAGTACATGATACGTTTCATGTGTCCAACCTCAAGAAGAGTCCAACCCAAGAAACAGTGATCATCCCTGCGGATGAAGTGTATATTGACGACACACTCCGATTTACAGAACAACCCGTTGAGGTTACAGACTGGAAAGTCAACAAGACCCGGAGGAGTAGTGTCAAACTTGTCAAAGTTCGTTGGAACTCTAAGTAAGGAACCGAGTACACGTGGGAACGTGAAGATCAGTTTAAAGACAAGTACCCCCACCTGTTCAAGAAAACTCCTGCGAGAGATAGCTCAGCCTGAATTTCGGGACGAAATTCTTTCAACGGGGGGAGACTGTGACAACTGGCACAAAACCGGTAATTGCCGTACAGTTTAATTATTATTTAATATCTACAATTATATGCTTAAATGTCAACATTGTCTGAGTACATACTATACATGTGAATTCATGCACGTTTTATACTTCAAATATTGCTTTATGCATTACTGTTAGCGTTGCGTCAGAAAGACTAGTAAACTCACCGGTAAGACACACTGTGTCAGCAACTCTGCAGAAAGCAGTCATATAATGGAATTAGGGCCAAGGAGTAGGTCCAACGTCTAAAATACATTAAAACCCAAGTATGGATACAAGGGTTAACATATAGACTTTCCGGAAGCTAAATTATGCACTAAAAAGCACCCGAAACACACTTTAAATACTAAATTTTACATATTTCAGTATATTTCAGCAAAATTCAGCATTGTAACGAGTTAATAACATGTAAAAATATGACTAAATGGTCCTGAATGCTTTCCAAAGTGTCGGGAATTGAAAGTGTCACAAAAGGATACATAAAGGACACTAAACGGTGCAATTGAGCACTTTAACGAACCGGTATCTAACCGAACAACCGGACACTACCCGAAACATCAAAATTACACTAGAAGCACTATTTTAATGTTTCCAAGCTAGTTAAGAACCCCAAACACCATAGCACCTCTTATAACATAATAACACATTAGATCCCTAATCAAGACACTTGAAACTTAACTTATTTATGCAATTAGTGATTGAAACTTACATTTTACCCCCCCCCCCCCCTTGTTGGGACGATCACAAGGTGGCCCCCATCAAGATCCTTACTTGATCTTTAGCATATGATCTTATAAGATTTGCTAGAGATCTTGCTTTGTACTCAAGGGACATGTTACACAATGGGTAAAACTATAAGATGGTTATAGGAAGGATTAAGCGCATATCTCTCACACACACTAACACACACCACTCTTCTTCTTCCTCTCCTTCCCACTCTCAGCCGAAACCCTCAACCATACCACCACCTTCATCCAACTTTGATCATCCATTCCAAGGTCCTCACAAGGTGTTAGAAGCTAGATTGAGAAGTGTGCAGCTTATGGATCTTGAAGGACCTCTCCCAATTGCTTTTATCCATCACATTTGCCATCATCAACCTCTTGTGTTCATCCCTAGCCATAGAGCTAGTAGTAAGGCCCTTATGATCCCTTATTACTTCATATTTTGATGGTTAGAAGTTGATGAACATTGTTAATCTTGAAGAACACTAAAGAACATAGTCAAGAATCTTTAACATAAGCTTATTAACATATGAATACATGTTGAATAGTGTTTATTGCTTCTTGATGATTGATGATTTGTGTTAGTGATATTGGACCTTCATAAGAAACCTACTAGATTGTGATTAAACACATGATCTAGTAAGTTAAGGTGATGATCTTGTGAAAGACCAAGATGATCATACTTTATATACATGAACTTGAATGATGAAATTTGTTTACATATGTAAAGATGATTTAAACAAAATACAAATCTTGTAAATAAATGATTTCAAAACTAATTTTCTCAAGAAACCAAGTCTATTTATAAGATTTGCAAAGTCATGGTTTCTAAGTAAACCAATCATATTTTTTTTTGTGTTAAATCAAGACTAGGAACATGATTGTAACAAGAAAAATACAAAAGAAATATTTTTAGAAAAAAATCATCTTACAAGTTGTAAATGACTAAATCTTTCAAGAATGTGATTTGCAAACAAATAACAATGTTTTAAAGGGTAACTAAACCTACTAATTAACATGGTAAGTTACTACAAGTTCTTACAAAAACTTCAAGTTCATTATGTAGTGTAATTTACATGATCTTAGCTTATGGTAAGTGTAGATTGATTGTTGATGGTTTGTGATGATTTTAAAAAGAAAATAAACACATGTTTTGAAAACATGGGAAACCTCCATTTTTAGGGGAAACTATGTCAAAATTTCTATAAAATTTTGACACTTAGAAAAATATAAGTTTTGGTGAAACTTATTCCCTAAAAATTCACCTAAAAATATTTACCAAGGTTTCCCTAACTTTTGTGTAAATTTCAAGTTAAGAAATGATGATTTCTTCAAGATTAAAATTGATATTAAGTATGTATATTTTTGAAGAAAATATATATATATATTTATTAGTCACCAAATTTTGTGCTAAGTGTATGTAATATGTATGATATGTAATAGTGTATTAGGACTTGAAAATACACTAAATACTCCCAAGGAGTAAAAATACAAAAATACACATACAACATGCATGGACGAATACAAGAAAATATAATTATGAAAATATATTTCTTAATAGATTATATAACTTGGACAAGTTATGAACTTAAAATGTATTTTGGACGAAAGTATATAAATCGGGTGAAAAATATAAGATAATTAAATTTATTATTTTGAGAAAATAATATAAGTAAGATACATAGTTAAAAATGTAAATTATTTTTAACAACAAAGAACACATACCTAAAAGATGGTGACTTGTACTTGTACGATACAAGTCTAGTGACTAACGTTAATAAAAAACGTATAGGTCACGACGCTATAAAACCATCCGGTGAAGTTTACGACACAGGATACGCAAAGTTGTGAGTTCATGTCCCCACTTTTAAACTTTTACTTGTTTTCTAAACTTGGGGAAAATACATGTGTTATGGTATGTTGAATACAAAAACTAAGGAATGATACTTTAGATCATGTCACGAATAGGGTGCCATAAGCACCATTAATCAGTTACATACCAAGACCGTGGAACAAAAGGTTAGATCTAATGGGTTTCAGGCAGCCACACTCTTGGTCACTCTAGTACCAAGCAGTGCTTTTGTGTCTCTAGTCGTGAATCGACAGTCGTGGATTCGACAGCTAAAAATGCCTATGGTTTGGATGCTTCCTATGTCGTGTCACATGTTAATGGCCTTATAAACCATTAGCGATCTCGATTTCCTTATATTTACAGAAATACTTGTTTCATACAAATTACATACCATGTTTTCATTCAAGTATACAAACGTTCAATACAAAAACTGCATGAATTCACACCAACATTATGTTGACGATTTTCCAAAAACTCACATGTATTTCAGGTAACTAAAGTGGATGTGCGCGCGGTCATACTCTTGCTCTTGGATGTTGTTTATGTTTTTAGCTATGTTGTGTCAAGAATCTGGTGCCCGTTTTGCTGGGTTTGGTTGTTATGTCCCACTCCGTGTGGTGATATAAGGACCAAACCTTTATGTCCGTCTTTTAAATAAAGTTGTAAACTTTTCAGACAATATGCTGTCTTGTGATGTAAACACTTAACCTATGTTTTAGTTATGTAATGTTTTGGCATTTGGAGTTATTTTTACGAGCATGTAGTATGTTTACCATTCGTATGCAATGAGAACCTTTCAAGATCACACCTCTTGCTTCCGCCTTAAAAAGGGATGTGACACTAACCCTGTTGGGTTGTGTTCTGACAGAACATGGCACCCAGGAGAGCTATGAACGCTCGTGATCAACCTCCTCCTCCCCCACTGCCGAGGACTGCTGAAGAACTGAACTCCCTGCTGGAAGAAAGAATCTCTGAAGCTATCGCCCAATACGAGGTGAACCGTACTGAACACAGTGGAGGACCAAGCAATACTAGACGTAATGGACATGAAGATTCATCTAGAGGAAACACAACTCAAGGCTGCACTTTCAAGCAGTTTCTCGACTACAAACCACTGAACTACGACAGCACTGGAGGTGCAGTGGCTTTCGTGCGCTGGCCGGAGAAGACTGATTCCACTATCCACATGAGCAAGTGTACCGTGGACTAACAAGTCACTTTTGTTACTGGGTTGTTTGTTGATGAAGCTTTGACTTGGTGGAATTTACAAGTCCAAACCCTGGGAGATGATGCAGCGTATGGTATGACTTGGGACGAGTTGAAAGAAAGAATGAGAGAGAAGTATTGCTCTCGTGCTGAACTCCAAAGGTTGGAGACTGAGTTCTGGCACTTGTCCATGGAAGGTGCGGACATTACTGGTTATACTCGAAGGGTCCATGATTTGTCTAGAGTGATCCCCTATATGGTGACTCCCGAATTTATGCGCGTTGAGCGCTACATATGGGGATTGGCTCTAGAGTTTCGCAGCATGGTAACTTCGGCTAAACCCGAAACGATCACTCAGGCTGTAACTCTGGCTGTTAGCCTTACTGAAGATGTTGTCCGCATGAAGAAGTTATCGCTGAACCCAACTGAAAAGACCGAGACGCATGCTGAGTCGTCTGGTGACAAGAAAAGGAAGCATTCGAGCCTGAATCAAGCAACACGTAACAACAAGGGTTCCAACAATAAGAAGCGCGACCCCGAACCACCTCAGGAGGCGAAAGCTCTTGCAGCCATGAATGACGCCCCTGCCAGGGGATACCAGGGCACTCTGCCCAAATACAAGTAGTGCAAGTGTCATCATGAAGGAGTTTGTCGCATTCCAAAATGTGATAAGTGTGGAAAACTGGGTCACCATACCAAGAGCTGTTGGGGAAAAAGGAATGGAAGTGGTAATAGGAATGGGAATGGAAACCGTAATGATGCTGGTAATGGAATCGGTGGTGGAAATGGCAATGGTAATGGTAACCGGAATGGTAATGGAGCTGGGCAGAACAAAGGATGCTTTGGCTGTGGAAGCAAAGATCATTTCAAGAAAGATTGCCCAAGGGAGAACAATGCTCAGGCTCGAGCATTCATGATTGGAGAAAGGAACGCACGCGAGGACCCTAATGTGGTCACCGGTACGTTTCTCGTTAACAATCACTTTGCATCCATACTATTTGACACTGGTGCCGATTATAGTTTCATGTCTGTGGAATTTAAACGTATGCTTGGAATAGAATCTAGTAGATTAGATATTCCTTATTCCATAGAACTAGTCGATGGTAAACTTGTTGAATCGGGCGAAGTTGTTAGGGGTTGTACATTAGAACTTGGTGAGCGAAGCTTTAGTATGGACCTCTTACCTGTTCAATTGGGTAGTTTCGATGTGGTGGTTGGAATGGACTGGCTGTCCAAGAATATGGCTGAAGTTGTTTGTCACGAGAAAATCATTTGCATCCCTCTTGCGAATGATGAAACTCTCATCATGCATGGAGAGAAACGAGACACGTCTCTGCGCATCATCAATTGTATGAAGGCGCAGAAGTGCTTAATGAAAGGATATGTTGCATTCCTGGTGCACGTTGTAGATAAGAAGACTGAGGAGCCGAAACTCGAAGACATTCCTGTGGTGAAAGAATTCCTCGATGTTTTTCCCGAAGATCTGCCAGGACTATCTCCGCAACGGCAAGTCGAATTCCATATAGACTTGGTTCCAGGAGCCGCTCCTGTAGCCAAGGCACCCTATCGGCTTGCACCATCCGAGATGCAAGAATTATCTACACAACTCCAGGAGTTGTTGGATAAAAGATTCATAAGGCCAAGCTTCTCGCCATGGGGAGCTCCAGTATTGTTCGTGAAGAAGGTGGATGGAACACTGCGGATGTGTATCAATTATAGAGAACTGAATAAGCTCACTATCAAGAATCGGTACCCACTACCGAGGATTGACGACTTATTCGATCAGTTGCAAGGATCGAGCTACTATTCCAAGATCGACCTGCGATCGGGATATCATCAGTTAAGGATCCAAGAAGAGAGCGTACAAAAGACTGCATTCAGGACGCGTTATGGGCATTATGAGTTCCTTGTGATGCCATTCGGATTGACGAACACGCCAGCGGTATTTATGGATCTGATGATCCGCGTTTGCAAACCATATCTTGATAAATTCGTGATTCTATTTATCGATGATATCCTGATTTACTCGTGAACAAGAGAAGAGCACGAGCAACACCTCAGGACCATTCTGGAACTACTAAAGAGAGAGAAACTTTATGCAAAGTTCTCAAAGTGCGAATTCTGGATTCGCGAAGTACAGTTCCTTGGTCATGTTGTGAATGAGAAGGGCATTCATGTAGACCCAGCCAAGATAGAAGCGATAAAGAATTGGGAAGCCCCCAAAAATCCAACTGAAATTCGACAATTTTTGGGCTTGGCGGGCTATTACCGCCGATTTATCGAGAATTTCTCCAAGATAGCTCAACCGCTAACTTCCCTCACGCAGAAGGATAAAAAGTACGACTGGGGTGATAAGCAGGAAGAAGCCTTCCAACTTCTCAGAGGTAAGCTATGCGATGCACCGATACTATCCTTACCCGAAGGCACTGAAGACTTTGTGGTATACTGCGACGCTTCGCGTCAAGGTTTGGGTTGCGTGCTCATGCAACACCAAAAGGTCATCGCTTACGCTTCAAGACAGTTGAAGGTGCATGAAAGGAACTATACCACTCACGACCTGGAGCTAGGCGCAGTGGTATTCGCCTTGAAGATCTGGTGACATTATTTATATGGTACTCGATGTACAATCTTCACAGATCATAAAAGCCTACAGCACATATTCGATCAGAAGGAATTGAATATGCGTCAGAGACAGTGGGTCGAGCTGCTAAATGATTATGATTGTGAGATTAAGTACCACCCTGGAAAGGAAAACGTAGTAGCAGACGCGTTAAGTCGAAAGGAAAGGGTTAAGACCCTCAGAGTTCGAGCATTGGAAATGACTATTCGGACGAACCTCAATGCACGCATTCATGACGCACAACAAGAAGCCCTTAAGAAGGAGAATTGTAGAGCCGAATATCTTCGAGGTATGGAGAAGAAGTTGGTGCCAAACGAAGAGGGAACCTTATACTTTATGGGGCGTATTTGGGTTCCGCTCTATGGCGGCATTCGAGAAGTCATCCTTGATGAAGCTCACAAGTCGAGATACTCGATCCACCCAGGATCGGACAAGATGTATCAAGACTTGAAGGAATATTATTGGTGGCCGAGGCTTAAAAGCGATGTTGCTATTTATGTTGGAAAGTGCCTAACCTGTGCTAAGGTTAAGGCTGAATATGAAAAACCGTCTGGTCTACTACAGCAGCCCGAGATACCCATGTGGAAGTGGGAGCGAATCTCAATGGACTTCATAACGAAATTACCCAGGACCCTAGAGGGCATGATGTGATATGGGTGATAGTCGATCGATTAACGAAGTCTACACATTTCCTACCGATCCGAGAGAAGGATAGCACTGGAAAGCTTGCTGAGCTGTACCTGAAGGAAATTGTGGCACGTCATGGAGTGCCTATCTCGATTATTTCAGATAGAGATAGACATTTTGTTTCAAGGATCTGGAAATCCTTCCAGGAAGCCTTTGGATCTCAACTAGATCTAAGCACGGCCTTCCATCCGCAAACAGACGGTCAGAGCGAACGAACCATACAAACACTGGAAGATATGCTTCGTGCATGTGTTATGGATCTAGGCGGCAGCTGGGATACTCACCTACCTTTAGTTGAGTTTTCCTATAATAACAGCTACCATACGAGTATAAAAGCCGCACCATTCGAAGCTCTGTATGGCGGCAAGTGCCGCTCGCCGTTATGTTGGGCAGACACTGGAAACAAACGTATGGTTGGTCCTGAACTTGTTCAAGAGACGACCGACAAGATTATGCTGATCTGAGAGCGCATTAAGGCGGCTCGAGATCGACAAAAGAGCTACGCAGATCGAAGATGGAAACCCTTAGAATTTGAGGTGGGAGACAGAGTTTTGTTGAAGGTCTCACCTTGGAAGGGTGTAGTAAGATTCGGAAAACGTGGAAAGCTGAATCCACGATACATCGGACCATTCAAGATCTTGGAAAAGATTGGTACCGTGGCGTACAAGTTGGAATTACCGGATGAACTAAACGGAGTACATGATATATTTCATGTGTCCAACCTCAAGAAGAGTTCAACCCAAGAAGCAGTGATCATCCCTACGGATGAGGTTCATATCGACGACACACTTCGGTTTACCGAAGAACCCATTGAGGTTACAGACTGGAAGGTCAACAAGACTCGGAGGAGTAGTGTTAAACTTGTCAAAGTACGTTGGAACTCTAAACACGGACCCGAGTACATGTGGGAACATGAAGACCGGTTCAAAGCCAAGTACCCCCATCTGTTCGAGAAAGCTCCTGCGGGAGATAACTCAGCATGAATTTCGGGATGAAATTCTTTTAACGGGGGGAGACTGTGAGAACTGGCACAAAACTGGTAATTTCCGTACAGTTTAATTATTATTTAATATCTGCAATTATGTGCTTAAATGTCAACATTGTCTGATTTCATGCTATACTTGTGAATTCATACACATTTTATACTTCAAATATTGCTTTATGCATTACTTTTAGCGTTGCGTCAGAAAGACTAGTAAACTTACCGGTAAGACACACTATGTCAGCAGCTCTGTAGAAAGCAGTCAGATAATAGAATTAGGGCCTAGGAGTAGGTCCAACATCTAAAATACATTAAAACCCAAGTATGGATACAAGGGTTAGCATATAAACTTTCCGGAACCTAAACTATGCACTAAAAAACACCCGAAACTTATCTAAAATGCTGAAATCAGCATAATTCAGCAACAATTCAGCTATAATAAGCTTTTAAGCACATTAATATCAAGCAAAATTTATGTCTTATTGCCCAAAATAACTTACTAAAGTATCAGGAATTAAAACTGCCTTAAAAAGTGCTTTATACCTAGTGAAACTGCGCAATTCAGCACTTTAACGAACTGTAACGAACCGAACAACCAGACAATAACTGGGACATCAAAATTTGACTAGAAGTAATGTTTTTATGATATTAAAGTGGTATTGATGCTAGAACACCTTAAAAATCATAAAAACCCCTAAACACACTAAAACTAACTTAAACCCCCGCGTTTGTACTTTAAACCTTCAACTTCCCCAAAATTTACACTTTACCCCCCCCCCTTTTCTCTTTGGACGGTTGGGACAAGGGTCCCACCTAAAGATCTTAATTGATTTCATTTGATTTTGTTAGATATCATGTTGGTGAATATTCTAACAAATATACCATGAGAAATATGGAAAATCTTTATAAAATCCTAAACTAATCACCCATTCTCATTCACTTCATCATCTTCCTCCTCCCTTGCTTCTTTGCTCACGGCTCAACACCCACCCACATACACAACCATTTTCACTTCATTCCCTCATAATCCTAGCTTGCTAGAAGGTGTATGGAGGCCATTTAGGAAGGTGTATGGTGCTAGAACTTGAAGGACCTCTTTGTGGAGCTTTTAACCACTCACTTTCTTCCTTGATCATCATCTCCATTTTTGTGCCACTTCCCTAGCCATTAGAGCTAGTAGTAAGCTTCTTGATCACTAATTTAAGTCATGTTTATGTTATGTACAAGATTCACCATCTAAGCTTCTTGATCACTAATTTAAGTCATGTTTATGTTATGTACAAGATTCACCATCTAAACATATTCATGAAGAAAATAAGTGATTACATGAATTTTTGATGTATGTATTGATGTTGTTGATGTTATATCTTGTGCTTATGATTAGATCAAGTATGTTAAAGCTTGGATCTACCAAGTTTAAGCATGGATCTTGAAGGATCCATGGTTAAACTTGAAGGTGAACATATGAAGCATAATGTGAACTTGAAATATGAATTTTGTGCATAAACTTGTAATTTTCAAGTGATAAAGTATGTGTAGAACTAAATTTTGAAACTAAAACTCATGGAAAGTTTGTTAAAAATATAACATAAAGCTTGTTTTTGAAAGATCTAAAGATATTAAGCATGGATCTTGAAAGATCCATGGGTAAACATGAGATTAAAAACAATGATCTTTCTAATAAACATAAAAGTGGTTTTAGAAACATGATTTACAAACTTTGAAACCATTAAACTCATGGATGAGTTGGTTAGTAAAATAAGTCTTATAAAAAGTTGGTTAAAAATTTACAAGAACACTTATTTTGGAAAGATCACCTTATGTAAAGTGTAGATCTAAAAGACTACACATGTTTAACAAGAATCAAGTTCACCATGATGTTTCATATGAAGAAATTAGTATATGTTGTTGATGATTGTTGTTGAAAATTGTTTTGATGATTGAAAAGAAAATAAATACATGTTTTGAAAACATGGGAAACCTCCATTTTTAGGGGAAACTATGTCAAAATTTTTATAAAATTTTGACACTTAGAAAAATATAAGTTTTGGGGAAACTTATTCCTTAAAAATTCACCTAAAAATATTTACCAAGGTTTCCCTAATCTTTGTAAGAAATTACGAGTTAAGAAATGATTATTTCTTCAAGATAAAATTTATATTAAGTATGTATATTTTTGGGAAAATATATGTATTTAAATCTTGTGCTAAGTGTATATTATGTGTATTATATGTAGTAGTGTATTAGGACTTGAAAATACACTAAATACTCCTAAGGAGTAAAAATACAAAAATGCACATACAAAATACATGAGAATACATAAGAAGCACATGGACAAATACAAGAAATATATTTATGAAAATATATTTCTTAACATATTATATAACTTGGACAAGTTATGAACTTAAAATATATTTTTGGACGAAAATATATAACTCGGGTGGATAACAAGAATAAACACATACGTATTTCATAGCATGACAAAACATATATATTTCATACAAGTCTTAAAAATATATTATTTTTAAGAAATATAATTCCGGAAAGTAATAAAAATCAAAGTCTTGATTTTTGGTGAAAAATACAAAATACTTATATTTATTTTTGTGAAAATAATATAAGCAAGATACATAGTTAAAAATATAAATTATTTTTAACAACAAAGAACATATACATAAAAGATGGTGACTTGTACTTGTGTGATACAAGTCTAGTGACTAACATTAATAGAACGCGTATAGGTCACGACACTATAAAACCAACCGGTGAAGTTTACGGCGCAGGATACGCAAAGTTGTGAGTTCATGTCCCCACTTTTAAACTTTTACTTGTTTTCTAAACTTGGGGAAAATACATGTGTTATGGTATGTTGAATACTAAAACTAAGGAATGATACTTTAGATCATGTCACGAATAGGGTGCCATAAGCACCATTAATAAGTTACATACCAAGTCCGCGGAATAAAATGTTAGATCTAATGGGTTTCAGGCAACCACACTCTTGGCCACTCTTTTACCAAGTAGTGCTTTTGTGTCTCTAGTCGTGAATCGACAGTCGTGAATCGACAACTAAAAATGCCTATGGTTTGGATGCTTCCTATGTCGTGTCACATGTTAATGGCCTTGCAAACCATTAGTGATCTCGATTTCCTTACATTTACAAAAATACTTATTTCATACAATTGCATACCATGTTTTCCATAACGAATGCTTAAATGTTTTCACCAATCTGTATGGATTCACACCAACATTATGTTGAGGATTTTCCAAAAACACACATGTATTTCAGGTAACTAAAGTGGATGTGCGCGCGGTCTTACTCTTGCTCCAAGATGTCGCTTTTGTTTTAGTCATGTCGTGTTAAGACTCCGATGCCTGTTTTTGTGGGATTTGGTTTCTATATCCCATCTTGTGTGGGATATAAGAATCAAACCTTCATGTTTGTCTTTAAAATAAGGTGTAAACTTTTCAGACAATATGCTGTCTTGTGATGTAAACACTTAACCTATGTTATGTACTAATTATGTAATGATAATGGAATTTGGAGTTATTTTACGAGCATGTAGTATGTTTACCTTTCGTATGCAATGAGAACCTTTCAGGATCACACCTCGTGCTTCCGCCTTAGAAAGGGGTGTGACATTTTGTACATTAACGTCCTGCACACCAAGCTTGTTGTTGTAAAAGGACATCAAAATTGGGTTAAAGTTACCGCCAAGAGGATAAAGGTAACCTCTTTTATTTCTTCAAATTATATGCTCTATTTATGAAATTTTTGTTTAATGAAATTTTCTTGAAATGTTATTAGTGAAATCAGGGGTTTGGTTGTAATTGTATTGCAGGGTTCCCAGGTTAAGTTTTCATCTCCATGAATCTTGGTTTTAAAAAAGCATGAGGCAGACCCAGTCTTCTAAGTTGAGGCATAAAGCGTAAAAGCGAACTGACCGTAGGGTTCCGATTTGCCGATTTTCTCTCTAAATTTCGCCCAATTTTTAAGTTCATGTAAGTAATTTAATTGATATGGACGAGTTCTTACTCAATCATCACTCATGTATTCATGTATTGCATATGGAATGCATAATATTAGGACCTTCAAATATGTATTGAATACATAAAAGACATTGGAGTTTCTTTTCATCAAAGTTGTTGACTTGTCTCTGAAATGATGAACTGTTTACAGATATGTTGAAGATGGAACATCGATGAGCAATTATAGACACATCTTTAGACCCTAACATGTCTGCGTCATCGGCCCTTGGTACGTGGCTACCGATCAACTATGATTTCGGCAAGTTACTGTTGGCATTGCCTTGGCCCTTGGAAGCAGCTTTTCTTGCCATCAGACCTTTCTCCATCAATTAGGAATCTGATGTCGTCACTAAACACATTCCTTAAATTGTAGCCATTTTTTGAGTGTTTATTTTTTGGTGTCTAATCCGCACATATATCACCATTGCTCTTGATTTTCTTGACTGTATATCTCTTAAATGTCAACATATACACGTGTGATTTAGTTTACGAAGAATTTTCAATGCCAAGAACCTCGATCAGGGAGTAAAAAAGGCATAAGGTTCACAATGGTGTAAAACTAAAATGGGATATACCGGGCTAGGATTCGAGTTACAGGAACAAGGGCTAAACCAACCACCCAAGAATGAAATCGTTGAGCGAAAACACTTGACAACCTCCTGGAAGCAGCTTTTCTAGCCACCAGACCTTTCTCCATCAATTAGAAATCTGATGCTTTCACTAAACACATTTCTTAAATTGTAGCCATTTTTTGAGTGTTTATTTTTCTGGTGTCTAATCCTCATATATATCACCATTGCTCTTGATTTTCTTGACCGTATATCTCTTAAATGTCAACATATACATGTGTGATTTAGTTTACGAAGATTTTTCAATGCCGAGAACCTCGACCAGAGAGTAAAAAAAGGCGTAAAGTTCACAATGGTGTAAAACTAAAATGGGATATACCGGGCTAGGATTCGAGTTACAAGAACAAGGGCCAAACCAACCGACCAAGAATGGAATAGTCGAGCGAAAACATTTGACAACCTCGTGGAAGCAGCTTTTCTTGCCACCAGACCTTTCTCCATCAATTAGGAATCTGATGTCGTCACTAAACACATTCCTTAAATTGTAGCCATTTTTTGAGTGTTTATTTTTTGGTGTCTAATCCGCATATATATCACCATTGCTCTTGATTTTCTTGACTGTATATCTCTTAAATGTCAACATATACACGTGTGATTTAGTTTACGAAGAATTTTCAATGCCAAGAACCTCGATCAGAGAGTAAAAAAGGCATAAGGTTCACAATGGTGTAAAACTAAAATGGGATATACCAGGCCAAGATTCGAGTTACAGGAACAAGGGCCAAACCAACCACCCAAGAATGAAATGGTTGAGCGAAAACACTTGACAACCTCCTGGAAGCAGCTTTTCTAGCCACCAGACCTTTCTCCATCAATTAGAAATCTGATGCTTTCACTAAACACATTTCTTAAATTGTAGTCATTTTTTGAGTGTTTATTTTTTGGTGTCTAATCCTCATATATATCACCATTGCTTTTGATTTTCTTGACCGCATATCTCTTAAATGTCAACATATACATGTGTGATTTAGTTTACGAAGATTTTTCAATGCCGAGAACCTCGATCAGAGAGTAAAAAAGGCGTAAGGTTCACAATGGTGTAAAACTAAAATGGGATATACCGGGCTATGATTCGAGTTACAGGAACATGGGCCAAACCAACCAACCAAGAATGGAATCGTCGAGCGAAAACATTTAACAACCTCCTGGAAGCAGCTTTTCTTGCCATCAGACCTTTCTCCATCAATTAGGAATCTGATGGCGTCACTAAACACATTCCTTAAATTGTAGCCATTTTTTGAGTGTTTATTTTTTGGTGTCTAATCCGCATATATATCACCATTGCTCTTGATTTTCTTGACTGTATATCTCTTAAATGTCAATATATAAACGTGTGATTTAGTTTACGAAGAATGTTCAATGCCAAGAACCTTGATCAGAGAGTAAAAGAGGCGTAAGGTTCACAATGGTGTAAAACCAAAATGGGATATACCGTGCTAGGATTCGAGTTACAGGAACAAGGGCCAAACCAACCACCCAAGAAAGAAATCGTCGAGCGAAAACACTTGACAACCTCCTGAAAGCAGCTTTTCTTGCCACCATTCCTTTCTCCATAATTTGGAATTTGATGCCGTCACTAAACACATTCCTTAAATTGTAGCCATTTTTGAGTGTTTATTTTTCTGGTGTCTAATCCGCATATATATCACCATTGCTCTTGATTTTCTTGACCGTATATCTTTTAAATGTCAACGTATACAGGTGTGATTTAGTTTACGAAGATTTTTCAATGCCGAGAACCTCGATCAGAGAGTAAAAAAGGCGTAAGGTTCACAATGGTGTAAAACTAAAATATGATATACCGGGCTAGGATACGAGTTACAGGAACAAGGGCCAAACCAAGAACCCAAGATTGGAATCGTCGTGCGAAAACACTTGACAACCTCTTGGAAGCAACTTCTCTTGCCACCAGACATTTCTCCATCAATTAGGAATCTGATGCCGTCACTAAACACATTCCTTAAATTGTAGCCATTTTTTGAGTGTTTTTTTGGTGTCTAATCCGCATATAGATCACCATTGCTCTTGATTTTCTTGACTGTATATCTCTTAAATGTCAATATATACACGTGTGATTTTGTTTACAAAGATTTTTCAATGCCGAGAACCTCGACCAGAGAGTAAAAAAGGCGTAAGGTTCACAATGGTGTAAAACCAAAATGGGATATACCGGGCTAGGATTCGAGTTACAGAAACAAGGGCCAAACCAACCATCCAAGAAAGGAATCGTCGAGCAAAAACACTTGACAACCTTGTGGAAGCAGCTTTTCTTACCACCAGACCTTTCTCCATCAATTAGGAATTTGATGCCGCCACTAAACACAATCCTTAAATTGTAGCCATTTTTTTGATGTTTATTTTTGGTGTCTAATCCGCATATATATCACCATTGCTCTTGATTTTCTTGACTGTATATCTCTTAATTGTCAACATATACACGTGTGATTTAGTTTACGAAGATTTTTCAATTCCGAGAACCTCGATCAGAGAGTAAAAAAGGGGTAAGGTTCAGAATGGTGTAAAACTAAAATAAGATATAACGAGCTAGGATTCGAGTTACAGGAACAAGGGCCAAGCCAACCACCCAAGAATGGAATCGTAGAGTGAAAACACTTAACAACCTCCTGGAAGCAGCTTTTCTTGCCACCAGACCTTTCTCCATCAATTAGGAATCTGATGCCGTCACTAAACACATTCCTTAAATTGTAGCCATTTTTTGAGTGTTTATATTTTGGTGTCTAATCCGCATATATATTACCATTGCTCTTGATTTTTTTGACTGTATATCTCTTAAATGTCAACATATACACCTTGTGATTTAGTTTACGAAGATTTTTCAATGCCGAGAACCTCGATCAGAGTATACAAAAGGCTTAAGGTTCACATTGGTGTAAAACTAAAATGGGATATACCGGGCTAGGATTCGAGTTACAGGAACAAGGGCCAAACCAAGCACTCAAGAACGGAATCGTCGAGCTAAAAAACTTGACAACCTCCTGGAAGCAGCTTTCCATGCCACCAGACATTTCTCCATTAATTCGGAATCTGATGCCGTCACTAAACACATTCCTTAAATTGTAGCCATTTTTTGAGTGTTTATTTTTTGGTGTCTAATCCACATATATATCACCATTGCTCTTGATTTTCTTGACTGTATATCTCTTAAATGTCAACATATACACGTGTGATTTAGTTTACGAAGATTTTTTAATGCCGAGAACCTCGTTCAGAGAGTAAAAAAGGCATAAGGTTCACAATGGTGCAAAACTAAAAAGGGATATACCGAGCTAGGAATCGAGTTACAGGAACAAGGGCCAAACCAACCACCCAAGAATGGAATCGTCGAGCGAAAACACTTGACAACCTCCTAGAACCAGCTTTTCTTGCCACTAGACCTTTCTCCATTAATTAGGAATCCGATGCCGTCACTAAACACATTCCTTAAATTGTAGACATTTTTTGAGTGTTTATTTTTGGGTTTCTAATCCACATATATATCACCATTGCTCTTTATTTTCTTGACTGTATATCTCTTAAATGTCAACATATACACGTGTGATTTAGTTTACGAAGATTCTTCAATGTCGAGGACCTCGATCAGAAAGTAAAAAAGGCGTAAGGTTCGCAATGGTGTAAAACTAAAAAGGGATATACCGGGCTAGGATTCGAGTTACAGGAACAGGGCCAAACCAACCACCCAAGAATGTAATCATCAAGAAAAAGCACTTGACAACCTCCTGGAAGTAGCTTTTCTTGCCACCGGACCTTTCTCCATCAATAAGGAATCTGATGCCGTCACTAAACGCATTCTTTAAATTGTAGCCATTTTTTGAGTGTTTATTTTTTGGTGTCTAATCCGCATATATATCACCATTTCTCTTGATTTTCTTGACTGTATATCTCTTAAATGTCAACATATACACGTGTGATTTAGTTTACGAAGATTTTTCAATACCGAGAACCTCGATCAGAGAGTAAAAAAGGCGTAAGGTTCACAATGGTGTAAAACTAAAATGGGATATACCGGGCTAGGATTCGAGTTACAGGAACACGGGCCAAACCAACCACTAAAGAATGAAATCGTCGAGCAAAAACACTTGACAACCTCTTGGAAGCAGCTTTTCTTGCCACCAGACCTTTCTCCATCAATAAGGAATCTGTTGCCGTTACTAAACACATTACTTAAATTGTAGCCATTTTTTGAGTGTTTATTTTTTGGTGTCTAATCCGCATATATGTCACCATTGCTCTTGATTTTCTTAACTGTATATCTCTTAAATGTCAACACAGACACGTGTGATTTAGTTTACGAAGATTTTTCAATGCCGAGAACCTCAATCAGAGAGTAAAAAGGTGTAAGGTTCACAATGGTGTAAAACTAAAATGGGATATACCTGGCTAGGATTCGAGTTACAGGAACAAGGGCCAAACCAACCAGCCAAGAATGGAATCGTCATGCGAAAACACTTGACAACCTCCTGGAAGCAGCTTTTCCTGCCACCAGACCTTTCTCTATCCATTAGGAATTTGATGCCGTCACTAAACAGATTCCTTAAATTGTAGCCTTTTTTTAGTGTTTATTTTCAGTGTCTAATACACATATATATCACCATTGCTCTTGATTTTCTTGACTGTATATCTCTTAAATGTCAACATATACACGTGTGATTTAGTTTACGAAGATTTTTCAATGCCGAGAACCATGATCAGAGAGTAAAAGAGGCGTAAGGTTCACAATGGTGTAAAACTAAAATGGGATATACCAGGCTAGGATTCGAGTTATATGAACAAGGGCCAAACCAACCTCCCAATAATGGAATCGTCGAGCGAGAACACTTGACAACCTCCTGGAAGCAGCTTTTCTTGACACCAGACCTTTCTCCATCAACTAGGAATCTGATGCCGTCACTAAACACATTTCTTAAATTGTAGCCATTTTTTGAGTGTTTATTTTTTTGGTATCTAATCCGCATATATATATATCACCATTGCTCTTGCTTTTCTTGACTGTATTGCTCTTAAATGTCAACATATACACGTGTGATTTAGTTTACGAAGATTTTTCAATACCGAGAACCTCGATCAGAGAGTAAAAAAGGTGTAAGGTTCACAATGGTGTAAAACTAAAATAGTATATACCGGGCTAGGATTCGAGTTATAGGAACAAGGGCCAAACCAACGACCCAAGAATGGAATCGTCGAGTGAAAACACTTGACAACCTCCTGGAAGCAGCTTTTCTTTCCACCAGACCTTTCTCCATCAATTAGGAATCTGATGCCGTCACTAAACACATTCCTTAAATTGTAGCCATTTTTTGAGTGTTTATTTTTTGATGTCGAATCCGCATATATATCACCATTGCTCTTGATTTTCTTGACTGGATATCTCTTAAATGTCAACATATACACGTGTGATTTAGTTTACGAAGATTTTTCAATGCCGAGAACCTCAATCAGAGAGTAAAAAAGGCGTAAGGTTCAAAATGGTGTAAAACTAAAATGGGTATACCGGGCTAGGATTCGAGTTACAGTAACATGGGCCAAACAAACCACCAAAGAATGGAATCGTCGAGCAAAAATACTTGATAACCTCTTGGAAGCAGCTTTTCTTGCCACCAGACCTTTCTCCATTAATTAGGAATCTGATGCCGTCACTAAACACATTCCTTAAATTGTAGCCATTTTTTGAGTGTTTATTTTTTGGTGTCTAATCCGCATATATATCACCATTACTCTTGATTTTCTTGACTGTATATCTCTTAAATTTCAACATATACACGTGTGATTTAGTTTACGAAGATTTTTCAATGCCGAGAAACTCGTTCAGAGAGTAAAAAAGGCATAAGGTTCACAATGGTGCAAAAGTAAAAAGGGATATACCGAGCTAGGAATCGAGTTACAGGAACAAGGGCCAAACCAACCACCCAAGAATGGAATCGTCGAGCGAAAACACTTGACAACCTCCTAGAACCAGCTTTTCTTGCCACTAGACCTTTCTCCATTAATTAGGAATCCGATGCCGTCTCTAAGCACATTCCTTAAATTGTAGACATTTTTTGAGTGTTTATTTTTGGGTTTCTAATCCACATATATATCACCATTGCTCTTTATTTTCTTGACTGTAAATCTCTTAAATGTCAACATATACACGTGTGATTTAGTTTACAAAGATTCTTCAATGTCGAGGACCTCGATCAGAAAGTAAAAAAGGCGTAAGGTTGACAATGGTGTAAAACTAAAAAGGGATATACCGGGCTAGGATTCGTGTTACAGGAACATGGCCAAACCAACCACCCAAGAATGGAATCATCAAGAAAAAGAACTTGACAACCTCCTGGAAGCAGCTTTTCTTGCCACCAGACCTTCCTCCATCAATTAGGAATCTGATGCCGTCACTAAACACATTCCTTAAATTGTAGCCATTTTTTGAGTGTTTATTTTTTGGTGTCTAATCCGCATATATATCACCATTGCTCTAGATTTTTTTGACTGTATATCTCTTAAATGTCAACATATACACGTGTGATTTAGTTTACGAAGATTTTTCAATACCGAGAACCTCGATCAGAGAGTAAAAAAGGCGTAAGGTTCACAATGGTGTAAAACTAAAATGGGATATACCGGGCTAGGATTCGAGTTACAGGAACAAGGGCCAAACCAACCACTAAAGAATGGAATCGTCGAGCAAAAACACTTGACAACCTCTTGGAAGTAGCTTTTCTTGCCACCAGACCTTTCTCCATCAATTAGGAATCTGTTGCCGTCACTAAACACATTACTTAAATTGTAGCCATTTTTTGAGTGTTTATTTTTTGGTGTCTAATCCGCATATATGTCACCATTGATCTTGATTTTCGTGACTGTATATCTTTTAAATGTCAACACAGACACGTGTGATTTAGTTTACGAAGATTTTCAATGCCGAGAACCTCAATCAGAGAGTAAAAAGGTGTAAGGTTCACAATGGTGTAAAACTAAAATGGGATATACCTGGCTAGGATTCGAGTTACAGGAACAAGGGCCAAACCAACCAGCCAAGAATGGAATCGTCGTGCGAAAACACTTGACAACCTCCTGGAAGCAGCTTTTCCTACCACCAGACCTTTCTCTATCCATTAGGAATTTGATGCCGTCACTAAACAGATTCCTTAAATTGTAGCCTTTTTTTAGTGTTTATTTTCAGTGTCCAATACACATATATATCACCATTGCACTTGATTTTCTTAACTGTATATCTCTTAAATGTCAACCTATACACGTGGGATTTAGTTTACGAAGATTTTTCAATGCCGAGAACCATGATCAGAGAGTAAAAGAGGCGTAAGGTTCACAATGGTGTAAAACTAAAATGGGATATACCAGGCTAGGATTCGAGTTATATGAACAAGGGCCAAACCAACCACCCAATAATGGAATCGTCGAGCGAGAACACTTGACAACCTCCTGGAAGCAGCTTTTCTTGACACCAGACCTTTCTCCATCAATTAGGAATCTAATGCCGTCACTAAACACATTTCTTAAATTGTAGCCATTTTTTGAGTGTTTATTTTTTGGTATATAATCCGCATATATATCACCATTGCTCTTGCTTTTCTTGACTGTATAGCTCTTAAATGTCAACATATACACGTGTGATTTAGTTTACGATGATTTTTCAATACCGAGAACCTCGATCAGGGAGTAAAAAAGGTGTAAGGTTCACAATGGTGTAAAACTAAAATAGTATATACCGGGCTAGGATTCGAGTTATAGGAACAAGGGCCAAACCAACGACCCAAGAATGGAATCGTCGAGCGAAAACACTTGACAACCTCCTGGAAGCAGCTTTTCTTGACACCAGAACTTTCTCCATCAATTAGGAATCTGATGCCGTCACTAAACACATTCCTTAAATTGTAGCCATTTTTTGAGTATTTATTTTTGATGTCGAATCCGCATATATATCACCATTGCTCTTGATTTTCTTGACTGTATATCTCTTAAATGTCAACATATACACGTGTGATTTAGTTTACGAAGATTTTTCAATGCCGAGAACCTCGATCAGAGAGTAAAAGTGGCGTAAGGTTCGCAATGGTGTAAAATTAAAATGGGATATACAAGGCTAGGATTCGAGTTATATGAACAAGGGCCAAACCAACCACCCAATAATGGAATCGTCGAGCGAAAACACTTGACAACCTCCTGGAAGCAGCTTTTCTTGCCACCAGACCTTTCTCAATCAATAAGGAATCTGATGCCGTCACTAAACACATTCCTTAAATTGTAGCCATTTTTTTAGTGTTTATTTTTTGGTGTCTAATCCGCATATATATCACCATTGCTCTTGATTTTCTTGACTGTATATCTCATAAATGTCAACTTATACACGTGTGATTTAGTTTACGAAGATTTTTCAATGCCGAGGACCTCGATCAGATAGTAAAAGAGACGTAAGGTTCACAATGGTGTAAAACTAAAATGGGAGATACCAGGCTAGGATTCGAGTTACAGGAACAAGGGCCAAACCAACCACCCTATAACGCAGTCGCCGAGCGAAAACACTTGACAACCTCCTGGAAGCAGCTTTTCTTACCAACAGACCTTTCTGCTTCAATTAGGAATCTGATGCCGTCACTAAACACATTCCTTAAATTGTAGCCATTTTTTGAGTGTTTATTTTTTGGTGTCTAACCGCATATATATCACCATTGCTCTTGATTTTCTTGACTGTATATCTCTTAAAAGTCAACATATACTTGTGTGATTTAGTTTACGAAGATTTTTCAATGCCGAGAACCTCGATCAGAGAGTAAAAAAGGCGTAAGGTTCACAATGGTGTTAAACTAAAATGGGATATACCGGGCTAGGATTCGAGTGTCACGACCCCCGACCCAGTTTCCTGGTTTGGACGTCGTGGGACAGAAAACCCATGGTATTTGCGTTTGATTTGGCAGCGGAAATTTTAACAGGATCGTTTAACAGAAAACACCCATTTATTTTATTTCAAGTTTCGGGATAAACCCCGTAATTTACAATAAAGGAATTTCAAAAACATGTCTATTTATTTACTGAGCCACTTCATTCAAGCTGGTAGTGCTACGCGGCACTTTTCCTTGTTCACAGTAAATCACCTGAAACATGTTTAAAAAAGATTTTATCAGCGGGAAATACTGGTGAGTCATTCAATTTGCACAAAATGACACATTGTTATAATTCACAATATTAAGAGTTTTTACATTTGCCGCTTTCTTATAATTAGCTGGTTCAGTTGTCACTCGACCGGATCTATGACTGTGGTCATACCACTATTGGGTCCTGTCACCCAACAGCGACGTATATCACTAATTAGGCTCGCCCACCTAAAGTGATAAAAACAACAGTAATGTGCACAATACCCCACTTACTGCCAGTAATTCAAGATTAGCAAAGACTTAATCACTGCAAAGTTTAACTGGAAAACATTTAGCGTTTTGTAAAGCAATTTGATAAAAACAGAATGACTCACATTGCAAGTTTAACTGGACAGAGCCCGTCTACATATTTAGCCTACTAACCTAGTTAAAATAACAATGCAAACGAAACTAGGTCAGTAACTTAATACAACATTTGCGATAACTCACGAGATCGAAACCCTCACGACGAATGACAAAGTATATCCCGTATTCAGGCAACACTTAAACATCCATCGGATCGGTTTTAATCGATCGGACATTGTATCGTAGCAGTGATCGAGTTATTACCCTGTTATCGCAGCAGAGGTTCGGGACTATGGGTATTTTTGAATGAAACAGCGTATAACTTAATGTACGTAGTGAGTTTTTATGTAGAAACAATCAAACAGTTCAATTCCCAGGCCCCTGCATTTATACTGAATTTTGGCCTCCACCGCGTGTCGCGCCGGCTGCCAGGGATCCTGGCGCGACACACGGGGCATACCCATTTTAGCTAGGGTAGCCTTGTTGTACGTATAGCCCTGGTGAGTCAAAAATTTCGAAATTACGTGTTCTAAGTCCGTTTTGAATGGATAAACAGAATTAAGGGATAACCCCTTGAGTTTTAGGGGGTCCTGATCCTAGTTTTGGCCGTTTTAAAAATTATGGGTCACGCTATATCAATTAGGGGTCTCAATTAGGGTTTCCTAGTGGGCATTATAAAAATAAGAAATAATAATTTTGGCAAGGTTCGTTACACCCTCCCCACCTTGTTTAAAATCTCGTCCTCGAGATATAATGGAACAAGTGAGGGTACTTCCACTTCATTTCCGATTCCAGTTCCCATGTATACTCTGGTCCTCTTTTCGAATCCCATTTCACTTTGACTAGCACCAATCTCTTGTGCTTGAGATGCTTGACCTTTCTATCTTCTATTTGGAGAGGTTTCTCAATGAATTTCAACTTTTCATTTACCTCTATGTCTTGAAGAGGTACTATCAGTGACTCATCAGATAAACACTTCTTAAGATTGGGTACATGAAATACATTATGTACCCCGGCTAGTTCTTCTGGTAGTTGCTGTTGATAGGCAACTGGTCCTATTCATTAGGTAACAGTAAATGGTCCTATGTACCTTGGACTTAGCTTTCCTTTCTTACCGAATCGAACTACCCCTTTCCAAGGAGAAACTTTCAACAGTACCTTGTCCCCAACTTGGAATTCTAACGGTTTACGGCGATTATCTGCATAACTCTTCTGGCGGTCTCGAGCCGTTTTCAATCTTTCCTTTATTTGAGTTATCTTGTCGGTGGTTTCCTGTACAATCTCGGGACCTGATAATTGACTTTCTCCCATTTCTGCCCAACATACTGGGGTTCTACACTTTCGTCCATACAGTGCTTCGAATGGGGCAGCATTGATGCTTGTATGATAACTATTGTTATAGGAGAATTCTATTAGCGGTAAGTGATCATTCCAATTTCCACCGAAATCTATTACACATGCCCTGAGCATGTCTTCTAGGGTTTGGATTGTCCTTTCACTTTGCCCATCTGTTTGAGGATGGTATGTCGTACTTCAATTTAATCGCGTCCCCATTGCTTGTTGGAAACTTGTGAAAAAATGCGAAGTGAAATGACTATCCCTATCTGACACAATGGAGAGTGGAACTCCATGTAGTGACACTACTTCATCTACGTATAACTAAGCCAATCTCTTCATGCTAAAGGTTTCATTCATTGGTAGGAAATAAGATGATTTGGTTAATCGATCTACAATCACCCAGATTGCATTGTTACCCTTTCTGGTCTTGGGTAACTTAGTAACAAAATCCATTGTTATTAGTTCCCATTTCCATACAGGCATTTCTAACTGTTGAAGTAAACCTGATGGTTTCTGGTGTTTTGCCTTGACTTGCGAACAAGTTAGACACTTAGAAACATATCTAGCTATGTCCTTTTTCATTCCTATCCACCAGAAGTTATTTCTTAAATCTTGATACATCTTGTTATTACCAGGATGCATCGTATACTTAGATTTATGGGCTTCCTCTAAAATCTTATCTCTTAGATTTCCTTGTCTAGGTACCCAAATCCTTTTCTTATGGAATCTCCAAATTCCATCAGTCCCTTGTTCTAATTCCTTTATCCGACCTTTCATTCCTTCAGCATCATCCTTGATTGCTGTTTCTTGAACGTTCTTCAGTTGTTCCATTAAATCTAACTGTAGATTTAATCTAAGAGCACGAACTCGCCTTTGCTTTTCATGATATTTACGACTTAGGGCATTTGCCACTACATTTGCCTTTCCTTCGTGATATAGAATATCATAGTCGTAATCACTTAGAATATCCATCCATCTTCTTTGCCTCATGTTTAATTCTTTTTGCCCAAATATGTATCTTAAACTTTTATGATCTGCATAGACTGTAAATTTACTTCCGTACAGATAATGTCTCCAAATTTTAAGGGCAAAAATAATTGCTCCTAATTCTAGATCATGAGTCGTACAATTTTCCTCGTGCTTTTTCAACTGCCTTGATGCAAACGCAATTACCTTTTTGCGTTGCATTAACACACAACCTAATCCTAGTTTAGAAGCATCGCAGTAGACTTCAAAATCATCTGTTCCTTATGGTAAGGCAAGAATTGGGGCATTTGTTAATCTTTGCTTTAAAATCCGAAAGGCTTCTTCTTGCTTGGGCCCCCATTCAAACTTAACAGTTTTACAGGTTAACTTGGTTAATGGAATAGCTATCTTAGAAAAGTGTCTAATGAAGCGCCTATAATATCCTGGTAATCCTAGAAAACTTCTAACTTCGGTAGCTGATTGCGGGACCTTCCAGTTCGTGATTGCTTCTATCTTGGAGGGATGTACGTGAATACCTTCATGATTCACCATGTGTCCTAAAAATTGCACCTCTTGTAGCCAAAATTCACACTTTGAGAATTTGGCGTAAAGCTTTTCCTTTCTTAACAAAGTTAAGAGTGCATGCAGGTGCTCACAATCCATTCCTAACACGACATCGAATCCAGCTAAATTCACAGGCAGCAGGTTTGCCGAAAATTTATGCCCTGAGAGTTCTATTTTTCCTTCTTGAAGAACTTCATCTTGTAGGTCCCCTTGATGTATGGATCTTTCACAGAATTGTCAATCAAATCAAGAGTGTGGAATCCTCTTGATCAGAATATAGCAGAAAACGTGTAGGAACAACAATTCACAATCAACCAGGTTTCTATTGATTATCAAACTCGTGTATTACAATCAATCAAAACCCTAATTCGTCTAAGCTATGGCTCTCACGAAAATCCTCTCTCACAAACTCTGTTTTTGCTGATTAACCTAAACCCTAAAGCATAACCTTGTTTATATAACACAAGGTTTGCAACTTGGGCTAGGATAAACCTCATGGACTGCGAATTGGAGTAAGCCCAATTCGCCCCCATACACCCAATATGTGTGGGTTTGGTTAGCCCAAATATTACAACTCACTAATACAAAGCTAAACCCGCTAACCGTTTATCGTTTAACTAATTACAAGATATCCAAAGACCAAATCTAAGCTGTTGTCAGAAATATGCACCAACAAACTCCCCCTTGATAATAGCTTCATAAAATAACTTTGTCTTCAGTCATCTTGCAATCTTCATGTAGTCTTGCACTGTCTTTGGTCTTTGGATAGCTTCAGCTTCAATAGCTTCTGTCAGCAACAGACTCCCCATAAGCTGATGCATCTAATCACTAAATCTTCAAAAACTTTAGCGTTTGAGTAAACTCCAGTTCAGCATTTGTAAAGCAATCTTCAAACTCTTCATCTTTGTCTGCAATGTAGAAAGGAGGTTCTACCATGCATCCAATCAAACTCTCATCTTCACAGCAACTTCTCAGCAACATACTGCTTCAATCTATATACTACAAAACAAACATCTTGAGAAACCATAAGAATTTTTCAACACATTTGAATAAATTATTATTATTCAAGAGATTATATCACATATTAAGCATTTTCAATTTATCACCAACACGCAAAAATTTTTAATCACACACCCTATAACCCGCATGATTTAAAATTTTCAACTCACTTTCCAACACCGTCTCCCCCTATCAGTAACAATTCCTCCAAGAATAACAGTTTTCCGTACGTTAAGAATTTTAAACAGAAAAAGACACTATTTTTGGATTTTTTATATTTTCTGAAAGCAAGTAAATAACAAAAGTAATAAACACTCTATTTTTGTGAGAATCACTGGTAAGAAGATCATATCAACACAATCAAACTGTTTCACACAATTAGATAATTCTTTATTTAATTTTTCGTGAAAAGCAGTCCAAGACGATTACCAGTATGTTTGTCCACCTAAACAAAATGCATGAACATTTCAAGTACCATTACCATATGATACGTTAAGGTATATTAGTGTGTCCCACTTCAAGATATACCCCCGCGATCAAGGTATGCACAAAGATTCATCGTAGTAGGTGAGTATACTGAATTCATCCGTTTTATTTTTCAACGTTTAGATAATTGGTGAATAGGTCAGTACTTCCGTACAACAGAGAGACCAAAATATCTAACGAGGGCTATGACAAATACCATTTTTGGTACGATTTATGCATTTTGCACAATTTGAATGACTCTCTATGAGAGCTTCTTCATTTTCGGGGTTTTGGCATTTTTAGCTCTTTTAAGATATCCTGGTTGTGCCTAGGTCAGCATGTATCTGGATGCAGCAGAAGGACAACCCTGATATCCCCAGATGAAATAACAGTATAAAGACCCAAAACTTCATATTTTGGCAATCTATCAACGCAAGATTTAAGGTCATTAAACCATACACCACTGATGTGTTCCCCACTCATACACAGTTCGTTTAAGTTTATATCATATTGGTAAGTTGATTATTTCATGCTTTTGCCTACTGGTACATCGTATGATGAAGCTGCTATCACACTTAAGCAATTTAATTCAGTTTGAGTGTGACAGTCTAACTTGCTGATGTACTATCATTTATTCTTTCTCACACAGTGATAACTCATTTTTGATTTTCTATTTTTTTATGTTTTTGATTTTTCAATGTTTTTGTATTTTTGATTTTTAAGAAAAGCAGTAAACTATTTACAAAATTCTTATGAAAAACCAGTTATTCAGGATTCCTCATCCCATTGAGTTTGACTAAATGTTCAAAGCGAGCCCTGTCAAAAGCTTTAGTATAAAGATCTGCCAGGTTATCTAGTGTGTCGACTCGATGTAATTCAATTAGTCTCTTTTCAGCACAATCCCGTATAAAATGATGACGTATGTCAATATGTTTTGTGCGACTGTGTTTCACGGGATTATTTGTTATAGAAATCGTGGCATTATTGTCTATCATAATAGGAGTACGAGTGAAATCCAAACCGTAATCGCGCATCTGCTGTTGTATCCAGAGAACCCGAGAGCAGCAGCTACCCGCAGCAATATATTCAGCTTCACACGTAGATGTAGACACACAAGATTGCTTCTTGCATTGTCAAGACACGATCCTGCCTCCTAAGAACTGACAACTACCTGTTGTAGACTTTCTGTTCGACTTGCATGTAATTCAATTAGTGTAAGCAACAAAATTCAGATCACTATCAGCTAGATACCACAACCCAAGTTTAGGTTTCCCCTTCAAGTAACGAAGAATACGCTTCACTGCTTTCATTTGTGACTCTTTTGGATTAGCCCGATATCTGGCACACAAGCATACGACAAACATGATGTCGGGTCTTGAAGCAGTTAAATACATTAGAGAACCAATCATTGCCCTGTATTGAGTTACGGCACACAAGCTGCTCTGATACCAATTGTAGGTCCCCTTGATGTATGGATCTTTCACAGAATTCTCAATCTAATCAAGAGTGAAGAATCCTCTTGATCAGAATATAGCAGAAAACGTGTAGGAACAGCAATTCACAATCAACCGGGTTTCTATTGATTATCAAACTCGCGTATTACAATCAATCAAAACCCTAATTCGTCTAAGCTATGGCTCTCACGAAAATCCTCTCTCACAAATTCTGTTTTTTCTGATTAACCTAAACCCTAAAGCATAACCTTGTTTATATAACACAAGGTTTGCAACTTGGGCTAGGATAAACCTCATGGACTGAGAATTGGAGTAAGCCTAATTCGCCCCCATACACCCAATATGTGTGGGTTTGGTTAGCCCAAACATTACAACTCACTAATACAAAGCTAAACCCGCTAACCGTTTATCGTTTAACTAATTACAAGATATCCAAAGACCAAATCTAAGCTGTTGTCAGAAATATGCACCAACAAACTCCCCCTTGACAATAACTTCATAAAATAACTTTGTCTTCAGTACTTTCATGATCTGGGCCAAGATTGTGATTTTCGCAAATGGGTGTGTTGAAAGTAGAGCAATCATTCATTTTGAACCGATCCAAAATGTCATACACATACTTCGTTTGATGAATAAACATCCCATCCTCCTTCTGTTCAACTTGTAATCCCAGAAAGTAAGACAGCTGACCCATAACGCTCATTTCGAACTTGCTCTTCATCACCTGCTCGAACTCTTTACACATGGTCTCATCTGATGACCCAAAGATGATGTCATCTACGTACACCTGTACTAGAAGAAAATCTTCCTTCTTCCTCTTGATGAAAAGTGTACTGTGAATCTGACCTCTTTCAAAACCATTCTTGATCAGATGTGTAGACAGTGTCTCGTACCACGCCCTGGGAGCTTGATGTAATCCATACAAATCCTTATCAAGTTTGTACACCCGATCTGGATAATCTGGATCAACGAACCCATCTGGTTGTGAGACATGCACCACTTCTTGGACTTTCCCGTAAAGAATTGCACTCTTCACGTCTAGTTGGTAAACTTTAAATCCCTTAAATGTTGCAAAGGCTAGGAACAACCGGATTGCTTCCAACCTTGCCACTGGTGCAAACACTTCATTGTAATCTATCCCTTCTTGCTGATTGAAACCTTTGACAACCAATCGAGCCTTGTTTCGCGTCACTATCCCTCTTTCATCCTTCTTGCACCTAAATACCCATTTAGTGCCAATCTCTCTTTCACCTTTAGGAAGGTCAACTAACTCCCAAACCTTCAACTTTGCGAACTGGGCCAATTCCTCTTGCATAGCTTCCACCCATGAATTGTCTTTAAGAGCCATATGAATGTTCTTCGGCTCCTCTTGGGAAATAAAACAACTATACAAGCATTCGTTCACAATCCCAGTCTTCTCAATCGAAACAAATAACCCAGAATTTGCAACTATGCTTCTTCTCGTCTGAACACCTGCAGTAGGATCTCCAAGTATCATGTCAACTGGATGATCTCTATTTGCTCGTGTAGTAGCAACAACATCCACTTCTAAGTTATCACCCAGGTTTGATCCAACCTCCCCTTGAATGTTCTGATCCGCAAATGGGTTAATGAAATCCTCCCCCTGAATGGGTTCAGAGTCACTATCGCTTGAATCAGGATCAGCAGCACCTTGGGAAGTTTCCGGAGCATCTGTCATATCAACATTCGATCTAGGCATGAACTCGCCTTCATCGTCTCCACCAATCACTGCTTGAATCAACTGAGAATCATCTGCATTTGGAAACTCAGGAATATTAAATGATTTAAAAACACTATCATAATCATATAATATAGCTGGACCACTCGTTGATTGTTGAGGTTTGTATGTAGTAATTTCAACATTAAAGACAACCTCAATTTTACCAGTTTTTAGATTAAAAACCCTTTTATTCGGTGTGCCAGGCACGTAACCTAGAAAGTAGCCATCGTCAGCCACCTCACCGAATTTTTGTTTATCTTTATTTCGCACAATGGTGCAGGGTAATCCAAATGGTTCAAAGCCTTCCAAGTTTGGTTTCTTGTTAAACATCAATTCATGACAAGTTTTATTAAAACGTTTAACAGTCAAAACTTTGTTTAGGACGTAGCAAGCTGTATTCACAGCTTCTCCCAAGAAAAGAACTGGTAGCTTTGAATCTGAAAGCATCGTCCTAGCAGCTTCAATCAATGTCCTGTTTTTCCTCTCAGCAACTCCATTTTGTTGAGGTGTATAAGGAGCAGAATATTGATGTTCAATTCCCTTTCGAAGACAATAGAGATCCAGAATTTGATTCTTGAACTCCGTGCGATTATCACTCCTTATCCTCTTGATCCTAGCATCATGGACGTTTTCCAATTTCGTAAAAAGATCGATCAGCATCTCCGCCGTCTCATCTTTTGTACCTAAAAAGAAAACCCATGAATATCGTGAGTAATCATCAGTAACAACAAGACAATAGTACTTTCCACCTATGCTCCTCACGTTCACTGGACCGAATAAATCCATGTGAAGTAATTCATAAGGGGCATCTATGGAATTTACTGTTTTAGACTTATGAGGTTTCTTGTGTTGTTTTCCCTTTTGACATGGAAGACATTTATCTTCCACTTGAAACCTCTGCATTGGAACCCCTTTCACTAGCTCATTTTTAACAAGGTTATTCATTTTTCGATAGTGAATATGGGCCATGCGTCTGTGTCACAACATCGATTCAGCTTCAGATGCTTTTGATAGTAAACACGCCACCACAGAAGTCGGATCCTTAGCACCCATGTCCATGACATAAGTGTCATTTCTCCTTGGCGCTCTCATCACTATCCAATCGTCCGGAATCACCAAACCTGGTTTCAACACTAATGCTTCATTCTTGGTAGAATGGACCGAGTGACCCTTGTCGCAGACTTGAGACACGCTCATCAGATTGTGTTTAAGCTGCTCCACATAGTTCACTTTGTCCAGTGTGATCTTCCCATTGGTCACTTTTCCTCGTCCAGTAATTCTACCACCTTTAGCACCAACAAAGTTCACCTTTCCACCATCATAATCTTCAAACTCAGTTAACAATCTCGCATCCCCCGTCATGTGCCTGGAGCAGCCACTATCAACATACCATAAGTTGATAATCCTCCTTAGCAGCTCCTGCACACACCAACCAAGAAATTAGTTAGATTGGGGGACCCAAGCCTTAATGGTCTTGGGTCGTCCAAATTCACCAACTATTGGAACATCCATCCAATATCCATTACTCCTAACTAGAGTCTTAGATCTCAGACCTGTTGATGGAATTTGATTTTGATTTCCACTAGGTCTTTGGTCCTGAGGGTTCCTAAATGTGTTTGGACTATTTGACCTTTGAAAATTTTGATTTTGGTACATTGAATTTTGATTCCAAGAAGCATGATTGTTATAATTTCTAAAGCCATTGTTATAAAAAGTTCGACCACCATTATTTTGGTATCGATTTTGATAATGACCTTGACTTCTGAAATTATTTGAATTATTATTGTTCATTCTTGGTGAACTGCTTCTAGGTCTCTCATATCTGCCTGGTGGAGATTTAGGCTGAAATATTGGTTGATTTCTTTGAAAACGAGGAACTTGTGGAGTTCCTTTTTCAGCCTTATCTACACCAACAGCAACATTCTTTGGTTGCTTAGGAGCAGACTTCTTTGGAGAATTTGCAACTTTCTCCTCATTATCACCTTTCTTTTCAGGTGATTTCCCTCTTTGTTTTTCACGAATTTGTGCTTCACTCTTTTTGTTAGGACAGCAGCTAGCTACATGTCCATTGGTGTGACATTTGAAGCACGATTTCTTTTTCGAAGACTTCTTCTCTGAAGCCTTTGAACAAGATTCGGGTTTTGATGATGATGCCTTAGAAGGATTTGGTTCAGTTTGCTTAGTTTCAGAATTTTCTTTGTTCTTGTTTTTAGCAAACTCTACATTAGATTCGTTTTCAATAACAACTGTTTCATTTTTCATGTCACTTCCTTGAACAAAATTAACCCTTTTAACAAAAGTTGGATTTTTATTCTTAGGATGTGATGTTTTCTTTTTCAAAACAGGTTTGCTGTTATTATCCTTCTCAGCATCAGCACTCTCAGACACATTTCCTTGACTTGATGTGGAACTACTTGGTGATGTTGACCCAAATTCCATGAGCTCATCTTCATCAGGCAAGAAACAATAGTCATGACTAACAGGAGGTGGAACTTCATTGAAACCATGAAATCCCACACTGGTTTTGTCATTACTTTTCTTCAAGCCACCCATCATATGTTTCATATCAAAAGTAGAGTCCCTGAATTCACCTAATTTCTTTTCAAGTTCAACAATTTTGAGTTGTGCATCTGACAACTCTTTGCATTTTTCAGAAATCTCTTTTGTTTTTTCAGCCATCATGTCATGAGCTAAGTCTATGACTTGAAGTTTTTCGTTTAGTTTGCATGTTAAAGCTTCAATTTCACTTTCGTAACCTTTTATCTTCATCAAGTATAAAGATTCGTTTCTTTTAGCAAAAAAGTTTGATTCTTTAATGTTAGACATCTCACTTACCAAACTTTGGTTTTTGTGTGGACAACCTGTCAACCTCACCCTGTAGCTCACGACATTTTAAACACACAGAATTAGACTGTACCTCTCCTGTTTGTTTGTCGAGATTGGCCATTAGAGCTGCAAGTTGAGCTTCCATTCTTTTGTATTTGGCTTCCTTTTCTTCAGCTTCCTTTTCATGGTCAGACTTTTGCTTTTCTTCTTTAGCATCTGTTGTCTGATCAGCCTTATCTACCTCATCTTTAGCATCATCTACAGTAGCTTCACTTTTCTTCTCAACTTCAACATCATCTAGTATAGCTTCACCATCATCAACTGGCGTTATCTCTGCCATGAATGCCTGAGTGACATTGTCATCATTTTCCAAGTGAACACTCCAGTCATATGAACCTTCTCTAGCTGTAGAGATCATTGCTCTCGAGTTAGAGTTGTTTGATGCATTCCTATTGTTTGAACTCTGACTCGAAGTCTCCTGCTTTTGTTTTTGACATTCCCTAGCGAAATGCCCATAACTTTGACAGTTGAAGCATCTTACTTTGGTCTTATCGAAACCAACCGTCTTTCCTATAAACTTCCTTCCTGTTCGGTTCATAAATCTCTTCACTCATCTAGTAATCATGGCCATTTGCCATTGCAAATCCATATCTTCAAGATCATCAGGGTCAATCTGATCGTAATCTTCATCTAAAGTGGCAGGATCAGATATCTTCCCCTGAATGTAGTTTTCATATGAAGCAACAAATGAAGCAAGTAGAGCAAGATGCTCTTCTACAGACTTAACACTCATAGGCATTGACTTAACACCACTACTCTACTTAGAAGCTGATGTTCTCTTGGCTCCTGTTGATCCTCCTGAAGCAGCTACAAAACACACATCACCATCCTCATTCACTGTGACCTGCTCATTCTCACACGATAGAAACGCAGTAGGAGAGTCGCTAGAAGCGTTGTGAGATGAAGAAGATTTAAGCCCATTGTAAATCGCTGGATCTTGAACCTGATCATATCCAGTGTCTTTCTTCTTCATACTGAGCTCATAAGCTCTCAGCTTGCCAACTACTTCTTCCAGCTCCTTTGTCTCATAATCAGCCTCTCCCTTAATCATGAGAGTGTAGATATCCCACTTAGTAGGTAAGGCATCGAGCAGCTTGTCATTCTTCTCTACGTCAGAATAGCAATCGATCTCATAATTTTCCATTTCTGACATCAGATGGTAGTAACATGTGATGATGTCCTGAAGTGACTCATGTTTCATGTACTTGAAAACAACGAACTGCTTCTTCAGTAGATCAACCTTGTTCTTCTTAACATCTGCATTTCCCGCGTATCTTTTCTCTAATGCATCCCACATATCCTTTGAATTTGTGTACTTCTTGAAGGTATGCTTGATGCTATCAGGTAAGGACATTTTGATTGCAGCCAAGGCTCTCTTTTCAGCCTCATACATCTTTTTATCATTCTCTTGCATGTTCACATAGTCTGTTCTACATGGTCTGCCCTCAAAATCATGTGTTGGGTTTGTGTACCCATCTTCAATACATATCCACATACGAGTGTCCTGATATTCAATGAAGGATTGAAAACGATCCTTCCATGTCAAATAATTTTCCACCTTTATCATCTTAGGCGGTTTGTTGGTAGTGCCAACCTCATGCTCCATTCTCAAAAGCTCATTCAAACGGTGCAGACGGTTTCTTCAGATGAGTTACGGTTCACTTTCTATTTTCGAAAACGTGAATTTTTAGTTACGCTTGCCAAAAAATCTTCCACCTTTTTAATATGCTGTTAATTTCGCTGGGTTAAGTCAATTAATTTCGCTGGTCACTTAATTGTCCAAATTCGCTGGTCTAGTTGGCTTAAAGGTCAATTTCGCTACCAAGTTCGCTGATCAATTTCGCTTCCAAAATCGCTGGTCAATTTCACTATTACGACGACTGGTAAAGTCGCCGAAACCGTGATAATTTCGCTGTGGACAATCACACGGTTACCAAAGTCGCCTTTGGATTTAACTTCGCCGAACACCGAGATGTTTAGCCCCAAATTCGCTGATCAGTTAATTATGCTGGTCCTGTCTGCGAATTTGTTAGAATCGCCTATAGCCAAATTCGCTGGTCCAGTAACTTTGGAAACTTAATCTTTTTTGAATTTTGATGATTTTCTGGATTCTTCAAACAGTTCCTGCAAAATCAAACAAGCAAATCAGCAAACTTTTGACAAATTTCTGATAAACTTAATGAAGAACACGAAGATAGTCTTCGAATCTTCAAGTTTTTCAGCCAAAAATTCGTCCAGAATCAACCAAATCTTTCATGAAATCCTGCAAAACAGCAACCAAACAAAACAGAAGATCAAAACAGCCAAGAATTTCAAAAATTTTATCAACCCAGCCAACAATTTCGAAACCCTAATTGTCAGATTTAAAAAAATTTCGAAAAACTCCCTGTTTCTGCAGCCAACAATTCTGAACCGAGCCTTCAATAGCCTATCGCTCTGATACCAATTGTAGGTCCCCTTGATGTATGGATCTTTCACAGAATTGTCAATCTAATCAAGAGTGCAGAATCCTCTTGATCAGAATATAGCAGAAAACGTGTAGGAACAGCAATTCACAATCAACCGGGTTTCTATTGATTATCAAACTAGTGTATTACAATCAATCAAAACCCTAATTCGTCTAAGCTATGGCTCTCACGAAAATCCTCTCTCACAAACTCTGTTTTTGCTGATTAACCTAAACCCAAAGCATAACCTTGTTTATATAACACAAGGTTTGCAACTTGGGCTAGGATAAACCTCATGGACTGCGAATTGGAGTAAGCCCAATTCGCCCCCATACACCCATTATGTGTGGGTTTGGTTAGCCCAAACATTACAACTCACTAATACAAAGCTAAACCCGCTAACCCTTTATCGTTTAACTAATTACAAGATATCCAAAGACCAAATCTAAGCTGTTGTCAGAAATATGCACCGACACATCTATATTAACAGAATTTCCTTCTGCCGTTTCTACCGTATAAAGTTGCCTAAGTTTGGTTAAAGGTTGCTTAAGAGCTTGGCAGAATGAAGTATTTATAAAACTTTGGTTTGCACCAGAGTCAAATAATACTTTTGTGTAAACGTCATCTACAAGAAACGTACCAGCTATCACATCCGGAATCAGATCTGTTTCTTGCGTTGTCAGCTGGAAGGCTCTTGCATTCTTTTTATTGGTTCCTTCGGTAGGTTTGGCCTTGTTGTCAGCTGGTTTAACCAATTTTGGACAATCAGGCCTGAAGTGTCCTGTTTCACCGCAGTTGTAGCAGATTACGGATTTCTTCCTGCATTCCTCCTCTCGGTGCCCTGGTCTTTTGCAGAAATTGCAACTTTCCATACATTTTCCAAAATGTTTCTTTTTACAATTTCCGCAAAATGGCGGTATGGAAGACTGCCCGGTTCCCTTTTTCTTGAAATTATTAGTATTATTACCCCCTCGAAAACCTTGGGTAATCTTTTGGGCCAATTCCTTTTTCCTATTTTCTTCTCTCGTACGCACCAGTCCGTCAGTCAATGTGTTAGCCAGCTCGACCGCATCATCAATCGTTCGGGGTCTCGCAGCTTTGACTATATCACGAATCTCGCTAATTAGTTCCCAAATATAGCGAGAAATAAGCACCGGCTCTGGCGAAGCCAGAGTTGGTACAATTCTAGCATACTCGAAAAATTTTGAAGTATACCCTCTGCAGTCCACGTCCACCATCCAGTGGTTTAGGAACTTATTTGTCATCTGTTCCTTTTCGTAGGAGGGACAAAACTTTCTTTCCACCAATTCCTTGAACTCTTCCCAACTCATGGCATATGCCACGTCACTTCCTTTTGCTTGCAGCACCGTGTTCCACCATTCTAATGCCTCTTCCTTGAAAAGGTGAGATGCATACATAACCTTGTCTTCCTCGGCGCATTTACTTATTTTAATTACTGCTTTGGTCTTTTCTAACCAACGCAGTGCGGTAGTCGCCCCTTCATTGCCTGCAAATTCGACCGGCTTACAAGCAAGAAATTCTTTGTGGGTGCAACCAGTCGTTGCTACTTTCATTTTCTTAAGAAATGGGGCTTGAACCACATTATTATTATTATTATTGCCGCCCCCGTTGACACTGTTACTGAAATTATCGTCGCGGGTGCGTTTGATATGGTTGGCTTGTGAAGGTTCAATGGGATTCTTAACAGCAGCGACGATTGCGGGGATAGCGTTAGCTATTCCCTGAGCAATGATATTTTCTATATCTTGTCTATTGAGAAAATGGCCTTCATTATTAGGTTCAGATTGGTTAACTTCATTTGGCGGTTGGTTTACTGCGTTGTCCATCTGAATAATTAACAATATATATAATTTATTGTCACAAAATGGATAGCAATTAAACACAATAAGGCAATCATAACACAATTAAGTCAACACATATAGCCAAAATCATCGACATTGCGACATTTATTATTTTATATATAATATTATACATCCATACAAACCAGATATATTAAAGATGTATTATTTTAGTTATTATTATATAATATTATATTATTATTATATTTTTTTTCTCACATTTTAATATTATACAAAAACTTTTTAATTACGGTTAACTGGCTTTTTAGAAACGACGCTCCCTCTCGTCGTACTTCCACGTGATGTTTTCCCCCACTTCTCGAATCCGATTTCCCGCATCCACCAGTTCTTCGCCATAGCGGCGCAATTCAGCAACGTTCTCCGAGTTCATGGGTGGAAAAGGTGCAGGTTCAGGATCAAACTGGGGAAAATAAACATTTGGGTTATTCATAAAATTCTGAAAATGCCAGTCGCTCGTCCACCACTCTTCCAACTGCCCTGTAACAGGTTGAGGGTTGACAATGAGGTCTGGAATAGCAGGTTCTAAATTGATAGGGAGTCCTAATTGGGCGGGGAAATTGAAAAGGGTTTCGTCAGCAGGTCTGATAAGATCACTGTTTGCCAATTTTCTATCGAGTTCCTCCCAAGGTGGCAACTCCTGGGCTTGGCCAGAGCTCTCTCCTATCTCTTTCCCCTTTCCTTTTGGATCCTCTGTTTTCTTTACCCGTTGGGCAGCGGGTTTCTTCTTTCTTCCTCATTTCCAATCCAGCAGCCTTCTTCTCTTTTTGGGTTTTGGTTTCTCCTGGGACTGGGATTGAAACACTATTGGCTCCTCGGTGTCAGCTTGATAACCGGTCTGGGTTCCGGAAATCTCCATATCAGAAGTATGGATAGTGAAATTTCGAAGGGCTTCTGATAGTTCATTCATGCTATTAGCAGACATGAAGAAACACACAAAAATCCAAATTAAAATTTTATTTATTGTAAATTAAATTTTCACAGAATCACAAAATGGCGAATTGAAAAAAAATTAATATTTTTCAATTACATATATAGGCTTAAATCAGTGGCTCTGATACCACCTTTTTCTATCACGACCCCCGACCCAGTTTCCTGGTTCGGACGCCGCGGGACAGAAAACCCGTGGTATTTGTGATTGATTTGGCAGCGGAAATTTTAATAGGATCGTTTAACTGAAAACACCCATTTATTGTATTTCAAGTTTCGGGATAAACCCCGTAATTTACAATAAAGGAATTTCAAAAACATGTTTATTTATTTATTGAGCCACTTCATTCAAGCTGGTAGTGCTACGCGGCACTTTTCCTTGTTCATAGTAAATCACCCGAAACATGTTTAAAAAAGATTTTATCAGCGGGAAATACTGGCGAGTCATTCGATTTGCATAAAATGACACATTGTTATAATTCACAGTATTAAGAGTTTTCACATTTGCCCCTATCTTATAATTAGCTAGTTCAGTTGTCACTCGACCGGATCTATGACTGTGGTTATACCACTATTGGGTCCTGTCACCCAATAGCGACGTATATCACTAATTAGGCTCACCCCACCTAAAGTGATAAAAACAGCAGTAATGTGCACAATACCCCACTTACTGCCAGTAATTCAAGATTAGCAAAGACTTAATCACTACAAAGTAAAACTGGAAAACATTTAGGGTTTTGTAAAGCAATTTGATAAAAACAGAATGACTCACATTGCAAGTTTAACTGGACAGAGTCCGCCTTCTGATTTAGCCTGGTAACCTAGTTAAAATAACAATGCAAACGAAACTAGGTCAGTAACTTAATACAATATTTACGATAACTCACGAGATTGAAACCCTCACGACGAATGACAAAGTATAGCCCGTATTCCGGCAGCACTTAAACATCCATCGGATCACTTTTAATCGATCGGACATTGTGTCGTAGCAGCGATCGAGTTATTACCCTGTTATCGCAGCAGAGGTTCGGGACTATGGGTATTTTTGAACGAAACAACGTATAACTTAATGTACGTAGTGAGTTTTTACGTCTAAACAATGAAACAGTTCAAGTCCCAGGCCCCTGCATTTATACTGAATTTTAGCCTCTCCCGCGTGTCGCGCTGGCTGCCAAGGATCCAGGCGCGACACGCGCGCCATACCCATTTTAGCTAGGGTAGCCTTGTTGTACGTATAGCCCTGGTGAGTCAAAAATTTCGAAATTACGTGTTCTAAGTCCGTTTTGAACGGATAAACCTAATTAGGGGATACCCCCATGAGTTTTAGGGGGTCCTGATCCTAGTTTTGGCCGTTTTAAAAATTATGGGTCATGCCATATTATTTAGGGGTCTCAATTAGGGTTTCCTAGTGGGCATTATAAAAATAAGAAATAATAATTTGGCAAGGGTCGTTACACCCTCCCCACCTTGTTTAAAATCTCGTCCTCGAGATTTACTTGAACAAGTGAGGGTACTTCCGCTTCATTTCCGATTCCAGTTCCCATGTATACTCTGGTCCTCTTTTCGAATCCCATTTCACTTTGACCAGCACCAATCTCTTATGCTTGAGGTGCTTGACCTTTCTATCTTCTATTTGGAGAGGTTTCTTAACGAATTTCAACTTTTCATTTACCTCTATGTCTTGAAGAGGTACTATCAGTGACTCATTAGATAAACACTTCTTAAGATTGGATACATGAAATACATTATGTTCCCCGGCTAGTTCTTTTGGTAGTTGCAGTTGATAGGCAACTGGTCCTATTCGTTGGGTAACAGTAAATGGTCCTATGTACCTTGGGCTTAGCTTTCCTGTCTTACCGAATCGAACTACCCCTTTCCAAGGAGATACTTTCAACAGTACCATGTCCCCAACTTGGAATTCTAACGGTTTACGGCGATTATCTTCATAAGTCTTCTGGCGGTCTCGAGCCGTTTTCAATCTTTCCTTTATTTGATTTATCTTGTCGGTGGTTTCATGTACAATCTCGGGACCTGATAATTGACTTTCTTCTATTTCTGCCCAACATACTGGGGTTCTACACTTTCGTCCATACAGTGCTTTGAGTGGGGCAACATTGATGCTTGTATGATAACTATTGTTATAGGAGAATTCTATTAGCGGTTAGTGATCATCCCAATTTCCACCGAAATCTATTACACATGCCCTGAGCATGTCTTCTAGGGTTTGGATTGTCCTTTCACTTTGCCCATCTGTTTGAGGATGGTATGTCATACCTAAATTTAATTGCGTCCCCATTGCTTGTTGGAAACTTGTCCAAAAATGCGAAGTGAAACGACTATCCCTATCTAACACAATGGAGAGTGGAACTCCATGTAGTGACACTACTTCATCTATGTATAACTTAGCCAATCTCTCCATGCTAAAGGTTTCCTTCATTGGTAGGAAATGAGATGATTTGGTTAATCGATCTACAATCACCCAGATTGCATTGTTACCCTTTCTGGTCTTGGGTAACTTAGTAACAAAATCCATTGTTATTAGTTCCCATTTCCATACAGGCATTTCTAACTGTTGAAGTAAACCTGAGGGTTTCTAGTGTTTTTCCTTGACTTGCGAACAAGTTAGACACTTAGAAACGTATCTAGCTATGTCCTTTTTCATTCCTATCCACCAGAAGTTATTTCTTAAATCTTGATACATCTTGTTGTTAGCAGGATGCATCGTATACTTAGATTTATGGGCTTCCTCTAAAATCTTATCTCTTAGATTTCCTTGTCTAGGTACCCAAATCCTTTTCTTATGGAATCTCCAAATTCCATCAGTCCCTTGTTCTAATTCCTTTATCCGACCTTTCATTCCTTCAGCATCATCCTTGATTGCTGTTTCTTGAACGTTCTTCAGTTGTTCCATTAAATCTAACTGTAGATTTAATCTAAGAGCACGAACTCGCCTTTGCTTATCATGATATTTACGACTTAGGGCATCTGCCACTACATTTTCCTTTCCTTCGTGATATAGAATATCATAGTCGTAATCGCTTAGAATTTCCATCCATCTTCTTTGCCTCATGTTTAATTCTTTTTGCCCAAATATGTATATTAAACTTTTATGATCTGTATAGACTGTAAATTTACTTCTGTACAGATAATGTCTCCAAATTTTAAGGGCAAAAATTATTGCTCCTAATTCTAGATCTTGAGTCGTATAATTTTCCTCGTGCTTTTTCAACTCCCTTGATGCAAACGCAATTACCATTTTGCGTTGCATTAACACACAACCTAATCGTAGTTTAGAAGCATCGCAGTAGACTTCATAATCATCTGTTCCTTCTGGTAAGGCAAGAATTGGGGCATTTGTTAATCTTTGCTTTAAAATCCTAAAGGCTTCTTCTTGCTTGGGCCCACATTCAAACTTAACAGTTTTACAGGTTAACTTGGTTAATGGAACAGCTATTTAGAAAAGTCCCTAATGAAGCGCCTATAATATCCTGCTAATCCTAGAAAACTTCTAACTTCGGTAGCTGATTGCGGGACCTTGCAGTTCGTGATTGCTTCTATCTTGGAGGGATCTTCGTGAATACCTTCGTGATTCACCATGTGTCCTAAAAATTGCACCTCTTGTAGCCAAAATTCACACTTTGAGAATTTGGCGTAAAGCTTTTCCTTTCTTAACAAAGTTAAGAGTGCATGCAGGTGCTCACAATGTTCATCCTGAGTTTTAGAATAAATAAGTATATCGTCGATGAAAACAATGACAAATTTATCCAAACACGGCTTACAGATCCTATTCATCATGTCCATGAATGCTGCAGGAGCATTCGTTAATCCAAAAGGCATGACTGTAAACTCGTAATGACCATACCTAGTCCTAAAAGCAGTTTTAGGTATGTCTTCTTCATGTACCTTCAGTTGATGGTATCCGGAGCGCAATTCTACCTTCGAGAAATACCAAGCTCCCTGTAATTGATAAAAAAGATCATCAATTCTAGGGAGTGGGTATCGATTCTTAATTGTAATCTTATTCAATTCCCTATAATTAATACACATCCGCATTGAACCATCCTTCTTTTTCACGAACAACACAGGCGCTCCCCAAGGGGACGAACTAGGTTGTATGAATCCTTTGCCTAACAATTCATCTAACTGCTTTTTCAGTTCTAACATCTCTGTGGGTGATAATCGATAAGGTGCCTTAGCTATTGGTGTAGTTCCAGGAAATAGATGAATTCTAAACTCTACTTCCCTATCAGGCGGTAATCCAGGTAGCTCTTCTGGGAATACATCCGGGTATTCTGATACTACTGGGATTTCCTTAAGTTCCTTGCTTTTAGTGTCAATAATTACCGAAATCATATACACTATTCCTTGTTTTCGTTCATAACTAGCAACTTTCATTACTGAAACGAACTTCATTGATTCTAGTGGGCATTATAAAAATAAGAAATAATAATTTTGGCAAGGGTCATTACATCGAGTTACAGGAACAAGGGCCAAACCAACCACCCAATAATGGAATTGTCGAGCGCAAACACTTGACAACCTTCTGGAAGCAGCTTTTCTTGCCACCAGACCTTTCTCCATGAATTAGGAATCTGATGCCGTCACTAAACACATTCCTTAAATTGTAGCCATTTTTTGAGTGATTATTTTTTGGTGTCTAATCCGCTTATATATTACCATTGCTCTTGATTTTCTTGACTATATATCTCTTAAATGTCAACATACACACGTGTGATTTAGTTTATGAAGATTTTTCAATGCCGAGAACCTCAATCAGTGAGTAAAAAAGCCGTAAGGTTCACAATGGTGTAAAACTAAAATGGGATATACCGGGCTAGGATTCGAGTTACAGGAACAAGGGCCAAACCAATCACCCAATGGAATCGTCAAGCGAAAACACTTGACAACCCCCTAGAAGCAGCTTTTCTTGCCACCAAACCTTTCTCCATCAATTAGGAATCTGATGCCGTCACTAAACACATTCCTTAAATTGTAGCCATTTTTTGAGTGTTTATTTTTTGGTGTCTACTCCGCATATATATCACCATTGCTCTTGATTTTCTTGACTGTATATCTCTTAAATGTCAACATATACACGTGTGATTTGGTTTACGAAGATTTTTCAATGCTGAAGACCTCGATCAGAGAGTAAAAAAGGGGTAAGGTCCACAATGGTGTAAAACTAAAATGGGATATACCGTGCTAGGATTCGAGTTACAGGAACAAGGGCCAAACCAACCACCCAAGAATGGAATCGTCGAGCGAAAACACTTGACAACCTCCTGTAAGCAGCTTTTCTTGCCACCAGACCTTTCTCCATCAATTAGGAATCCGATGTCGTCACTAAACACATTCCTTAAAATGTAGCCATTTTTTGAGTGTTTATTTTTTGGTGTCTAATCTACATATATATCACCATTGCTCTTAATTTTCTTGATTGTATATATCTTAAATATCAACATATACACGTGTGATTTAGTTTACGAAGATTTTTCAATGCCGAGGGGGTGTAACCTCCTCAAGTGTTGTTGGTGGGTTAGCAATGATTGATACATCAGACCCAGTCACTTGTTGAGGTATGTTCTCATTGACAGGTGATTGAGAAGGACTGTTTGTGCCTGGTTCAGATCAAGAGCATCCAACAATATTTGTGTATGTGGGGGAATTGTGGAGGTGAGGTTGGGTGTAGAAAGAGAATTGGCCCCGGGCATTGGGCTGTGGATGATGGAAGCAAGTGATTCCAGAGCATCATATTGTGGTGTCCCTATATGTATAACCTGTTCTTTTTGAGAAGAAGCAGGAGGAGTTTGAGGCAAAGGTTGAGATATTTCTACCAACTGCTGTGAGGAAGTAGCAGCAGTGGTTTCTTGTGACTTTTGTGTTGTCACTGGCAGTTGCTCTGGTATCTCATCCTCCAGAGTTGCCTTTTTGGTAGGTTTGGGGGCTTTTGAGTTTTCTTTTGTTTTAGCCTTTTGGCGATTTTAGGTGTGGGTTTCAAAGCAGTTGTTTTGCTGCTATGATCACCTAGAGCAGTAGGCTCAGCAGCAGATACCTGAGGAGCAGTGATAGCAACTAAATTCTGCTCAGGGACCTCCGCTTGTGTTTTGCAAGGTGTTGACATTCTTGTGAAAGTTTCAGCAGTTAAGCTGTTTATTTGAAAAGAGTCACCTTGTTTTATTACATGAGCATTATCCTTACCAAATTTCTTTTCAAAGTAATAACTTAGAAATCTTGGAAAAAGTAAGAGTGGCTTTTTATCAACATTTTTAACTAAATCATTAAAGATTTCCTGGGAGTAATTGAAATTTTCATCTTGTAGAATAGCATATCCCAGGTTTTGAATCTTTAATGGTATCTCATTAAAAGAAGTTGTTTTGTTTGAAACACACATTAGCAGGGTATGGAACAAAAATCTTGTTGCAGGTGGAAAATTACCTTTTTGTAAGGTATCCTTTTTTATTGTATCTGCATACTCCCTTTCAAGGAAATCCGTTTTTAACTAGTTTTTGGGAAAATAAGTTTTACCTTGCTAATCATCGAGTTCAAAGACTTCCGAGATGGATTGTGTTGTGATTTTGACTGCTTTACCCATTAGAGAAGAGTTAATGGCTATGACGTCTTCTCCTTGTTTTTCAAGGGTAATATTTTTCCAAAACTCTCTCTGGGTTTTCAGATAAATTGGAGCATCTGCTGTTAACAAAGTTTTGTACTTTGATGCAGACATAGTGTCAATGATGGAATCGAAGGTATCGGTGGTGCCAGGTTTTGTAAGGAGACCCATATAATTGTAAGGAGCTTTGTATGGTATTTCGATGGGTGTGGTAGCCATTTGAGTGGCCTTTTTAGGAGATGATTTTGAAGTGGATTTCGCAGATGACTTTGATTTTGTCATTTTGGAGAAGAAGATCGATGAATAATTTGAAGGATTTGAGAGAAGGAAATGAAAACTGCTTTGAGAAAGGAATTTTTGTGAATTCGATTCGACAGTAAAACCCTGTTTGGGTTTTGAAGAGGGTTTTATAAAGGAAAAAGTGAATGCTGACGTGGCAGCGGTTACAAAAGATCTGACCGCTATGTACTGTCCATGTGCCAATCCCTGATGAAATGAAGGACAAGGGTTTTTATGAAAACCACTGATGGAACAAGATCAGTGGTTGTAACGGTAATAATGAAGGCAGTGGGTTATTTTTACTATCAGTGGATAGCATAACAGTGGATAAAACACTGATTTTGAACAATAGTGCTTATCAAGGAAAAGAGAGAATAGGGGTTGACTTTCAGCACTGAACAAACTTTTAAGTAGAACAGATTTTTCAACAAAGCAGTGGTTATGGCAGACTTTTAAGGATTTAATGAAAAATTCATTTTTAGCTATTTTTAAGGATGGATTTTTGATTTTCTGAAAACATTTTAATGCTTTTATTCATAGAAAAACAGGATTTTTCCTGTTATTCCATGTTTAGCATGCCAATCCTAGAGATCAAGCTTTCAAAGGTGGATGTGTCTAATGCTTTGGTCAGCACATCTGCCAGCTGATCCTTAGTTGGTACATGGTGCAGAGAAATCAAACCTTTTTCATAGCAATCCCTCACAAAGTGATGTCTGATGTCAATGTGCTTGGTGGTTGAATGGGAAACTGGATTTTTGATGATATTTTCTGCTGTCTGGCTATCCAACATGAGTGGTGTTTTTAAGGCAGTGATACCAAAATCCAGCAACTGATTTTGAAGCCAAAGCAGTTGGGCTGTACAGCTTGCAGCAGCTATATACTCTGCCTCAGTAGTGGATGTGGAAAAAGCTGCTTGCTTTTTGCTTTGCCAAGACACTAAACAGCTGCCTAGGAATTGGCACCCTCCTGAAGTGGACTTCCTTGTCTTGTCACATCCAGCGAAGTCACTATCTGAGAAACCTGAAAGCTAAATTTTACCATCAGCTGGATACCAGATACCAAGTGTGGCAGCACCTTTTAGGTATCTGAATATCCTTTTTACAGCAATAAGGTTTGACTTTCTAAGGGCTGATTGGGATCTTGCACAAACACATATTGCAAACATGATATCTGGCCTAGATGCAGTTAGGTACAATAAAGACCCAATCATGCTTCTATATAAAGTTTGATCAACCAAGTCATCCTTCTCATCAGACATGACTATTTTATTGGTTGCAATGGGTATACTACATGTCATCCATCTCAAATTTCTTTAAAAGTTCTTTGGCATATTTGCCTTGATGGATAAAAGTGCCATTTTACAGTTGCCTTACTTGGAGACCAAGAAAGCACTGGAGCTCACCCATTGCACTCATTTCAAACTCAGATGTCATGAGTTTCCTACACTCTTCACACATTTTATTACATGTGCTTCCAAAGATGATGTCATCCACATAAATCTAGACAATCATCAAATCCTTTCCTCTCCATTTTAAAAACAATGTTTTATCTATTTTACCTCTTGTGAAACCAATGGATAGTAGGAAAGTGGAAAGAGTTTCATACCAGGCCCTTGGTGCTTGTTTCAGGCCATACAAAGCTTTATTTAGCTTGTAGACATGATTTGGATTAAATGGATCCTCAAAGCCTGGAGGTTGACAAACATAAACCTCTTCTTGAATCTTACCATAAAGGAATGCACATTTAATGTCCATTTGATACACCTTGATTTTGTGGTTGACAACAAAGGCCAGAAATAATCTGATAGCTTCAAGTCTTGCTACAGGGGAAAATGTTTCATCATAGTCAATGCCCTCTTCCTGTCTGAACCCTTGAACCACAAGCCTGGCTTTATTCTTGACAACAATACCCCTCTCATCAGTTTTATTTTTGAAGACCCATTTTGTGCCAATAGCACTTACACCCTCTGGCAATGGTACAAGCTCCCAAACTTGTTCTCTTCTAAACTGTTGGAGCTCCTCTTGCATGGCTTCTACCCAGCTGTTGTCTTTCAGTGCCTCTTGGTACTTGACTGGCTGATGGAGAGATAGGAAACCAGCAAAAAGACAAATGTTTTGGGATTGACTTCTTGTGAGCACCCCTTCATTGATGTTGCCAATGATTTGGTCAGGTGGATGAGATTTCAAGAAGATAAGATCTCCTTGGTATGGAACAATGGCATTTAATGGTGAAGGCTACAGATGTGAATCATCTGAGCTAACCACTGCTGGTGACTTTGATGATCCAGTAGTGGCTTCAAATGGAGGTGGAGGAATAGGTGGAACTGGTGTGAAAACATGCTAACTTTTATCCACTGATGGAGGACTATCAACAGTGTTTGATGATGTGGGAGCAGGGGTTAAAGGGCTAATTTGATCAACAACTATTGAGGTAGCAGTGGTTGAGCTTTGACATCTGTTTTGAACATCTGCTGCTCTTCCCATTGATACAGACCTTTGTTGAGGAATGATGACTTCATACCCATAGTCTGATGATGAATCTTTTGATGGACCTGCACTGTTAGTCTTGACAGCAGTATTTTCAAAAGTAAATTTATCAAGATCAAACAATTCTGCAGGGTTTGCTGGGATTTTCATTGATGAAAGTTCATTGAAATTTACATTCAAAGTCTCTTCCACTGTTTTGGTCCTTGTGTTAAACACTTTGTAGGCCTTAGCAGTGGTTGAGTATCCTAGATGATAACCACAATCAATTTTGGCTGCAAACTTGGAAATAGAGTCTTTTAAGTTTAAAATGAAGCATGGGCAGCCAAAAACTTTGAAATATGAAATCAATGGCTTTATTTTATACAGCAGTTCATAGGCAGTCTTTTGATGCATAGGGTTGATTAAAACTCTGTTTTGGACATAGCAAGCAGTGTTTACTACCTTTGCCCAAAAAGTTAATGGCAAACCTGAATCAGCAAGCATGGTTCTGGCAGCCTCAATCAAGGTCTTGTTCTTTCTTTCAACAACCCTATTTTGCTCTGGTGTTCTTGGAATGTTGTATTGTCTCACAATTCCTTTTGACACACAGAAATCATCTAACCCCTTGTTCCTGAACTCTGTGCCATTATCACTTCTGAAGATTTTTACTGGAAGGTCAAACTGCTTTTCATCCTGTTTCACAAAGTCTTGCAGAATGCCTGTAGTCTCATCTTTTGAGTGTAAAGAGTAAGTCCATGTAAACCTAGAAAAGTCATCAACAATAACCAAACAATATCTCTTTTTCTTAAGGCTCATGACTTTAACTGGGCCAAACAAATCCATATGAAGCATTTGCAAACATTTGGTTGTTTTGGACTCATCAATTGATTTGTATGAGCTTTTATGTTGTTTTTCTTTTAGACAGGAAACACAATGCTCAGGACAGGTGAACAGTTTTTGAGGTAAACCTCTTACTAACCCCTGTTTTGAAATGGCAGTGATTGTCTTGAGATTTGTGTGCCCCAATCTCCTGTGCCATAATTCTGTCTCTTTGTTTGATGCAGCTGAGAACAGACAGGCATCAGTTCTGGGGCTCTCTTTTGACATATCAACTACATAAACATTGCCACTTCTTTGAGCAACAAGTTTGGTTTTTGAGGTAAACCTCTTACTAACCCCTATTATTGCTTCAATCTTTTCAACCATTTCTGATCCAACAATCCTACAACAATCCTTTGTGAAGAATGAGCCATATCCCTTATCACTCATTTGTGAAACACTTAGGAGGTTGAATTTTATATTGTCTATTAGATTGACATTTTCAAATTTTACATTACCAGATTGTACTGTACCAGACCCCAGAACTTTCCCTTTACTATTATTACCAAAGGATATATCACCCCCTCCATGGATTTTGAAATCTTTGAGTAGGGCTTTACATCCTGTCATGTGCCTGGAGCCTCCACCATCTACATACCAAAGGCTATCTAAGCATGCAGAAGCTCCCTGCACATGAAGTAAAAGGATTAGTTCATTAGGGTCTCCAAAGCCAATAAGGCTTTGGATGGGGTCTCAACAGTGTCTGGGATGAGTTCAGGTGGATGGATAGTGGTTAAGTCAGGGGTTTGGACAGTTTTGAGACTGTTTTTCTCTAACCACTGTTGGGGGTCTTGCCCAATGATCTGCTGATAACCAAAAGGATGCCTGTTCACTCTTGGTTTAGAAGGCCTTTTGTAAGCCTCATAAACATGTGGGATCCTTTGGTATGATGGTTGTCCCTTTCCTCTTCTGTATTGATTGGCAGGGGGTGCATCATTCACTTGAACATCTCTTTGGACAAATGTTTGGTTCAACTGTTTTGTAATAGCTGTTTGGGCTGGCACAAAAATTGGTTGGTTCTTGGTGAACTTGACAGGTGATGTTGATGAACTTAAGGATGTTTTTGCAGTGTACTCATTCTTTTTTACATCAAAGTTTTTGAGATATGCACATTCTTGAGTTTTGTGATTTGTTTTACCACAGATGGTGCAGCTCTCAGCAGGTATAATGACACTTGTTTTGTTTAGATCATATGCTTTTAGATGAAAACAGTCTTTTGTTAGATGATTCTTCTTTTCACAAAAATCACAAAACAGGTTTTTGATCTTTTCTCTTTTCTTTCTTTTCTCAGACTCCTTAGCAACAGAGTTTTGAACCACTGTTGGAATGTCTTTGAGAGGAATGACCTTTGCTTTAGGAGCTTTTACACCATCAGTGGTTGTGAAGTCCATTAGTTTAAAATTCTCAAGAATGTCACACTCATCAGACCATGTGGGTTTAAATTGCTATTTCTCAATTTCCTCAAAAGTTGAGGATCCCACAGATCTTTCCAGAGTGATTTTGTTACCAAGTTTGTCAGTTATCTTAACTTCTTGGCCATTCTTGTTTGTTGGTGTTATTTCAACTGAACCAGCTTGCTTAGCAGCAGTGTTTTCAATTTCATCATATTTTCTAAAGCCTATGCCAAATTTCACATTGCTTTCAAGCTGTTTTTCTAACATGACCTCATAACCTTTACAAGATTCCACCCATCTTTCACAAGTGATTTGGGTGGATTCCAACTCCTCTTTGCAAACTTGATATTTTTCTACCATAGTTTGGAGTTGGTTCTTGGTTATGCTTTGCTCTTCTTTTAAGCTGCAGATTTCTTTGTCTTTTTCAGCCAATTTGTTTTTAAGTTCTTTTAAAGACTTTTCAAATATGACCTCATCATTCAACACTCTATCCCTAAGGTTTTCATTCACCTCTTTGATGTTAGCAAATGCTATAATGCAATTGTCTGAACATAGATTTTCAAGAACCTGAGATGATACCTTAGATGCAGCCATCATGGCACAGTCACATTGATGATCATTTTCTTCATCAGCTCTTTCTTCTTTCTCACATTCTTCCTTTTCTTCTTTTTCTTCTTCATTGGACAAGGGGTCAACCAATGGTTCAATCAGGGTTTCTGAATTTTCTCCTAGCAGTAGTTCACCAGCAACAGCAGTAACCACTGCTTCAGCAACTTCATCCACTGTTTCAGCACTTGTTTGCCCCTTTTCAGCATCTGGCTCTTCTGGTATTGACTCTAATGCCATAAGACAAAATTCATCATTAGAAGCATCATTAGTAGCATAGAGTGCAAAATTTTCATCCCCTAGCTCTTCAGGTAAGCTGCTCCAGTTAACAAAGCCTTGGGTGAAAAAGCTTTGCTGATCTGGTTGAACCACTGCTAGTGGTGCAGTTTGTTGTGGTGCAACTGCTTGCACTTGAACCTGAGGTACAGGAGCCTGAACATACTGAATTTGAGGGACAGTGGTTTGAACATAATGCACAGGAACAGGGTTTGCATAATGAGCAGTGTTTACATGGGCAGCAGGGGTATAATGGGAATAATGCACAGTGCTTTGATTTTGTGACCTAGGGTTTGAGCTGGGATGAGTAACAATTGGACCAGTGGTTTGACTCCTACATTCCCTAACAAAGTGTCCTAGCCTATTGCACTTGTAGCACTTGATTTTTGACTTATCCAACCCCACTTTTAAATTCCCATGTAACCCTGGGAATTTTCTCCCTGTCCTTTTGTAAAATTTGCTTGTTCTTACACTAAGCAATGCCAATTGATGCAAAATGTCCATTTCTTCAAGATCAGTTGGATCAAAGTGCTGTAAGTCATTTAGTTCAAAGCTCAAGTTATCCGACATCTGGTTTTCACAATTTGCAGTAAAAGCATAATTTGCAGAGTGAGAATCAGAGTTGTTAAAGTTTCCACCAACAGTTATATCAATAAAATGATCATAACTCTGATCCTTACTACTGCTACCAAATTCTTCCTGACCAAAAAGAGCTGTGTTGCCAAATGAATAATCATCAGCAACTTTACAAGACTCTTGCAACTTCTTTTTCTGGTTTAACTCCCTTTCATAGGTCAGGAGTTGGGTCAGGGTCAGATGTTTGAACTCAGCAGAATTTCTAGTTAGAAAAGCAATTGTATCCCATTTTTCAGGTAATGATCTAAGAAACCTGCTATTTTGTGTTGAATTAGGAAATGTAACTTTAACAAGTCTTAGCTCACTAATGAGACAACTAAATCGCTCAAACTGTTGGGTCAATGATTCACCCTTGATGTGACAAAAGGTTTCATACTGCTGATTCAGAATTTCCCTATTATTCTCAATAACTTCTTCCGTTCCCCCAAACTGTTCCTTCAGTGCATCCCATAGCTCTTTGGCACTGTTACAATGTAACAGCCCAGCATAAATTTCATTGGGTAATGCAGATGCAATGATGCTAAATTCTTTAGCATCGAGTTCGAACTTTTGGAAATCAGTTTCAGTATAATTTTCAGGTTTTTTAGGTTCGAACTTCTTTGTATCCTCAGCACTTGGCACCATGGGAACATGTGGTCCAAAAACAACAGATCTCCAACATCCAGTATTTTGTTGAGCAAGGATGTGACCCATCGTTCTCTCCCAGATGTTGTATTCATTTCATTTAAGCATTGGTGGTTTGAAAAGTGAGCCAATGTTATTCTTATCATCTTGTGATTGTGATGTCATCCTGGTTATTTTTTTTACAGGCACTGATTAATCAACTTTGATTGTGATTAAACCTTGCTCTGTTTTTCAACAAAACGAACAACTATCAGTATCAAGGATTGTGAGCTGAACTATTTATGTCAAAATGATTGTTAAATCAAATTTGACTATCCCAGCTTTGATACCAATTGTTATTACTATTGCCCTTGATTTTCTTGACTGTATATCTCTTAAATGTCAACATATACACGTGTGATTTAGTTTACGAAGATTTTTCAATGCCGAGAACCTCGATCAGAGAGTAAAAAAGGGGTAAGGTTCACAATGGTGTAAAATTAAAATGGGATATACCGGGTTAGGATTCGAGTTACAGGAACAAGGGCCAAACCAACCACCCAAGAATGGAATCGTCGAGCGAAAACACTTGACAACCTCTTAGCAGCAGCTTTTCTTGCCACCAGACCTTTCTCCATCAATTAGGAATCTGATGCCGTCACTAAACACATTACTTAAATTGTAGCCATTTGTTGAGTGTTTTTTTTATTGGTGTCTAATCCGCATATATATCACCATTGCCCTTGATTTTCTTGACTGTATATCTCTTAAATGTCAACATATACACGTGTGATTTAGTTTACAAAGATTTTTCAATGCCGAGAACCTCAATCAGAGAGTAAAAAAGGCGTAAGGTTCACAATGCAAATTAAAAAGGGATATACCGGGCTAGGATTCGAGTTACAGGAACAAGGGCTAAACCAACCACCTAAGAATGGAATTGTCGAGCGAAAACACTTGACAACCTCCTAGAAGCAGTTTTTCTTGCCACCGACCTTTCTCCATCAATTAGGAATCGGATGTCGTCACTAAACACATTCCTTAAAATGTACCCATTTGTTGAGTGTTTTTTTGGTGTCTAATCCGCATATATATCACCATTTCCCTTGATTTTCTTGACTGTATATCTGTTAAATGTCAACATATACACGTATGAGTTAGTTTACGAAGATTTTTCAATGCCGAGAACCTCAATCAGAGAGTAAAAAAGGCTTAAGGTTCACAATGGTGTAAAATTAAAATGGGATATACCGGGCTAGGATTCGAGTTACAGGAACAAGGGCCAAACCAACCACCCAAGAATGGAATCGTCGAGCGAAAACACTTGACAACCTCCTAGTAGCAGCTTTTCTTGCCACCAGACCTTTCTCTATCAATTAGGAATCTGATGCCGTCACTAAACACATTCCTTAAATTGTTTCCATTTGTTGAGTGTTTTTTTTGGTGTCTAATCCGCATACATATCACAATTTCCCTTGATTTTCTTGACTGTATATTTCTTCAATGTCAACATATACACGTGTGATTTAGTTTACGAAGATTTTTCAATGCTGAAACCTCGATCAGAGAGTAAAAAAGGCGTAAGGTTCACAATGGTGTAAAACTAAAATGGGATATACCGGGCTAGGAATCGAGTTACATGAACAAGGGCCAAACCAACTACCCAAGAATGGAATCGTCGAGAAAAAACACTTGACAACCTCCTAGAAGCAGCTTTTCTTGCCAGCAAACCTTTCTCCATCAATTAGGAATCTGATGCCGTCACTAAACACATTCCTTAAATTGTAGCCATTTGTTGAGTGTTTTTTTTTGGTGTCTAATCCGCATATATATCACCATTGCCCTTGATTTTCTTGACTGTATATCTCTTAAATGTCAACATATACACGTGTGATTTAGTTTACGAAGATTTTTCAATGCCGAGAACCTCGTTCAGAGAGTAAAAAAGGCGTAAGGTTCACAATGGCGTAAAATTAAAATGGGATATACCGGGCTAGGAATCGAGTTACAGGAACAAGGGCCAAACCAACCACCCAAGAATGGAATCGTCGAGCGAAAACACTTGACAACCTCCTAGAAGCAGCTTTTCTTGCCACCAGACATTTCTCCATCAATTAGGAATCTGATGCCCTCACTAAACACATACCTATAATTGTAGCCATTTGTTGAGTGTTTTTTTTGGTGTCTAATCCGCATACATATCACAATTTCCCTTGATTTTCTTGACTGTATATTTCTTCAATGTCAACATATACACGTGTGATTTAGTTTACGAAGATTTTTCAATGCTGAAACCTCGATCAGAGAGTAAAAAAGGCGTAAGGTTCACAATGGTGTAAAATTAAAATGGGATATACCGGGCTAGGAATCGAGTTACATGAACAAGGGCCAAACCAACTAACCAAGAACGGAATCGTCGAGCAAAAACACTTGACAACCTCCTAGAAGCAGCTTTTCTTGGCACCAGACCTTTCTCCATCAATTAGGAATCTGATGCCGTCACTAAACACATTCCTTAAATTGTAGCCATTTGTTGAGTGTTTTTTTTGGTGTCGAATCCGCATATATATCACCATTGCCCTTGATTTTCTTGAATGTATATCTCTTAAATGTCAACATATACACGTGTGATTTAGTTTACGAAGATTTTTCAATGCCGAGAACCTCGTTCAGAGAGTAAAAAAGGCGTAAGGTTCACAATGGTGTAAAATTAAAATGGGATATATTGGGCTAGGAATCGAGTTACAGGAACAAGGGCCAAACCAACCACCCAAGAATGGAATCGTCGAGCGAAAACACTTGACAACCTCCTAGAAGCAGCTTTTTTTGCACCTTACCTTTCTCCATCAATTAGGAATCTGATGGCGTCACTAAACACATTCCTTAAATTGTTGCCATTTGTTGAGTGTTTTTTTTTGTGTCTAATCCGCATATATATCACAATTGCCCTTGATTTTCTTGATTGTATATCTCTTAAATGTCAACATATACATGTGTGATTTAGTTTACGAAGATTTTTCAATGCCGAGTACCTCGATTAGAGAGTAAAAAAGGCGTAAGGTTCACAATGGTGTAAAATTAAAATTGGATATACCGGGCTAGGATTTGAGTTACCGGAACAAGGGCCAAACCAACCACCCAAGAATGGAATCGTCGAGTGAAAACACTTGATAACCTCCTATAAGCAGCTTTTCTTGCCACCAGACATTTCTCCATCAATTAGGAATCTGATGCCGTCACTAAACACAATCCTTAAATTGTAGCCATTTGTTGAGTGTTTTCTTTGGTGTCTAATCCGCATATATATCACCATTGCCCTTGATTTTCTTGACTGTATATCTCTTAAATGTCAACATATACACGTGTGATTTCGTTCACGAAGATTTTTCAATGCCGAGAACCTCGATCAGAGAGTAGAAAAGGCGTAAGGTTCAAAATGGTGTAAAATTAAAATGGGATATACTGGGCTAGGATTCGAGTTACAGGAATAAGGGCCAAACCAACCACCCAAGAATGGAATCATCGAGCGAAAACACTTGACAACCTCCTAGAAGCAGCTTTTCTTGCCACCAGACATTTCTCCATCAATTAGGAATCTGATGCCCTCACTAAACACATACCTATAATTGTAGCCATTTGTAGAGTGTTTTTTTTTGTTTCTAATCCGCATATATATCACCATTGCCCTTGATTTTCTTGACTGTATATCTCTTAAATGTCAACATATACACGTGTGATTTAGTTGACAAAGATTTTTTAATGCCGAGAACCTCGATCAGAGAGTAAAAAAGGCGTAAGGTTCGCAATGGTGTAAAATTAAAATGGGATATACCGGGCTAGGATTCGAGTTACAGGAACAAGGGCCAAACCAACCACCCAAGAATGGAATCGTCGAGCGAAAACACTTTACAACCTCCTAGAAGCAGCTTTTCTTGCCACCAGACCTTTCTCCATCAATTAGGAATCTGATGTCGTCACTAAACACATTCCTTAAATTGTAGCCATTTGTTGAGTGTTTTCGTTGGTGTCTAATCCGCATATATATCAACATTGCCCTTGATTTTCTTGACGGTATATCTCTTAAATGTCAACATATACACGTGTAATTTAGTTTACAAAGATTTTTCAATGCCGAGAACCTCGATCAGTGAGTAAAAAAGGCGTAAGGTTCACAATAGTGTAAAATTAAAATGAGATATACTGGGCTAGGATTCGAGTTACAGGAACAAGGGCCAAACCAACCACCCAAGAATGGAATCATCGAGCGAAAACACTTGAGAACCTCCTAGAAGCAGCTTTTCTTGCCACCAGGCCTTTCTCCATCAATTAGGAATCTGATGGCATCACTAAACACATTCCTTAAATTGTAGCCATTTGTTGAGTGTTTTTTTTTTGGTGTCTAATCCTCATATATATCACCATTGCCCTTGATTTTCTTGATTATATATCTCTTAAATGTCAACATATACACGTGTGATTTAGTTTAAGAAGATTTTTCAATGCCGAGAACCTCGATCAGAGAGTAAAAAAGGCGTAAGGTTCACAATGTTGTAAAATTAAAATGGGATATATCGGGATAGGATTCGAGTTACAGGAACAAGGGCCAAACCAACCATCCAAGAATGGAATTGTCGATCGAAAACACTTGACAAACTCCTAGAAGCAGCTTTTCTTGCCACCAGACCTTTCTCCATCAATTAGAAATCTGATGCCATCACTAAACACAATCCTTAAATTGTAGACATTTGTTGAGTGTTTTTTTTGGTGAGTAATCCGCATATATATCACCATTGCCCTTGATTTTCTTGACTGTATATCTCTTAAATGTCAACATATACACGTCTGATTTAGTTTACGAAGATTTTTCAATGCCGAGAACCACGATCAGAGAGTAAAAAAGGCGTAAGGTTCACAATGGTGTAAAATTAAAATGTGATATACCGGGCAAGGATTCGAGTTAGAGGAACAAGGGCCAAACCAACCACTCAAGAATGGAATCGTCAAACGAAAACACTTGATAACCTCCTAGAAGCAGCTTTTCTTGCCACCAGACCTTTCTCCATCAATTAAGAATCTGATGCCCTCACTTAACACATTCCTTAAATTGTAGCCATTTGTTGAGTGTTTTTTTTGGTGTCTATTCCGCATATATATCACCATTGCCCTTGATTTTCTTGACTGTATATCTCATAAATGTCAACATATACATGTGTGATTTAGTTTACGAAGATTTTTCAATGCCGAGAACCTCGATCAGAGAGTAAAAAAAGCCGTAAGGTTTGCAATGGTGTAAAATTAAAATGGGATATACCGGGCTAGGATTCGAGTTACAGGAACAAGGGCCAAACCAACCACCCAAGAATGGAATCGTCGAGCGAAAACACTTGAGAACCTCCTAGAAGCAGCTTTTCTTACCACCAGACCTTTCTCCATAAACTAAGAATCTGATGCCGTCACTAAACACATTCCTTAAATTGTAGCCATTTGTTGAGTGTTTTTTTTTGGTGTCTAATTCGCATATATATCACCATTGCCCTTGATTTTCTTGACTGTATATCTCTTAAATGTCAACATATACACGTGTGATTTAGTTTACGAAGATTTTTCAATGCCGAGAACCTCGATCAGAGAGTAAAAAAGGCGTAAGGTTCACAATGGTGTAAAATTAAAATGGGATATACCGGGATAGCATTCGAGTTACGGGAACAAGGGCCAAACCAACCACCCAAGAATGGAATCGTCGAGCGAAAACACTTGAGAACCTCCTAGAAGCAGCTTTTCTTACCACCAGACCTTTCTCCATCAATTATGAATCTGATGCCGTCACTAAACACATTCCTTAAATTGTAGCCATTTGTTGAGTGTTTTTTTTTTGTGGCTAATCCGCATATATATCACCATTGCCCTTGATTTTCTTGATTTTATATCTCTTAAATGTCAACATATACACGTGTGATTTAGTTTAAGAAGATTTTTCAATGCCTAGAACCTCGATCAGAGAGTAAAAAAGGCGTAAGGTTCACAATGTTGTAAAATTAAAATGGGATATACCGGGATATGATTCGAGTTACAGGAACAAGGGCCAAACCAACCACCCAAGAATGGAATCATCGAGCCAAAACACTTGACAACCTCCTAAAAGCAGCTTTTCTTGCCACCAGACCTTTCTCCATCAATTAGGAATCTGATGCTGTCACTAAACACATTCTTAAATTGTAGCCATTTGCTGAGTGTTTTTTTTGGTGTCTAATCCGCATATATATCACCATTGCCCTTGATTTTCTTGATTGTATATCTCTTAAATGTCAACATATACACGTGTGATTTAGTTTAAGAAGATTTTTCAATGCCGAGAACCTCGATCAGAGAATAAAAAAGGCGTAAGGTTCACAATGTTGTAAAATTAAAATGGGATATACCGGGATAGGATTCGAGTTACAGGAACAAGGGCCAAACCAACCAGCCAAGAATGGAATCGTCGAGCGAAAACACTTGACATACTCCTGGAAGCAGCTTTTCTTGCCACCAGACCTTTCTCCATCAATAAGAAATCTGATGCCATCACTAAACACAATCCTTAAATTGTAGCCATTTGTTGAGTGTTTTTTTTTGGTGAGTAATCCGCATATATATCACCATTGCCCTTGATTTTCTTGACTGTATATCTCTTAAATGTCAACATATACACGTGTGATTTAGTTTACGAAGATTTTTCAATGCCGAGAACCACGATCAGAGAGTAAAAAAGGCGTAAGGTTCACAATGGTGTAAAATTAAAATGGGATATACCGGGCTAGGATACGAGTTACAGGAACAAGGGACAAACCAACCACTCAAGAATGGAATCGTCAAACGAAAACACTTGACAACCTCCTAGAAGCAACTTTTCTTGCCACCAGACCTTTCTCCATCAATTAAGAATCTGATGCCCTCACTAAACACATTCCTTAAATTGTATCCATTTGTTGAGTGTTTTTTTTGGAGTCTATTCCGCATATATATCACCATTGCCCTTGATTTTCTTGACTGTATATCTCATAAATGTCAACATATACACGTGTGATTTAGTTTACGAAGATTTTTCAATGCCGAGAACCTCGATCAGAGAGTAAAAAAAGGCGTAAGGTTTGCAATGGTGTAAAATTAAAATGGGATATACCGGGCTAGGATTCGAGTTACAGGAACAAGGGCCAAACCAACCACCCAAGAATGGAATCGTCGAGCAAAAACACTTGACAACCTCCTAGAAGCAGCTTTTCTTGCCACCAGACCTTTCTCCATCAACTAGGAATCTGATGCCGTCACTAAACACATTCCTTAAATTGTAGCCATTTGTTGAGTGTTTTTTTTTTTGGTGTCTAATCCGCATATATATCACCATTGCCCTTGATTTTCTTGACTGTATATCTCTTAAATGTCAACATATACACGTGTGATTTAGTTTACGAAGATTTTTCAATGCCGAGAATCTCGATCAGAGAGTAAAAAAGGGGTAAGGTTCACAATGGTGTAAAATTAAAATGGGATATACCGGGCTAGCATTCGAGTTACGGGAACAAGGGCCAAACCAACCACCCAAGAATGGAATCGTCGAGCGAAAACACTTGACAACCTCCTAGAAGCAGCTTTTCTTGCCACCAGACCTTTCTCCATCAATTAGGAATCTGATGCCGTCACTAAACACATTCCTTAAATTGTAGCCATTTGTTGAGTGTTTTTTTTTTTGGTGTCTAATCCGCATATATATCACCATTGCCCTTGATTTTCTTGATTGTATATCTCTTAAATGTTAACATATACACGTGTGATTTAGTTTAAGAAGATTTTTCAATGCCGAGAACCTCGATCAGAGAATAAAAAAGCCGTAAGGTTCACAATGTTGTAAATTAAAATGGGATATACCGGGATAGGATTCGAGTTACAGGAACAAGGGCCAAACCAACCAGCCAAGAATGGAATCGTCGAGCGAAAACACTTGACAAACTCCTAGAAGCAGCTTTTCTTGCCACCAGACCTTTCTCCATCAATTAGAAATCTGATGCCATCACTAAACACAATCCTTAAATTGTAGCCATTTGTTGAGTGTTTTTTTTTGGTGAGTAATCCGCATATATATCACCATTGCCCTTGATTTTCTTGACTGTATATCTCTTAAATGTCAACATATACACGTGTGATTTAGTTTACGAAGATTTTTCAATGCCGAGAACCACGATCAGAGAGTAAAAAAGGCGTAAGGTTCACAATGGTGTAAAATTAAAATGGGATATACCGGGCTAGGATTCGAGTTACAGGAACAATGGACAAACCAACCACTCAAGAATGGAATCGTCAAACGAAAACACTTGACAACCTCCTAGAAGCAGCTTTTCTTGCCACCAGACCTTTCTCCATCAATTAAGAATCTGATGCCCTCACTAAACACATTCCTTAAATTGTATCCATTTGTTGAGTGTTTTTTTGGAGTCTATTCCGCATATATATCACCATTGCCCTTGATTTTCTTGACTGTATATCTCATAAAAGTCAACATATACACGTGTGATTTAGTTTACGAAGATTTTTCAATGCCGAGAACCTCGATCAGAGAGTAAAAAAAGGCGTATGGTTTGCAATGGTGTAAAATTAAAATGGGATATACCGGGCTAGGATTCGAGTTACAGGAACAAGGGCCAAACCAACCACCCAAGAATGGAATCGTCGAGCAAAAACACTTGACAACCTCCTAGAAGCAGCTTTTCTTGCCACCAGACCTTTCTCCATCAACTAGGAATCTGATGCCGTCACTAAACACATTCCTTAAATTGTAGCCATTTGTTGAGTGTTTTTTTTTGGTGTCTAATCCGCATATATATCACCATTGCCCTTGATTTTCTTGACTGTATATCTCTTAAATGTCAACATATACACGTGTGATTTAGTTTACGAAGATTTTTCAATGCCGAGAACCTCGATCAGAGAGTAAAAAAGGCGTAAGGTTCACAATGGTGTAAAATTAAAATGGGATATACCGGGCTAGCATTCGAGTTACGGGAACAATGGCCAAACCAACCACCCAAGAATGGAATCGTCGAGCGAAAACACTTGACAACCTCCTAGAAGCAGATTTTCTTGCCACCAGACCTTTCTCCATAAATTAGGAATCTGATGCCGTCACTAAGCACATTTCTTAAATTGTAGCCATTTGTTGAGTGTTTTTTTTTTGTGTCTAATCCGCATATATATCACCATTGCCCTTGATTTTCTTGACTGTATATCTCTTAAATGTCAACATATACACGTCTGATTTAGTTTACGAAGATTTTTCAATGCCGAGTACCATGATGAGAGAGTAAGAAAGGCGTAAGGTTCACAATGGTGTAAAATTAAAATGGGATATACCGGGCTAGCATTCGAGTTACAGGAACAAGGGCCAAACCAACCACCCAAGAATGGAATCATCGAGCGAAAACACTTGACAACCTCCTAGAAGCAGCTTTTCTTGCCACCAGACCTTTCTCCATCAATTAGGAATCTGATGCTGTCACTAAACACATTCCTTAAATTGTAGCCATTTGTTGAGTGTTTTTTTTGGTGTCTAATCCGCATATATATCATCATTACCCTTGATTTTCTTGATTGTATGTCTCTTAAATGTCAACATATACACGTGTGATTTAGTTTAAGAAGATTTTTCAATGCCGAGAACCTCGTTCAGAGAGTAAAAAAGGTGTAAGGTTCACAATGTTGTAAAATTAAAATGGGATATACCGGGATAGGATTCGAGTTACAGGAACAAGGGCCAAACCAACCACCCAAGAATGGAATCGTCGAGCGAAAACACTTGACAACCTCCTAGAAGCAGCTTTTCTTGCCACCAGACCTTTCTCCATCAATTAGAAATCTGATGCCGTCACTAAACACAATCCTTAAATTGTAGCCATTTGTTGAGTGTTTTTTTTTTTGGTGAGTAATTCGCATATATATCACCATTGCCCTTGATTTTCTTGACTGTATATCTCTTAAATGTCAACATATACACGTGTGATTTAGTTTACGAAGATTTTTCAATGCCGAGAACCTCGATCAGAGAGTAAAAAAGGCGTAAGGTTCACAATGGTGTAAAATTAAAATGGGACATACCGGGTTAGGATTCGAGTTACAGGAACAAGGGCCAAACCAACCACCCAAGAATGGATTCGTCAAGAAAAAACACTTGACAACCTCCTAGAAGCAGCTTTTGTTGCAACCAGACCTTTCTCCATCAACTAGGAATCTGATGCCGTCACTAAACACATTCCTTAAATTGTAACCATTTGTTGAGTGTTTTTTTTTGGTGTCTAATCCGCATATATATCACCATTGCCCTTGATTTTCTTGACTGTATATCTCTTAAATGTCAACATATACACGTGTGATTTAGTTTACGAAGATTTTTCCATGCCGAGAACCTCAATCAGAGAGTAAAAAAGGCGTAAGTTTCACAATGGTGTAAAATTAAAATGGGATATACCGGGCTAGCATTCGAGTTACGGGAACAAGGGCCAAACCAACCACCCAAGAATGGAATCGTCGAGCGAAAACACTTGACAACTTCCTAGAAGCAGCTTTTCTTGCCACCAGACCTTTCTCCATCAATTAAGAATCTGATGCCGTCACTAAACACATTCCTTAAATTGTAGCCATTTGTTGAGTGTTTTTTTTTTGGTATCTAATCCGCATATACATCACCATTGCCCTTGATTTTCTTGATTGTGTATCTCTTAAATGTTAACATATACACGTGTGATTTAGTTAAAGAAGATTTTTCAATGCCGAGAACCTCGATCAGAGAGTAAAAAAGGCGTAAGGTTCACAATGTTGTAAAATTAAAATGGGATACACCGGGATATGATTCGAGTTAGAGGAACTAGGGCCAAACCAACCACCCAAGAATGGAATCGTCGAGCGAAAACACTTGACAACCTCCTAGAAGCAGCTTTTCTTGCACCTTACCTTTCTCCATCAATTAGGAATCTGATGGCGTCACTAAACACATTCCTTAAATTGTTGCCATTTGTTGAGTGTTTTTTTTTGTGTCTAATCCGCATATATATCACAATTGCCCTTGATTTTCTTGATTGTATATCTCCTAAATGTCAACATATACATGTGTGATTTAGTTTACGAAGATTTTTCAATGCCGAGTACCTCGATTAGAGAGTAAAAAAGGCGTAAGGTTCACAATGGTGTAAAATTAAAATTGGATATACCGGGCTAGGATTTGAGTTACCGGAACAAGGGCCAAACCAACCACCCAAGAATGGAATCGTCGAGTGAAAACACTTGATAACCTCCTATAAGCAGCTTTTCTTGCCACCAGACATTTCTCCGTCAATTAGGAATCTGATGCCGTCACTAAACACAATCCTTAAATTGTAGCCATTTGTTGAGTGTTTTCTTTGGTGTCTAATCCGCATATATATCACCATTGCCCTTGATTTTCTTGACTGTATATCTCTTAAATGTCAACATATACACGTGTGATTTCGTTCACGAAGATTTTTCAATGCCGAGAACCTCGATCAGAGAGTAGAAAAGGCGTAAGGTTCAAAATGGTGTAAAATTAAAATGAGATATACTGGGCTAGGATTCGAGTTACAGGAATAAGGGCCAAACCAACCACCCAAGAATGGAATCGTCGAGCGAAAACACTTGGCAACCTCCTAGAAGCAGCTTTTCTTGCCACCAGACCTTTCTCCATCAATTAAGAATCTGATGCCCTCACTTAACACATTCCTTAAATTGTAGCCATTTGTTGAGTGTTTTTTTTGGTGTCTATTCCGCATATATATCACCATTGCCCTTGATTTTCTTGACTGTATATCTCATAAATGTCAACATATACATGTGTGATTTAGTTTACGAAGATTTTTCAATGCCGAGAACCTCGATCAGAGAGTAAAAAAAGCCGTAAGGTTTGCAATGGTGTAAAATTAAAATGGGATATACCGGGCTAGGATTCGAGTTACAGGAACAAGGGCCAAACCAACCACCCAAGAATGGAATCGTCGAGCGAAAACACTTGAGAACCTCCTAGAAGCAGCTTTTCTTACCACCAGACCTTTCTCCATAAACTAGGAATCTGATGCCGTCACTAAACACATTCCTTAAATTGTAGCCATTTGTTGAGTGTTTTTTTTTGGTGTCTAATTCGCATATATATCACCATTGCCCTTGATTTTCTTGACTGTATATCTCTTAAATGTCAACATATACACGTGTGATTTAGTTTACGAAGATTTTTCAATGCCGAGAACCTCGATCAGAGAGTAAAAAAGGCGTAAGGTTCACAATGGTGTAAAATTAAAATGGGATATACCGGGATAGCATTCGAGTTACGGGAACAAGGGCCAAACCAACCACCCAAGAATGGAATCGTCGAGCGAAAACACTTGAGAACCTCCTAGAAGCAGCTTTTCTTACCACCAGACCTTTCTCCATCAATTATGAATCTGATGCCGTCACTAAACACATTCCTTAAATTGTAGCCATTTGTTGAGTGTTTTTTTTTGTGGCTAATCCGCATATATATCACCATTGCCCTTGATTTTCTTGATTTTATATCTCTTAAATGTCAACATATACACGTGTGATTTAGTTTAAGAAGATTTTTCAATGCCTAGAACCTCGATCAGAGAGTAAAAAAGGCGTAAGGTTCACAATGTTGTAAAATTAAAATGGGATATACCGGGATATGATTCGAGTTACAGGAACAAGGGCCAAACCAACCACCCAAGAATGGAATCATCGAGCCAAAACACTTGACAACCTCCTAAAAGCAGCTTTTCTTGCCACCAGACCTTTCTCCATCAATTAGGAATCTGATGCTGTCACTAAACACATTCTTAAATTGTAGCCATTTGCTAAGTGTTTTTTTTGGTGTCTAATCCGCATATATATCACCATTGCCCTTGATTTTCTTGATTGTATATCTCTTAAATGTCAACATATACACGTGTGATTTAGTTTAAGAAGATTTTTCAATGCCGAGAACCTCGATCAGAGAATAAAAAAGGCGTAAGGTTCACAATGGTGTAAAATTAAAATGGGATATACTGGGCTAGGATTCGAGTTACAGGAACAAGGGCCAAACCAACCACCCAAGAATGGAATCGTCGAGCGAAAACACTTGACAACTTCCTAGAAGCAGCTTTTCTTGCCACCAGACCTTTTGATGTGTGCAAAACGAACTATAAAATATCAACTAAATTAGACTCTCTAAACTAGACACGAAAGCTTTAAATTTATAACTAAGACCTCTAAACCTAAACCACACAATCGGCAAGTGTACCGATCAATGTAGTATAACCTAGCAAGTCCGAGTATCGAACCCAAAGACTCTATGTATTACGTAAACTAGACTCTAATAGACACTGACTGACGCGACTTAAACTTGTTTGATTGTTTTGGGGGGGGGGGGGTTACTGAAAATCTAGGAAATCTAAATTAACTAAATTAATTAACTAGACTTAGACTAAGGCACGAACGAAAACTGAGGTTTGTATTCAGATGAGATTAAGGACTACCTAGACTCGAATCCAGTTTGAATGGGAATGGACTTCTAATGGCATTATTGTTGTATGGAGCCGGGATCTTAAGATACTAAACCTTAAGGTATTTCAATGCTAAGACTTCCCGACCCTTCTCAGGAAGAAACCTAGGAAACCCTACAAGGCTGTTGTGATTACCGACTGTTAGACTTCCTCTCAGTCCTCTAACGATTCTAAAAGTGCCCTAATATGACTATCTACCTCTCAGCGCGATAATCTAAGGCAATTCTAGGTTCTAACTTGGTTTACTAGACACAAATGCAATTAGGGAACTACGATCGACTTCTCTCAAAACCTATCTTAGATATATACTGCATCGCGACCTAATAACTAACTCGAGCCTCTCAGCGACAAGTTAAGCAGAACACTTGATTTTATTAAATTACTAAGTATTACTTCTAAGGTTACTTACGCGTTTTCACCCTAAAGGATTAATGATCTATTACGTGATATAGACACTCACCTAAATCAAGAACCCTAATATAACCCTATTATGTGATAAAGACCGTCACCAAGGATCATATGAAGTAACACACAGTAATAAAACAATTGTCAAGCATGCATGTGCACCAAATCAGAAATCCTAGAACAAGTTACTTTCAGAAATCAATCCATAACGAACAATAATAACCATTAAAAATCCAAACTCAAATCAAACATTCATCTCGTCTAGGTAGTTATAAAGGTTTAGCCAAGCATCTTAAATTGTGAAATCAAATCAAAGTAATTGAATAAAGAATTCATCATGACAAGTATCAAACAAGTAATCAACAAACAAGGGATTGGAAAACCCGATTGATCTTCGATTCTTCACTCTCAACTCGTACCGATGATTCCTGTGCTTCAAAATCTCCGATTGCTCCAAAAGAATGCTCCAAACTTGCTCTCAAAGTCTCCCAATTCGTAACCCCCTCTTTAGATTAGATTTCTTGGCTTTTATATCAAACCCTAATCGCATTCCAAATCAGACGTAACTTCCTTACCAGTCGCGTAGCGCGACTGGTATCAACTTCATCCTCGCGCTACGCGAGTGTCATAAAAATCAGCAATTCATTATTTAGTCAGTGGCGTAGCGCGACTGACCATACTTACACCCTAGCGCTACGCGAGTGCCTGTTTTTTCACAGAATGTTGTCTTAGAAATCAGCTTCAGCTCCCAAAATCTCTAAAATAATTCTAACACTTGATTAAAATGATTCCAGGACTTGACGTTCAACACTTTTAGCTCGGTTTTGCTCCATTTTCAGCATTTCTGTGTATCTAGACCTGGAAAACGCAAGATAGATCAATAGTACGCAATTCTAAACTAAACTAAACTATAAAAAACGAAAGAACGTACAAACTATACACGATATAAGCATGTATTTTGCAATACATCAAACATCCCCACACTTACACTTTTTTCGTCCCCGAAAAAGAATTGTGCAACGGAATCAGAGATAAATCATCACTTGGATCAAAAATTTATTTATATCTTATTAAAACCAAGACTTGCGTTAGCTGCGATTGCGAATATACTGATCCTCTTAAACCCGAATCTAATCCTAAGCCCTTATCATGTGGATTTAATTTAAGTGCGGTCAATCCACCTAGGGTCTCACACTAGAATCTACGATCCATCTACTCCCACCTCAAGCTTATAGGACTAAAAGAACGATCAATTGATCAATTCCTAACCGTTTTATATCAAAACCAAGAGAGTGAACAATCAAAATTTTTTCTTTTCCATTTTTTTTCATTTTTTTTTCAGCTTTGCTTTTTCGCTTTTTTTTTTTTCTCTTTTTTTTTTTTCGCATTCGTGAGACTAGACGATGCTTTCCCTTAACCCAGCGGTATTCCGACTGTAGAGTCGCTATCCCCAATCACAGATTACATAGGTTTCGGTACTTTTATTCGGCAAATCGATTTCACACATCCCAGAGGCAAACCGGCTGTAGAGTCGCTATCCCCAACTCGGAATACGTAGGCCTGTGTTACTTTCATTTAGTTTCTAGCTCACTTTTATTCTATTTTTTTTTTCTATTTTTCTCGCATGATCACAAACTCTAACAGCTTTAACTTATAACGGTGCCCCTTATACTATTATCGGCAGTTTTGATTTCCCATATTTCCCAGGCGAAAACCCACTAGCGGACCGACAATTTAAGGTATATTAGATCAAAGGGACTTAAAACCAAACCCGGGCCTATCCACATATCCCTAACTAGACGCAAGCTCGATTTATTATATTCTCATATTATTATTATTCAACCCAAGCAACAAATCACCTTTTCTATCATTTTCCGCTTTATTTGCAAACTTCTTTTTTATTCGAAAGACATTTTCTAATTTTTCAATTTTTTTTTTTTTTTTTTTTTTGGATTTTTCAAATTTTTTAATTTTTTTTGTGTTTTTCAAATTTAAGACTCAAATATTTACAAGTATCCCATCCCCACACTTAGAGATTGCATTGTCCCTAATGCAAGAACGAAAATACGACTCAACACTACCTAAGAAAAGAAACTGCAAACGAAAATAAAAATACAACAACAACAAAAAGGGAAACAACTTAGCTGGTTAGGACAAAAGTCAGTGCCAGCCGTACGAATCTTGAATCCCCCGAACGATCGTATAGCATTCCATTCGCGATCGTTAACTAGTCTGGTTGAGTTTATCAATATAGCAAGTCCAGAATCACCCGAATGGCAATTGGGTACGGATGGTACAATCCAAACCTGCATAATCAAAACAAAACAAAACCCAACGCAGTACCGACTCTAAAAACGAAAAGACTCAAAAACTACTACTTAGACTCATGGTACAAAATAAAGGAAACTCAAAATACAAACGACTATCAACTTTTCACCAACTTACGGAGGATCATGGAGATGCAGCTCACCTCCAAAAACAAACTCACGGGCCGCAGCACCAGTATACCTATTATTGCCCAAATCCCCCCCAAGCACTCTTATCTTTCTCACAATCCCTCAACTCCTCATCTAGCGTTTTGAATCTAAATTCTCCAAATCGAGCTCTATCCCCACACTGAGCTTTGCTCAGTGTCTCTATCTTAGATTCTAAACATACCACTCTCTCCTCTAATTCTTCGAATTTCCTATCCGGTGGCTCCCCACACTTAAGTCCTTTCACCTTCTCTACACTCACATCCCTCACATCTTTCTCTTCATTCTCACACTCTCCCACTACCGAGATTTCTTCCACTTTACCACTCGAACCTCTCGAATTCATGACGTTAAACACTACCGCTTCCTCGCCCGCTCTAAGTGTGATAGTGCCTAAAGAGACATCTATAAGGGCTTTTGCAGTGTTTAAAAACGGGCGTCCTAGAATTAACGGTACCTTCTCGTCGCCTTCCATGTCAAGAACGACAAAGTCTACCGGAAAAACAAACTTGTCTACTTTCAGTAACAAATTCTCAACTATACCCCTAGGGTACTTAACAGACCGATCGGCTAAAGATAGTGTCATTCGGGTAGGTGCAAGCTCTCCTAGGTCTAGCTTCTCATAAAGAGAAAAAGGCATCAAATTGATACTAGCTCCTAAGTCGGCCAACGCTCGAGTGTTGGTATTACTACCGAATAGACACGGAATAGTGAAAATACCCGGATCGGTAAGCTTTTCGGGAAGCTGATTTGAAACAACGGCCGAACACCCTCCATGCAATGGAACATTCGACAACTCCCCTAATTTCTCCTTATTCCTAAGAAGGTCCTTTAAGAATTTTGCATACTTAGGCATGGACTGGAGTGCCTCTACAAACGGAAGATTAATCTTCAATTGCTTGAAGATATCTAAAAATTGTCCGTATTCCTTCGAATATTTTTGATTCCTAAGACGTGAAGGAAACGGAGCATACGCATGGTTTACATAAGGTGACGGCCTAACAACTACGGGAGGTTTCTCAGCTTTCTTCTCAACTTGAGACTCACCGGGCTGTGCGGTACTTGCTGGGCTTAGCCTCTTTTGCACTTTGCCGGGAGCCTCCATCTCTATCACTTCATCTATCACATCACCATCCTCATCAACCTCTCTTTCCTCTACAACTCTCGGGTCTCCTACGGTCTTACCACTACGAGTAGTAATGGCATTTACTTGGGCATTAGGGTTTTGTTGGGTGTTACCCGCAAATTTACCGGGTAATCTCTCCTCTAACTTCTTAGCAATATCACCTACAACCCTAGAAAGGTCCTGGACCGCAGCTTGTTGATTCCTAAGCATGAGATCATGTTCACTAAGTTTCTTTTGGGTGCTTTGATCCCTAGCAACTAGCTGACTCATCATGGACTCCATTCTTTCCATGCTACCCCCTAAATCAAAACTCGAACCCTGACCTGTTTGACCTTGGCTATTCGACCCCCCATTCTGAACCTGCCCGTTCGAACTTCCATTAAAAAGTGAACCTAGACCCCTATTTGGATTTTGAGCTATTTGCAAACTAGGAGGTCCACTTGAGCGAAAATTGCTATTATTATTAAAATTATTATTATTACGCCAACCCGAACCAACATTATTACCAAACCCACTAGACTGGCTTCTACCAACACCTCCTCCTACGAAATCAACTCGCTCCTCACCGACTAACAAAGGACACGCACTAGTACCGTGACCGCCTCGACACAACTCGCACTTATCTATCTTAGCCTGAATTTCCTTAAGTTGCCTATCCATATTTTCCAAAACAGAGGCCAAACTAGCATCCATAGTGACATGGTTCACCCCACGGGCGGGTGCGCTAGTAATGGTAGTAGAATTACCACTTGGATACCTCTGATCGGATCGTGATTGTGATTGAGACTGTGCAAACGCCTCAAATCGCTCTAGACACTCAGGAACAGTAAGAATACCCATCATATGCCCCCCTGCATTAGTATCAAACCTATCTCTAGTCTCTTGGGTAAGACCATTATAAAATTTCTCACATAAGGCCCAATCGGAAAGACCGTGCTGGAAGCAACGAGCACAAAGGGTTTGGAAACGCTCCCAAGCAAGGTAGTAGGGCTCGTCGGGCCCCATGCGGAAAGAGTGAATCTCGTCTCTAAGCCGTGAAGCTTTTGCGGGCGGGAAGTACTTGTTCAGGAAGGCTTGACGAAGCCCCGCCCATGTGGTAAAAGTACCGGTTGGTTGTGAGTCCAACCAAGTAGCCGCACGGCCGGCTAAAGAAAATGGGAAAAGCTGTAGGTATGTAGCATCATTGGGTGCACCGCTAAGGCTAAAGGTAGCTAACATCCTAGAGAAACGGTTAATGTGGGCCGGGGCGTCCTCATCGTCTCGGCCATGGAATTGGATACTATTGGTGATGGCCTGCATGGCATAAGACGGGATCTGCCATGAATTGTCATTGACTATGGGTGGGACGGTAATGGGTGAAGCTAGGCCGGTGAAATTCTGAGTGGCCTGCTGATGGACGGTTTGCCTAGGGTTAGCCATGTGTTCTAAGTTTTCTAGATTACTAGAGGTACTAGAAGTAGGGCTACCGGGTGGTGAATCCTTAGGTGAGTGGTTAGGCGAAGGTGGTGGTGTGGGTGGTGGGGTGAAATCGAACTCGGGGAAACGAGATGAAGATGTAGAAGTAACCTGAGATGATGACTGCTTGACTGGTGGTGGTGGTCCGTGCGAGCGCAGATGTGGCATCCACTACTAACAAAAACCTGAACACAAGAAAAGCAAACACTAGTTACCGAGACACAAGGGAAGACAAAGACTCAACAAAACAAGGAAAACACGTAGCACGTATATATCAATTAGGTCTATCAAAGCTAATAAACGCAATCGCCAAGAGTCCCCGGCAACGGCGCCAAAAACTTGATGTGTGCAAAACGAACTATAAAATATCAACTAAATTAGACTCTCTAAACTAGACACGAAAGCTTTAAATTTATAACTAAGACCTCTAAACCTAAACCACACAATCGGCAAGTGTACCGATCAATGTAGTATAACCTAGCAAGTCCGAGTATCGAACCCAAAGACTCTATGTATTACGTAAACTAGACTCTAATAGACACTGACTGACGCGACTTAAACTTGTTTGATTGTTTTGGGGGGGGGGGGTTACTGAAAATCTAGGAAATCTAAATTAACTAAATTAATTAACTAGACTTAGACTAAGGCACGAACGAAAACTGAGGTTTGTATTCAGATGAGATTAAGGACTACCTAGACTCGAATCCAGTTTGAATGGGAATGGACTTCTAATGGCATTATTGTTGTATGGAGCCGGGATCTTAAGATACTAAACCTTAAGGTATTTCAATGCTAAGACTTCCCGACCCTTCTCAGGAAGAAACCTAGGAAACCCTACAAGGCTGTTGTGATTACCGACTGTTAGACTTCCTCTCAGTCCTCTAACGATTCTAAAAGTGCCCTAATATGACTATCTACCTCTCAGCGCGATAATCTAAGGCAATTCTAGGTTCTAACTTGGTTTACTAGACACAAATGCAATTAGGGAACTAAGATCGACTTCTCTCAAAACCTATCTTAGATATATACTGCATCGCGACCTAATAACTAACTCGAGCCTCTCAGCGACAAGTTAAGCAGAACACTTGATTTTATTAAATTACTAAGTATTACTTCTAAGGTTACTTACGCGTTTTCACCCTAAAGGATTAATGATCTATTACGTGATATAGACACTCACCTAAATCAAGAACCCTAATATAACCCTATTATGTGATAAAGACCGTCACCAAGGATCATATGAAGTAACACACAGTAATAAAACAATTGTCAAGCATGCATGTGCACCAAATCAGAAATCCTAGAACAAGTTACTTTCAGAAATCAATCCATAACGAACAATAATAACCATTAAAAATCCAAACTCAAATCAAACATTCATCTCGTCTAGGTAGTTATAAAGGTTTAGCCAAGCATCTTAAATTGTGAAATCAAATCAAAGTAATTGAATAAAGAATTCATCATGACAAGTATCAAACAAGTAATCAACAAACAAGGGATTGGAAAACCCGATTGATCTTCGATTCTTCACTCTCAACTCGTACCGATGATTCCTGTGCTTCAAAATCTCCGATTGCTCCAAAAGAATGCTCCAAACTTGCTCTCAAAGTCTCCCAATTCGTAACCCCCTCTATAGATTAGATTTCTTGGCTTTTATATCAAACCCTAATCGCATTCCAAATCAGACGTAACTTCCTTACCAGTCGCGTAGCGCGACTGGTATCAACTTCATCCTCGCGCTACGCGAGTGTCATAAAAATCAGCAATTCATTATTTAGTCAGTAGCATAGCGCGACTGACCATACTTACACCCTAGCGCTACGCGAGTGCCTGTTTTTTCACAGAATGTTGTCTTAGAAATCAGCTTCAGCTCCCAAAATCTCTAAAATAATTCTAACACTTGATTAAAATGATTCCAGGACTTGACGTTCAACACTTTTAGCTCGGTTTTGCTCCATTTTCAGCATTTCTGTGTATCTAGACCTGGAAAACGCAAGATAGATCAATAGTACGCAATTCTAAACTAAACTAAACTATAAAAAACGAAAGAACGTACAAACTATACACGATATAAGCATGTATTTTGCAATACATCACCTTTCTCCATCAATTAAGAATCTGATGCCGTCACTAAACACATTCCTTAAATTGTAGCCATTTGTTGAGTGTTTTTTTTTTGGTATCTAATCCGCATATACATCACCATTGCCCTTGATTTTCTTGATTGTGTATCTCTTAAATGTTAACATATACACGTGTGATTTAGTTTAAGAAGATTTTTCAATGCCGAGAACCTCGATCAGAGAGTAAAAAAGGCGTAAGGTTCACAATGTTGTAAAATTAAAATGGGATATACCGGGATATGATTCGAGTTAGAGGAACTAGGGCCAAACCAACCACCCAAGAATGGAATCGTCGAGCGAAAACACTTGACAACCTCCTAGAAGCAGCTTTTCTTGCACCTTACCTTTCTCCATCAATTAGGAATCTGATGGCGTCACTAAACACATTCCTTAAATTGTTGCCATTTGTTGAGTGTTTTTTTTTGTGTCTAATCCGCATATATATCACAATTGCCCTTGATTTTCTTGATTGTATATCTCTTAAATGTCAACATATACATGTGTGATTTAGTTTACGAAGATTTTTCAATGCCGAGTACCTCGATTAGAGAGTAAAAAAGGCGTAAGGTTCACAATGGTGTAAAAATAAAATTGGATATACCGGGCTAGGATTTGAGTTACCGGAACAAGGGCCAAACCAACCACCCAAGAATGGAATCGTCGAGTGAAAACACTTGATAACCTCCTATAAGCAGCTTTTCTTGCCACCAGACATTTCTCCATCAATTAGGAATCTGATGCCGTCACTAAACACAATCCTTAAATGGTAGCCATTTGTTGAGTGTTTTCTTTGGTGTCTAATCCGCATATATATCACCATTGCCCTTGATTTTCTTGACTGTATATCTCTTAAATGTCAACATATACACGTGTGATTTCGTTCACGAAGATTTTTCAATGCCGAGAACCTCGATCAGAGAGTAGAAAAGGCGTAAGGTTCAAAATGGTGTAAAATTAAAATGGGATATACTGGGCTAGGATTCGAGTTACAGGAATAAGGGCCAAACCAACCACCCAAGAATGGAATCGTCGAGCGAAAACACTTGACAACCTCCTAGAAGCAGCTTTTCTTGCCACCAGACATTTCTCCATCAATTAGGAATCTGATGCCCTCACTAAACACATACCTATAATTGTAGCCATTTGTAGAGTGTTTTTTTTTGTTTCTAATCCGCATATATATCACCATTGCCCTTGATTTTCTTGACTGTATATCTCTTAAATGTCAACATATACACGTGTGATTTAGTTGACGAAGATTTTTTAATGCCGAGAACCTCGATCAGAGAGTAAAAAAGGCGTAAGGTTCGCAATGGTGTAAAATTAAAATGGCATATACCGGGCTAGGATTCGAGTTACAGGAACAAGGGCCAAACCAACCACCCAAGAATGGAATCGTCGAGCGAAAACACTTTACAACCTCCTAGAAGCAGCTTTTCTTGCCACCAGACCTTTCTCCATCAATTAGGAATCTGATGCCGTCACTAAACACATTCCTTAAATTGTAGCCATTTGTTGAGTGTTTTCTTTGGTGTCTAATCCGCATATATATCAACATTGCCCTTGATTTTCTTGACGGTATATCTCTTAAATGTCAACATATACACGTGTAATTTAGTTTACAAAGATTTTTCAATGCCGAGAACCTCGATCAGTGAGTAAAAAAGGCGTAAGGTTCACAATGGTGTAAAATTAAAATGGGATATACTGGGCTAGGATTCGAGTTACAGGAACAAGGGCCAAACCAACCACCCACGAATGGAATCATCGAGCGAAAACACTTGAGAACCTCCTAGAAGCAGCTTTTCTTGCCACCAGGCCTTTCTCCATCAATTAGGAATCTGATGGCATCACTAAACACATTCCTTAAATTGTAGCCATTTGTTGAGTGTTTTTTTTTTTGGTGTCTAATCCTCATATATATCACCATTGCCCTTGATTTTCTTGATTATATATCTCTTAAATGTCAACATATACACGTGTGATTTAGTTTAAGAAGATTTTTCAATGCCGAGAACCTCGATCAGAGAGTAAAAAAGGCGTAAGGTTCACAATGTTGTAAAATTAAAATGGGATATATCGGGATAGGATTCGAGTTACAGGAACAAGGGCCAAACCAACCATCCAAGAATGGAATTGTCGATCGAAAACACTTGACAAACTCCTAGAAGTCGCTTTTCTTGCCACCAGACCTTTCTCCATCAATTGGAAATCTGATGCCATCACTAAACACAATCCTTAAATTGTAGACATTTGTTGAGTGTTTTTTTTGGTGAGTAATCCGCATATATATCACCATTGCCCTTGATTTTCTTGACTGTATATCTCTTAAATGTCAACATATACACGTCTGATTTAGTTTACGAAGATTTTTCAATGCCGAGAACCACGATCAGAGAGTAAAAAAGGCGTAAGGTTCACAATGGTGTAAAATTAAAATGGGATATACCGGGCTAGGATTCGAGTTAGAGGAACAAGGGCCAAACCAACCACTCAAGAATGGAATCGTCAAACGAAAACACTTGATAACCTCCTAGAAGCAGCTTTTCTTGCCACCAGACCTTTCTCCATCAATTAAGAATCTGATGCCCTCACTTAACACATTCCTTAAATTGTAGCCATTTGTTGAGTGTTTTTTTTGGTGTCTATTCCGCATATATATCACCATTGCCCTTGATTTTCTTGACTGTATATCTCATAAATGTCAACATATACATGTGTGATTTAGTTTACGAAGATTTTTCAATGCCGAGAACCTCGATCAGAGAGTAAAAAAAGCCGTAAGGTTTGCAATGGTGTAAAATTAAAATGGGATATACCGGGCTAGGATTCGAGTTACAGGAACAAGGGCCAAACCAACCACCCAAGAATGGAATCGTCGAGCGAAAACACTTGAGAACCTCCTAGAAGCAGCTTTTCTTACCACCAGACCTTTCTCCATAAACTAGGAATCTGATGCCGTCACTAAACACATTCCTTAAATTGTAGCCATTTGTTGAGTGTTTTTTTTTGGTGTCTAATTCGCATATATATCACCATTGCCCTTGATTTTCTTGACTGTATATCTCTTAAATGTCAAAATATACACGTGTGATTTAGTTTACGAAGATTTTTCAATGCCGAGAACCTCGATCAGAGAGTAAAAAAGGCGTAAGGTTCACAATGGTGTAAAATTAAAATGGGATATACCGGGATAGCATTCGAGTTACGGGAACAAGGGCCAAACCAACCACCCAAGAATGGAATCGTCGAGCGAAAACACTTGAGAACCTTCTAGAAGCAGCTTTTCTTACCACCAGACCTTTCTCCATCAATTATGAATCTGATGCCGTCACTAAACACATTCCTTAAATTGTAGCCATTTGTTGAGTGTTTTCTTTTGTGGCTAATCCGCATATATATCACCATTGCCCTTGATTTTCTTGATTTTATATCTCTTAAATGTCAACATATACACGTGTGATTTAGTTTAAGAAGATTTTTCAATGCCTAGAACCTCGATCAGAGAGTAAAAAAGGCGTAAGGTTCACAATGTTGTAAAATTAAAATGGGATATACCGGGATATGATTCGAGTTACAGGAACAAGGGCCAAACCAACCACCCAAGAATGGAATCATCGAGCCAAAACACTTGACAACCTCCTAAAAGCAGCTTTTCTTGCCACCAGACCTTTCTCCATCAATTAGGAATCTGATGCTGTCACTAAACACATTCTTAAATTGTAGCCATTTGCTGAGTGTTTTTTTTGGTGTCTAATCCGCATATATATCACCATTGCCCTTGATTTTCTTGATTGTATATCTCTTAAATGTCAACATATACACGTGTGATTTAGTTTAAGAAGATTTTTCAATGCCGAGAACCTCGATAAGAGAATAAAAAAGGCGTAAGGTTCACAACGGTGTAAAATTAAAATGGGATATACTGGGCTAGGATTCGAGTTACAGGAACAAGGGCCAAACCAACCACCCAAGAATGGAATCATCGAGCGAAAACACTTGAGAACCTCCTAGAAGCAGCTTTTCTTGCCACCAGGCCTTTCTCCATCAATTAGGAATCTGATGGCATTACTAAACACATTCCTTAAATTGTAGCCATTTGTTGAGTGTTTTTTTTTTGGTGTCTAATCCTCATATATATCACCATTGCCCTTGATTTTCTTGATTATATATCTCTTAAATGTCAACATATACACGTGTGATTTAGTTTAAGAAGATTTTTCAATGCCGAGAACCTCGATCAGAGAGTAAAAAAGGCGTAAGGTTCACAATGTTGTAAAATTAAAATGGGATATATCGGGATAGGATTCGAGTTACAGGAACAAGGGCCAAACCAACCATCCAAGAATGGAATTGTCGATCGAAAACACTTGACAAACTCCTAGAAGCAGCTTTTCTTGCCACCAGACCTTTCTCCATCAATTGGAAATCTGATGCCATCACTAAACACAATCCTTAAATTGTAGACATTTGTTGAGTGTTTTTTTTGGTGAGTAATCCGCATATATATCACCATTGCCCTTGATTTTCTTGACTGTATATCTCTTAAATGTCAACATATACACGTCTGATTTAGTTTACGAAGATTTTTCAATGCCGAGAACCACGATCAGAGAGTAAAAAAGGCGTAAGGTTCACAATGGTGTAAAATTAAAATGGGATATACCGGGCTAGGATTCGAGTTAGAGGAACAAGGGCCAAACCAACCACTCAAGAATGGAATCGTCAAACGAAAACACTTGATAACCTCCTAGAAGCAGCTTTTCTTGCCACCAGACCTTTCTCCATCAATTAAGAATCTGATGCCCTCACTTAACACATTCCTTAAATTGTAGCCATTTGTTGAGTGTTTTTTTTGGTGTCTATTCCGCATATATATCACCATTGCCCTTGATTTTCTTGACTGTATATCTCATAAATGTCAACATATACATGTGTGATTTAGTTTACGAAGATTTTTCAATGCCGAGAACCTCGATCAGAGAGTAAAAAAAGCCGTAAGGTTTGCAATGGTGTAAAATTAAAATGGGATATACCGGGCTAGGATTCGAGTTACAGGAACAAGGGCCAAACCAACCACCCAAGAATGGAATCGTCGAGCGAAAACACTTGAGAACCTCCTAGAAGCAGCTTTTCTTACCACCAGACCTTTCTCCATAAACTAGGAATCTGATGCCGTCACTAAACACATTCCTTAAATTGTAGCCATTTGTTGAGTGTTTTTTTTTGGTGTCTAATTCGCATATATATCACCATTGCCCTTGATTTTCTTGACTGTATATCTCTTAAATGTCAAAATATACACGTGTGATTTAGTTTACGAAGATTTTTCAATGCCGAGAACCTCGATCAGAGAGTAAAAAAGGCGTAAGGTTCACAATGGTGTATAATTAAAATGGGATATACCGGGATAGCATTCGAGTTACGGGAACAAGGGCCAAACCAACCACCCAAGAAGGGAATCGTCGAGCGAAAACACTTGAGAACCTTCTAGAAGCAGCTTTTCTTACCACCAGACCTTTCTCCATCAATTATGAATCTGATGCCGTCACTAAACACATTCCTTAAATTGTAGCCATTTGTTGAGTGTTTTTTTTTGTGGCTAATCCGCATATATATCACCATTGCCCTTGATTTTCTTGATTGTATATCTCTTAAATGTCAACATATACACGTGTGATTTAGTTTAAGAAGATTTTTCAATGCCGAGAACCTCGATAAGAGAATAAAAAAGGCGTAAGGTTCACAACGGTGTAAAATTAAAATGGGATATACTGGGCTAGGATTCGAGTTACAGGAACAAGGGCCAAACCAACCACCCAAGAATGGAATCATCGAGCGAAAACACTTGAGAACCTCCTAGAAGCAGCTTTTCTTGCCACCAGGCCTTTCTCCATCAATTAGGAATCTGATGGCATCACTAAACACATTCCTTAAATTGTAGCCATTTGTTGAGTGTTTTTTTTTGGTGTCTAATCCTCATATATATCACCATTGCCCTTGATTTTCTTGATTATATATCTCTTAAATGTCAACATATACACGTGTGATTTAGTTTCAGAAGATTTTTCAATGCCGAGAACCTCGATCAGAGAGTAAAAAAGGCGTAAGGTTCACAATGTTGTAAAATTAAAATGGGATATATCGGGATAGGATTCGAGTTACAGGAACAAGGGCCAAACCAACCATCCAAGAATGGAATTGTCGATCGAAAACACTTGACAAACTCCTAGAAGCAGCTTTTCTTGCCACCAGACCTTTCTCCATCAATTAGAAATCTGATGCCATCACTAAACACAATCCTTAAATTGTAGACATTTGTTGAGTGTTTTTTTTGGTGAGTAATCCGCATATATATCACCACTGCCCTTGATTTTCTTGACTGTATATCTCTTAAATGTCAACATATACACGTCTGATTTAGTTTACGAAGATTTTTCAATGCCGAGAACCACGATCAGAGAGTAAAAAAGGCGTAAGGTTCACAATGGTGTAAAATTAAAATGGGATATACCGGGCTAGGATTCGAGTTAGAGGAACAAGGGCCAAACCAACCACTCAAGAATGGAATCGTCAAATGAAAAAACTTGATAACCTCCTAGAAGCAGCTTTTCTTGCCACCAGACCTTTCTCCATCAATTAAGAATCTGATGCCCTCACTTAACACATTCCTTAAATTGTAGCCATTTGTTGAGTGTTTTTTTTTGGTGTCTATTCCGCATATATATCACCATTGCCCTTGATTTTCTTGACTGTATATCTCATAAATGTCAACATATACATGTGTGATTTAGTTTACGAAGATTTTTCAATGCCGAGAACCTCGATCAGAGAGTAAAAAAAGCCGTAAGGTTTGCAATGGTGTAAAATTAAAATGGGATATACCGGGCTAGGATTCGAGTTACAGGAACAAGGGCCAAACCAACCACCCAAGAATGGAATCGTCGAGCGAAAACACTTGAGAACCTCCTAGAAGCAGCTTTTCTTACCACCAGACCTTTCTCCATAAACTAGGAATCTGATGCCGTCACTAAACACATTCCTTAAATTGTAGCCATTTGTTGAGTGTTTTTTTTTGGTGTCTAATTCGCATATATATCACCATTGCCCTTGATTTTCTTGACTGTATATCTCTTAAATGTCAACATATACACGTGTGATTTAGTTTACGAAGATTTTTCAATGCCGAGAACCTCGATCAGAGAGTAAAAAAGGCGTAAGGTTCACAATGGTGTAAAATTAAAATGGGATATACCGGGATAGCATTCGAGTTACGGTAACAAGGGCCAAACCAACCACCCAAGAATGGAATCGTCGAGCGAAAACACTTGAGAACCTCCTAGAAGCAGCTTTTCTTACCACCAGACCTTTCTCCATCAATTATGAATCTGATGCCGTCACTAAACACATTCTTAAATTGTAGCCATTTGTTGAGTGTTTTTTTTTGGTGAGTAATCCGCATATATATCACCATTGCCCTTGATTTTCTTGACTGTATATCTCTTAAATGTCAACATATACACGTGTGATTTAGTTTACGAAGATTTTTCAATGCCGAGAACCACGATCAGAGAGTAAAAAAGGCGTAAGGTTCACAATGGTGTAAAATTAAAATGGGATATACCGGGCTAGGAAACGAGTTACAGGAACAAGGGACAAACCAACCACTCAAGAATGGAATCGTTAAACGAAAACACTTGACAACCTCCTAGAAGCAGCTTTTCTTGCCACCAGACCTTTCTCCATCAATTAAGAATCTGATGCCCTCACTAAACACATTCCTTAAATTGTATCCATTTGTTGAGTGTTTTTTTTGGAGTCTATTCCGCATATATATCACCATTGCCCTTGATTTTCTTGACTGTATATCTCATAAATGTCAACATATACACGTGTGATTTAGTTTACGAAGATTTTTCAATGCCGAGAACCTCGATCAGAGAGTAAAAAAAGGCGTAAGGTTTGCAATGGTGTAAAATTAAAATGGGATATACCGGGCTAGGATTCGAGTTACAGGAACAAGAGCCAAACCAACCACCCAAGAATGGAATCGTCGAGCAAAAACACTTGACAACCTCCTAGAAGCAGCTTTTCTTGCCACCAGACCTTTCTCCATCAATTAAGAATCTGATGCCCTCACTAAACACATTCCTTAAATTGTATCCATTTGTTGAGTGTTTTTTTTGGAGTCTATTCCGCATATATATCACCATTGCCCTTGATTTTCTTGACTGTATATCTCTTAAATGTCAACATATACACGTGTGATTTAGTTTACGAAGATTTTTCAATGCCGAGAATCTCGATCAGAGAGTAAAAAAGGGGTAAGGTTCACAATGGTGTAAAATTAAAATGGGATATACCGGGCTAGCATTCGAGTTACGGGAACAAGGGCCAAACCAACCACCCAAGAATGGAATCGTCGAGCGAAAACACTTGACAACCTCCTAGAAGCAGCTTTTCTTGCCACCAGACCTTTCTCCATCAATTAGGAATCTGATGCCGTCACTAAACACATTCCTTAAATTGTAGCCATTTGTTGAGTGTTTTTTTTTTTTTTGGTGTCTAATCCGCATATATATCACCATTGCCCTTGATTTTCTTGATTGTATATCTCTTAAATGTTAACATATACACGTGTGATTTAGTTTAAGAAGATTTTTCAATGCCGAGAACCTCGATCAGGGAATAAAAAAGCCGTAAGGTTCACAATGTTGTAAATTAAAATGGGATATACCGGGATAGGATTCGAGTTACAGGAACAAGGGCCAAACCAACCAGCCAAGAATGGAATCGTCGAGCGAAAACACTTGACAAACTCCTAGAAGCAGCTTTTCTTGCCACCAGACCTTTCTCCATCAATTAGAAATCTGATGCCATCACTAAACACAATCCTTAAATTGTAGCCATTTGTTGAGTGTTTTTTTTTTGGTGAGTAATCCGCATATATATCACCATTGCCCTTGATTTTCTTGACTGTATATCTCTTAAATGTCAACATATACACGTGTGATTTAGTTTACGAAGATTTTTCAATGCCGAGAACCACGATCAGAGAGTAAAAAAGGCGTAAGGTTCACAATGGTGTAAAATTAAAATGGGATATACCGGGCTAGGATTCGAGTTACAGGAACAATAGACAAACCAACCACTCAAGAATGGAATCGTCAAACGAAAACACTTGACAACCTCCTAGAAGCAGCTTTTCTTGCCACCAGACCTTTCTCCATCAATTAAGAATCTGATGCCCTCACTAAACACATTCCTTAAATTGTATCCATTTGTTGAGTGTTTTTTTGGAGTCTATTCCGCATATATATCACCATTGCCCTTAATTTTCTTGACTGTATATCTCATAAATGTCAACATATACACGTGTGATTTAGTTTACGAAGATTTTTCAATGCCGAGAACCTCGATCAGAGAGTAAAAAAAGGCGTAAGGTTTGCAATGGTGTAAAATTAAAATGGGATATACCGGGCTAGGATTCGAGTTACAGGAACAAGGGCCAAACCAACCACCCAAGAATGGAATCGTCGAGCAAAAACACTTGACAACCTCCTAGAAGCAGCTTTTCTTGCCACCAGACCTTTCTCCATCAACTAGGAATCTGATGCCGTCACTAAACACATTCCTTAAATTGTAGCCATTTGTTGAGTGTTTTTTTTTTTGGTGTCTAATCCGCATATATATCACCATTGCCCTTGATTTTCTTGACTGTATATCTCTTCAATGTCAACATATACACGTGTGATTTAGTTTACGAAGATTTTTCAATGCCGAGAACCTCGATCAGAGAGTAAAAAAGGCGTAAGGTTCACAATGGTGTAAAATTAAAATGGGATATACCGGGCTAGCATTCGAGTTACGGGAACAAGGGCCAAACCAACCACCCAAGAATGGAATCGTCGAGCGAAAACACTTGACAACCTCCTAGAAGCAGATTTTCTTGGCACCAGACCTTTCTCCATAAATTAGGAATCTGATGCCGTCACTAAACACATTCCTTAAATTGTAGCCATTTGTTGAGTGTTTTTTTTTGTGTCTAATCCGCATATATATCACCATTGCCCTTGATTTTCTTGACTGTATATCTCTTAAATGTCAACATATACACGTCTGATTTAGTTTACGAAGATTTTTCAATGCCGAGTACCATGATCAGAGAGTAAGAAAGGCGTAAGGTTCACAATGGTGTAAAATTAAAATGGGATATACCGGGCTAGCATTCGAGTTACAGGAACAAGGGCCAAACCAACCACCCAAGAATGGAATCATCGAGCGAAAACACTTGACAACCTCCTAGAAGCAGCTTTTCTTGCCACCAGACCTTTCTCCATCAATTAGGAATCTGATGCTGTCACTAAACACATTCCTTAAATTGTAGCCATTTGTTGAGTGTTTTTTTTTGGTGTCTAATCCGCATATATATCATCATTACCCTTGATTTTCTTGATTGTATGTCTCTTAAATGTCAACATATACACGTGTGATTTAGTTTAAGAAGATTTTTCAATGCCGAGAACCTCGTTCAGAGAGTAAAAAAGGCGTAAGGTTCACAATGTTGTAAAATTAAAATGGGATATACCGGGATAGGATTCGAGTTACAGGAACAAGGGCCAAACCAACCACCCAAGAATGGAATCGTCGAGCGAAAACACTTGACAACCTCCTAGAAGCAGCTTTTCTTGCCACCAGACCTTTCTCCATCAATTAGAAATCTGATGCCGTCACTAAACACAATCCTTAAATTGTAGCCATTTGTTGAGTGTTTTTTTTTGGTGAGTAATTCGCATATATATCACCATTGCCCTTGATTTTCTTAACTGTATATCTCTTAAATGTCAACATATACACGTGTGATTTAGTTTACGAAGATTTTTCAATGCCGAGAACCTCGATCAGAGAGTAAAAAAGGCGTAAGGTTCACAATGGTGTAAAATTAAAATGGGACATACCGGGTTAGGATTCGAGTTATAGGAACAAGGGCCAAACCAACCACCCAAGAATGGATTCGTCAAGCAAAAACACTTGACAACCTCCTAGAAGCAGCTTTTGTTGCCACCAGACCTTTCTCCATCAACTAGGAATCTGATGCCGTCACTAAACACATTCCTTAAATTGTAACCATTTGTTGTGTGTTTTTTTTTGGTGTCTAATCCGCATATATATCACCATTGCCCTTGATTTTCTTGACTGCATATCTCTTAAATGTCAACATATACACGTGTGATTTAGTTTACGAAGATTTTTCCATGCCGAGAACCTCCATCAGAGAGTAAAAAAGGCGTAAGGTTCACAATGGTGTAAAATTAAAACGGGATATACCGGGCTAGCATTCGAGTTACGGGAACAAGGGCCAAACCAACCACCCAAGAATGGAATCGTCGAGCGAAAACACTTGACAACTTCCTAGAAGCAGCTTTTCTTGCCACCAGACCTTTCTCCATCAATTAAGAATCTGATGCCGTCACTAAACACATTCCCTAAATTGTAGCCATTTGTTGAGTGTTTTTTTTTTGGTGTCTAATCCGCATATACATCACCATTGCCCTTGATTTTCTTGATTGTGTATCTCTTAAATGTCAACATATACACGTGTGATTTAGTTTAAGAAGATTTTTCAATGCCGAGAACCTCGATCAGAGAGTAAAAAAGGCGTAAGGTTCACAATGTTGTAAAATTAAAATGGGATATACCGGGATATGATTCGAGTTAGAGGAACTAGGGCCAAACCAACCACCCAAGAATGGAATCATCGAGCGAAAACACTTGACAACCTCCTAGAAGCAGCTTTTCTTGCCACCAGACCTTTCTCCATCAATTAGGAATCTGATGCCGTCACTAAACACATTCCTTAAATTGTAGCCATTTGTTGAGTGTTTTTTTTTTGGTGTCTAATCCGCATATATATCACCATTGCCCTTAATTTTCTTGACTGTATATCTCTTAAATGTCAACATATACACGTCTGATTTAGTTTACGAAGATTTTTCAATGCCGAGAACCATGATCAGAGAGTAAAAAAGGCGTAAGGTTCACAATGGTGTAAAATTAAAATGGGATATACCGGGCTAGGATTCGAGTTACAGGAACAAGGGCCAAACCAACCACCCAAGAATGGAATCATCGAGCGAAAACACTTGACAACCTCCTAGAAGCAGCTTTTCTTGCCACCAGACCTTTCTCCATCAATTAGGAATCTGATGCTGTCACTAAACACAATCCTTAAATTGTAGCCATTTGTTGAGTGTTTTTTTTTGGTGTCTAATCCGCATATATATCATCATTACCCTTGATTTTCTTGATTGTATGTCTCTTAAATGTCAACATATACACGTGTGATTTAGTTTAAGAAGATTTTTCAATGCCGAGAACCTCGTTCAGAGAGTAAAAAAGGCGTAAGGTTCACAATGTTGTAAAATTAAAATGGGATATACAGGGATAGGATTTGAGTTACAGGAACAAGGGCCAAACCAACCACCCAAGAATGGAATCGTCGAGCGAAAACACTTGATAACCTCCTAGAAGCAGCTTTTCTTGCCACCAGACCTTTCTCCATCAATTAGAAATCTGATGCCGTCACTAAACACAATCCTTAAATTGTAGCCATTTGTTGAGTGTTTTTTTTTGGTGAGTAATTCGCATATATATCACCATTGCCCTTGATTTTCTTGACTGTATATCTCTTAAATGTCAACATATACACGTGTGATTTAGTTTACGAAGATTTTTCAATGCCGAGAACCTCGATCAGAGAGTAAAAAAGGCGTAAGGTTCACAATGGTGTAAAATTAAAATGGGACATACCGGGTTAGGATTCGAGTTACAGGAACAAGGGCCAAACCAACCACCCAAGAATGGATTCGTCAAGCAAAAACACTTGACAACCTCCTAGAAGCAGCTTTTCTTGCCACCAGACCTTTCTCCATCAACTAGGAATCTGATGCCGTCACTAAACACATTCCTTAAATTGTAGCCATTTGTTGAGTGTTTTTTTTTTGGTGTCTAATCCGCAAATATATCACCATTGCCCTTGATTTTCTTGATTGTGTATCTCTTAAATGTTAACATATACACGTGAGATTTAGTTTAAGAAGATTTTTCAATGCCGAGAACCTCGATCAGAGAGTAAAAAAGGAGTAAGGTTCACAATGTTGTAAAATTAAAATGGGATATACCGGGATATGATTCGAGTTACAGGAACAAGGGCCAAACCAACCACCCAAGAATGGAATCATCGAGCGAAAACACTTGACAACCTCCTAGAAGCAGCTTTTCTTACCACCAGACCTTTCTCCATCAATTAGGAATCTGATGCTGTCACTAAACACATTCCTTAAATTGTAGCCATTTGTTGAGTGTTTTTTTTTTGGTGTCTAATCCGCATATATATCATCATTGCCCTTGATTTTCTTGATTGTATATCTCTTAAATGTCAACATATACACGTGTGATTTAGTGTAAGAAGATTTTTCAATGCCGAGAACCTCGATCAGAGAGTAAAAAAGGCGTAAGGTTCACAATGTTGTAAAATTAAAATGGGATATACCGGGATAGGATTCGAGTTACAGGAACAAAGGCCAAACCAACCACCCAAGAATGGAATCGTCGAGCGAAAACACTTGACAACCTCCTAGAAGCAGCTTTTCTTGCCACCAGACCTTTCTCCATCAATTAGAAATCTGATGCCGTCACTAAACACAATCCTTAAATTGTAGCCATTTGTTGAGTGTTTTTTTTTGGTGAGTAATTCGCATATATATCACCATTGCCCTTGATTTTCTTGACTGTATATCTCTTAAATGTCAACATATACACGTGTGATTTAGTTTACGAAGATTTTTCAATGCCGAGAACCTCGATCAGAGAGTAAAAAAGGCGTAAGGTTCACAATGGTGTAAAATTAAAATGGGATATACCGGGTTAGGATTCAAGTTACAGGAACAAGGGCCAAACCAACCACCCAAGAATGGATTCGTCAAGCAAAAACACTTGACAACCTCCTAGAAGCAGCTTTTCTTGCCACCAGACCTTTCTCCATCAACTAGGAATCTGATGCCGTCACTAAACACATTCCTTAAATTGTAGCCATTTGTTGAGTGTTTTTTTTTGTGTCTAATCCGCATATATATCACCATTGCCCTTGATTTTCTTGACTGTATATCTCTTAAATGTCAATATATACATGTGTGATTTAGTTTCCTAAGATTTTTCCATGCCGAGAACCTCGATCAGAGAGTAAAAAAGGCGTAAGGTTCACAATGGTGTAAAATTAAAATGGGATATACCGGGCTAGCATTCGAGTTACGGGAACAAGGGCCAAACCAACCACCCAAGAATGGAATCGTCAAGCGAAAACACTTGACAACTTCCTAGAAGCAGCTTTTCTTGCCACCAGACTTTTCTCCATCAATTAAGAATCTGATGCCGTCACTAAACACATTCCTTAAATTGTAGCCATTTGTTGAGTGTTTTTTTTTGGTGTCTAATCCGCATATACATCACCATTGCCCTTGATTTTCTTGATTGTATATCTCTTAAATGTTAACATATACACGTGTGATTTAGTTTAAGAAGATTTTTCAATGCCGAGAACCTGGATCAGAGAGTAAAAAAGGCGTAAGGTTCACAATGTTGTAAAATTAAAATGGGATATACCGGGATATGATTCGAGTTACAAGAACTAGGGCCAAACCAACCACCCAAGAATGGAATCATCGAGCGAAAACACTTGACAACCTCCTAGAAGCAGCTTTTCTTGCCACCAGACCTTTCTCCATCAATTAGGAATCTGATGCTGTCACTAAACACATTCCTTAAATTGTAGCCATTTGTTGAGTGTTTTTTTTGGTGAGTAATTCGCATATATATCACCATTGCCCTTGATTTTCTTGACTGTATATCGCTTAAATGTCAATATATACACGTGTGATTTAGTACAAAGATTTTTCAATGCCGAGAACCTCGATCAGAGAGTAAAAAAGGCGTAAGGTTCACAATGGTGTAAAATTAAAATGGGACATACCGGGTTAGGATTCGAGTTACAGGAACAAGGGCCAAACCAACCACCCAAGAATGGATTCGTCAAGTAAAAACACTTGACAACCTCCTAGAAGTAGCTTTTCTTGCCACCAGACCTTTCTCCATCAACTAGGAATCTGATGCCGTCACTAAACACTTTCCTTAAATTGTAGCCATTTGTTGAGTGTTTTTTTTTTGTGTCTAATCCGCATATATATCACCATTGCCCTTGATTTTCTTGACTATATATCTCTTAAATGTCAACATATACACGTGTGATTTAGTTTACGAAGATTTTTTCGATCAGAGAGTAAAAAAGGCGTAAGGTTCACAATGGTGTAAAATTAAAATGGGACATACCGGGTTAGGATTCGAGTTACAGGAACAAGGGCCAAACCAACCACCCAAGAATGGATTCGTCAAGCAAAAACACTTGACAACCTCCTAGAAGCAGCTTTTCTTGCCACCAGACCTTTCTCCATCAACTAGGAATCTGATGCCGTCACTAAACACATTCCTTAAATTGTAGCCATTTGTTGAGTGTTTTTTTTTTTGTGTCTAATCCGCAAATATATCACCATTGCCCTTGATTTTCTTGATTGTGTATCTCTTAAATGTTAACATATACACGTGAGATTTAGTTTAAGAAGATTTTTCAATGCCGAGAACCTCGATCAGAGAGTAAAAAAGGAGTAAGGTTCACAATGTTGTAAAATTAAAATGGGATATACCGGGATATGATTCGAGTTACAGGAACAAGGGCCAAACCAACCACCCAAGAATGGAATCATCGAGCGAAAACACTTGACAACCTCCTAGAAGCAGCTTTTCTTACCACCAGACCTTTCTCCATCAATTAGGAATCTGATGCTGTCACTAAACACATTCCTTAAATTGTAGCCATTTGTTGAGTGTTTTTTTTTGGTGTCTAATCCGCATATATATCATCATTGCCCTTGATTTTCTTGATTGTATATCTCTTAAATGTCAACATATACACGTGTGATTTAGTGTAAGAAGATTTTTCAATGCCGAGAACCTCGATCAGAGAGTAAAAAAGGCGTAAGGTTCACAATGTTGTAAAATTAAAATGGGATATACCGGGATAGGATTCGAGTTACAGGAACAAAGGCCAAACCAACCACCCAAGAATGGAATCGTCGAGCGAAAACACTTGACAACCTCCTAGAAGCAGCTTTTCTTGCCACCAGACCTTTCTCCATCAATTAGAAATCTGATGCCGTCACTAAACACAATCCTTAAATTGTAGCCATTTGTTGAGTGTTTTTTTTTGGTGAGTAATTCGCATATATATCACCATTGCCCTTGATTTTCTTGACTGTATATCTCTTAAATGTCAACATATACACGTGTGATTTAGTTTACGAAGATTTTTCAATGCCGAGAACCTCGATCAGAGAGTAAAAAAGGCGTAAGGTTCACAATGGTATAAAATTAAAATGGGATATACCGGGTTAGGATTCGAGTTACAGGAACAAGGGCCAAACCAACCACCCAAGAATGGATTCGTCAAGCAAAAACACTTGACAACCTCCTAGAAGCAGCTTTTCTTGCCACCAGACCTTTCTCCATCAACTAGGAATCTGATGCCGTCACTAAACACATTCCTTAAATTGTAGCCATTTGTTGAGTGTTTTTTTTTTGTGTCTAATCCGCATATATATCACCATTGCCCTTGATTTTCTTGACTGTATATCTCTTAAATGTCAATATATACACGTGTGATTTAGTTTCCGAAGATTTTTCCATGCCGAGAACCTCGATCAGAGAGTAAAAAAGGCGTAAGGTTCACAATGGTGTAAAATTAAAATGGGATATACCGGGCTAGCATTCGAGTTACGGGAACAAGGGCCAAACCAACCACCCAAGAATGGAATCGTCAAGCGAAAACACTTGACAACTTCCTAGAAGCAGCTTTTCTTGCCACCAGACTTTTCTCCATCAATTAAGAATCTGATGCCGTCACTAAACACATTCCTTAAATTGTAGCCATTTGTTGAGTGTTTTTTTTTGGTGTCTAATCCGCATATACATCACCATTGCCCTTGATTTTCTTGATTGTATATCTCTTAAATGTTAACATATACACGTGTGATTTAGTTTAAGAAGATTTTTCAATGCCGAGAACCTGGATCAGAGAGTAAAAAAGGCGTAAGGTTCACAATGTTGTAAAATTAAAATGGGATATACCGGGATATGATTCGAGTTACAAGAACTAGGGCCAAACCAACCACCCAAGAATGGAATCATCGAGCGAAAACACTTGACAACCTCCTAGAAGCAGCTTTTCTTGCCACCAGACCTTTCTCCATCAATTAGGAATCTGATGCCGTCACTAAACACATTCCTTAAATTGTAGCCATTTGTTGAGTGTTTTTTTTTGGTGTCTAATCCGCATATACATCACCATTGCCCTTGATTTTCTTGATTGTATATCTCTTAAATGTTAACATATACACGTGTGATTTAGTTTAAGAAGATTTTTCAATGCCGAGAACCTGGATCAGAGAGTAAAAAAGGCGTAAGGTTCACAATGTTGTAAAATTAAAATGGGATATACCGGGATATGATTCGAGTTACAAGAACTAGGGCCAAACCAACCACCCAAGAATGGAATCATCGAGCGAAAACACTTGACAACCTCCTAGAAGCAGCTTTTCTTGCCACCAGACCTTTCTCCATCAATTAGGAATCTGATGCTGTCACTAAACACATTCCTTAAATTGTAGCCATTTGTTGAGTGTTTTTTTTGGTGAGTAATTCGCATATATATCACCATTGCCCTTGATTTTCTTGACTGTATATCGCTTAAATGTCAATATATACACGTGTGATTTAGTACAAAGATTTTTCAATGCCGAGAACCTCGATCAGAGAGTAAAAAAGGCGTAAGGTTCACAATGGTGTAAAATTAAAATGGGATATACCGGGCTAGCATTCGAGTTACGGGAACAAGGGCCAAACCAACCACCCAAGAATGGAATCGTCAAGCGAAAACACTTGACAACTTCCTAGAAGCAGCTTTTCTTGCCACCAGACTTTTCTCCATCAATTAAGAATCTGATGCCGTCACTAAACACATTCCTTAAATTGTAGCCATTTGTTGAGTGTTTTTTTTTGGTGTCTAATCCGCATATACATCACCATTGCCCTTGATTTTCTTGATTGTATATCTCTTAAATGTTAACATATACACGTGTGATTTAGTTTAAGAAGATTTTTCAATGCCGAGAACCTGGATCAGAGAGTAAAAAAGGCGTAAGGTTCACAATGTTGTAAAATTAAAATGGGATATACCGGGTTAGGATTCGAGTTACAGGAACAAGGGCCAAACCAACCACCCAAGAATGGATTCGTCAAGTAAAAACACTTGACAACCTCCTAGAAGTAGCTTTTCTTGCCACCAGACCTTTCTCCATCAACTAGGAATCTGATGCCGTCACTAAACACTTTCCTTAAATTGTAGCCATTTGTTGAGTGTTTTTTTTTTGTGTCTAATCCGCATATATATCACCATTGCCCTTGATTTTCTTGACTGTATATCTCTTAAATGTCAACATATACACGTGTGATTTAGTTTACGAAGATTTTTTCGATCAGAGAGTAAAAAAGGCGTAAGGTTCACAATGGTGAAAAATTAAAATGGGATATACCGGGCTAGCATTCGAGTTACGGGAACAAGGGCCAAACCAAACACCCAAGAATGGAATCGTCGAGAGAAAACACTTGACAACCTCCTAGAAGCAGCTTTTCTTGCCACCAGACCTTTCTCCATCAATTAGGAATCTGATGCCGTCACTAAACACATTCCTTAAATTGTAGCCATTTGTTGAGTGTTTTTTTTTGTGTCTAATCCGCATATATATCACCATTGCCCTTGATTTTCTTGATTGTATATCTCTTAAATGTTAACATATACACGTGAGATTTAGTTTAAGAAGATTTTTCAATGCCGAGAACTTCGATCAGAGAGTAAAAAAGGAGTAAGGTTCACAATGTTGTAAAATTAAAATGGGATATACCGGGATATGATTCGAGTTACAGGAACAAGGGCCAAACCAACCACCCAAGAATGGAATCATCGAGCGAAAATACTTGACAACCTCCTAGAAGCAGCATTTCTTGCCACCAGACCTTTCTCCATCAATTAGGAATCTGATGCTGTCACTAAACACATTCCTTAAATTGTAGCCATTTGTTGAGTGTTTTTTTTTGGTGTCTAATCCGCATATATATCATCATTGCCCTTGATTTTCTTGATTGTATATCTCTTAAATGTCAACATATACACGTGTGATTTAGTTTAAGAAGATTTTTCAATGCCGAGAACCTCGATCAGAGAGTAAAAAAGGCGTAAGGTTCACAATGTTGTAAAATTAAAATGGGATATACCGGGATAGGATTCGAGTTACAGGAACAAGGGCCAAACCAACCACCCAAGAATGGAATAGTCGAGCGAAAACACTTGACAACCTCCTAGAAGCAGCTTTTCTTGCCACCAGACATTTCTCCATCAATTAGAAATCTGATGCCGTCACTAAACACAATCCTTAAATTGTAGCCATTTGTTGAGTGTTTTTTTTTGGTGAGTAATTCGCATATATATCACCATTGCCCTTGATTTTCTTGACTGTATATCTCTTAAATGTCAACATATACACGTGTGATTTAGTTTACGAAGATTTTTCAATGCCGAGAACCTCGATCAGAGAGTAAAAAAGGCGTAAGGTTCACAATGGTGTAAAATTAAAATGGGACATACCGGGTTAGGATTCGAGTTACAGGAACAAGGGCCAAACCAACCACCCAAGAATGGATTCGTCAAGCAAAAACACTTGACAACCTCCTAGAAGCAGCTTTTCTTGCCACCAGACCTTTCTCCATCAACTAGGAATCTGATGCCGTCACTAAACACATTCCTTAAATTGTAGCCATTTGTTGAGTGTTTTTTTTTTTGTGTCTAATCCGCATATATATCACCATTGCCCTTGATTTTCTTGACTGTATATCTCTTAAATGTCAATATATACACGTGTGATTTAGTTTCCGAAGATTTTTCCATGCCGAGAACCTCGACCAGAGAGTAAAAAAGGCGTAAGGTTCACAATGGTGTAAAATTAAAATGGGATATACCGGGCTAGCATTCGAGTTACGGGAACAAGGGCCAAACCAACCACCCAAGAATGGAATCGTCGAGCGAAAACACTTGACAACTTCCTAGAAGCAGCTTTTCTTGCCACCGGACCTTTCTCCGTCAATTAAGAATCTGATGCCGTCACTAAACACATTCCTTAAATTGTAGCCATTTGTTGAGTGTTTTTTTTTTGTGTCTAATCCGCATATACATCACCATTGCCCTTGATTTTCTTGATTGTATATCTCTTAAATGTTAACATATACACGTGTGATTTAGTTTATGAAGATTTTTCAATGCCGAGTACCTGGATCAGAGAGTAAAAAAGGCGTAAGGTTCACAATGTTGTAAAATTAAAATGGGATATACCGGGATATGATTCGAGTTACAAGAACTAGGGCCAAACCAACCACCCAAGAATGGAATCATCGAGCGAAAACACTTGACAACCTCCTAGAAGCAGCTTTTCTTGCCACCAGACCTTTCTCCATCAATTAGGAATCTGATGCTGTCACTAAACACATTCCTTAAATTGTAGCCATTTGTTGAGTGTTTTTTTTTTGTGTCTAATCCGCATATATATCATCATTGCCCTTGATTTTCTTGATTGTATATCTCTTAAATGTCAACATATACACGTGTGATTTAGTTTAAGAGGATTTTTCAATGCCGAGAACCTCGATCAGAGAGTAAAAAAGGCGTAAGGTTCACAATGTTGTAAAATTAAAATGGGATATACCGGGATAGGATTCGAGTTACAGGAACAAGGGCCAAACCAACCACCCAAGAATGGAATCGTCGAGCGAAAACACTTGACAACCTCCTAGAAGCAGCTTTTCTTGCCACCAGACCTTTCTCCGTCAATTAGAAATCTGATGCCGTCACTAAACACAATCCTTAAATTGTAGCCATTTGTTGAGTGTTTTTTTTTTGTGAGTAATTCGCATATATATCACCATTGCCCTTGATTTTCTTAACTGTATATCTCTTAAATGTCAACATATACACGTGTGATTTAGTTTACGAAAATTTTTCAATGCCGAGAACCTCGATCAGAGAGTAAAAAAGGCGTAAGGTTCACAATGGTGTAAAATTAAAATGGGACATACCGGGTTAGGATTCGAGTTACAGGAACAAGGGCCAAACCAACCACCCAAGAATGGATTCGTCAAGCAAAAACACTTGACAACCTCCTAGAAGCAGCTTTTCTTGCCACCAGACCTTTCTCCATCAACTAGGAATCTGATGCCGTCACTAAACACATTCCTTAAATTGTAGCCATTTGTTGAGTGTTTTTTTTTGTGTCTAATCCGCATATATATCACCATTGCCCTTGATTTTCTTGACTGTATATCTCTTAAATGTCAATATATACACGTGTGATTTAGTTTCCGAAGATTTTTCCATGCCGAGAACCTCGATCAGAGAGTAAAAAAGGCGTAAGGTTCACAATGGTGTAAAATTAAAATGGGATATACCGGGCTAGCATTCGAGTTACGGGAACAAGGGCCAAACCAACCACCCAAGAATGGAATCGTCGAGCGAAAACACTTGACAACTTCCTAGAAGCAGCTTTTCTTGCCACCAGACCTTTCTCCGTCAATTAAGAATCTGATGCCGTCACTAAACACATTCCTTAAATTGTAGCCATTTGTTGAGTGTTTTTTTTTTGTGTCTAATCCGCATATACATCACCATTGCCCTTGATTTTCTTGATTGTATATCTCTTAAATGTTAACATATACACGTGTGATTTAGTTTAAGAAGATTTTTCAATGCCGAGAACCTGGATCAGAGAGTAAAAAAGGCGTAAGGTTCACAATGTTGTAAAATTAAAATGGGATATACCGGGATATGATTCGAGTTACAAGAACTAGGGCCAAACCAACCACCCAAGAATGGAATCATCGAGCGAAAACACTTGACAACCTCCTAGAAGCAGCTTTTCTTGCCAACAGACCTTTCTCCATCAATTAGGAATCTGATGCTGTCACTAAACACATTCCTTAAATTGTAGCCATTTGTTGAGTGTTTTTTTTTTGTGTCTAATCCGCATATATATCATCATTGCCCTTGATTTTCTTGATTGTATATCTCTTAAATGTCAACATATACACGTGTGATTTAGTTTAAGAGGATTTTTCAATGCCGAGAACCTCGATCAGAGAGTAAAAAAGGCGTAAGGTTCACAATGTTGTAAAATTAAAATGGGATATACCGGGATATGATTCGAGTTACAAGAACTAGGGCCAAACCAACCACCCAAGAATGGAATCATCGAGCGAAAACACTTGACAACCTCCTAGAAGCAGCTTTTCTTGCCACCAGACCTTTCTCCGTCAATTAGAAATCTGATGCCGTCACTAAACACAATCCTTAAATTGTAGCCATTTGTTGAGTGTTTTTTTTTTTGGTGAGTAATTCGCATATATATCACCATTGCCCTTGATTTTCTTGACTGTATATCTCTTAAATGTCAACATATACACGTGTGATTTAGTTTACGAAAATTTTTCAATGCCGAGAACCTCGATCAGAGAGTAAAAAAGGCGTAAGGTTCACAATGGTGTAAAATTAAAATGGGACATACCGGGTTAGGATTCGAGTTACAGGAACAAGGGCCAAACCAACCACCCAAGAATGGATTCGTCAAGCAAAAACACTTGACAACCTCCTAGAAAACGTTGTTTGATCTGACTTGGGAACTGTCGACTTGTTAGAGATGGTTACCATAACCATCTGTTAAATGGCGACGAAGCATGCACCCCGACGAAAAACCCGAGTCGACGAAGGATAGTTCTTTGTCAACTGAAACGTGGCGAATCTCATTGATTTTTCGTCGACTTTTCCCCATTACGAAGGATGATCTTCGTCGACTAGAGTCCGCCGAACTACCTAGATCTTTCGTCATAATCAGATTTGACGAAGAATGAGACTTTCGCCATACAGGGGATTTCGCCATGTAGTTATGTTTGTTTATGGTATTGAAACTGGTGTGTGTTGCATGGTTATAATATTAACTGGAAATAAAGGTTTTAGACGTGACTATTGTGAGCAACAAAGTCATCTGTGGAACGTTATTATGTAGGAAGCATATGAGTTGTGGACTTGTGTGAATTGGATAAATGTTATGTGAAATATGGTGATCTTTACTGTGTGAACGAACTGTAGAAAATGCGTGACTTAATTTATTATGTAACTGATTTCATTGGTAACCACGGTAGGGTTGACTGACTAATTGGGACAAGTAACTTGTTAAACCAAGCAAATCAAAGGTGAGTTCACTGCTCTTTTTCCAAGCATGCGTCCCGGGAAAGGACATCTGGTAAACGTTCCGGGGAGGAATGTCGGGTTATTGGGTTTGACTGGAATGTTAAACTTGGAATGTTGGTTAATACACTCATATCTATCATTTAAGTCCCTTCTACCGATTTGTTTCCAGGGAGGCAACGGGGTATTAGTTAATAGCGCTATTTAGGTTTGGCACCCTCACACCGTAATGGGGAGGACGGGCGTGAACTAATGACCCCAGTTTTGACCATTGCTTTGATAGAGGCATTGGGGAATAGGGAAAATAATCTGGAGCCATCGGTGGTAATCGAGTTATTAACGACATCAAATCCTTGAAATGTTTTAAACTTATATCTGGTAACTAAAATGTGTTAACAAACTTCGAACTCACCAGCATCGTCTGACACACTTGTCTGCATGCTTGCAGGTCGTTAGATTCACGGATGGAACTTGCTATCTGAGAGTGCTGGAGTGGTCATGGGTCGTAGCTCCTGTATACTTGTTTATTGATCTTGTACATTTGTTTTGAATTAGTTGAATAACTATTTACTTTATGCTTCCGCTGAACGTACTTGTTTAAGTTATGATTTGGAATTGTTAATGAAATAAATGAGAACTTTTATTTATATCGTGTATAGTTCAATGTGATTGGTGGCTTGGATCCTGGTACGTCACACGTCCCACGGCGTTACCACATGTGGTATTTTGTGGGGGTGACAGTTTGGTATCAGAGCCACTGGTTATAGTGAACTAGGTTTTAAAGCGTTTTTATAAAACCAGACTATAACCGAATTGCTTCGAAAATCGACCATGAGACTCAGCTCCAGATCGCAAGGTTCGTATCTCGTTTACTTATTGCATAGAATATCTAGTATACATTCATGTATGATGTTACATGCGATTGCACACTTAGCACTACAGACTGAATTCACGTGTATTTGCCTAGGGTATGTGATTGATAGAGTCACAGTGTTATATCCCGTTAGACTTTCGTGACTTATGTTTTGTGGTGTCTTCTGATTTGCTACCTGAATTTGAGGAACATTGTAGCACAAGTTGGGAGGAGCTGAGATGAGCATGCAAGTTGCATTGTTATTATGGGTGCACACATAATAATAATGTGGGGTGCATCTGAGTCCCAGTGAGGCTTAACAAGTGTGAAGGGGGTTCCACTCTATAGTCTGATGTTAACCTAGTAGTCTGTAGAAGTATTGTGAGGTTTGACTCCTACCTTATCTCGACCCTTAACCATTTCTATTTTCTCATATAGAATCATGAGCGGATGAGGCCATGGGCGTGGTCACATTGCGATGACTCAGGCTGAGTTGACAAACTTGATTAACACACGTGTGGCTGAGGCTTTGGCAGCCTACCAATCTGGTATGAAATGTGCCAAATACTCTTTATTCTTGTGTCGCGTACACCACTCTCACCCTGTTGTTGAATTTTCTTTCGTCCATTAGGTCAGCAAGCGAATCAGAATCAAAACAATCCGCCTGCTTGCACTTTCAAGACGTTTATGGATTGTAAGCCACAGACATTCAGTGGGACTAAAGGGGCTGTGGGGTTACTACCTTGGTTTGAGAAAGCTGAGTCAGTGTTCGCTATGTGTAACTGTCCTGAGGGGGACCGAGTGAAGTATGCTATAGCCACCTTGGAGGATGGTGCCTTAACTTGGTGGAATGCCCAGGTACAAATGTTGGGCATCGAGATGGCTAATGAAACTACTTGGGATGATTTCAAGGAGTTGATGCGGGAGGAGTACTGTCCTCGTGACGAGATTCAGAAGCTTGAGAACGAGTACTACAATTTGAAGATGGAAGGGTCTGAGATGGAGGCTTATAAGAAACGATCTCATGAGCTAGCAAATATGTGCCCTAATTTGTGTCGACCTCCACCTCGAAGAATTGAGTTGTACATCAAAGGCCTGGCACCAGCAGTAAAGAGTTTGGTCACTGCTGCAAATCTTAACAATCTGCCTCAGATCATCCGTTTAGCACACAAGATTAATGATCAAGAGGTCGAACGTGGCTCATTGCCACCACGTGTTTCTGCTACTACCCTTGCTGCTACAGCTACCACACCTGCTAGTGATAACAAGCGTAAATGGAACGATGCTGACAAAGCAACCAATGCAAGTCAATCTCAGAAAAGGCTTGACAACATCAATAACTGTGGTTTTAGTCAGTCGTCCTCAGTTAACCAAGGCCAGGGCAGCAACCAGAGCCAAGGCTCCTACGTTGGTAGGAAGCCAAAGTGCAACAAGTGTGGGTATCATCATCATGGACCGTGTGTCTGGGCTTGCCATAGGTGCGATAAGGTGGGCCATATGGCAAAAGACTGTAGAGCTCCGTACCCAAAGCAGGAGCAGCAAAATCAACAGCAGAATCAGCAGCATCAGCAACAGCAAAGGCAGCAGCCCCAACAGAACCAAGGCTATAGGAAGGGGTATTTCCAGTGTGGGGATGAGGGTCACATTAAACGGGATTGCCCTCAGCTGAATCAGAACGCCAATGATAACAACAATCGTCAGAATAACAATAACAATGCTGGGAACAACAATAACGGCAACAATGGGGGCAATGGAGCTCGTGGAAGGGTATTTACGATTGGTGATGGTGATGCTAGGAACGACAGCAATGTCGTGACTGGTACATTTTCTGTGTACAACCTCTTTGCTTCTGTATTATTTGATTCCAGTGCCGATTGGAGTTATGTGTCCCTAGAGTTCAGTCAATGATTAGGGTTAACTCCAACACCTTTAGAAGCTAAGCATGTAGTAGAATTAGCCGATGGCAAAACGACTGAAGCTTCGCATGTCCTTTTTGTGTGTAAATTAGATCTTGTGGGTCAAGTGTTTGACATTGACCTCCTTCATGTTACCCTTGGTAGTTTTGATGTAGTGGTTGGTATGGATTGGTTGTGTAAGCATCAAGCTGAAATTATCTGTAAAGAGAAGATCGTACGTATTGCTCTCCCCAGTGGAGAATTTCTATCAGTTCAGGGGCATCGCAGTGGTGCGATGGTTGGCATCATCTCAGCTATGCAAGGGCAGAAGTGTCTACGAAAGGGGTATCCTGCTATTCTAGCACTTGTTACTGATACTCATTCTGAAGAAAGGAAGATCGAAGACCTGCCAGTGGTTCGTGAATTTTCTAACGTATTTCCTGAGGAACTTCCTGGTTTACCTCCTCACCGTCAAGTGCAATTTCATATTGATCTTGCACCAGGGGCAGCTCCGATTGCTCATGCTCCTTATCGTCTTGCACCTGGGGAGTTGCAAGAGCTATCTAATCAACTTCAAGAACTGTTGGATAGAGGTTTTATCCGACCCAGTTCTTCACCTTGGGGAGCCCCAGTTCTGTTTGTGAAGAAGAAAGACGGGACCTTTCATATGTGTATTGATTATCGGGAACTAAACAAGGTGACTGTCAAGAACTGCTATCCTTTGCCACGCATCGACGAATTGTTTGACTAGTTACAGGGGTCAAGTTTTTACTCGAAGATCGATTTAAGATCGGGCTATCATCAGTTGAGAGTCCGAGAGGAGGATGTTCCTAAAACGGCTTTTCGAACGCGGTATGGGCACTATGAGTTTTTAGTTATGCCGTTTGGGTTGACGAACGCACCGGCGGTTTTCATGGATCTCATGAACCATGTATGCAAACCGTATCTCAAGGACTTCATTATCCAGTTTATCAACGACATTCTGATCTATTCAAAGAGCAAGGAAGATCACGAGCGACACTTGCGTCTCATCTTGGAGCTTCTGAGGAAGGAGCAGCTCTACGCGAAATTCTCTAAGTGTGACTTCTGGATTCGAGAGGTACACTTCCTTGGCCATATTGTAAATGAATCGGGAATACATGTGGATCCTGCAAAGATTGATGCTATTAGAAATTGGGCGGCACCAAAGACTCCTTCAGAAGTGCAACAATTTCTCGGTCTTGCTGGGTACTATCGGATATTTATTAAAGACTTTTCGAAGATCGCTCAACCTCTTACCTCGTTAACACAGAAAGGCATTGTATGCTCGTGGGGAATGAAACAAGAAGATGCTTTCCAGTTGTTGAAACAAAAACTCTGCAGTGTGCCAACTTTGTCCTTACCTGAGGGTACAGAAGATTTTGTGGTGTACTGTGATGCTTCCATTCAGGGTCTCGGTTGCGTGTTGATGCAACGCGAGAAGGTGATAGCCTACGCCTCTCGACAGTTGAAGGTTCACGAGAAAAATTACACGACTCACGACTTAGAGTTGGGAGCCGTGGTGTTTGCGCTCAAAATCTAGAGGCATTACCTGTACGGTACTAAATGCACTATTTACACCAACCATAGGAGCCTTCAGCATATCTTTGACTAGAAGGAATTGAATACGCGACACCGTCGCTGGGTAGAACTTTTAAACGACTATGATTGTGCCATCAAGTATCATCCGGGAAAAGCTAACGTGGTAGCTGATGCCCTCAGTCGAAAGGAATCGAAACCCAAACGTATTCGCGCCTTGCAGCTCACCATCCATTCTAATTTGCCTGACCAAATCCATTCTGCGCAAACCGAAGCGTTAAAAGAGGAAAACATTAAAGCAGAGTACTTAAGGGGCATGGGAAAACGGCTTGTAGAGAGATCTGATGATATACTTTATTTCGTGGAACATTTATGGGTCCCTTTGTTTGGTAATCTTCGAGAGCTTGTGATGGACGAAGCGCATAAGTCTCGATACTCTGTTCATCCGGGTTCGGATAAGATGTATCAGGACCTCAAAGTCTTGTACTGGTGGCCGAAGATGAAGGCTCACATCACGACTTATGTGGGTAAGTGTCTGATTTGTGCTAAAGTTAAAGTGGAATATCAGAAACCCTCGGGTCTACTTCAGCAACCAGAGATACCCATGTGGAAATGGGAGCAAATCGCGATGGATTTCGTCACGGGTTTGCCGAGAACTCAAAACGGAAACGATACCATCTGGGTGATCGTTGATCGTCTCACGAAGTCAGCACATTTTCTATCAATCAAGGAAACGGATAAGTTCTCATAACTTGCAGCTGTCTATCTGAAGGAAGTGGTTTCTAGGCATGGGGTGCCGACCTCTATTATCTCTGATCGTGACCCGCGTTTCATTTCGGATTTGTGGCAGTCGATGCACAAATCGTTCGGCTCGCGCCTCGAAATGAGCACTGCTTATCACCCGTAGACGGATGGTCAAAGTGAGCGAACCATCCAGACACTTGAGGACATGTTACGAGCGTGGGTGATTGATTTTGGCAGGGGTTGGGAGAAACATCTGCCTTTGATAGAGTTCTTTTGTATCAACAGTTACCATACCAGTATCCAGGCAGCTCTATTCGAAGCATTGTACGGACGGAAATGTCGTTCACCTCTTTGTTGGGCTGAGGTGGGTGACAGTCAGATCACAGGCCCGGAACTCGTACTTGAAACTTCAGAAAAGATTGTCCAGGTCAGAAATCGTATGGCGGTAGCGCGCGACCGTCAGAAAAACTACGCTGACAAGCGTAGGAAACCCTTAGAATTCGCTGTAGGCAATCGTGTTATGTTGAAGGTCTCACCCTGGGAGGGTATAGTGTGTTTTGGAAAACGCGGCAAGCTTAATCCTCGTTATGTCGGGCCATTCAAAATTCTGGAACGAGTTGGTAAAGTGGCCTACAAGTTAGAGTTACCTGCTGAGTTGGGTAATGTTCATGATGTTTTCCATGCGTAGCAATTGAAGAAGTGTTTCTCCGATGAAACGCTTGTGGTACCGTTTCAAGAGTTAAAAATCGATGACAAATTGCAGTTTGTCGAAGAACCTATCGAAATTATGGATCGGGAAGTCAAGGTTCGCAAGCATAGTCGAATCCCTAACGTGAGAGTTTGTTGGAACTCAAGACGTGGACCGAAGTTCACGTGGGAACGCGAAGATCAGATGAAGCTCAAGTACCCTCACTTATTCCCAGCTGACAAATCAAAATCTGATGCAACTAGTGAATTTTGGGACGAAATTCCCATTCAAGTTGGGGATGATGTGGCACCCGCGGAAAATCCACAGTCATCCTAACCTAACACCGTGCTGCTTATCAAATCTTGGGACGAAATTTCTTTCAAGTTGGGGATGATGTGACAACCCGAGATTCCAAGTTCTTCAATTACGTATCTCTTGTGTCGAAATCCTGTTTTGGATAATTTATTTATGTTATGAAATGTGTAACAGTTTGAAAGATTGATCCTAATGAATATTTAATTGTGCACTATGAATGTAAATGCATTGGTTATCGTTTAATAAAAACCTTTTATGACAAAATCACTACCCGAAGAATAATAGGACATGCGGGCTAGACGAAGAATGCTTCTTCGTCGAAGATGGGTTATTCGCCGAGATGGGCTTGTGGCCCAACCAAAACCCAGTTATGACACGGCCCAGTTTGCATTATATTTAAATATATCGGTACATGAGGTCATTATCAAAACCCTACTTTGCTCCCCTCCCTCTCGTCGGCCGTTCCTGTAATCTCGAAGTCATTGTGCATCGATCAAATCAATCTATCCACTCCCACGGTTAGTGTTCATCCTTGTTAGTACTAAGATGTTGATGTTGTATTTGTATGTGATGTTAGGGTTCATCGATAGGCGGATGATTACGGTGCTCGTTCATGTTGGTCTTATTGGTTAGAAACTTGTAGTTGATGATTATATGTACCTGATCCTGGTTTCATAATCAATTGATATTGCTTGATTTAACAGTGATGATTGTAGGATAAGTTGTTAACTAGATTTGTGTAATAATGTATGGTGAAACTGTATGTTCCGGATAAATTGTTAAACGGTAAATGATTGGTATGATTAGGGTTCTTGCTCGTGATTAGAAAACGTTGTTTGATCTTAATTCGGAACTGTCGACTTGTTAGAGACGGTTACCATAACCATCTATTAAATGGCGATGAAGCTTGCACCCCGACGAAAAACCTGAGTCGACGAAGGATAGTTCTTCGTCGACCGAAACATGGCGAATCTCATTGATTTTTCGTCGACTTTTCCCCATGACGAAGGATGATCTTCGCCGACTAGAGTCCGGCGAACTACCTAGATCTTTCGTCACAATCAGATTTGACGAAGAATGAGACTTTCGCCATACAGGGGATTTCTCCATGTAGTTATGTTTGTTTATGGTATTGAAACTGGTTTGTGTTGCATGGTTATAATATTAACTGGAAATAAAGGTATTGGATGTGACTATTGTGAGCAACAAAGTCATCTGTGGAACGTTATTATGTAGTAAGCATATGAGTTGTGGACTTGTGTGAATTGGATAACTGTTATGTGAAATATGGTGATCTTTACTGTGTGAACGAACTGTAGAAAATGTGTGACTTAATTTATTATGTAACTGATTTCATTGGTAACCACGGTAGGGTTGACTGACTAATTGGGACAAGTAACTTGTTAAACCGAGCGAATCAAAGGTGAGTTCACTGCTCTTTTTCCAAGCATGCGTCCCGGGGAGGGACATCTGGTAAACATTCCGGGGAGGAATGTCGGGTTATTGGGTTTGACTGGAATGTTAAACTTGGAATGTTGGTTATTGGGTTCTACCGATTTGTTGCCGGGGAGGCAACGGGGTATTAGTTAATAACGCTATTTAGGTTTGGCACCCTCACACCGTACCGGGGAGGACGGGCGTGAACTAATGACCCCAGTCTTGACCATTGATTTGATAGAGGCATTGGGGAATAGGGCAAATAATCTGGAGCCATCGACGGTAATCGAGTTATTAATGACATCAAATCCTTGAAATGTTTTTTACTTATATCTGGTAACTAAAACATGTTAACAAACTTTGAACTCACTAGCGTCGTCTGACACACATGTCTGCATGCTTGCAGGTCGTTAGATTCACGGATGGAACTTGCTATCTGGGAGTGCTGGAGTAGTTATAGGTCGCAGCTCTTGGATACTTGTTTATTGATCTTGTACATTTGTTTTGAATTAGTTGAATAACTATTTACTTTATGCTTCCGCTGAACGTACTTGTTTAAGTTATGATTAGGAATTGTTAATGAAATAAATGAGAACTTTTATTTATATCGTGTATAGTTCAATGTGATGGGTTGCTTGGATCCTGGTACGTCACACGTCCCGCGGCGTTACCGCATGTGGTATTTTGGGGGTGTGACATCACCATTGCCCTTGATTTTCTTGACTGTATATCTCTTAAATGTCAACATATACACGTGTGATTTAGTTTACAAAGATTTTTCAATGCCGAGAACCTCGATCAGAGAGTAAAAAAGGCGTAAGGTTCACAATGGTGTAAAATTAAAATGGGATATACCGGGCTAGGATTCGAGTTACAGGAACAAGGGCCAAACCAGCCACCCAAGAATGGAATTGTCGAGCGAAAACACTTGACAACCTCCTAGAAGCAGCTTTTCTTGCCACCAGACCTTTCTCCATCAATTAGGAATCTGATGAACTCACTAAACACATTCATTAAATTGTAGCCATTTGTTGAGTGTTTTTTTGGTGTCTTATCTGCATATATATCACCGTTGCTCTTGATTTTCTTGACTGTATATCTCTTAAATGTCAACATATACACGTGTGATTTAGTGTACGAAGATTTTTCTGTCACACCCCTTTCTAAGGCGGAAGCACGAGGTGTGATCATGAAAGGTTCTCATTGCATACGAATGGTAAACATACTACATGCTCGTCAAAATAACTTCAAATACCAATAACATTACGTAACTGAAAACATAGGTTAAGTGTTTACATCACAAGACAGCATAAGGCATTGTCTGAAAAGTTTACAACTTTATTTAAAAGATAAACATAAACAACATCTAAGAGCAAGAGTAAGACCGCGCGCACATCCACTTTAGTTACCTGAAATACATGTGAGTTTTTGGAAAATCGTCAACATAATGTTGGTGTGAATTCATGCAGTTTTTGTATTGAACGTTTGTATACTTTGTATGAAAACATGGTATGTAATTTCTATAAATCAAGTATTTCTGTATGTATCGAGATTGTTAATGGGTTGCAAGGCCATTAACATGTGACACGACATAGGAAGCATCTAAACCATAGGCATTTTTCTAGTTGTCGATTCACAACTGAGACACAAAAGCACTACTTGGTACTAGTTATCACCAAGAGTGTGGCTGCCCGAAAACCCATTAGATCTAACCTTTTGTTCTGCGGTCTTAGTATGTACACGATTAATGGTGCTTCTGGTACCCTATTCGTGACATGATTTAATGTATCATTCCTCAGTTTTTGTATCTATCATACCATAACACATGTATTTTCCCCAAGTTTAAAAAGCATGTAAAAGATTAAAAGTGGGGACATGAACTCACTTTTCTGTAAACATTTAGTAACATGTACTTCACCCCAGAAGTTATAAAACTGAAAACAGTTAAAAGAAAACGGGGAGCATGAACTCACAACTTTGCGTTTCTTGCGCCGTAAACTTCACCGGGTTTGCTTATATAATGTCGTGACCTATACGTGTTTTATTAACGTTAGTCACTAGACTTGTATCGCACAAGTACAAGTCACCATCTTTTATGTATGTATTCTTTGTGCGTTAAAAATAATTTATATTTTTAACTATGTATCTTACTTATATTATTTTCTCAAAAATCAATATAAGTATCTTGTATTTTTCACCCGAGTTATGTATTTTCGTCCAAAACTTCATTTTAGTTTGTAACTCGTCTAAGTTACATAATCTATTAAGGAATATATTTTCATAAATATATTCTCTTGTGTTTGTCTATGCATGTTGTATGTGCATTTTGTATTTTTACTCCTTAGGAGTATTTAGTGTATTTTCAAGTCTTAATATACTATTACATATAATACACACTACATACACTTAGCACAAAATTTGGTGATCAATAAATATATATATTTTCCCTCAAAAATATACATACTTAATATCAATTTTTATCTTGAAGAAATCATCATTTCTTAACTTGAAGTTTTCATAAAAATTAGGGAAACCTTGGTAAATATTTTTAGGTGAATTTTTAGGGAATAAGTTTCACCAAAACTTATATTTTTCTAAGTGTCAAAATTTTATAGAAATTTTGACATGGTTTCCCCTAAAAATGGAGGTTTCCCATGTTTTCAAAACATGTGTTTATTTTCTTTTTAAATCATCACAACAATCAACAACTCATTCAACACTTACCGAGTGTCAAAATCAAGTATATTACACTATATCATGAACTTGAAGTTTTTGTAAAAACTTGTAGTAACTTACCATATTATTTAGTAGGTTTAGTTACCCTTAATGTAACACCCCGAAAACGGGTTTGGTAATCAAACCCCGTTAATACTAAAAGACGGGTAAAGTACCGTTAGCGGTAGAAGTAACCCGGTAAATATTAGGATTTAAATAAATAAACTTAATATTTAATAAAACGTGAATGAATACTTTTAAGGAAATAAGTTTATAAAAGGCCCGAGTTAACGGGACTTAAAAATAAAACGGGTTATAATTTCCCCGAACCCACCAAGTAACTAGGAATATCAACCTAGTTAAATATGTGCCTTAAAACAAAGAAGGAAACTTGGGAAATAACCCTTATTATAAAGCTACAAACTAGAGGGGCTAAAAAGGGAAGAATTGAAACTTGATTTATTAAAATTAAACACAACACACACACTAGGTGTGTGTGTGCATGTTCTGGTCGACCAGGAGAAAGCTCAAGAGAGCTCAAACCCTAACTTCAACAAATTGATCAAATTGAAGCCCAAATCAAGAGCCAAATCAATGCATGAACACAAATTCGTGATCACCAAGTCAAGGGGATCGTGAGGTATGTTGAATTTCTAACATTCGTGAAGTTGTAAAAATTTGATAATCATCCTAATCGCGAATTAGGCATGAATTAGAGAAGCTATGGCTAGATAAGTGATGTATACTTGCTTAGGAACGAAACCCTAAGTGAAAATCATACATAACATGCTATGAATTGAATGATTGAATGAATTCCCACACTAGGCTAAGTGGGTATTAGTCATAAGGTGGAATTGATGATATGATTATGATTAGAATCATCATGCATGTTAAGTAATCGGGAAATACTTAAACAAATTTCAATTTTGACTATTTGATCATAAGTGATAGTGGTAAAATTTGATGTTAATCTTGGTAAAAATAACTAGTTATGAACTAGTTTGTAAATGTGTAAAAGTATGCCCACTAGGTGTTTGTTAAAATGCCTAAACGAAGCTAAAATGTTGAAATTCCATGTGAAGTGTGCATTTGGATATGTCGATAGATCAATTGACTTTTAGGAAGTCAAACTAACCAATGATTTAATCGAGTGATAAAGTCGACATAAGACCCGTTAGATGGGGTAGTCATAATTGATAATGACTAATCTAACCATCTTATGAATTATGATGATAGTTTGACGCTTAACGAGCTAGGTGGAAGCTTGATGAGTGAGCGGGTCAAACGAATCAAGTGAGAAGAAAGGCGTATTCGGGATGCGAAGTAAGTTAAAACTTACACCTTTTATTTAATATCTATTGGCTTTATAGATTTTGAATAATCAAAAGTCACATTTGACTTATGATGTTTCGACCCGACGTACGAGGTTCGGAACAAAAACAATAATGATAAACCATGTTAAATGGTTAAAAAGAGCTAATAAGGTCATTTAGTTATGTAATGACTAATAAATAACGATTTTTGAATAATTTACCTTATAAGGTAAATCAATACATTTAATAAGGGTAAAACGGCAATGTGGTCACTCGTTGACGATAACCGCTAGTTTTGAAGGACACTTTATGGCGTAAGATATAAATGGGTCAAAATAATCAAGAAATAGATTTATAAGTAAATCGACCGTACGTTGTAAACTGGTACAAGTCATGTAGACGAGATGATAATAAATTCATCTCGTAAAAGTAAACGGTCATATAGACCAAACGGGTCAAAAGGTGAAAATATCACCCTTTGACAATATCGGCTAATGTTTTGTCGAGTTGCATGATTACAGGAACGAATATCGATTGAATGTTGACATCGCTATTACTTAGCGTCACTAAGGCAAGGTATCGTAACGGGTCAATACATTGATCCGAGCCAGGTTTGTGTAATGATTCCACTCATCATGTAGAAATTGAGGTTTTCGAAGAGTTAAACAAGGTCAAAGTGGATATTTGGTTATCTTAAAGATAAACCGAATAATTCAAGTTATAATTGTAGTATTTTAAAAACATAATGGTTTCTAAACAAGGTTATAGGGAAAGACCAAATTTTTGGTCAAACAAGTATCTAAAAGTCCTTCATCGTGCAAGAAGGACCAAAATTGACCAAAACGCCCTTGTAGGCTAAATTGAACAAACAACCCTTAAAGGTTGTTTGGAAACGAATTTCATGATTGGATGAATACTTAGAATAAGTATAGAAGTTGAAAGATGTAATAAGTTAGTCAAATGGCTCTAATTGAGTCTTTGCCGTAAAATAATAATCCGAGGGGTAAAACTTGGAACATGTTGATATCCACATTAAATACAACACACATATAGTTGTAGTGAAAGATTACTTGATAAGAAATGTAGGAATAAGATGCTAGAAAAGAATGAAAGCGATTTCAAGCTTTAAAGTGCTTAAATACCCTTAACGGGTCAAAATAAGCATACGAGCGAAAACGGGTTTAAATTGTGTAATAAACCTGTGATTAGAACCTAAAATGGTAGATAACAATAATTTGAAGAAGTCTATGTGATTTAGGAATCAAATAAACATGTTGGTGTGGTAAAATCATGAACGGGTCAATATTTGGTAAAAAGGGTAGTAAGCCGAAGACTTAAAAGTCTGAGATTTTGTTAATCCGGATGTCGGATTTTAACTCCATAGGATGGAGAATTAAATTACGAACGCGTAGGAAAAAGAATCGGGTAAAACGGATCAATAACGAAGAAGTTATGGTCGTTTCCATGAAATCGGGTTGAGCTGGGTATGTACATCAACTGATTAAGCATCAGTCTGTGAAAAAGGGGGCCTAGCGTCACGCGATGCCCCTTGGCGTCACGCGACGCCCCCTGTTCCGGAAATAAATTTGTTTTGTTGTTGTTTGACCCATGTAACTTGTTTATACTTATTATTTAACTATCAAAACTAACTTTTAAGTTGGTTTTGATCAAAGGTGATTGCCAAGAGTGCCCGGATGAAGATCAAGCTCGATGAGGAACCGAACACGATAAAATACAAGCTTCCGCGCGACGTTTCGTAGTATCTTTTAAACGTCAAATTCAATTACATTAAGTTGTTCAAACTTTTAAATTGTAAAAGTTTTAGTAAACTCGTATTTTCTAAGGATACTTAATCGTAATTACATGTTTATTTTCGTTATTTATACGAAAACCTTTAAAATAATAACAAGGGTGTTACACTTAAAAACATGGTTATTTGTTTGTAAATCACTTTATTAAAAGATTTAGTCATTTACAACTTGTAAGATGGTTTTTCTACAAATATTTCTTTTGTATTTTTCTTGCTACTATCATGTTCCTAGTCTTGTTTAAACACTAAAAATATGATTAGTTTACTTAGAAACCACGACTTTGTAAATCTTGTAAATAAACTTGGTTTCTTGGGAAAGTTATTTTTGTAATCATCTATTTACAAGATTTGTATTTTGTTTAAATCATCTTTACATATGAAAATCAATTTCATCATTCAAGTTCATGAAGACATAAAGCATGATGATCTTGGTCTTTCACAAGATCACCACTTTAACTTACTAGATCATGTGTTTAATCACAATCTAGTAGGTTTCTTATGATGTCTAATATCACTAACACAAATCATCATTCATCAAGAAGCAAATCGTCATCATTTACATGTATTCTTATGTATTTAAGCTTATGTTAAAGTATCATGATCATGTTCTTTTGTGTTCTTGTGATTAACAATATTCATCATCTTTTAACCATCAAAATATGAAGTAACAACAAGTGATAAAAAGCTTACAACTAGCACAATGGCTAGGGAAGAACACTTGATGTTGAAGATGATAAATGGGTTGGTTAATAGCAAATGAAGAAGGTCCTTCAAGATCCACAAGCTCTAAACCTCCTTAAACACCTTCTAGCACCTTGTGAAGAGCTTGGAATGATTGAATAATGGATGAAAAAGATGGTGGTGTGGGGGGGGGGGGGGTGGCTCACGGCCGTAAGGAGAGGAGGAGAGGGAGAGTGTGTTGGTGTTGAATGAGGGTCTTGATCCTGAGGTTTACTTATAGTACACACATAATCTTCCACCATATCAATTGAGATCCTATAGTATCTAAATGAATCCAAGAAAGATCATAGAATATCTTGGCAAGATCATTTAGGATTTAGCAAGATTTTGGTGGGGTCACCCTCATTGTGACCGTCCACAATATGGGGGGGGGGGGGTAAAGTGTAATTTCTAATCTCTAATTGTATAAATAAGTTAGGTTTCAAGTGTAAAGTTTAGGGATTTAATGTGTTATTATGTTATAAGTGGTGTTATGGTGTTCGGGGACCATAACTAGCTCAGAAACATTAAAATAATGCTTCTAGTAATATTTTAGTGTTTCAGGTAATGTCCGGTTGTTCGGTTAGATACCGGTTCGTTAAAGTGCTAAATTGCACCGTTTAATGTCCTTTATGTACCCTTTTGTGACGCTTTCAATTCCAGACACTTAGGAGGGTATTCTGGATAATAAAACATGAATCCTGCATGATATTTATGTGTTAAAAAGCTGATTATAGCTGATTTGTGCATAATTCTGCATTTAAAGTGCGTTTTGGGTGCTTTTTAGTGCATATTCTAGCTTCCGGAAAGTCTATATGCTAACTCTTGTATTCATTCTTGGGTTTTCTTGTTTTTTTGACGTTGGGCCTACTCCTGGGCCCCAATTATATTGTCTGACTAGTTTTTGCAGAATTGTTGACACAATGTGTCTTACCGGTGAGTTTACTAGTATTTCTGACGCAACGCTATCATTAATGCATAAAGCAATATTTGTAGTATAAAACGTGCATGAATTCACAAGTATAGCATGTAATTAGACAATGTTGACATTTATGCACATAATTGCAGTTATCAAGTATTAATTAAATTGTACGGAAATTACCGGTTTTGTGCCAGCTGTCACAGTCTCCCCCCGTTAAAAGAATTTCGTCCCGAAATTCAGGCTGAACTAACTCTCGCAGGAGTTTTCTTGAACAGGTGGCGGTACTTTTCTTTAAACTGGTCTTCACGTTCCCACGTGTACTCGGGTCCGTGCTTAGAGTTCCAACGTACTTTGACAAGTTTGACACTACTCCTTCGGGTCTTGTTGACTTTCCAGTCTGTAACCTCAACGGGTTGTTCTGTAAATCGGAGGGTGTCGTCAACATGCACTTCATCCGCAGGGATGATCACCGTTTCTTGGGTTGGACTCTTCTTGAGGTTGGATACATGAAACGTATCATGTATTCCATTAAGTTCTTCCGGTAATTCCAACTTGTATGCCACGGTACCAATTCTTTCTAAGATCTTGAATGGTCCGATGTATCGTGGGTTCAGCTTTCCACGTTTTCCGAATCTTACTACGCCTTTCCAAGGTGAGACCTTCAACAAAACTTTGTCTCCCACCTCAAATTCTAATGGTTTTCGTCTACGATCAACGTAGCTCTTTTGTCGATCTCGAGCCGCCTTAATGCGCTCTCGGATCTGCATGATTTTGTCAGTTGTCTCTTGAACAAGTTCAGGACCAACCATTCGTTTGTCTCCAGCGTCTGCCCAACATAATGGCGAGCGGCACTTATGGCCATACAGAGCTTCGAACGGTGCGGCTTTTATGCTCGTATGATAACTGTTATTGTAGGAAAACTCAACTAAAGGTCGGTGAGTATCCCAGCTGCCGCCTAGGTCCATAACACATGCGCGAAGCATATCTTCCAGTGTTTGTATGGTTCGTTCACTCTGGCCATCTGTTTGCGGATGGAAGGCCATGCTTAGATCTAGTTGAGATCCAAAGGCTTCCTGAAAGGATTGCCAGATCCTTGAGACAAAACGTCCATCTCTGTCTGAAATAATTGAGATAGGCACTCCATGACGTGCCACGATTTCTTTCAAGTACAACTCAGCAAGCTTTCCAGTGCTATCCTTCTCTTGGATCGGTAGGAAATGCGCAGATTTCGTCAATCGATCAACTATCACCCATATCATATCGTGCCCCCTAAGGGTCTTGGGTAATTTCGTTATGAAGTCCATCGAGATTTTCTCCCACTTCCACTTGGGTATCTCTGGTTGTTGCAGTAGCCCAGATGGTTTCTGATATTCAGCCTTAACCTTAGCACATGTTAGGCACTTTCCAACATAGATAGCAACATCGCTTTTAAGCCTCGGCCATCAATAGTAATCCTTTAAGTCTTGATACATTTTGTCCGATCCTGGATGGATCGAGTATCTCGACTTATGAGCTTCATTAAGGATGACTTCTCGAATACCGCCATAGAGCGGAACCCAAACACGCCCTTTAAAGTACAAGGTTCCCTCTTTGTTTGGCACTAAATTCTTCAGCATACCTCGGAGGTATTCAGCTCTACGATTTTCTCCCTTAAGGGCTTCTTGTTGTGCGTCACGAATGCGTGCAGTGAGGTTCGTTCGAATAGTCATTTCCAATGCTCGAACTCATAGGGTCTTAACCCTTTCTTTTCGACTTAACGCGTCTGCTACAACGTTTGCCTTTCTAGGATGGTACTTAATCTCACAGTCATAATCGTTTAGCAGCTCGACCCACCATCGTTGACGCATGTTTAATTCCTTCTGATCAAATATGTGTTGTAGGCTTTTGTGATCTGTGAAGATTGTACATCGAGTACCATATAAATAGTGTCGCCAGATCTTCAAGGAGAATACCACCGCGCCTAGCTCCAGGTCATGAGTGGTATAGTTCCTTTCATGCACCTTCAACTGTCTTGAAGCGTAAGCGATGACTTTTTGGAGTTGCATGAGCACACAACCCAAACCTTGTCGCGAAGCATCGCAGTATACCACGAAGTCTTCAGTGCCTTCGGGTAAGGATAGTATCGGTGCATCGCATAGCTTATTTTTGAGCAGTTGAAAGGCTTCTTCCTGCTTATCACCCCAGTCGTACTTCTTGTCTTTCTGCGTAAGGGTAGTCAGCGGTTGAGCTATTTTGGAGAAATTCTCGATAAATCTCCTGTAATAGCCTGCTAAGCCCAAAAATTATCAAACTTCAGTTGGGGTTTTGGGGGCTTCCCAATTCTTTATTGCTTCAATCTTGGATGGGTCTACATGAATGCCCTTCTCGTTCACAACGTGACCAAGGAACTGTACTTCGCGAATCCAAAATTCGCACTTGGAGAATTTTGCATAAAGTTTCTCTTTCTTCAGTAGTTCCAGAATGGTTCTGAGATGTTGCTCGTGCTCTTCTCTTGTTCGTCAGTAAATCAGGATATCATCGATAAATACGATCATGAATTTATCGAGATATGGTTTGCATACGCGGTTCATCAGATCCATAAATACCGCTAGCGCGTTCGTCAGTCCGAATGGCATCACAAGGAACTCGTAATGCCCATAGCATGTTCTGAATGCAGTCTTTGGTACGCTTTCCTCTTGAATTCTTAACTGATGGTATCCAGATCGAAGTTCGATCTTGGAATAGTAGCTCGATCCTTACAATTGATCAAATAAGTCATCAATCCTCGGTAGTGGGTACCGATTCTTGATAGTGAGCTTGTTCAGCTCTATAATCGATACACATCCACAGAGTTCCATCCTTCTTTTTCACGAACAATACTGGAGCTCCCCAAGGCGAGAAGCTTGGCCTTATGAATCCTTTATCCAACAACTCCTGGAGTTGTGTAGATAATTCTTGCATCTCGGATGGTGCAAGCCGATAGGGTGCCTTGGCTACAGGAGCGGCTCCTGGAACCAAGAAATTCGACTTGTCGTTGCGGAGGTAGTCCTGGCAGATCTTCGGGAAAAACATTAGGGAACTCCTTCACCACAGGAATGTCTTGAAGTTTCGGCTCCTCAGCCTTCTTATCTATAACGTGTGCCAGGAAGGAAACACATCCTTTCCTTAAGCACTTTTGTGCCTTCATACAACTGATGATTCACAGAGGCGCGTCTCGTTTTTCTCCATGCACGATGAGAGTTTCATCATTCGCCAGAGGGCTGTGAATGATTTTCTTGTGACAAACAACTTCAGCTTTGTTCTTGGACAGCCAGTCCATTCCGACCACTACATCGAAGCTACCCAGTTGAATTGGTAAGAGGTCGATGCTAAATCTTTGCTCACCAAGTTCTAATGTGCAACCTCTAACAACTTCGCTCGATTCAACAAGTTTACCATTGGCTAGTTCTATGGAATAAGGAATATCTAATCTACTAGATTCTATTCCAAGCATACGTTTAAATTACACATACATGAAGCTATAATCGGCACAAGTGTCAAATAGTATGGATGCAAAGTGATTGTTAACGAGAAACGTACCGGTGACCACATTAGGGTCCTCGCGTGCGTTCTTTGCTCCAATCACAAATGCCCGAGCCTGAGCATTGTTCCCCCTTGGGCAATCCTTTATGAAATGATCCTTGCTTCCACAACCAAAGCATCCTTGGTTCTGCCCAGCTCCATTACCATTTCGGTTACCATTGCCGTTTCCATTTCCACCACCGTTTCTATTTCCCGCACCGTTGCGGTTTCCGTTCCCGTTCCTGTTTCCTTTTCCCCAACAGTCCTCAGTATGGTGACCCAGTTTTCCATACTTGTCGCATTTTGGAATGCGACAAACTCCTTCATGATGACGCTTGCACTGGTTTCAAGTGGGGAGAGTGCCTAGGTATCTTTTGGCAGGAGCGTCATGCATGGTTGCAAGGGTTTTCGCCTCCTGAGGCGGGTTGGGGTCGCGCTTCTTGTTGTTGGAACCCTTGTTGTTGCGTGTTGCTTGATTCAGGTTCGCATGCTTCCTTTTTTTGTCATCAGATGACTCAGGATGTGTCTCGGTCTTTTCAGTTGGGTTCAGTGATAACTTCTTCATGCGAACAACATCTTCAGTAAGGCTGACAGCCAGAGTTACAGCCTCAGTGATCATTGCAGGTTTAGCCAAAGTTACCATGCTGCGAAATTCTGGAGCTAATCCCCAGATGTAGCGTTCAACGCGCTTAAATTCGGGAGTCACCATGTAGGGGATCACTCTTGACAAGTCGTGGAACATTCAGGTATAACCAGTAATGTCAGCACCCTCCATGGTCAAGTGCCAGAACTCAGTTTCCAACCTTTGGAGTTCAGCACGAGAGCAATACTTCTCTCTCATTCGTTCCTTTAGCTCATCCCACGTCATGCCGTACGCAGCATCATCACCCAGAGTCTGGACTTGTAAATTCCACCAAGTCAAAGCTTCATCAACAAACAACCCCGTAGCAAAAGTGACTTGCTGATCCGCGGAACACTTGCTCATACGGATAGTGGCATCAGTCTTCTCCGTCCAGCGTACAAAAGCCACTGCACCTCCCGTGCCGTCGTAGTTCAGCGGTTTGCAGTCGAAAAACTGCTTGAAGGTGCAACCTTGAGTTGTGTTTCCTCCAGATGAGTTTCCCTGTCCATTACGCTTGGCATTGCTTGGTTCTCCACTTTGTTCAGTGCGGTTCGCCTCGCCTCGTATTGGGCGATAGCTGCGGAGATCCTTTCCTCCAGTAGGGCGTTTAGTTCTTCAGCAGTCCTCGGCATAGGGGGAGGAGGGGGTTGGTCGGAACCTTGATTGGTCACAGCTCTCCTAGGTGCCATGTTCAGTCGTAACATAACACAACAGGGTTAGACATTTGTTTGATATCGTCATTCGAGACAGTAGTAGTATATATACACAGGCATATACCACATAAGTGACATCAAACAATCCGCCAAACGTATAAATCAATTCATACAGCAACAAGCATGCATAAATAGATAAATACTGATGTGTCATAAGATATCCACCAAGTCTTTACACATATCAGGGCAACTTGTTGCGTTATTGTTTGCGAAGTAAACAAAATGCATAAGGGTTACATCACCCCAAAGTACAAGTTTAATATATGTAAAGGACAAAATATCCTACTTCACATTGGCGGTTCTTGTCTTTATACCCTAAATTATTACTCCAACAGTGTATTTAATAGGTTGGGGGAAGGGTGAGGGTATTCACGTTTGACCTTTTCTTGTATTGAAGGAATCTTGTTTAATACGTGACAAGACTTGCTGTGGTTTCTGTGCACTGAATTCCATAATTATGTATGCATCCATAATTACGTAAGTCCCTGCACAGTCCGCACAGTTCATTTCATCGTCGTATCACTTCCTTCAGATAGGTCACTGTTTTTAGGTAAAGTCTCGAGTACCTGAAACATTCTATTTCTAGTATATGTATATATCAATTATTACACATAGTTGCAAGTAATTTCTAGTCAAAGACAAGTGCTACTCCAGTGCTCCCTAAGTTTCGTAGTGTCTTTTCTTGACTCTTTGAAAATAGTTTCAGGTAGTGGATGTCGCGGAAAGTTTTATGCAATGAAAACTTTTTGAAATATTGTTTTCGTGAAAGGATCCTAGAGATTGTAGTCTAGACTCGAAAAGGAATCCTGGTTCACTACAATCGCAACTCTGATACCAATCTGTCACACCCCTTTCTAAGGCGGAAGCACGAGGTGTGATCATGAAAGGTTGTCATTGCATACGAATGGTAAACATACTACATGCTCGTAAAAATAACTTCAAATACCAATAACATTACGTAACTGAAAACATAGGTTAAGTGTTTACATCACAAGACAGCATAAGGCATTGTCTAAAAAGTTTACAACTTTATTTAAAAGATGAACATAAACAACATCCAAGAGCAAGAGTAAGACCGCGCGCACATCCACTTTAGTTACCTGAAATACATGTGAGTTTTTTGGAAAATCGTCAACATATTGTTGGTGTGAATTCATGCAGTTTTTGTATTGAACGTTTGTATACTTTGTATGAAAACATGGTATGTAATTTGTATAAATCAAGTATTTCTGTATGTATCGAGATTGTTAATGGGTTGCAAGGCCATTAACATGTGACACGACATAGGAAGCATCCAAACCATAGGCATTTTTCTAGTTGTCGATTCACGACTGAGACACAAAAGTATGAACTCACAACTTTGCGTTTCTTGCGCCGTAAACTTCACCGGGTTTGCTTATATAACGTCGTGACCTATATGTGTTTTATTAACGTTAGTCACTAGACTTGTATCGCACAAGTACAAGTCACCATCTTTTATGTATGTATTCTTTGTGTGTTAAAAATAATTTATTTTTTTAACTATGTATCTTACTTATATTATTTTCTCAAAAATCAATATAAGTATCTTGTATTTTTCACCCGAGTTATGTATTTTCGTCCAAAACTTCATTTTAGTTCGTAACTCGTCTAAGTTACATAATCTATTAAGGAATATATTTTGTATTTTTACTCCTTAGGAGTATTTAGTGTATTTTCAAGTCTTAATACACTATTACATATAATACATACTACATACACTTAGCACAAAATTTGGTGATCAATAAATATATATATTTTCCCTCAAAAATTTACATACTTAATATCAATTTTTATCTTGAAGAAATCATCATTTCTTAACTTGAAGTTTACATAAAAATTAAGGAAACCTTGGTAAATATTTTTAGGGAATAAGTTTCACCAAAACTTATATTTTTCTAAGTGTCAAAATTTTATAGAAATATTGACATGGTTTCCACTAAAAATGGAGGTTTCCCATGTTTTCAAAATATGTGTTTATTTTCTTTTAAAATCATCACAACAATCAACAACTCATTCAACACTTACCGAGTGTCAAAATCAAGTATATTACACTATATCATGAACTTGAAGTTTTTGTAAAAACTTGTAGTCACTTACCATGTTATTTAGTAGGTTTAGTTACCCTTAAAAACATGGTTATTTGTTTGTAAATCACTTTATTAAAAGATTTAGTCATTTACAACTTGTAAGATGGTTTTTCTAAAAATATTTCTTTTGTATTTTTCTTGTTACTATCATGTTCGTAGTCTTGTTTAAACACTAAAAATATGATTAGTTTACTTAGAAACCATGACTTTGTAAATCTTGTAAATAAACTTGGTTTCTTGGGAAAGTTATTTTTGTAATCATCTATTTACAAGATTTGTATTTTGTTTAAATCATCTTTACATATGAAAATCAATTTCATCATTCAAGTTCATGAAGACATAAAGCATGATGATCTTGGTCTTTCACAAGATCACCACTTTAACTTACTAGATCATGTGTTTAATCACAATCTAGTAGGTTTCTTATGATGTCTAACATCACTAACACAAATCATCATTCATCAAGAAGCAAATCGTCATCATTTACATGTATTCTTATGTATTTAAGCTTATGTTAAAGTATCATGATCATGTTCTTTTCTGTTCTTGTGATTAACAATATTCATCATCTTTTAACCATCAAAATATGAAGTAACAACAAGTGATAAGAAGCTTACAACTAGCACAACGGCTAGGGAAGAACACTTGATGTTGAAGATGATAAATGGGTTGGTTAATAGCAAATGAAGAAGGTCCTTCAAGATCCACAAGCTCTAAACCTCCTTAAACACCTTCTAGCACCTTGTGAAGAGCTTGGAATGATTGAATAATGGATGAAAAAGATGGTGGTGTGGTGGGGGGGGTGGCTCACGGCCGTAAGGAGAGGAGGAGAGGGAGAGTGTGTTGGTGTTGAATGAGGGTCTTGATCCTGAGGTTTACTTATAGTACATACATAATCTTCCACCATATCAATTGAGATCCTATAGTATCTAAATGAATCCAAGAAAGATTATAGAATATCTTGGCAAGATCATTAAGGATTTAGCAAGATTTTGGTGGGGTCACCCTCATTGTGACCGTCCACAATATAGGGGGGGTAAAGTGTAATTTCCAATCTCTAATTGTATAAATAAGTTAGGTTTCAAGTGTAAAGTTTAGGGATTTAATGTGTTATTATGTTATAAGAGGTGTTACGGTGTTCGGGGATCATAACTAGCTCAGAAACATTAAAACAATGCTTCTAGTAATATTTTAGTGTTTCGGTTAATGTCCGGTTGTTCTGGATAATAAAACATGAATTCTGCATGATATTTATGTGTTAAAAAGCTGATTATAGCTGATTTGTGCAGAATTCTCCATTTAAAGTGCGTTTCGGGTGCTTTTTAGTGCATATTCTAGCTTCCGGAAAGTCTATATGTTAACCCTTGTATTCATTCTTGGGTTATCATGTATTTTTTACGTTGGGCCTACTCCTGGGCCCCAATTATATTGTCTGACTGCTTTCTGCAGAATTGTTGACACAATGTGTCTTACCGGTGAGTTTACTAGTATTTCTGATGCAAGGCTATCATTAATGCATAAAGCAATATTTGTAGTATAAAACGTGCATGAATTCACAAGTATAGCATGCAATTATACAATGTTGACATTTATGCACATAATTGCAGTTATTAAGTATTAATTAAATTGTACGGAAATTACCGGTTTTGTGCCAGTTGTCACATTTTCAATGCCAAGAACCTCGATCAGAGAGTAAAAAAGGCGTAAGGTTCACAATGGTGTAAAATTAAAATGGGATATACCGAGCTAGGATTCGAGTTACAGGAACAAGGGCCAAACCAACCACCCAAGAATGGAATCGTCGGGCGAAAACACTTGACAACCTCCTAGAAGCAGCTTTCTTGCCATCAGACCTTTCTCCATCAATTCGGAATATGATGCCGTCACTAAACACATTCCTTAAATTGTAGCCATTTGTTGAGTGTTTTTTTTTTGGTATCTAATCCGCATATATATCACCATTGCCCTTGATTTTCTTGATTGTATATCTCTTAAATGTCAACATATACACGTGTGATTTAGTTTACGAAGATTTTTCAATGCCGAGAACCTCGATCAGAGAGTAAAAAAGGCGTAAGGTTCACAATCGTGTAAAATTAAAATGAAATATACCGGGCTAGGATTCGAGTTACAGGAACAAGGGCCAAACCAACCAACCAAGAATGGAATCGTTGGGCGAAAACACTTGACAACCTCCTAGAAGCAGCTTTCTTGCCATCAGACCTTTCTCCATCAATACGGAATCTGATGCCGTCACTAAACACATTCCTTAAATTGTAGCCATTTGTTGAGTGTTTTTTTTGGTGTCTAATCCGCATATATATCACCATTGCCCTTGATTTTCTTGATTGTATATCTCTTAAATGTCAACATATACACGTGTGATTTAGTTTACGAAGATTTTTCAATGCCGAGAACCTCGATCAGAGAGTAAAAAAGGCGTAAGGTTCACAATGGTGTAAAATTAAAATGGGATATACCGGGTTAGGATTCGAGTTACAGGAACAAGGGCCAAACCAACCACCCAAGATTGAAATCGTCTAGCGAAAACACTTGACAACCTCCTAGTAGCAGCTTTTCTTGCCACCAGACCTTTCTCCATCAATTAGGAATCTGATGTCGTCACTAAACACATTCCTTAAATTGTAGCCATTTGTTGAGTGTTTTTTTTTTGGTTTCTAATATGCATATATATCAGCATTGCCCTTGATTTTCTTGACTGTATATCTCTTAAATGTCAACATATACATGTGTGATTTAGTTTACGAAGATTTTTCAATGCCGAGAACCTCGATCAAAGAGTAAAAAAGGCGTAAGGTTCACAATGGTGTAAAATTAAAATGGGATATACCGAGCTAGGATTCGAGTTACAGGAACAAGGGCTAAACCAACCACCCAAGAATGGAATCGTCGAGCGAAAACACTTGACAACCTCTTAAAAGCAGCTTTTGTTGCCACCAGACCTTTCTCCATCAATTAGGAATCTTATGCCGTCACTAAACACATTCCTTTAATTGTAACCATTTGTTGATTGTTTTTTTTTGGTGTCTAATCCGCATATATATCACCATTGCCCTTGATTTTCTTGACTGTATATCTCTTAAATGTCAACATATACACGTGAGATTTAGTTTACGAAGATTTTTCAATGCCGAGAACCTCGATCAGAGAGTAAAAAAGGCTTATGGTTCACAATGGTGTAAAATTAAAATGGGATATACCGGGCTAGGATTCAAGTTACAGGAACAAGGGCCAAACCAACCACCCAAGAATGGAATCGTCAAGCGAAAACACTTGACAACCTCCTAGAAGCAGCTTTTCTTGCCACCAGACCTTTCTCCATCAATTAGGAATCTGATGCCGTCACTAAACGCATTCCTTAAATTGTAGCCATTTGTTGAGTGTTTTTTTTCTACTCCACATATATATCACCATTGCCCATGATTTTCTTGACTGTATATCTCTAAAATGTCAACATATACACATGTGATTTAGTTTACAAAGATTTTTCAATGCCGAGAACCTCGATCAGAGAGTAAAAAAGGCTAGGATTCGAGTTACAGGAACAAGGGCCAAACCAACTACCCAAAAATGGAATCGTTGAGCGAAAACACTTGACAACTGTCACGGCCCCCGACCCGGTTTAACCCGTTTCAGGAGCCGTGGGACAGAAAATCCCGTGGTATTTATTTAATTGAGTTTAACAGCGGAAGATTTCATCAGGATCTTTTTAAAACTGCAATTTCCCGATTATTTTATTTCGCAATTCGGGATAAAACCCCGGTAATTTACAATCATATGATTTCACGGAGAAATCTTTATTTTTACAAAACATGTTTCTTTATTTTATATTGAGTCACTTCCTTAAGCTTGTAGTGCTACGCGGCACTTTTCCTGGATCACAACAGATCACCTGAAACATGTTTGAAAAAGGTTTTGTCAGCGGGGAAATACTAGTGAATCATTCATTTTACTAAAATGACACGTTATAATTTTCAGTATTAAGAGAGATTACAATGTTTCCTGATATCAACCAACTACCCACGATATTTGTCACTCGACCAACCATCGGTAACCTCATTGTCCAATGGTGTCTGTAACTATGGTCATATCACTCATTGGCTAACTCGTTGTCCAATAGTGACGGTTATCAAGTAATGTATACAAAACCCCACATACCGGCTGTAACTTGGTGATTACATAAACTTAATCACTGTAATTATAACCTTTGAAAATAAACATGCTTTTGTAAACAAATTTGATAAAAAGAGAATGACTCACATGGCAGATTTAATATGAGCAGAGCTTAGCCTACTGATTAGCCTTTTTAACCTAGTTTAAATAACAATGCACACAAACTAGGTCAGTAACTAATACAGCATTTACGATAACTCACGAGATAAAACCCTCACAACGAATGACAAAGTGCACTACTTAAACATCCATCGAATTAATGACGAATGACAAAGCATAACCCTAATGTGGGCAGCACTTAAACATCCATTGGATAGTTTAATCGATCGGACATTGAATCGTAGCAGCGATCGAGTTATTACCCTGTATTGCGGCAGTACTTCGTGAATCGTGTGTGTTTTGATAGTAAACAGAGCGTAACTCAGTGTATGAAACGTATTTTTACGTCGTTCAAGTGCCAAAATTCGATTGCCAAAGCCCACTATTTATACACGAATTTTGACCCCCCTCGCGTGACGCGAGGGGTCCACCTGGGGGCGTCGCGTAACGCGACGGGTCATACCCTATCATAGGGTAGCCACGTCCCTAACTAGGCTTGCTGAGTTGACGGATTTCGTAAATTCGATTTTGACAGCGAGATTTTAAGATAATCGTAACTAGGGTTTACCCCCTCTGAGTTTTAGGGGCCCTGATCCTGATTCTGATTGTTCTGAAAATTTTAGGGTTTGTACAGAATCACTTGGGTTTCTCAATTAGGGTTTCCTATTGGACAAATTAACTTAATAAATATGACTTTTGATGAGAGTTGTTACATCCTCCCCACCTTAATAAAAATCTCGTCCTCGAGATTTATTGGAATAAATGAGGATACTTTCGCTTCATTTCCAATTCCAGCTCCCAAGTGTATTCAGGTCCTCGTTTTGAATCCCACTTAACTTTGACCAGTTTTAGTCTCTTGTGCTTGAGAAACTTGATCTTTCTATCTTCAATTTGGAATTCCAGTGGCTTCCTTCTATTGTCTGCATAACTCTTTTGACGATCCCGAGCCGTCTTTAGTCTTTCCTTGATTTGATTAATTTTGACGGTCGTCTCTTGCACTATTTCAGGACCTGACAATTGACTTTCTCCTATTTCTGCCCAACAAACTGGAGTTCTGCACTTACGTCCATACAGTGCCTCGAATGGGGCAGTTTCAATACTTGAATGATAACTATTGTTATAGGAAAATTCAATTAATGGTAAGTGATCATCCCAGTTTCCACCAAAATCTATTACACATGCTCGGAGCATATCTTCTAGAGTTTGGATTGTCCTTTCACTTTGTCCGTCTGTCTGAGGATGATATGCAGTACTTAGGTTTAGTCGAGTTCCCATTGCTTCTTGGAAACTAGTCCAGAAATGGGAAGTGAAACGACTATCCCTATCCGAAATAAAGGAGAGTGGAACTCCATATAAAGATACTACTTCATCTACATACAACTTTGCCAATCTTTCCATGCTAAAGGTTTCTTTTATAGGTAGAAAATGAGCTGATTTGGTTAATCGATCCACAATTACCCAAATCGCATCATTACCTTTTCTGGTTTTGGGTAACTTAGTAACAAAATCCATTGTTATGAGTTCCCATTTCCATACAGGCATTTCTAACTGTTGTAGTAGACCTGAAGGTTTCTGATGTTCTGCCTTAACTTGTGAACAAGTAAGACACTTAGAAACATAACGGGCTATATCCTTTTTCATCCCTATCCACCAAAAGTTATTTCTTAAATCTTGGTACATCTTATTATTGCCAGGGTGCATGGTATACCTAGATTTATGAGCTTCTTCTAAAATCTTATTTCTTAATTCTCCCTGCTTAGGTACCCAAATTCTTCTTTTGTGGAATCTCCAAATTCCATCAACTCCTTGCTCTAAATCTTTTATTCGTCCCTTCATTCCTTCAGCATCATCCTTGATTGCCGTTTCTTGAACATTCTTCAATTGTTCTATTAAATCTAATTGTAGATTTAATCTGAGAGCACGAACTCGTCGTTGTTTCTCATGGTACTTACGACTTAAGGCATCTGCAACTACATTTGCTTTTCCTTCGTGATACTGAATATCACAGTCGTAGTCACTTAAGATTTCCATCCATCTCCTTTGCCTCATGTTTAACTCTTTTTGCCCAAATATATATCTTAAACTTTTATGATCTGTATAGACAGTAAACTTACTTCCGTACAGATAATGTCTCCAAATTTTAAGGGCAAAAATTATGGCGCCTAATTCTAAGTCATGAGTTGTATAATTTTCCTCGTGCTTTTTCAATTGTCTTGAAGCATACGCAATTACCTTCTTGCGTTGCATTAACACACATCCAAATCCTAGTTTTGAAGCATCACAGTAAACTTCAAAATCTTCAGTTCCTTCTGGTAAGGCTAGGATTGGAGCATTTGTTAACTTATGTTTTAGAATCTTAAAAGCTTCTTCTTGCTTAGGTCCCCATTCAAACTTAACTGCTTTACAGGTTAGCTTAGTTAATGGTACAACTATTTTGGAAAAATCCATAATAAACCATCTATAGTATCCAGCTAAACCTATAAAACTTCTAATTTTCATTGCGGATTGCGGAACCTTCCATTTGGTAATCGCCTCTATCTTAGCAGGATCTACATGAATACCTTTGTGATTCACCATGTGACCTAGAAATTGCACTTCTTGCAACCAATATTCACACTTTGAGAATTTGGCGTAAAGCTTTTCTTTTCTTAACAGAGTTAAAAGTGCATGCAAGTGCTGACAATGTTCGTCTTGACTTTTGGAATAAATAAGTATATCGTCTATAAAAACAATTATAAATTTATCCAAATATGGTTTACAGATTCTGTTCATCATGTCCATGAATGCGGCAGGTGCATTCGTTAATCCAAAGGGCATGACTGTAAACTCATAATGACCATACCTAGTTCTGAAAGCAGTTTTAGGTATGTCTTCTTCTTGTACCTTTAATTGATGATATCCGGAGCATAAGTCGATCTTAAAAAAATATCTAGCTCCTTGAAGTTGATCGAAAAGATCATCAATCCTAGGTAATGGGTATCGATTCTTAATTGTAACCTTATTCAATTCTCTATAATCAATACACATTCTCATTGAACCATCCTTCTTCTTTACGAACAATACTGGTGCTCCCCACGGGGATGAACTGGGTTGTATGAATCCTTTACTTAGTAATTCATCTAACTGCTTTTTCAGTTCTAACATTTCTGTAGGTGCTAACTGATAAGGTGCCTTGGCTATCGGTGTAGTTCCTGGAATTAGATGAATCCTAAATTCTACTTCCCTATCAGGTGGTAATCCCGGGAGTTCTTCTGGGAATACATCTGAGTATTCTGAGACTACAGGAATTTCTTTAAGTTCTTTACCCTTAGTGCTAATGACTACCGAAATCATATACACTATTCCTTGCTTTCGTTCATAACTAGCAACTTTCATTACTGATATGAACTTCATGGGTTTACGTTGTTTATCTCCTGTAATTATGATTACTTCTCCGGTAGATACCTGAATTTCTATAGAGTTCTTATCACAAAGGATTCGAGCATGGTTGGCTACTAACCAAACCATTCCTAACACTATATCGAATTCAGCTAATTTCATAGGTAACAGATTTGCATGAAATTTATGACCTGAAAGTTCTATTTCTACATTTTGCAAAACCTTATCTATTTTAACTGAATTCCCATATGCTGTTTCGACTGTAAAAATCTGCCTAATGTTGGTTAAAGGTAAGTTAAGAGCTTGGCAGAATAAAGTATTTATAAAACTTTGGTTTACACCAGAGTCAAATAATACCTTTGCATATACGTTGTGAACTAGGAACGTACCAGCTATCACATCTGGAATGAGTTCTGCTTCTTGAGTGGTCAGTTGGAATGCTCTGACATTCTTTTTAGTAGCTCCTTCGGTCGTCTTGGCTTTGTTATCTGCTGGTTTGACCAATTTAGGACATTCTGTTTTGAAATGCCCCGCTTCTCCACAGTTAAAGCAAACTATGGTTTTCTTTCTGCAGTTTTCTTCACGATGTCCTACCATTTTACAAAATTTGCAAGTTACACTACATCTTCCAAAATGTTTCTTTCTGCAATTCCTGCAAAACGGCGGATTTGAAGATTGCCCTGTTCCTCTTCTCTTGAAGTTGCTATTATTACCCATATGAAATCCTTGGGTAATTTTCTGAGCCAATTCCTTTTTCCTGCTTTCATCTCTTGTGCGTACCAGTTCGTCAGTTAGGGTGTTAGCTAGTTCCACCGCATCATCAATAGTGCGAGGTCTCGCAGCTTTAACGATATTGCGGATTTCACCAATCAATCCCCAAATATAGCGAGAAATGAGTACCGGTTCTGGCGAAGCCAGTGTTGGTACCACTCTAGCATATTCGAAGAATGTCGAAGTATAACCGCGACAATCTACACCCGTCATACGATGATTTAGGAACTTATTTGCCATTTGATCTTTTTCATATTCGGGACAGAATTTTCTTTCTACAAGACTCTTAAATTCTTCCCAGTTCATGGCATAGGCCCTATTTCTTCCTTTGGCTTGAAGTATAGTGTTCCACCATTCTAGCGCCCCTTCTTTGAAAAGATTCGACGCGTACATAACTTTGTCGTTTTCGGCACATTTACTAATTATTATCACTGCCTCGGTTTTCTCGAACCAACGCAGTGCTGCAGTTGCTCCTTCATTGCCTGCAAATTCCGTGGGTTTACAAGCAAGAAATTCTTTGTAAGTGCAACCAGGTGTTGCAGCTTTCATTTTCTTAGGGAGTGGAGCTTGCAGTGGTTCATTATCATGATTAGTAAGATTACCGCCTCCGTTTATGCTATTACTGAAGTTATCTTCAGAAATACGTTTGCTAGGACTGATTTTTTGTGGTTCAACAGGTTTCTAGGCAGCAGCAAGTATTGCTGGAATAGCATTGGCTATCCCTTGAGCAACTATATTTTCTATATCTTGCCTAGTCATAAATTGATCACCCGGATGTTGCTCAGATTGATTAACCTCATTAACTGGTTCATTATTAGCGTTTTCCATCTGATAATTAATATGTAATTTATTAGTATCAACAAATAACAATTATACACAAAACAATCGTACAATTTCACAATGCACATATAGTCAAAACTTATCGATTTCTTGATTCCATTTTTATAATATATGCGTCAATACATACCATAATCTTACAAAGTTTTATTTTAGGTTATTTTACAAGCTACAGTCTGCTTATTTATTTTACAACCACAGTTTCACATTCTTACACCACACTACCCCTCGTCAGTTGGTATCTCAGTAACGGCGTTCCCTCTCATCGTACTTCCAGGAGATCTGTTCTCCTACTTCCCTGATCCTATTTCCTGCATCCACCAACTCCTCACCAAAGTGGCGGAGTTCAGCTAAATTCTCATTGCTCATTGGTGGGTTTGGTATAGGTTCCGGGTCGAACTGAGGAAGAAAGGAATAAGGACTATTGAGAAGGTTTTGGAACTGCCAATCATTAGTCCACCATTCATCCATTCCTAAAGGTTGGGTGTGGATTATTAGTTCTGGGATTGCTGGCTCTAAGTTTATAGGGAGTTGATTGTTGACAGGATAAGAGTAGAAATTATTATTATTATTAGGCCTGACAACATCACAGCTTGCCAATGCACGATCTAATTCTTCCTGGAATGGTAACTCCTCTATCTGTCTAGAGCTTTCCCCAACTTATCTCTGGGTTTGTCTAGAACCTTCCCCATATTCCTTTTCCATTTGTCTAGAATATTCACCAAACTGTATTTCCATTTGCCTAGAATCTTCCCCGACGTCAATCTCATTTCCTTTGTCTAATGGATTTTCTATTTTAGGAAGTCTCTTGGCTGGCTTTTTCCTACGTACACGCCTCCCCCATGCATATCTCTTTCTTTTCTGAGGTTTGGGTTTCTCCGGAGGTGGAGCATTGAATTCAATAGGTTCTTCTATGTCGGGTATATACCTATTGAAATCTCTGGAAACCTCTATTTTTACCGGATAGAGATTTAAATTCTGAAGGGCGTCAGACAAGTCACTCATGCTGTTATGCAAAATACACATAATTACTAATTTAAAAATTATAACAAAATTTCATAGAAAACCTTTAAATATTATTTCAGACTGGGTAACTACAAAACAAATGAAAACTAAAACACACAAGGTTTTATTGTAAATTTATTTATTTACTGAATAAGGTTTCTGGACTGTATGTGATAAAGGTGCTAAGACTTATGTCAAATTATTTAAAGATTTGCATTAACTGCTACAGTAGCTAGCATATAAAGATCTGCCCATTTCTCATCTAACTTGTCTTCCCAAGGTGTTTTACTGGTTAATTCCTGGGTTTCCTGTTTAATCTTCTTTTCTCGGAATTTCTTTATTTTCTCTTTACTTTTCCTAATAATCAGACTTCTTTTACTAGGAGAAAGTGGTTCCTCATATTGTGCCTTTCGCACAAATATTCCTTCTTCAGGAATTACATAGTGATTTGAGGATTTGGTTTGAGATGAACTTCCCTTCTCGTTGGATGACCTATCTAATTTAAGATAGATGTTTGACAGCTTTTGCCTACCCATACTGTATACAAATATTTAAATAAGAAAACACAGAATCACAAAATGACAAGTAGAAAAATTAAGTATTTCTAAATACTTAATAAGCTTAAATCAGTGGCTCTGATACCAGCTTTTTCTGTCACGGCCCCCGACCCGGTTTAACCCGTTTCAGGAGCCGCGGGACAGAAAATCCCGTGGTATTTATTTAATTGAGTTTAACAGCGGAAGATTTCATTAGGATCTTTTTAAAACTGCAATTTCCTGATTATTTTATTTCACAATTCGGGATAAAACCCCGGTAATTTACAATCATATTATTTCACGGAGAAATCTTTATTTTTACAAAACATGTTTCTTTATTTTATATTGAGCCACTTCCTTAAGCTTGTAGTGCTACGCGGCACTTTTCCTGGATCACAACAGATCACCTGAAACATGTTTGAAAAAGGTTTTGTCAGCGGGGAAATTATAATGTTTCCTGATATCAACCAACTACCCACGATATTTGTCACTCGACCAACCATCGGTAACCTCATTTTCCAATGGTGTCTGTGACTATGGTCATATCACTCATTGGCTAACTCGTTGTCCAATAGTGACGGTTATCAAGTAATGTATACAAAACCCCACATACCGGCTGTAACTTGGTGATTACATAAACTTAATCACTGTAATTATAACCTTTGAAAATAAACATGCTTTTGTAAACAAATTTGATAAAAAGAGAATGCCTCACATTGCAGATTTAATATGAGCAGAGCTTAGCCTACTGATTAGCCTTTTTAACCTAGTTTAAATAACAATGCACACAAACTAGGTCAGTAACTAATACAACATTTACGATAACTCACGAGACAAAACCCTCACAATGAATGACAAAGTGCACTACTTAAACATCCATCGAATTAACGACGAATGACAAAGCATAAACCTAATGTGGGCAGCACTTAAACATCCATTGGATAGTTTAATCGATCGGACATTGAATCGTAGCAGCGATCGAGTTATTACCCTGTATTGCGGCAGTACTTCGTGAATCGTGTGTGTTTTGATAGTAAACAGAGCGTAACTCAGTGTATGAAACGTATTTTTACGTCGTTCAAGTGCCAAAATTCGATTACCAAAGCCCACTATTTATACACGAATTTTGACCCCCCTCGCGTGACGCGAGGGGTCCCCCTGGGGGCGTCGCGTGACGCGACGGGTCATACCCTATCATAGGGTAGCCACGTCCCTAACTAGGCTTGCTGAGTTGACGGATTTCGTAAATTCGATTTTGACAGCGAGATTTTAAGATAATCGTAACTAGGGTTTACCCCCCTGAGTTTTAGGGGCCCTGATCCTGATTCTGATTGTTCTGAAAATTTTAGGGTTTGTACAGAATCACTTGGGTTTCTCAATTAGGGTTTCCTATTGGACAAATTAACATAATAAATATGACTTTTGATGAGAGTTGTTACAACAACCTCCTAGAAGCAGCTTTCTTGCCACCAGACCTTTCTCCATCAATTAGGAATCTGATGCTGTCACTAAATACATTCCTTAAATTGTAGCCATTTGTTGAGTGTTTTTTTGGTGTCTAATTCGCATATATATCACCATTGCCCTTGATTTTCTTGATTGTATATCTCTTAAATGTCAACATATACACGTGTGATTTAGTTTACGAAGATTTTTCAATGCCGATAACCTCGATCAGAGAGTAAAAAAGCCGTAAGTTTCACAATGGCGTAAAATTAAAATGGGATATACCGGGCTAGGATTCGAGTTACAAGAACAAGGGCCAAACCAACCACCCAAGAATGGAATCATCGAGCGGAAACACTTGACAACCTCCTAGAAGCAACTTTTCTTGCCACCAGACATTTCTCCATCAATTAGGAATCTGATGCCATCACTAAACACATTCCTTAAATTGTAACCATTTGTTGAGTGTTTTTTTTTGTGTCTAATCCGCATATATATCACCATTGCCCTTGATTTTCTTGACTGTATATCTCTTAAATGTCAACATATACACGTGTGATTTAGTTTACGAAGATTTTTCAATGCCAAGAATCTCGATCAGAGAGTAAAAAAGGCGTAATGTTCACAATGGTGTAAAATTAAAATGGGATATACCGTGTTAGGATTCGAGTTACAGGAACAAGGGCCAAACCAACCACCCAAGATTGGAATCGTGTAGCGAAATCACTTGACAACCTGCTAGAAGCAGCTTTTCTTGCCACCAGACCTTTCTCCATCAATTAGGAATCTGATGTCGTCACTAAACACATTCCTTAAATTGTAGCCACTTGTTGAGTGTTTTTTTTGCTGTCTAATCTGCATATATATCACCATTGCCCTTGATTTTCTTGACTGTATATCTCTTAAATGTCAACATATACACGTATGATTTAGTTTACGAAGATTTTTCAATACCAAGAACCTCGATTAGAGAGTAAAAAAGGCGTAAGGTTCACAATGGTGTAAAATTAAAATGGGATATACCGGGCTAGGATTCGAGTTACAGGAACAAGGGCTAAACCAACCACCCAAGAATGGAATCGTCGAGCGAAAACACTTGACAACCTCCTAGAAGCAGCTTTTGTTGCCACCAGACCTTTCTCCATCAATTAGGAATCTGATGCCGTCACTAAACACATTCCTTAAATTGCAGCCATTTGTTGATTGTTTTTTTTTGTCTAATCCGCATATATATCAGCATTGCCCTTGATTTTCTTGACTGTATATCTCTTAAATGTCAACATATACACGTGTGATTTAGTTTACGAAGATTTTTCAATGCCGAGAACCTAGATCAGAGAGTAAAAAAGGCGTAAGGTTCACAATGGTGTAAAATTAAAATGAGATATACCGGGCTAGGATTCGAGTTACAGGAACAAGGGCCAAACCAACCACCCAAGAATGGAATCGTCGAGCGAAAATACTTGACAACCTCCTAGACACAGCTTTTCTTGTCACCAGACCTTTCTCCATCAATTAGGAATCTGATGCCGTCACTAAACACATTCCTTAAATTGTAGCCATTTGTTGAGTGTTTTTTTTTCTAATCCGCATATATATCACCATTGCCCTTGATTTTCTTGACTGTATATCTCTTAAATGTCAACATATACGCGTGTGATTTAGTTTATGAAGATTTTTCAATGCCGAGAACCTCGATCAGAGATTAAAAAAGGCGTAAGGTTCACAATGGTGTAAAATTAAAATGGGATATACCGGGCTAGGATTCGAGTTACAGGAACAAGGGCCAAACCAACCACCCAAGAATGGAATCGTCGAGCGAAAACACTTGACAACCTCCTAGAAACAGCTTTTCTTGCTACCAGACCTTTCTCCATCAATTAGGAATCTGATGACGTCACTAAACACATTCCTTAAATTGTAGCCATTTGTTGAGTGTTTTTTTGTGTCTAATCCGCATATATATCACCATTGCACTTGACTTTCTTGACTGTATATCTCTTAAATATCAACATTTACACGTGTGATTTAGTTTACGAAGATTTTTCAATGCCGAGAACCTCGATCAGAGAGTAAAAAAGGCATAAGGTTCACAATGGTGTAAAATTAAAATGGGATATACCGGGTTAGGATTCGAGTTACAGGAACAAGGGCCAAACCAACCAACAAAGAATGGAATCGTCGAGCGAAAACACTTGACAACTTCCTAGAAGCAGCTTTTCTTGCCACCAAACCTTTCTCCATCAATTAGGAATCTGATGCCGTCACTAAACACATTCCTTAAATTTTAGCCATTTGTTGAGTGTTTTTTTTGGTGTCTAATCCGCATATATATCACCATTGCACTTGATTTTCTTGACTGTATATCTCTTAAATATCAATATACACGTGTAATTTAGTTTACGAAGATTTTTCAATGCCGAGAACCTCGATTAGAGAGTAAAAAAGGCGTTAGTTTCACAATGGTGTAAAATTAAAATGGGATATACTGGGGCAGGATTCGAGTTATAGGAACAAAGGCCAAACCAACCACCCAAGAATGGAATCGACAAGCGAAAACACTTGACAACCTCCTAGAAGCAACTTTTCTTGCCACCAGACCTTTCTTCATCAATTAGGAATCAGATGTCGTCACTAAACACATTCCTTAAATTGTAGCCATTTGTTGAGTGTTTTTTTTTGTGTCTAATCCGCATATGTATCACCATTGCCTTTGATTTTCTTGACTGTATATCTATTAAATGTCAACATATGAATGTGTGATTTAGTTTATGAAGATTTTTAAATGCCGATAACCTCGATCAGAGAGTAAAAAAGGCGTAAGGTTCACAATGGTGTAAAATTAAAATGGGATATACCGGGCTAGGATTCGAGTTACAGGAACAAGGGCAAAACAAACCACCCAAGAATGGAATCGTCGAGCGAAAACACTTGACAACCTCCTAGAAGCAGCTTTTCTTGCCACCAGACCTTTCTCCATCAATTAGGAATCTGATGCCGTTACTGAACACATTCCTTAAATTGTAGCCATTTGTAGAGTGTTTTTTTTGTGTTAAATCCGCATATATATCACCATTGCCCTTGATTTTCTTGACTGTATATCTCTTAAATGTCAACATATACACGTGTGATTTAGTTTACGATGATTTTTCAATTCCGAGAACCTCGATCAGAGAGTAAAAAAGGCGTAAGGTTCACAATGATGTAAAATTAAAATGGGATATACCGGGCTAGGATTCGAGTTACAGGAACTAGGGCCAAACCAACCACCCAAGAATGGAATCGTCGATCGAAAACACTTGACAACCTCCTAGAAGCAGCTTTTCTTGCCACCAGACCTTTCTCCATCAATTAGGAATCTGATGACGTTACTAAACGCATTCCTCAAATTGTAACCATTTGTTGAGTGTTTTTTTGTGTCTAATCCGCATATATATCACCATTGCACTTGATTTTCTTGACTGTATATCTATTAAATGTCAACATTTACACGTGTGATTTAGTTTCGAAGATTTTTCAATGCCGAGAACCTCGATCAGAGAGTAAAAAAGGAGTAAGGTTCACAATGGCGTAAAATTAAAATGGGATATACCGGGTTAGGATTCTAGTTACAGGAACAACGGCCACACCAACCACACAAGAATGGAATCGTCAAGCGAAAACATTTGACAAACTCCTAGAAGCTACTTTTCTTACCACTAGACCTTTCTCCATCAATTAGGAAACTGATGCCGTCACTAAACACATTCCTTAAATTGTAGCCATTTGTTGAGTGTTTTTTTTGTGTCTAATCCGCATATATATCACCATTGCCCATGATTTTCTTGACTGTATATCTCTTAAATGTCAACATATACTCGTGTGATTTAGTTTACGATGATTTTTCAATTCCGATAACCTCGATCAGAGAGTAAAAAAGGGGTAAGGTTCACAATGATGTAAAATTAAAATGGGATATACCGGGCTAGGATTCGAGTTACGGGAACTAGGGCCAAACCAACCACCCAAGAATGGAATCGTCGAGCGAAAACACTTGACAAACTCCTAGAAGCAGCTTTTCTGGCCACAAGACCTTTCTCCATCAATTAGGAATCTGATGCCGTTACTAAACACATTCCTTAAATTGTATCCATTTGTTGAGTGTTTTTTTTTGTGTCTTATCCGCATATATATCACCATTGCCCTTGATTTTCTTGATTGTATATCTCTTAAATGTCAACATATACACGTGTGATTTAGTTTAAAAAGATTTTTCAATGCCGAGAACCTCGATCAGAGAGTAAAAAAGGCGTAAGTTTCACAATGGTGTAAAATTAAAATGGGATATACCGGGCTAGGATTCAAGTTACAGGTACAACAGCCAAACCAACCAACCAAGAATGGAATCGTCGAGCGAAAACACTTGACAACCTCCTAGAACCAGCTTTTCTTGCCACCAGACCTTTCTCCAACAATTAGGAATCTGATGCCATCACTAAACACATACCATAAATTGTAGCCATTTGTTGAGTGTTTTTTTTCTGTGTCTATTCCTCATATATATCACCATTGCCCTTGATTTTCTTGACTGTATATTTCATAAATGTCAACATATACACGTGTGATTTAGTTTACGAAGATTTGTCAATGCCAAGAACCTCGATCAGAGAGTAAAAAAGGCGTAAGGTTCACAATGATGTAAAATTAAAATGGGATATACCGGGCTAGGATTCGAGTTACAGGAACTAGGGCCAAACCAAGCAACCAAGAATGGAATCGTCGAGCGAAAACACTTGACAACATCCTAGAACCAGCTTTTCTTGCCACCAGACCTTTCTCCAACAATTAGGAATCTGATGCCGTCACTAAACACATACCTTAAATTGTAGCCATTTGTTGAGTGTTTTTTTTTGTGTCTAATCCGCATATATATCACCATTGCCCTTGATTTTCTTGACTGTGTATCTCTTAAATGTCAACATATACACGTGTGATTTAGTTTACGAAGAGTTTTCAATGCCGAGAACCTAGATCAGAGAGTAAAGAAGGCGTAAGGTTCACAATGGTGTAAAATTAAAATGGGATATTCCGGGATAGGATTCGAGTTACAGGAACAAGGGCCAAACCAACCACCCAAGAATGGAATTGTCGAGCGTAAACACTTGACAACCTCCTAGAAGCAGCCTTTCTTGCCACCAGACCTTTCTCCATCAATTAGGAATCTGATGCCGTCACTAAACACATTCCTTAAATTGTAGCCATTTGTTGAGTGTTTTTTTTTGTGTCTAATCCGCATATATATCACCATTGCCCTTGATTTTCTTGACTGTATATCTATTAAATATCAACATATACACGTGTGATTTAATTTACGAAGATTTTTCAATTCCGAGAACCTCGATCAGAGAGTAAAGAAGGCGTAAGGTTCACAATGGTGTAAAATTAAAATGGGATATACCGGGCTAGGATTCGAGTTACAGGAACAAGGGCCAAACCAACCATCCAAGAATGGAATCGTCGAGCGAAAACACTTGACAACCTCCTAGAAGCAGCTTTTCTTGCCACCAGACCTTTCTCCATCAATTAGGAATCTGATGCCGTCACTAAACACATTCCTTAAATTGTAGCCATTTGTTGAGTGTTTTTTTGGTGTCTAATCCGCATATATATATCACCATTGCCCTTGATTTTCTTGACTGTATATCTCTTAAATGTCAACATATACACGTGTGATTTAGTTTACAAAGATTTTTCAATGCCGAGAACCTCGATCAGAGAGTAAAAAAGGCGTAAGGTTCACAATGGTGTAAAATTAAAATGGGATATACCGGGCTAGGATTCGAGTTACAGGAACAAGGGCCAAACCAACCACCCAATAATGGAATCGTCCAGCGAAAACACCTTACAACCTCCTAGAAACAGCTTTTCTTGCCACCAGACCTTTCTCCATCAATTAGGAATCTGATGCCGTCACTAAACACATTCCTTAAATTGTAGCCATTTGTTGATTGTTTTTTTTGGTGTCTAATCCGCATATATATCACCATTGCCCTTGATTTTCTTGACTGTATATCTCTTAAATGTCAACATATACACGTGTGATTCAGTTTATGAAGATTTTTCAATGCCGAGAATCTCGATCAGAGAGTAAAAAAGGAGTAAGGTTCACAATGGTGTAAAATTAAAATGGAATATACCGGGCTAGGATCCGAGTTACAGGAACATGGGCCAAACCAACCACCCAAGAATGGAATCGTCGAGCGAAAACACTTGACAACCTCCTACAAGCAGCTTTTCTTGCCACCAGACCTTTCTCCATCAATTAGGAATCTGATGCCGTCACTAAACACATTCCTTAAATTTTAGCCATTTGTTGAGTGTTTTTTTTGTGTCTAATCCGCATATATATATCACCATTGCCCTTGATTTTCTTGACTGTATATCTCTTAAATGTCCACATATACACGTGTGATTTAGTTTACGAAGATTTTTCAATGCCGAGAACCTCGATCAGAGAGTAAAAAAGGCGTAAGGTTCACAATGGTGTAAAATTAAAATGGGATATACCGGGCTAGGATTCGAGTTACAGGAACAAGGGCCAAACCAACCACCCAAGAATGGAATGGTTGAGCAAAAATACTTGACAACCTCCTAGAAGCAGCTTTTCTTGCCACCAGACCTTTATCCATCAATTAGGAATCTGATGCCGTCACTAAACACATTCCTTAAATTATAGCCATTTGTTGAGTGTTTTTTTTTTGTCTAATCCGCATATATATTGTAACACCCCGAAATTTTAAATATCTTATTTAAAATAAATAGCGGTAATAGTCAAGATAAAATAACTAGGAATGAATAACCTAGTTAGTTAGTGTCTCGAGATAATAGAACAAATATGGTTAAAATATTTGTTTTTTACATATCTTGTGTGTAGTAGAGGGACCAAACTTGTCAAACATGAAACAAGGATGTTTAATAACAGAATAACACACCAAACAGACACTGAATGGTGTGTCTAGTTCGATCAGAGAAAAAGGGCGACCAGAGAATCCCCCTTCAAACCCTAACTCTTACAAAAACTCACAATTGAAGGCTCCAATCAAGTCCAAGTTGGAAACTGAATACATATTAGTGATCACCTCGACAAAGGGATCGTAAGGTATGTGAAATTTTGTTATTTGGTTCCACTTCAAATTTTAGATGAACTCATGAGTTTTGAAATTGAGCCTGCATGATTATTGTATTGATGAAATTAGAAGCGAATTGATGTCTAGAGATAAACCCTAGATGAATTCTTGTTGAAATCTTGTATGATACTTGTGGTGATTTTAATCACCATTGTAAGTGATTATTTGGTTTGTAGAAACTAGATAAACACTAGAATTATGATTCTTATTCTAGTGAAATTTGAATGCATGAAGTAATTTTCTGAAAAATTGATGTTAAAACTTTGTGTAAATTGCTAAATTGAAGTTGATTTAGATGAAACTAACAAGTCATGAATTTACTATTGATTATGTAAAAATACGACCCGCTAGGTGTTTGTTAAAACGCCTAAGTGAGGATCAAAATGTTAATAATCGGACAAAAATGCAGATTCGGATATCATAATGAATTATGATAAATGATTGTAAAAAGGTTTCTAAAATGGTTGTGAATGGAACTCTTTAGGTAAAGAATCCGGATCGTCAAGCGGACAAGCCGGAGGTGATACACGGTTGAAGGGTGTGCTTTAAAGGTACGTGACTTGTTGTCTCGTTACATTTATATAGATAAACCTAGTCGTAGATATGTTCAATATTGATATGGCGAAAATGATGGCGTTTGGTATGTCAATGAAGTGGTGTAACTCACTCGACAACCAAACGGGTCAAACTTATTAAATAAGTATGTTGTTAATGTCATTGTTTAAAATAGACGTGTTGGAATGTCAATGAAGTGATGTAACTCACTCGACAAAACCCAACGGGTTAAATAATGGTCGAATTGTTAGTACTTGAAACAACTTAAACATCCTTGTTTCATGTTTGAATAATGGTCGAATTGTTAGTACGGGTTAAATAATGGTCAAATTGTTAGTACGGGTTAAATAATGGTCGAATTGTTAAATTTGGGTTATAAAGCGTAAACCATGGAATGGAAGTGATACGCTAAGGTTGACAAGCACGGGAATGGGTAATTATGGTGAGAAACCAACATTGATGAATTATGTAAGTACGCGACCTATGGTTTCGTTACATTATGTATATTTATTTATTCTAGTTAGTTGTATTGGAATTTAGCCAAAGAGGAAAACCCGTTAAGTCACGGAAGTGACGAAGTGCCTTAGACAAATTAAACGGGTCAAAACATGTATTAGAAATAGAGTTTGGAATGTCTTGAAATGGTGATCTCCATTTGGCATCCAAACGGGTCAAAACAGTTTGAGTTGTAAACGTCGAAGTCAATGACCATCACTTGTTGATTGATCATAAATAAAGCGTAAGCCGTGAAGCGGATACGCTAACTAGTTGCAAAAACATGAACCCTTGTAGAGGGGTTAAAGCTCGGAATTTTTACTTGTCAAATAATTTAAGAAAGCATGTTTAAATCCTTGAAAACAAGCATGATTGGTTACGGCATAAGCAACCCTCAGGTGGGAAGCGAAACGCCATAATTGGTAAATACGGGAATGGGTGAAATGGCCTAAAACATGAGATGACAACAATACAAGTTGTTGAACTTGTAAATAAATGGGTCAAATAAACAAGGAGCCGAATTATAGGCCAACTGTTCTTGAAATGATATTTTTATGCAAATTGTGTTTAAAAACGGGTCCGTAATTTAACTACGGTCGCGTGGCAAAAAGAATTATGTAAAACGGACTTGTATAGCGAAAGTTATGCAAGTTCTAAGTTACTATTGTTGAATTTTCGTAGCTGGGCAAAGTGCAGCAAACAACAATAACCTTCTGCCAAAAAAAGGCCGTCGCACTACGCGACGGCAAAGCAGTTATACGGTCGCGTGACGCGACCATCGTCGCGGGCCGCGTAAGCCAGGTTCTAAGCTGTCGCGCGGCGCGACATCCTTAAAATCACTGAATCTTGATTTGTTTCAATGGTTTGACATTAGAACTTGTTGATATACATTCTATTATGGTCAAAACTAATTTTTATTGTGGTTTTGGCCTTAGGTACAATACGTAAGACTTCGAATGAAGATCAAGCGGCTTTCAAGAACCGAACGCACTAAACAAAGCTTCCGCATTGTTCTATTTTGTTTTAGTTTAATTCTAAACTCTTGAATTTATATTTTGAAAGTTTAAATGTAGGTTGATAACTCAAACTTTATGATCATGTATGACCATAAAACTAGCAAAGATTTTGTAAGCTTGAAACTTTTGGTATCAAATGCGTGTCAGTTATCATAAATTCTGTTATTTTAACATGGTTCTTACAAGTTGGTACCAGAGCCCAAGGTTGTTAATAAAGTGTGTTCGGTTCAAGCTTGATCAAGCATCCGGTAAGAGCTAATTGTTTTGAGTAGATTTAGTAAATATAGAAAATGAATACGATTAGATGTGCATGGGAAGAGTGCGTAATACACTCAAACCCGGAAAGTGCCCCAAACATGAATGGTTTAAGCAAGTTGTGAACTTGGTTAAACCAAAGCGAAAGATGCAAATGTTACAAAATGAAATGTTTAACAATTAATACAAATATCCAGATTCAAGATGTCTGATGAAGGCAACAATGATGATACGGTGCCGAAAGTCACCGAACGAATGAAAGAAATGTCTGGTGTAACCGGGGGCGAATTAGCATCTCAATTAACTGAAGAGATGGAAGCTAAAAATTCTGAGGAATTCAGAAAGGCAATAGAAGCCAGTCTACCACAGTTCGTCGAGAGACTACAAACCACAATTTTGTTAGTAGTAGAGGATATGATAACTGAATTAAAAGATAGTCTCTCACAAGAAAAAGATGACGGGAGTGAGTCGGATGTGGACCCAAGACCCGTAAAGAAATCAAAGCTTGATACTCCAAAAGAGAAGGCAAGGTCTTCCCACATGACAGCCGCAGAGGCTAAACCTGAACCTGATATCATTTCAGGTATGTTTCTTGTAAATTAAAGTTTAGCACAAAGATCATTTCGATACGAGTGCGAATAATAATTGTATATGGGCGTATATGAGTAGAGTGATGAGTACACTTTGTAAAGGAAATATACATATATATATATATGTATATAAGCATAAATAGAAGTGATCATGTAAAGATTGAGACAAAAGTAATCATGATGAATATTTCCATGGGAAGGGGTGCGCACACACTCGAACCCGAGAAAGTAATGAAAGATAAGCGTTATAATAGAGAGAGGTGTAATAACGCCCGAACCGTGGGAGTTTGCAATAGTAATAGATGACAAGGATATGGTTATAGACTAAGCCAAACCAAATGAAACATATAGAAACATCGTTTATGACAAAAAACGATGTGGATAAATGCCATACAACAATTTGAAACAATAACATGAAATGAATAGATTTGTTATTGTAACAATGGATTAAGGTCAAAAAAAAAAATCGAGAGACTAAGATTTGGATAGGAATATCCTCGAGAAAGAAACTAAATGGGTAATATGTATTATCCATTGCTGTAAATAATGAAATACCAATAAATTTGGATTTAAAAGCTCGGGTATGAGTAGATACCCAAGTAACATGTTATTAATAAAACCCTCCTGAGAAAGAATGATAATCACATTAATGGGGGTGATGATATAAAAGAATTAGTAAGATAAACGTTATGAAAGTATTAGAATAAGAACGGGTAAACCCCAAAAAGCCGAATAACAATAGCAGTAGTTTGCCAAGTAAGACTTGAGAAATGGGCCTTCGGGACATTAGTAAAAGAAACAGACCTAAGGGTCGCTAACAAAAAAAAAGCGGTGTTCGGATTAAATAAGTAAAGTGCTTGATAATAAAGGTAAACGGAAGCCGGATAATGGGAGCATATTACATTAAGATAATGAGCCCAAGGGAAGGGATAAGAATTAAAGTAAACAAAAATATAAATCGACAATTTAGAATATCAAGGCATAAGGATAAAGTTGACTGTCATAAGTGATGGAACTCACACGAACAAGTCAAAACGAGACGAGTGAAAGAATAAAAGACTTGGTTGAGTAAAAGCAGTGGATTTTGCTGATACGATCAAATAAGTCGAGAAACAAAGTCTTAGTGAATGCCGGAAAGGTTGCTATGAAAATGAGTTTAGTCTTAGACTACGGTCAAGGTCAAGCGAGTTTCAAAAGCGAAAATAAACTATTCTAAACATAAAAAGGGAGGGGTGCCTAGACGCCATATCTATATATGTATACTATTAAATAAAGACATGAGTAGAAGATGATCTACGGGATCGCTAGACCCTTTCGGGTACGGGACCAAAATGACCCTCGGGTCACAAATACAAAGAAACAAACAATAGGGTCTCACCTTAAAAAGGCGAAGATCTAATAAAATAGTCTATGGGGCTAAGTAAAGGAACCTACGGGTCGATAATATAAAGCATGGGAACCAGTTATGATTTTCCAGGTAAAATGATAACGGAGAATAATAATTCTTGTCGTCAAATTTTGATATGAGTGATTGGCATGTGTTTAAGAGAAAAACATTAAACTAAAAATTTGGTTTTAGTAATAAACGATGTTCTAACACATATAAATACTATGAGAGAAATTAGAAAAATGGTTAATGCTAAAGAATATAGGTCTTAACGCCGAAAGGTGTAAGACGATGCATTCGAAGGAAAGACTCTTAATAATGAAAAGCCGATGTAAAACTAAACATGTCGTGAAGTGATCACGGACACAAAAAAGTAATATATAATACAATCACGTTATAGTGTGAATGACTAGATATGAAATTATAAGTACGCAAAGGGCTAGTGACTGCAAAATTGTATACCCGAAAGACGAGGTAAGAGGTAAAACGGTGAGTAATTAGTCTAGACGGCAGAGCAATTTATAGTCAAGTAATGTTAAGCCCAAGGTTTATTCGGCCATAGAGAATTATTGAAAGGGTTGGTAAGGTAGCATACCGTCACAAAATGACCGAGAGATTGAGTGGGATACATAGCACGTTCCACGTATCACGTCTCCGGAAATGTTTGGCCGACGAAACAGCTTATATCCACTACGATGATATCAAGTGGATAATAGCCTTAATTACGCAATGAAGCTGATTGCGAATTTAGATCGTTGATGGAGAGGGAAAAACCCGAGCTTTAGAGTGTTTAATTATCATGTTTTATGTATATTTGATGTGTTTGTTTGGTTAGAATGAAGTAACTACGAGATTTTGTTGATGTTCAGGTAAAACATGTAACTCGGTGCATTTACGATGGTTAAAGACGAAGTTGTGAGCATTGGATGGGATATTGCAGCTCCAGAATGATGTTGAAGCTTGTTCGGGTGATATAAAGGCTAGTGAGTGAAAGAAGTGTGAAAGAGCAATGTTCGAGGACTAATTCGGTACTTTGTGGAAGTTGTGTGAAGTCCATATATGCAAGAAGTAAGAAGATCATAAGTTGAGGGGCCATTTGGTACTTATTCGGAAGTTATTATATAGTATAATTGTGAGAAAGATGGAAGAAATAAACTGCAAGGACCAATTTGTCATTTGCTGAAAGATGTGAGAAAAAGGAATAGTGGAGGTGAGCATTCGATCGTAGCTTACGAGTCACAACTCGTAGCTTACGAGTTCCTTTGTTGTTTGAAGATTTTGGACATAAATCTGATTTCGTAGGCTACGAGTTGAGATTCGTAGCTTACGAGTTGCATATTCAGCAAAAGAAGATCAAAGGGAAGCCGACCGTAGCTTACGGTTTTGAAACCGTAGCTTACGGTTTGGGGTTTATGCACAAACAGAAGTTCTAACTCGTAGCTTACGAGTCCAAACTCGTAGCTTACGACCCGGGAAGTTAGAAAACGCGAATTAAGGCCTTCTAAAGTATATATTAGGGTTTTAATGTTGGAGATCATTATCTTATCACCTACGGTCGATCCAAGGCATCTGGGCACTCAAAGTTGAAGACTTTTTCATCTCAATTCCATCAAGATTCTCAATTCCATCACCGAATCAATCATAATTTCTTCATCAATTCAAGCTTTTGAAGATTCTTCGTGCGAGATGAGCGGCTAAACTTTTTGTGGTTTCCTCCGGATGGAGGGTTTGTGTAATTAGGTACTTTTATGTGTTTTTAATCATTGTAACTTGGTGATCTAAGCATTCGATGCTTTTCACCATGGATTTAATTGACTGATTGTAACTGGTTGCATTTATTTAAACCTTGATTTCTAAGCATTCAGTTCCCGAGAGTTCTAGTAATTGGGATATATTTGACATGGGATTAGGGTTTGTAATTGTAATTGATAATCATTCGATAACCTCCCGTTATGTATTGACCGGAGTACTTAGTCGTTGGTTATCACAATTGGTTAATTAGGTTAAACATTTATGTCTATGTGAATGTTTTGATTAAACACATAACTGAACTTGTTTGCAAACCTGAAATCTGGAGGAACCATCTTTTCTTCCATTGATTTAAACCACAATTTTTATTCGTTAATTTAGTTCTTTCACATAATCAAACAACCCGACTTCTCAATTTAGTAATAGTCAATTAATCTTTTCATTACGACACTTTCCACAGTCCTCCCTTGGTTCGATACCCTGCTTATTCTATACTAATAGCTTAAATAGGTTTTTGCATGTCCATAACGACAGACATCAAAATGGCGCCGTTGCCGGGGAGGCGTGCGCAAAGTGTTTAGGGTTAAGTTATTAGTTTGTTCTGTTTTGTTCGGATTTATGCGAGGTTTTCTTGTTTTTGTTGTGCAGGTGATCTAGTAAGTGTATGCATCATACTCGAAATTCCGGGAAGTCATCACCATTAGTGTTCGACCCAGAGATCGAGAGAACAGTAAAGCATACAAAGCGAGTACTACATCGTGAGAACAAGATCCTACAATCACCTATACCAACATCTAAGACAATGGAGAACTCAGCAACTCCGGAAAAACAACCGCAAAACCCACTTCCACAACAACAATTCTCACCAACACTCACTAACCCTTCACCAAACACTACCATACCAGTTCCGCCACCACCGCAGTCTACACAACCTGCCTCTACATCTCCAGTACCATCATTCTCAACCTTTTTCCCAAGCTTTGATAACAATCAACCAACTTCTACCCAAACTGTCAATTTGCAACATTCGTCTCCTTACGTTAGAATCATTCCCGATGATACTGCATCACCAAGTCAGACTCAAGGACCTAACGCAACATCAATTCCACCAGCCACCCGACCGGTTATTTCACAGCAAAGTCAGCCAATGCCAAACCTGTACAGATCGATTGTTTATGATCAAGGAAATAATTCAGGGTATTATGAAGACGGTTTTGAGGAATATGATAACTACATGGGTCAAAACGAGAGACAAGTGGTGAATACGGGTATTTACGAGAGGCAAACAATTGGGGCAGGTGGATTCGAAAGAGTTAATCAAGGGAATTTGGGTTATCAAACGTCTGTGCAGCAATATAATCAACCTGAACCACTCAATCAGCAGTCTACTCCGAGAAGGCCGGTGGTGGACATTCCATTACCACCGCCGGTACCTCAGATGCAGGGTCAGGCAAGACCGCTGCCACGAAACCTACACCGACCGGTGATTTTACCGGAAGGAATTCCACGACGAAATAATCAAGGTCCAGTTCGAGGCATAGAGAGCCACTTCAGGCCTGCTATAGTTAACAACCCATCACCGGTTGTCATCCCGCAATTACAAGGAGGGCGGTCATTCGAAGTACGAACACAATCAATATCCAGTCTGCCCAAGTTTCATGGTCACGCACATGAAGAACCATATCTACACATTACTGCATATGATGCACGTTGCAACACAATCAGCAGCCAAGGGTTCTCAGTTGATGATGTGAAATTGGTACTTTTCCAATTCACACTTGAAGACAAAGCACAGCAATGGTTTCATTCGCTACCGTCAGCTTCGATCTTCACATGGGGCGAAATGCAGCTGCAATTTTTAGATGAGTTCTATACTCATTTGCGTACTAACAATGCAAGGAAGGATATTCGAGGGTTTCGACAACAGCCCGGTGAGTTATTTCACGAAGCGTTCAATCGTTTCAAAATGATGCTCAAGAACTGTCCACATCATGAGATATATTTGTGGGAGCTTATTAATACATTCCACGAAGGCTTAACAGATGAAGATGCCAGGGATGTAAATTCAATATCCAATGGTACTTTTGGAATGAATTACGAAGAAAATGATTGGGAATATTTGGAAAGAACCGCAAGGGCGTCAAAACGCAAAGCTCAATCCTCTAGAAGTGCACGACATTCGACAGTGAGAGCAGTAGAGAATCCACCGGAGGTAAATGGTCAGTTTCCATTGTGTAGACATTGTGGAGATCTAGGGCATATTGCGGATCAATGCCCAGCCATTATTGGTGAAAGTGAAGATGTGAACTATGTTCAAGATGGGGGTGGTGGAAGAAATTTCAACATGCAATCCAACACATATCACCCGGGCCTCAGAAATCACCCGAATTTTAGCTATGGGAATACGAATAATCAGCTAAATCCGGGATTTCAAGGCACCAATCAATCCGGTGGTCAAAGAAACTTCAATCAGAACCGATTTCAAGGTATCTTTCAGGGTGGCTACCAAAACGATCAAAGAGGACCAACTGGGTCTTCTAACACTTCGGGAAGTAATGATATGATGGAGATGTTGAAATCAATTCAGCTTGAGTTACAAAATCAAAGGCTTGAGTTACAAAACCGTGCTCAAAAGGATGAGATGCGAGATAAAGCCGTCCAATCATTAACCACACAAATGGCCCAACTTGCAACCGATGTGAAGGAGTTGAAACAGCAAAACGGGAAGCTTCCCAGTGACACTCAAATGAACCCCAAGCACGGGAAGAATATACCAGTCAGCGGGGTAAGTTTCGTTCCTAAAAACAATTTGAATGATAAATTTTTAACTTCTTCTGTTTCCCATGTGATTGCAGGTTTAAGTGGCACAAATGAGGATGGAGATGGGTGTGATTCAGGAGAGCCGATCGTCCCGATTCGAGTGGGAAAGTTCAAAATCCACAAGGCATTGTTGGATTATGGAGCTGGGATGAGTGTTCTTCCCGGTAGCCTTTATGACCAGTATGACTTTGGTCCGTTACACGCAATCGATCAAATGGCCATGTTTGCGGATGCGAGTTTAAAGCAACCTCGAGGGGTTGTAAAGGATGTGGTAATTCAGCTCGGCGAGTTCTACTACTCGGTCAATTTTATGGTGGTTGATTATGCACCCGCACTGACCTACGCACAACCGAAGGTAATTTTGGGTCGCCCGTTTCTGTATACAGCAAATGCACAAATCGACTGCAGGAATGGGATGGTAATTTTAAGTTACAAGAATCGTAAGCTGTATTTCAATGTATTTTTAAAATCTATTGCTTATGATCTTCTGAATGATGTGAGTCCCACAGGTGCTACTAATGAGATTGGTTCGAGTGGAGGTAATTTTTGCAGGTATGAGTTAACGAATGATGGAAGGCAGGTGAACAAGACAGCTGTGAGAGGAAGAGCAATTGCAGGAAAACCACCCGATGGTGGGAGTGAGTGGGGCAACAAGGCTGAGGTTGAACTCAACTGGCGTGGAGCTGCGAACCTTCCACAAGATTGGACAATGATGCATGGAGAGAAATGGGGAGGAAAACGTGCAGCTGAACCACCCTGAACGTCAGGCACGGTCTGGCTGAAGACCTAAAACTTAGCGCTCTCGGGAGGCAGCCCGAGGATGTAGAGTATTGTATTTCATTTTGGTTTCGTTTGGTGTGTTGTGTTTTGACAGGTTTCTATGCGTTTATCTTCGCGGGGGCAATGATTCAAGTGTGGGGATGTTTTGCAACATCCCCGATGAGACATCATAAAATCCTATATTGAATGCGTATTTTCCGGTCTTAATCACAGCAGTTACACCGCTACAGACACTCACTTGTTTCTGATCAGGTGCATGTGTTTCTCTATCCTGTTTCGGTTTGTTTTTGTTTTTGGTGGTGTTAAAACTTTATTGTGTTATGGGAGTGTGTTTAGTTATTTGCTTTAAGAGTTAGCCGCTCATTTAGGATAGTTGGTTTGTTTTCCCGGGCTTATATTTTAAAAGCACCATACATTGGGGACAATGTATCCCAAGTGTGGGGATGTGGGAGCCCGGGAAGGGATTCGTGGATAAAGCTTGAAGAGATTGAGATGTGATTGAAATCGATGAAATTTGGTAAAAATTGAAAATTTTGAAAATTTTAAAATTTTTCATCGCCTTAAACAAGCTAATTGGATACGAAAACCTAAAGTTTCAATCACTAATAGGCTTCTTACCGGTAGTAGACTAGATTAGTCCCTTGTCATGGTTGTCCCTTTAAGTTTCATGAGAGTAGGTTTGACAAGTGTTTTATAGGAAATGAGTTGAAAAGAGATGTCTATCTAGGGGTAACATGTTTTTAATTGCATATGCTACATGTCGTCAACCTTTATACCTTTTCTTGGTGAGATCTTGAGCCTGTAGACGGATAGGATACATTATATGATGAATTCATTTGTTGAGTGCAGGCTACGTGTTATTCTGTGTTAGAACTTGTGTGATTCGATGCATGCTGAGACTGTGGGTTTGACATGTGCACATAAATGATAAAGGCATTAGGATTTCCCGTTACACCCTTTGTGTTTGTGTTTCTTTTGTGTTATTCACCAAATTTCCCTTAGTAGCCCTGTTGAGCCTAATTACCTTTCATTTGTTCGCCCATTGTTTATTGTGAAAAACCGACCGTGATGATATTGTTATGAAAAAAAAAAGAGAAAAATGAAGAAAAAGAGAAAAACAGAAAAATATGTGAAAAATGAAAAGAAAAGAACAAAAATATAAGTATTGTGAATATTGTTTATGTTCTTGGGTAGAAACCAACCCAATAGTATAAGTTGTGCTTGAATAAAGTATCACGGTTTGGTTATTGTTTGTGAGCCAATTAGAAAAGAAAAAGAACCTAAAAATATATTCCTACCTTTACCCTAAGCCAAAACCTGAAAGTCCTTTTGATATGTGCCATGTTAGATGATACGGTGGAGGTGTGATTGTCATACAAGCCTATGATTACAGGATTTCGTGTTTGCCTTTGGAGTGTTTTATATACTAGCACATTACACGCTAGTCCAGATATTAACCTGAGAGGAGAGTACATTGTGAGGGGTGTGTAGCATGTGTCTAATTGTAAACATGTTAGTTTTAGATAGACAAGTCTTAAGTTTTTGAAATTACATCATTTACTTGTCAGACTGTCAATCTCGATTGTGTCAGTCTATGGGATGGGTATGACTTGGGACTGAACAGGTTGAATCGGTTAAGAGGTTTAGAGGTGTTGTTGACATGGTGACTAGTTCTAGTTGGTTTGCTTGGGGACAAGCAAAGGCAAGTGTGGGAATGTGATGGAGAGGGAAAAACCCGAGCTTTAGAGTGTTTAATTATCATGTTTTATGTGTATTTGATGTGTTTGTTTGGTTAGAATGAAGTAACTATGAGATTTTGTTGATGTTCAGGTAAAACATGTAACTCGGTGCATTTACGATGGTTAAAGACGAAGTTGTGAGCATTGGATGGGATATTGCAGCTCCAGAATGATGTTGAAGCTTGTTCGGGTGATATAAAGGCTAGTGAGTGAAAGAAGTGTGAAAGAGCAATGTTCGGGGACTAATTCGGTACTTTGTGGAAGTTGTGTGAAGTCCATATATGCAAGAAGTAAGAAGATCATAAGTTGAGGGGCCATTTGGTACTTATTCGGAAGTTATTATATAGTATAATTGTGAGAAAGATGGAAGAAATAAACTGCAAGGACCAATTTGTCATTTGCTGAAAGATGTGAGAAAAAGGAATAGTGGAGGTGAGCATTCGATCGTAGCTTACGAGTCACAACTCGTAGCTTACGAGTTCCTTTGTTGTTTGAAGATTTTGGACAGAAATCTGATTTCGTAGGCTACGAGTTGAGATTCGTAGCCTACAAGTTGCATATTCAGCAAAAGAAGATCAAAGGGAAGCCGACCGTAGCTTACGGTTTTGAAACCGTAGCTTACGTTTTGGGGTTTATGCACAAACAGAAGTTCTAACTCGTAGCTTACGAGTCCAAACTCGTAGCTTACGACCCGGGAAGTTAGAAAACGCGAATTAAGGCCTTCTAAAGTATATATTAGGGTTTTAATGTTGGAGATCATTATCTTATCACCTACGGTCGATCCAAGTCATCTGGGCACTCAAAGTTGAAGACTTTTTCATCTCAATTCCATCAAGATTCTCAATTCCATCACCGAATCAATCATGATTTCTTCATCAATTCAAGCTTTTGAAGATTCTTCGTGCGAGATGAGCGGCTAAACTTTTTGTGGTTTCCTCCGGATGGAGGGTTTGTGTAATTAGGTACTTTTATGTGTTTTTAATCATTGTAACTTGGTGATCTAAGCATTCGATGCTTTTCACCATGGATTTAATTGACTGATTGTAACTGGTTGCATTTATTTAAACCTTGATTTCTAAGCATTCAGTTCCCGAGAGTTCTAGTAATTGGGATATATTTGACATGGGATTAGGGTTTGTAATTGTAATTGATAATCATTCGATAACCTCCCGTTATGTATTGACCGGAGTACTTAGTCGTTGGTTATCACAATTGGTTAATTAGGTTAAACATTTATGTCTATGTGAATGTTTTGATTAAACACATAACTGAACTTGTTTGCAAACCTGAAATCTGGAGGAACCATCTTTTCTTCCATTGATTTAAACCACAATTTTTATTCGTTAATTTAGTTCTTTCACATAATCAAACAACCCGACTTCTCAATTTAGTAATAGTCAATTAATCTTTTCATTACGACACTTTCCACAGTCCTCCCTTGGTTCGATACCCTGCTTATTCTATACTAATAGTTTAAATAGGTTTTTGCATGTCCATAACGACAGACATCAATCGTAAACTGAAAATCTTGAGGAACAGAGTGATTAATCAAGTAAAGATTAAACGGGGACACCGAAAAGGGGGTTCGGATACCGCATGGGAGGCCGAAGAGGAGATGCAACGACTTTACCCTACATTGTTTGGTACGTACTTTGGTTTCGGGGACAAAACCTTTGTAAGGGGGGTGGACTTGTAACACCCCGAAATTTTAAATATCTTATTTAAAATAAATAGCGGTAATAGTCAAGATAAAATAACTAGGAATGAATAACCTAGTTAGTTAGTGTCTCGACATAATAGAACAAATATGGTTAAAATATTTGTTTTTTAAATATCTTGTGTGTAGTAGAGGGACCAAACTTGTCAAACATGAAACTAGGATATTTAATAACAGAATAACACACCAAACACACACTGAATGGTGTGTCTGGTTCGATCAGAGAAAAAGGGCGACCAGAGAATCCCCCTTCAAACCCTAACTCTTACAAAAACTCACAATTGAAGGCTCCAATCAAGTCCAAGTTGAAAACTGAATACATATTAGTGATCACCTCGACAAAGGGATCGTAAGGTATGTGAAATTTTGATATTTGGTTCCACTTCAAATTTTAGATGAACTCATGAGTTTTGAAATTGAGCCTGCATGATTGTTGTATTGATGAAATTAGAAGCGAATTGATGTCTAGAGATAAACCCTAGATGAATTCTTGTATGATACTTGTGGTGATTTTAATCACCATTGTAGGTGATTATTTGGTTTGTAGAAACTAGATAAACACTAGAATTATGATTCTTATTCTAGTGAAATTTGAATGCGTGAAGTAATTTTCTGAAAAATTGATGTTAACACTTTGTGTAAATTGCTAAATTGAAGTTGATATAGATGAAACTAACAAGTCATGAATTTATTATTGATTATGTAAAAATCCGACCCGTTAGGTGTTTGTTAAAACGCCTAAGTGAGGATCAAAATGTTAATAATCGGACAAAAACGCAGATTCGGATATCATAATGAATTATGATAAATGATTGTAAAAAGGGTTCTAAAATGGTTGTGAATGGAACTCTTTAGGTAAAGAATCCGGATCGTCAAGCGGACAAGCCGGAGGTGACACACGGTTGAAGGGTGTGCTTTAAAGGTACGCGACATGTTGTCTCGTTACATTTATATAGATAAACCTAGTCGTAGATATGTTCAATATTGATATGGCGAAAATGATGGCGTTTGGTATGTCAATGAAGTGGTGTAACTCACTCGACAACCAAACGGGTCAAACTTATTAAATAAGTATGTTGTTAATGTCATTGCTTAAAATAGACGTGTTGGAATGTCAATGAAGTGATGTAACTCACTCGACAAAACCCAACGGGTTAAATAATGGTCGAATTATTAGTACTTGAAACAACATAAACATCATTCGTTAAATTTAGGTTATAAAGCGTAAACCATGGAATGGAAGTGATACGCTAAGGTTGACAAGCCCGGGAATGGGTAATTATGGTGAGAAACCAACATTGATGAATTATGTAAGTACGCGACCTATGGTTTCGTTACATTATGTATATTTATTTATTCTAGTTAGTTGTATTGGAATTTAGCCAAAGAGGAAAACCCGTTAAGTCACGGAAGTGACGAAGTGCCTTAGACAAATTAAACGGGTCAAAACATGTGTTAGAAATAGAGTTTGGAATGTCTTGAAATGGTGATCTCCATTTGGCATCCAAACGGGTCAAAACAGGTTGAGTTGTAAACGTCGAAGTCAATGACCATCACTTGTTGATTGATCATAAACAAAGCGTAAGCCGTGAAGCGGACACGCTAACTAGTTGCAAAAACATGAACCCTTGTAGAGGGGTTAAAGCTCGGAATTTTTACTTGTAAAAAAGAAAGCATGTTTAAATCCTTGAAAACAAGCATGATTGGTTACGGCATAAGCAACCCTCAGGTGGGAAGTGAAACACCATAATTGGTAAATACGGGAATGGGTGAAATGGCCTAAAACATGAGATGACAACAATACAAGTTGTTGAACTTGTAAATAAATGGGTCAAATAAACAAGGAGCCGAATTATAGGCCAACTGTTCTTGAAATGATATTTTTATGCAAATTGTGTTTAAAAACGGGTCCATAATTTAACTACGGTCGCGTGGCAAAAAGAAATATGTAAAACGGACTTGTATAGCGAAAGTTATGCAAGTTCTAAGTTACTATTGTTGAATTTTTGTGTCTAATTCGCATATATATCACCATTGCCCTTGATTTTCTTGACTGTATATGTCTTAAATGTCAAGATATACACGTGCGATTTAGTTTACGAAGATTTTTCAATGCCGAGAACCTCGATCAGAGAGTAAAAAAGGTGTAAGGTTCACAATGGTGTAAAATTAAAATGGGATATACCGGGCTAGGATTCGAGTTACAGGAACAAGGGCCAAACCAACCACCCAAGAATGGAATCATCGAGCGAAAACACTTGAAAACCTCAAAGAAGCAAATTTTCTTGCCACCAGACCATTCTCCATCAATTAGGAATCTGATGCCGTCACTAAACACATTCCTTAAATTGTAACCATTTGTTGAGTGTTTTTTCTGGTGTCTAATCCGCATATATATCACCATTGCCCTTGATTTTCTTGATTGTATATCTCTTAAATGTAAACATATACACGTGTTATTTAGTTTACGAAGATTTTTCAATGCCGAGAACCTCGATCAGAGAGTAAAAAAGGCGTAAGGTTCACAATGGTGTAAAATTAAAATAGGATATACCGGGCTAGGATTCGAGTTACAGGAACAAGGGAAAAACCAACCACCCAAGAATGGAATCGTCGAGAGAAAACACTTGACAACCTCCTAGAAGCAGCTTTTCTTGCCACCAGACCTTTCTCCGTCAATTAGGAATCTGATGCCGTCACTAAACACATTCCTTAAATTGTAGCCATTTGTTGAGGGTTTTTTTTTTTTTGGTGTTTAATCCGCATATATATCACCATTGCCCTTGATTTTCTTGACTGTATATCTCTTAAATGTCAACATATACACGTGTGATTTAGTTTACGAAGATTTTTCAATGCCGAGAAACTCGATCAGAGAGTAAAAAAGGCGTAAGGTTCATAATGGTGTAAAATTAAAATGGGATATACCGGGCTAGGATTCGAGTTACAGGAACAAGGGCCAAACCAACCACCCAAGAATGGAATCGTCGAGCAAAAACACTTGACAACCTCTTAGAAGCAAATTTTCTTGCCACCAGACCTTTCTCCATCAATTAGGAATCTGATGCCGTCACTAAACACATTCCCTAAATTGTAGCCATTTGTTGAGTGTTTTTTTGGTGTCTAATCCGCATATATATCACCATTGCCCTTGATTTTCTTGACTGTATATCTCTTAAATGTAAACATATACACGTGTTATTAAGTTTACGAAGATTTTTCAATGCCGAGAACCTCAATCAGAGAGTAAAAAAGGCGTAAGGTTCACAATGGTGTAAAATTAAAATGGGATATACCGGGCTAGGATTCGAGTTACAGGAACAAGGGCCAAACCAACCAACCAAGAATGGAATCTTCGAGCGAAAACACTTGAAAACCTCCTAGAAAAGCTTTTCTTGCCTCCAGACCTTTCTCCATCAATTAGGAATCTGATGCCGTCACTTAACACATTCCTTAAATTGTAGTCATTTGATGAGTGTTTTTTTTGTGTCTAATTCGCATATATATATCACCATTGCCCTTGATTTTCTTGACTGTATATCTCTTAAATGTCAACATATACACGTGTGATTTAGTTTACGAAGATTTTTCAATGCCGAGAACCTCGATCAGAGAGTAAAAAAGTCGTAAGGTTCACAATGGTGTAAAATTAAAATGGGATATACGGGGATAGGATTCGAGTTACAGGAACAAGGGCCAAACCAACTACCCAAGAATGGAATCATCGAGCAAAAACACTTGACAACCTCCTATAAGCAGCTTTTCTTGCCTCCAGACCTTTCTCCATCAATTAGGAATCTGATGTCGTCACTAAACACATTCCTTAAATTGTAGCCATTTGTTGAGTGTTTTTTTTTGGTGTCTAATCCGCATATATATCACCATTGCCCTTGATTTTCTTGACTGTCTATCTCTTAAATATCAACATATACACGTGTGATTTAGTTTACAAAGATTTTTCAATGCCGAGAACCTCGATCAGAGAGTAAAAAAGGCGTAAGGTTCACAATGGTGTAAAATTAAAATGGGATATACCGGGCTAGGATTCGAGTTACAGGAACAAGGGACAAACCAACCACCAAAGAATGGAATCATCGAGCAAAAACACTTGACAACCTCCTAGAAGCAGCTTTTCTTTCCCCCAGACATTTCTCCATCAATTAGAAATCTGATGCCGTCACTAAACACATTTCTTAAATTGTAGCCATTTGTTGAGTGTTTTTTTTGGTGTCTAATCCGCATATATATCAACATTGCCCTTGATTTTCTTGACTGTATATCTCTTAAAATGTCAACATATACACGTGTGATTTAGTTTACGAAGATTTTTCAATGCCGAGAACCTCGATCAGAGAGTAAAAAAGTCGTAAGATTCACAATGGTGTAAAATTAAAATGAGATATACGGGGATAGGATTCGAGTTACAGGAACAAGGGCCAAACCAACTACCCAAGAATGGAATCATCGAGCAAAAACACTTGACAACCTCCTATAAGCAGCTTTTCTTGCCTCCAGACCTTTCTCCATCAATTAGGAATCTGATGTCGTCACTAAACACATTCCTTAAATTGTAGCCATTTGTTGAGTGTTTTTTTTGGTGTCTAATCCGCATATATATCACCATTGCCCTTGATTTTCTTGACTGTCTATCTCTTAAATGTCAACATATACACGTGTGATTTAGTTTACAAATATTTTTCAATGCCGAGAACCTCGATCAGAGAGTAAAAAAAGGCGTAAGGTTGACAATGGTGTAAAATTAAAATGGGATATACCGGGCTAGGATTCGAGTTACAGGAACATGGGCCAAACCAACCACCCAAGAATGGAATCGTCGAGCGAAAACACTTGACAACCTCCTAGAAGCAGCTTTTCTTGCCACCAGACCTTTCTCCATCAATTAGGAATCTAATGCCGTCACTAAACACATCCCTTAGATTGTAGCCATTTGTTGAGTGTTTTTTTTTGTCTAATCCGCATATATATCACCATTGCCCTTGATTTTCTTGACTGTATATCTCTTAAATGTCAACATATACACGTGCGATTTAGTTTACGAAGATTTTTCAATGCCGAGAACCTCAATCAGAGAGTAAAAAAGGCGTAAGGTTCACAATGGTGTAAAATTAAAATGGGATATACCGGGCTAGGATTCGAGTTACAGGAACAAGGGCCAAACCAACCACCCAAGAATGGAATTGTCGAGCGAAAACACTTGACAACCTCCTAGAAACAGCTTTTTTTGCCACCAGACCTTTCTCCATCAATTAGGAATCTGATGCCGTCACTAAACACATTCCTTAAATTGTAGCCATTTGTTGAGTGTTTTTTTTGGTGTCTAATCCGCATATATATCACCATTGCCCTTGATTTTCTTGACTGTATATCTTTTAAATGTCAACAAATACACGTGCGATTTAGTTTACGAATATTTTTCAATGCCAAGAACCTCGATCAGAGAGTAAAAAAGGCGTAAGGTTCGCAATGGTGTAAAATTAAAAAGGGATATACCGGGCTAGGATTCGAGTTACAGGAACAAGAGCCAAACCAACCACCCAAGAATGGAATCGTCGAGCGAAAACACTTGACAACCTCCTAGAAGCAGCTTTTCTTGCCACCAGACCTTTCTCCATCAATTAGGAATCTGATGTCGTCACTAAACACATTCCTTAAATTGTAGCCATTTCTTGAGTGTTTTTTTTGGTGTCGAATCCACATATATATCAACATTGCCCTTGATTTTCTTGACTGTATATCTCTTAAAAGTCAACATATACACGTGTGATTTAGTTTACCAAGATTTTTCAATGCCAAGAACCTCGATGAGAGAGTAAAAAAGGCGTACGCTTCACAATGGTGTAAAATTAAAATGAGATATACCGGGCTCGGTTTCGAGTTACAGGAACAAGGGCCAAACCAACCACCCAAGAATGGAATCGTCAAGTGAAAACACTTGACAACCTCCTAGAAGCAGCTTTTTTTGCCACCAGACCTTTCTCCATCAATTAGGAATCTGATGCCGTCACTAAACATATTCCTTAAATTGTAGCCATTTGTTGAGTGTTTTTTTTGGTGTCTAATCCGCATATATATCACCATTGCCCTTGATTTTCTTGACTGTATATCTCTTAAAAGTCAACATATACACGTGCGATTTAGTTTACGAAGATTTTTCAATGCCGAGAAACTCGATCAGAGATTAAAAAAGGCGTAAGGTTCACAATTGTGTAAAATTAAAATGAGATATACCGGGCTAGGTTTCGAGTTGCAGGAACAAGGGCCAAACCAACAACCCAAGAAAGGAATCGTCGAGCAAAAACACTTGACAACCTCCTAGAAGCAGCTTTTTTTGCCACCAGACCTTTCTCTATCAATTAGGAATCTGATGCCATCACTAAACACATTCCTTAAATTGTAGCCATATGTTGAGTTTTTTTTTTTTTTTTTTTTGTGTCTAATCCGCATATATATCACCATTGCCCTTGATTTTCTTGACTGTATATCTCTTAAATGTCAACATATACACGTGCCATTTAGTTTACGAAGATTTTTCAATGCCGAGAACCTCGATCATAGAGTAAAAAAGGCGTAAGGTTCACAATGGTGTAAAACTAAAATGGGATATACCGGGCTAGGATTCGAGTTCAGGAACAAGGGCCAAACCAACCACCGAAGAATGGAATCGTCGAGCGAAAACACTTGACAACCTCCTAGAAGCAGCTTTTCTTGCCACCAGACCTTTCTCCATCAATTAGGAATCTGATGCCGTCGCTAAACACATTCCTTAAATTGTAGCCATTTGTTGAGTGTTTTTTGTTGGTGTCTAATCCGCATATATATCACCATTGCCCTTGATTTTCTTGACTGTATATCTCTTAAAAGTCAACATATACACGTGCGATTTAGTTTACGAAGATTTTTCAATGCCGAGAAACTCGATCAGAGATTAAAAAAGGCGTAAGGTTCACAATTGTGTAAAATTAAAATGAGATATACCGGGCTAGGTTTCGAGTTGCAGGAACAAGGGCCAAACCAACAACCCAAGAAAGGAATCGTCGAGCAAAAACACTTGACAACCTCCTAGAAGCAGCTTTTTTTGCCACCAGACCTTTCTCTATCAATTAGGAATCTGATGCCATCACTAAACACATTCCTTAAATTGTAGCCATATGTTGAGTTTTTTTTTTTTTTTTTTTTTTTGTCTAATCCGCATATATATCACCATTGCCCTTGATTTTCTTGATTGTATATCTCTTAAATGTCAACATATACACGTGTGATTTAGTTTACAAAGATTTTTCAACGCCGAGAACCTCGATCAGAGAGTAAAAAAGGCGTAAGGTTCATAATGGTGTAAAATTAAAATGGGATATAGCGGGCTAGGATTCGAGTTACCGGAACAAGGGCTAAACCAACCACCGAAGAATGGAATGGTCGAGCGAAAACACTTGACAACCTCCTAGAAGCAGCTTTTCTTGCCACCAGACCTTTCTCCATCAATTAGGAATCTGATGCCGTCACTAAACACATTCCTTAAATTGTAGCCATTTGTTGAGTGTTTTTTTTTGGTGTCTAATTCGCATATATATCACCATTGCCCTTGATTTTCTTGACTGTATATCTCTTAAATGTCAATATATACACGTGTGATTTAGTTTACGAAGATTTTTCAATGCCAAGAAGCTCGATCAGAGAGTAAAAAAAGGCTTAAGGTTCACAATGGTGTAAAATTAAAAAGGGATATACCGAGCTCGGATTCGAGTTACAAGAACAAGGGCCAAACCAACCACCCAAGAATGGAATCGTCGAGCGAAAACACTTGACAACCTCCTAGAAGCAGCTTTTCTTGCCACCAGACCTTTCTCCATCAATTAGGAATGTGATGCCGTCACTAAACACATTCCTTAAATTGTAGCCATTTGTTGAGTGTTTTTTTTTGTGTCTAATCCGTATATATATCACCATTAACCTGATTTTCCTGACGGTATATCTCTTAAATGTCAACATATACACGTGTGATTAAGTTTACGAAGATTTTTCAACGCCGAGAACCTCGATCAGAGAGTACAAAAGTCGTAAGTTTCACAATGGTGTAAAATTAAAATGGGATATACCGGGCTAGGATTCGAGTTCAGGAACAAGGGCCAAACCAACCACCTAAGAATGGAATCGTCGAGCGAAAACACTTGACAACCTCCTAGAAGCAGCTTTTCTTGCCACCAGACCTTTCTCCATCAATTAAGAATCTGATGCCGTCACTAAACACCTTCCTTATATTGTAGCCATTTGTTGAGTGTTTTTTGTTGGTGTGTAATCCGCATATATGTCACCATTGCCCTTGATTTTCTTGACTGTATATCTCTTAAATGTCAACATATACACGTTTGATTTAGTTTACGAAGATTTTTCAATGAGGAGAACCTCGATCAGAGAGTAAAAAGGCGTAAGGTTCACAATGGTGTAAAATTAAAATGGGATATACCGGGCTGGGATTCGAGTTACAGGAACTAGGGCCAAACCAACCACCCAAGAATGGAATCGTCGAGCGAAAACACTTGACAACCTCCTAGAAGCAGCTTTTCTTGCCACCAGACCTTTCTCCATCAATTAGGAATCTGATGCCGTCACTAAACACATTCCTTAAATTGCAGCCATTTGTTGAGTGTTTTTTTTTTTGGTGTCTAATCCGCATATATATCACCATTGCCCTTGATTTTCTTGACTGTATAACTCTTAATGTCAACATATACACGTGAGATTTAGTTTACGAAGATTTTTCAATGCCGAGAACCTCGATCAGAGAAAAAAAGGCGTAAGGTTCACAATGGTGTAAAATTAAAATGGGATATACCGGGCTAGGATTCGAGTTACAGGAATAAGGGCCAAACCAACCACCCAATAATAGAATCGTCGAGCGAAAACACTTGACAACCTCCTAGAAGCAGTTTTTCTTGCCACCAGACCTTTCTCCATCAATTAGGAATCTGATGCCGTCACTAAACACATTCCTTAAATTGTAGCCATTTGTTGAGTGTTTTTTTTGGTGTCTAATCCGCATATATATCACCATTGCCCTTGATTTTCTTGACCGTATATCTCTTAAATGTCAACATATAGACGTGTAATTTAGTTTACGAAGATTTTTCAATGCCGAGAACCTCAATTAGGGAGTAAAAAAGGAGTAAGGTTCACAATGGTGTAAAATTAAAATGGGATATACCAGGCTAGAATTCGAGTTACAGGAACAAGGGCCAAACTAACCACCCAAGAATGGAATCATCAAACGAAAACACTTGACATCCTCAAAGAAACAGCTTTTCTTACCACCAGAACTTTCTCCATCAATTAAGAATCAGATGCCGTCACTAAACATATTCCTTATATTGTAGCCATTTGTTGGGTGTTTTTTTTTGGTGTATAATCCGCATATATAACACCATTGCCCTTGATTTTCTTGACTGTATATCTCTTAAATGTCAACATATACACGTGTAATTTAGTTTACGAAAATTTTTCAATGCCGAGAACCTCAATTAGGGAGTAAAAAAGGAGTAAGGTTCACAATGGTGTAAAATTAAAATGGGATATACGAGGCTAGAATTCGAGTTACAGGAACAAGGGCCAAACTAACCACCCAAGAATGGAATCATCAAGCGAAAACACTTGAGATCCTCCAAGAAACAGCTTTTCTTGCCACCAGACCTTTCTCCATCAATTAGGAATCTGATGCTGTCACCAAACACATTCCTTAAATTGTAGCCATTTGTTGAGTGTTTTTTTTTTGGTGTCTAATCCGCATATATATCACCATTGCCCTTGATTTTCTTGACTGTATATCTCTTAAATGTCAACATATACACATGTGATTTAGTTTACGAAGATTTTTCAATGCCGAGAACCTCGATCAGAGAGTAAAAAAGGCGTAAGGTTCACAATGGTGTAAAATTAAAATGGGATATACCGGGCTAGGATTCGAGTTACAGGAACAAGGGCCAAACCAACCACCCAAGAATGGAATCGTCGAGCGAAAACACCTGACAACCTCCTAGAAGCAGCTTTTCTTGCCACCAGACCTTTCTCCGTCAATTAGGAATCTGATGCCGTCACTAAACACATTCTTTAAATTGTAGCCATTTGTTGAGTGTTTTTTTTTGTGTCAAATCCGCATATATAACACCATTGCCCTTGATTTTCTTGACTGTATATCTCTTAATTGTCAACATATACACGTGTGATTTAGTTTACGAAGATTTTTCAATGCCGAGAACCTCGATCAGAGAGTAAAAAAGGCGTAAGGTTCACAATGGTGTAAAATTAAAATGGGATATACCGAGCTAGGATTCGAGTTACAGGAACAAGGGACAAACCAACCACCCAAGAATGGAATCGTCGAGCGAAAACACTTGACAACCTCCTAGAAGCAGCTTTTCTTGCCACCAGACCATTCTCCATTAATTAGGAATCTGATGCTGTCACTAAACACATTCCTTAATTTGTAGCCATTTGTTGAGTGTTTTTTATTGTGTCTAATCCGCATATATATCACCATTGCGCTTGATTTTCTTGACTGTATATCTCTTAAATGTCAACAAATACACGTGTGATTTAGTTTACGAAGATTTTTAAATGCCGAGAACCTCGATCAGAGACTAAAAAAGGCGTAAGGTTCACAATGGTGTAAAATTAAAATGGGATATAACGGGCTAGGATTCGAGTTATAGGAACAAGGGACAAACCAACCACCCAAGAATGGAATCATCGAGCGAAAACACTTGACAACCTCCTAAAAGCAGCTTTTCTTGCCACCAGACCTTTCTCCATCAATTAGGAATCTGATGCCGTCACTAAACACATTCCTTAAATTGTAGCCATTTGTTGAGTGTTTTTTTTGGGTGTCTAATCCGCATATGTATCACCATTGCCCTTGAATTTCTTGACTGTATATCTCTTAAATCTCAACATATACACGTGAGATTTAGTTTACGAAGATTTTTCAATGCCGAGAACCTCGATCAGCGAGTAAAAAAGGCGTAAGGTTCACAATGGTGTAAAATTAAAATGGGATATAACGGGCTAGGATTCGAGTTACAGGAACAAGGGACAAACCAACCACCCAAGAATGGAATCGTCGAGCGAAAACACTTGACAGCCTCCTAAAAGCAGCTTTTCTTGCCACCAGACCTTTCTCCATCAATTAGGAATCTGATGCCGTCACTAAACACATTCCTTAAATTGTAGCCATTTGTTGAGTGTTTTTTTTGGGTGTCTAATCCGCATATGTATCACCATTGCCCTTGATTTTATTGACTGTATATCGTTTAAATCTCAACATAAACACGTGAGATTTAGTTTACGAAGATTTTTCAATGCCGAGTACCTCGATCAGCGAGTAAAAAACGCGTAAGGTTCACAATGGTGTAAAATTAAAATGGGATATAACGGGCTAGGATTCGAGTTACAGGAACAAGGGGACAAACCAACCACCCAAGAATGGAATCCTCGAGCGAAAACACTTGACATCCTCCAAGAAACAGCTTTTCTTACCACCAGAACTTTCTCCATCAATTAAGAATCAGATGCCGTCACTAAACACATTCCTTATATTGTAGCCATTTGTTGAGTGTTTTTTTTGGTGTATAATCCGCATATATATCACCATTGCCCTTGATTTTCTTGACTGTATATCTCTTAAATGTCAACATATACACATGGGATTTAGTTTACGAAGATTTTTCAATGCCGAGAACCTCGACCAGAGTGTAAAAAAGGCGTAAGGTTCACAATGGTGTAAAATTAAAATGGGATATACCGGGCTAGGATTCGAGTTACAGGAACAAGGGCCAAACCAACCACCCAAGAATGGAATCCTCGAGCGAAAACACCTGACAACCTCCTAGAAGCAGCTTTTCTTGCCACCAGACCTTTCTCCGTCAATTAGGAATCTGATGCCGTCACTAAACACATTCCTTAAATTGTAGCCATTTGTTGAGTGTTTTTTTTGGTGTCTAATCCGCATATATATCACCATTGCCCTTGATTTTCTTGACTGTATATCTCTTAATTGTCAACATATACTCGTGTGATTTAGTTTTCGAAGATTTTTCAATGCCGAGAACCTCGATCAGAGAGTAAAAAAGGCGTAAGGTTCACAATGGTGTAAAATTAAAATGGGATATACCGAGCTAGGATTCGAGTTACAGGAACAAGGGACAAACCAACCACCCAAGAATGGAATCGTCGAGCGAAAACACTTGACAACCTCCTAGAAGCAGCTTTTCTTGCCACCAGACCATTCTCCATCAATTAGGAATCTGATGCCGTCACTAAACACATTCCTTAAATTGTAGCCATTTGTTGAGTGTTTTTTTTTTGGGTGTCTAATCCGCATATATATCACGATTGCCCTTGATTTTCTTGACTGTATATCTCTTAAATGTCAACATATACACGTGAGATTTAGTTTACGAAGATTTTTCAACGCCGAGAACCTTGATCAGAGAGTAAAAAAGGCGTAAGGTTCACAATGGGGTAAAATTAAAATGCGATATACCGGGCTAGGATTCGAGTTACAGGAACAAGGGCCAAACCAACCACCCAAGAATGGAATCGTCGAGCGAAAACACATGACAACCTCCTAGAAGCAGCTTTTCTTGCCACTAGACCGATCTCCATCAATTAGGAATCTGATGCCGGTCACTAAACACATTCCTTAAATTGTAGCCATTTGTTGAGTGTTTTTTTTGTGTCTAATCCGCATATATATCACCATTGCCCTTGATTTTCTTGACTATATATCTCTTAAATGTCAACATATACACGTGTGATTTAGTTTACGAAGATTTTTCAATGCCGAGAACCTCGATTAGAGAGTAAAAAAGGAGTAAGGTTCACAATGGTGTAAAATTAAAATGGGATATACCAGGCTAGAATTCGAGTTAGAGGAACAAGGGCCAAACCAACCACCCAAGAATGGAATCGTTGAGCGAAAACACTTGACAACCTCCTAGAAGTAGATTTTCTAGCCATCAGACCATTCTCCATCAATTAGGAATCTGATGCCGTCACTAAACACATTCCTTAAATTGTAGCCATTTGTTGAGTGTTTTTTTTTTGGTGTCTAATCCGCATATATATCACCATTGCGCTTCATTTTCTTGACTGTATATTTCTTAAATGTCAGCATATACACGTGTGATTTAGTTTACGAAGATTTTTCAATGCCGAGAACCTTGATCAGAGAGTAAAAAAGTCGTAAGGTTCACAATGGTGTAAAATTAAAATGGGATATACCGTGCTAGGATTCGAGTTACAGGAACAAGGGCCAAACCAACCACCCAAGAATGGAATCATCGAGCAAAAACACTTGACAACCTCCAAGAAGCAGCTTTTCTTGCCACCAGAACTTTCTCCATCAATTAAGAATCAGATGCCGTCACTAAACACATTCCTTATATTGTAGCCATTTGTTGAGTGTTTTTTTTTGGTCTATAATCCGTAAATATATCACCATTGCCCTTGATTTTCTTGACTGTATATCTCTTAAATTTCAACATATACACATGTGATTTAGTTTACGAAGATTTTTCAATGCCGAGAACCTCGATCAGAGAGTAAAAAAGGCGTAAGGTTCACAATGGTGTAAAATTAAAATGGGATATAACGGGCTAGGATTCGAGTTACAGGAACAAGGGACAAACCAACCACCCAAGAATGGAATCATCGAGCGAAAACACTTGACAACCTCCTAAAACAGCTTTTCTTGCCACCAGACCTTTCTCCATCAATTAGGAATCTGATGCCGTCACTAAACACATTCCTTAAATTATAGCCATTTGTTGAGTGTTTTTTTTGGGTGTCTAATCCGCATATGTATCACCATTGCCCTTGATTTTCTTGAATGTATATCTCTTAAATCTCAACATATACACGTGAGATTTAGTTTACAAAGATTTTTCAATGCCGAGAACCTCGATCAGCGAGTAAAAAAGGCGTAAGGTTCACAATGGTGTAAAATTAAAATGCGATATACCGGGCTAGGATTCGAGTTACATGAACAAGGGCTAAACCAACCACCCAAGAATAGAATCGTCGATCGAAAACACTTGACAACCTCCTAGAAGCAGCCTTTATTGCCACCAGACATTTCTCCATCAATTAGGAATCTGATGCCGTCACTAAACACATTCCTTAAATTGTAGCCATTTGTTGTGTGTTTTTTTTGGTGTCTAATCCACATATATATCTCAATTGTCCTCGATTTTCTTGACTGTATATCTCTTAAATGACAACATATACACATGTGATTTAGTTTACGAAGATTTTTCAATGCCGAGAACCTCGATCAGAGAGTAAAAAAGGCGTAAGGTTCACAATGGTGTAAAATTAAAATGGGATATACCGGGCAAGGATTCGAGTTACAGGAACAAGGGCCAAACCTACCACCCAAGAATGGAATCGTCGAGCGAAAACACTTGACAAGCTCCTAGAAGCAGCTTTTGTTGCCACTAGACCTTTCACCGTCAATTAGGAATCTGATGCCGTCACTAAACACATTCCTTAAATTGTAGCCATTTGTTGAGTGTTTTTTTTTTGTGTCTAATCCGCATATATATCACCATTGCCCCTGATTTTCTTGACCGTATATCTCTTAATTGTCAATATATACACGTGTGATTTAGTTTACGAATATTTTTCAAAGCCGAGAACCTCGTTCAGAGAGTAAAAAAGGCATAAGGTTCACAATGGTGTAAAATTAAAATGGGATATACCGAGCTAGGATTCGAGTTACAGGAACAAGAGACAAACCAACCACCCAAGAATGGAATCGTCGAGCAAAAACACTTGACAACCTCCTAGAAGCAGCTTTTCTTGCCACCAGACCATTCTCCATCAATTAGGAATCTGATGCCGTCACTAAACACATTCCTTAAATTGTAGCCATTTGTTGAGTGTTTTTTTTGGGTGTCTAATCCACATATATATCACGATTGCCCTTGATTTTCTTGACTGTATATCTCTTAAATGTCAACATATACACGTGAGATTTAGTTTACGAAGATTTTTCAATGCCAAGAACCTCGATCAGAGAGTAAAAAAGGCGTAAGGTTCACAGTGGTGTAAAATTAAAATGTGATATAACGGGCTAGGATTCGAGTTACAGGAACAAGGGCCAAACCAACCACCCAAGAATGGAATCGTCGAGCGAAAACACTTGACAACCTCCTAGAAGCAGCTTTTCTTGCACCAGACCTTTCTCCATCAATTAGGAATCTGATGCCGTCACTAAACACATTCCTTAAATTGTAGCCATTTGTTGAGTGTTTTTTTTGGTGTCTAATCCGCATATATATCACCATTGCCCTTGATTTTCTTGACTATATATCTCTTAAATGTCAACATATACACGTGTGATTTAGTTTATGAAGATTTTTCAATGCCGAGAACCTCGATTAGAGAGTAAAAAAGGAGTAAGGTTCACAATGGTGTAAAATTAAAATGGGATATACCAGGCTAGAATTCGAGTTAGAGGAACAAAGGCCAAACCAACCACCCAAGAATGGAATCGTTGAGCGAAAACACTTGACAACCTCCTAGAAGTAGATTTTCTAGCCATCAGACCATTCTCCATCAATTCGGAATCTGATGCCGTCACTAAACACATTCCTTAAATTGTAGCCATTTGTTGAGTGTTTTTTTTTGGTGTCTAATCCACATATATATCACCATTGCGCTTGATTTTCTTGACTGTATATCTCTTAAATGTCAACATATACACGTGTGATTTAGTTTACGAAGATTTTTCAATGCCGAGAACCTCGATCAGAGAGTAAAAAAGTCGTAAGGTTCACAATGGTGTAAAATTAAAATGGGATATACTGTGCTAGGATTCGAGTTACAGGAACAAGGGCCAAACCAACCACCCAAGAATGGAATCATCGAGCAAAAACACTTGACAACCTCCAAGAAGCAGCTTTTCTTGCCACCAGAACTTTCTCCATCAATTAAGAATCAGATGCCGTCACTAAACACATTCCTTATATTGTAGCCATTTGTTGAGTGTTTTTTTTTTGTATAATCCGTAAATATATCACCATTGCCCTTGATTTTCTTAAATGTATATCTCTTAAATTTCAACATATACACATGTGATTTAGTTTACGAAGATTTTTCAATGCCGAGAACCTCGATCAGAGAGTAAAAAAGGCGTAAGGTTCACAATGGTGTAAAATTAAAATGGGATATAACGGGCTAGGATTCGAGTTACAGGAATAAGGGACAAACCAACCACCCAAGAATGGAATCGTCGAGCGAAAACACTTGACAACCTCCTAAAAGCAGCTTTTCTTGCCACCAGACCTTTCTCCATCAATTAGGAATCTGATGCCGTCACTAAAGACATTCCTTAAATTGTAGCCATTTGTTGAGTGTTTTTTTGGGTGTCTAATCCGCATATGTATCACCATTGCCCTTGATTTTCTTGAATGTATATCTCTTAAATCTCAACATATACACGTGAGATTTAGTTTACGAAGATTTTTCAATGCCGAGAACCTCGATCAGCGAGTAAAAAAGGCGTAAGGTTCACAATGGTGTAAAATTAAAATGCGATATACCGGGCTAGGATTCGAGTTACAGGAACAAGGGCTAAACCAACCACCCAAGAATGGAATCGTCGATCGAAAACACTTGACAACCTCCTAGAAGCAGCCTTTATTGCCACCAGACATTTCTCCATCAATTAGGAATCTAATGCCGTCACTAAACACATTCCTTAAATTGTAGCCATTTGTTGTGTGTTTTTTTTTGGTGTCTAATCCACATATATATCTCAATTGCCCTCGATTTTCTTGACTGTATATCTCTTAAATGTCAACATATACACATGTGATTTAGTTTACGAAGATTTTTCAATGCCGAGAACCTAGATCAGAGAGTAAAAAAGGCGTAAGGTTCACAATGGTGTAAAATTAAAATGGGATATACCGGGCTAGGATTCGAGTTACAGGAACAAGGGCCAAACCAACCACCCAAGAATGGAATCGTCGAGCGAAAACACTTGACAGGCTCCTAGAAGCAGCTTTTCTTGCCACCAGACCTTTCACCGTCAATTAGGAATCTGATACCGTCACTAAACACATTCCTTAAATTGTAGCCATTTGTTGAGTGTTTTTTTTTGGTGTCTAATCCGCATATATATCACCATTGCCCCTGATTTTCTTGACTGTATATCTCTTAATTGTCAACATATACACGTGTGATTTAGTTTACGAATATTTTTCAAAGCCCAGAACCTCGTTCAGAGAGTAAAAAAGGCGTAAGGTGCACAATGGTGTAAAATTAAAATGGGATATACCGAGCTAGGATTCGAGTTACAGGAACAAGGGACAAACCAACCACCCAAGAATGGAATCGTCGAGCAAAAACACTTGACAACCTCCTAGAAGCAGCTTTTCTTGCCACCAGACCATTCTCCATCAATTAGGAATCTAATGCCGTCACTAAACACATTCCTTAAATTGTAGCTATTTGTTGAGTGTTTTTTTTTTGGGTGTCTAATCCACATATATATCACGATTCCCCTTGATTTTCTTGACTGTATATCTCTTAAATGTCAACATATACACGTGAGATTTAGTTTACGAAGATTTATCAATGCCAAGAACCTCGATCAGAGAGTAAAAAAGGAGTAAGGTTCACAGTGGTGTAAAATTAAAATGTGATATACTGGGCTAGGATTCGAGTTACAGGAACAAGGGCCAAACCAACCACCCAAGAATGGAATCGTCGAGCGAAAACACTTGACAACCTCCTAGAAGCAGCTTTTCTTGCCACCAGACCTTTCTCCATCAATTAGGAATCTGATGCCGTTACTAAACACATTCCTTAAATTGTAGCCATTTGTTGAGTGTTTTTTTTGGTGTCTAATCCGCATATATATCACCATTGCCCTTGATTTTCTTGACTATATATCTCTTAAATGTCAACATATACACGTGTGATTTAGTTTACGAAGATTTTTCAATGCCGAGAACCTCGATTAGAGAGTAAAAGAGGAGTAAGGTTCACAATGGTGTAAAATTAAAATGGGATATACCAGGCTAGAATTCGAGTTAGAGGAACAAAGGCCAAACCAACCACCCAAGAATGGAATCGTTGAGCGAAAACACTTGACAACCTCCTAGAAGTAGATTTTCTAGCCATCAGACCATTCTCCATCAATTAGGAATCTGATGCCGTCACTAAACACATTCCTTAAATTGTAGCCATTTGTTGAGTGTTTTTTTTGGTGTCTAATCCGCGTATATATCACCATTGCGCTTGATTTTCTTGACTGTATATCTCTTAAATGTCAACATATACACGTGTGATTTAGTTTACGAAGATTTTTCAATGCCGAGAACCTCGATCAGAGAGTAAAAAAGTCGTAAGGTTCACAATGGTGTAAAATTAAAATGGGATAAACCGTGCTAGGATTCGAGTTACAGGAACAAGGGCCAAACCAATCACCCAAGAATGGAATCATCGAGCGACAACACTTGACAACCTCCAAGAAGCAGCTTTTCTTGCCACCAGAACTTTCTCCATCAATTAAGAATCAGATGCCGTCACTAAACACATTCCTTATATTGTAGCCATTTGTTGAGTGTTTTTTTTGGTGTATAATCCGCAAATATATCACCATTGCCCTTGATTTTCTTGACTGTATATCTCTTAAATGTTAACATATACACATGTGATTTAGTTTACGAAGATTTTTCAATGCCAAGAACCTCGATCAGAGAGTAAAAAAGGCATATGGTTCACAATGGTGTAAAATTAAAATGGGATAAGACGGCCTAGGATTCGAGTTACAGGAACAAGGGACAAACCAACCACCCAAGAATGGAATCATCGAGCGAAAACACTTGACAACCTCCTAGATGAAGCTTTTCTTGCCACCAGACCTTTCTCCATCAATTAGGAATCTGATGCCGTCACTAAACACATTCCTTAAATTGTAGCCATTTGTTGAGTGTTTTTTTTGGGTGTCTAATCCGCATATGTATCACCATTGCCCTTGATTTTCTTGACTGTATATCTCTTAAATCTCAACATATACACGTGAGATTTTGTTTACGAAGATTTTTCAATGCCGAGAACCTTGATCAGCGAGTAAAAAAGGCGTAAGGTTCACAATGGTGTAAAATTAAAATGCGATATACCGGGCTAGGATTCGAGTTACAGGAACAAGGGCTAAACCAACCACCCAAGAATGGAATCGTCGAGCGAAAACACTTGACAACCTCCTAGAAGCAGCTTTTATTGCCACCAGACATTTCTCCATCAATTAGGAATCTGAAGCCGTCACTAAACACATTCCTTAAATTCTAGCCACTTGTTGTGTTTTTTTTCGTGTCTAATCCACATATATATCACAATTGCCCTTGATTTTCTTGACTGTATATCTCTTAAATGTCAACATATACACATGTGATTTAGTTTACGAAGATTTTTCAATGCCGAGAACCTCGATCAGAGAGTAAAAAAGGCGTAAGGTTCACAATGGTGTAAAATTAAAATGGGATATACCGAGCTAGGATTCGAGTTACAGGAACAAGGAACAAACCAACCACCCAAGAATGGAATCGTCGAGCAAAAACACTTGACAACCTCCTAGAAGCAGCTTTTCTTGCCACCAGACCGTTCTCCATCAATTAGGAATCTGATGCCGTCACTAAACACATTCCTTAAATTGTAGCCATTTGTTGAGTGTTTTTTTTTTGTGTCTAATCCGCATATATATCACCATTGCACTTGATTTTCTTGACTATATATCTCTTAAATGTCAACATATACACGTGTGATTTAGTTTACGAAGATTTTTCAATGCCGAGAACCTCGATTAGAGAGTAAAAAGGAGTAAGGTTCACAATGGTGTAAATTAAAATGGGATATACCAGGCTAGAATTCGAGTTAGAGGAACAAGGGCCAAACCAACCTCCCAAGAATGGAATCGTTAAGCGAAAACACTTGACAACCTCCTAGTAGTAGATTTTCTAGCCATCAGACCATTCTCCATCAATTAGGAATCTGATGCCGTCACTAAACACATTCCTTAAATTGTAGCCATTTGTTGAGTGTTTTTTTTTTTGTGTCTAATCCGCATATATATCACCATTGCGCTTGATTTTCTTGACTGTATATCTCTTAAATGTCAACATATACACGTGTGATTTAGTTTACGAAGATTTTTCAATGCCGAGAACCTCGACCAGAGAGTAAAAAAGTCGTAAGGTTCACAATGGTGTAAAATTAAAATGGGATATACCGTGCTAGGATTCGAGTTACAGGAACAAGGGCCAAACCAACCACCCAAGAATGGAATCATCGAGTAAAAACACTTAACAACCTCCAAGAAGCAGCTTTTCTTGCCACCAGAACTTTCTCCATCAATTAAGAATCAGATGCCGTCACTAAACACATTCCTTATATTGTAGCCATTTGTTGAGTGTTTTTTTTTGTGTATAATCCGCAAATATATCACCATTGCCCTTGATTTTCTTGACTGTATATCTCTTAAATTTCAACATATACGCATGTGACTTAGTTTACGAAGATTTTTCAATGCCGAGAACCTCGATCAGAGAGTAAAAAAGGCGTAAGGTTCACAATGGTGTAAAATTAAAATGGGATATAACGGGCTAGGATTCGAGTTACAGGAACAAGGGACAAACCAACCACCCAAGAATGGAATCGTCAAGCAAAAACACTTGACAACCTCCTAAAAGCAGCTTTTCTTGCCACCAGACCTTTCTCCATCAATTAGGAATCTGATGCCGTCACTAAACACATTCCTTAAATTGTAGCCATTTGTTGAGTGTTTTTTTAGGGTGTCTAATCCGCATATGTATCACCATTGCCCTTGATTTTCTTGACTGTATATCTCTTAAATCTCAACATATACACGTGAGATTTAGTTTACGAAGATTTTTCAATGCCGAGAACCTCGATCAGGGAGTAAAAAAGGCGTATGGTTCACAATGGTGTAAAATTAAAATGGGATATAACGGGCTAGGATTCGAGTTACAGGAACAAGGGACAAACCAACCACCCAAGAATGGAATTGTCGAGCGAAAACTCTTGACAACCTCCTAAAAGCAGCTTTTCTTTACACCAGACCTTTCTCCATCAATTAGGAATCTGATGCCGTCACTAAACACATTCTTAAATTGTAGCCATTTGTTGAGTGTTTTTTTTTGTCTAATCCGCATATATATCACCATTGCCCTTGATTTTCTTAACTGTATATCTCTTAAATGTCAACATATACACGTGTGATTTAGTTTACGAAGATTTTTCAATGCCGAGAACCTCGATTAGAGAGTAAAAAAGGAGTAAGGTTCACAATGGTGTAAAATTAAAATGGGATATACCAGGCTAGAATTCGAGTTAGAGGAACAAAGGCCAAACCAACCACCCAAGAATGGAATCGTTGAGCGAAAACACTTGACAACCTCCTAGAAGTAGATTTTCTCGCCATCAGACCATTCTCAATCAATTAGGAATCTGATGCCGTCACTAAACACATTCCTTAAATTGTAGCCATTTGTTGAGTGTTTTTTTTTGGTGTCTAATCCGCATATATATCACTATTGCGCTTGATTTTCTTGACTGTATATCTCTTAAATGTCAACATATACACGTGTGATTTAGTTTACGAAGATTTTTCAATGCCGAGAACCTCGATCAGAGAGTAAAAAAGGCGTAAGGTTCACAATGGTGTAAAATTAAAATGGGATATACCGGGCTAGGATTCGAGTTACAGGAACAAGGGCTAAACCAACCACCCAAGAATGGAATCGTCGATCGAAAACACTTGACAACCTCCTAGAAGCAGCCTTTATTGCCACCAGACATTTCTCCATCAATTACGAATCTAATGCCGTCACTAAACACATTCCTTAAATTGTAGCCATTTGTTGTGTGTTTTTTTTGGTGTCTAATCCACATATATATCACAATTGCCCTTGATTTTCTTGACTGTATATCTCTTAAATGTCAACATATACACATGTGATTTTGTTTACGAAGATTTTTCAATGCCGAGAACCTCGATCAGAGAGTAAGAAAGGCGTAAGGTTCACAATGGTGTAAAATTAAAATGGGATATACCGGGCTAGGATTCGAGTTACAGGAACAAGGGCCAAACCAACCACCCAAGAATGGAATCGTAGAGCGAAAACACTTGAAAACCTCCTAGAAGCAGCTTTTCTTGCCACTAGACCTTTCTCCGTCAATTAGGAATCTGATGCCGTCACTAAACACATTCCTTAAATTGTAGCCATTTGTTGAGTGGTTTTTTTTTTTGGTGTCTAATCCGTATATATATCACCATTGCCCTTGATTTTCTTGACTGTATATCTCTTAATTGACAACATATACACGTGTGATTTAGTTTACGAAGATTTTTCAATGCCGAGAACCTCGTTCAGAGAGTAAAAAAGGCGTAAGGTTCACAATGGTGTAAAATTAAAATGGGATATACCGAGCTAGGATTCGAGTTACAGGAACAAGGGACAAACCAACCACCCAAGAATGGAATCGTCGAGCAAAAACACTTGACAACCTCCTAGAAGCAGCTTTTCTTGCCACCAGACCATTCTCCATCAATTAGGAATCTGATGCCGTCACTAAACACATTCCTTAAATTGTAGCCATTTGTTGAGTGTTTTTTTTTGGTGTCTAATCCGCATATATATCACGATTGCCCTTGATTTTCTTGACTGTATATCTCTTAAAAGTCAACATATACACGTGAGATTCAGTTTACGAAGATTTTTCAATGCCAAGAACCTCGATCAGAGAGTAAAAAAGGCGTAAGGTTCACAGTGGTGTAAAATTAAAATGCGATATACCGGGCTAGGATTCGAGTTACAGGAACAAGGGCCAAACCAACCACCCAAGAATGGAATCGTCGAGCGAAAACACTTGACAACCTCCTAGAAGCAGCTTTTCTTGCCACCAGACCTTTCTCCATCAATTAGGAATCTGATGCCGTCACTAAACACATTCCTTAAATTGTATCCATTTGTTGAGTGTTTGTTTTGGTGTCTAATCCGCATATATATCACCATTGCCCTTGATTTTTTTGACTATATATCTCTTAAATGTCAACATATACACGTGTGATTTAGTTTACGAAGATTTTTCAATGCCGAGAACCTCGATTAGAGAGTAAAAAAGGAGTAATGTTCACAATGGTGTAAAATTAAAATGGGATATACCAGGCTAGAATTCGAGTTAGAGGAACAAAGGCCAAACCAACCACCCAAGAATGGAATCGTTGAGCGAAAACACTTGACAACCTCCTAGAAGTAGATTTTCTAGCCATCAGACCATTCTCAATCAATTAGGAATCTGATGCTGTCACTAAACACATTCCTTAAATTGTAGCCATTTGTTGAGTGTTTTTTTTGGTGTCTAATCCGCATATATATCACCATTGCGCTTGATTTTCTTAACTGTATATCTCTTAAATGTCAACATATACACGTGTGATTTAGTTTACGAAGATTTTTCAATGCCGAGAACCTCGATCAGAGAGTAAAAAAGTCGTAAGGTTCACAATGGTGTAAAATTAAAATGGGATATATCGTGCAAGGATTCGAGTTACAGGAACAAGGGCCAAACCAATCACCCAAGAATGGAATCATCGAGCGAAAACACTTGACAACCTCCAAGAAGCAGCTTTTCTTGCCACCAGAACTTTCTACATCAATTAAGAATCAGATGCCGTCACTAAACACATTCCTTATATTGTAGCCATTTGTTGAGTGTTTTTTTTGTGTATAATCCGCAAATATATCACCATTGCCCTTGATTTTCTTGACTGTATATCTCTTAAATGTCAACATATACACATGTGATTTAGTTTACGAAGATTTTTCAATGCCAAGAACCTCGATCAGAGAGTAAAAAAGGCGTAAGGTTCACAATGGTGTAAAATTAAAATGGGATATAACGGGCTAGGATTCGAGTTACAGGAATAAGGGACAAACCAACCACCCAAGAATGGAATCGTCGAGCGAAAACACTTGACAACCTTCTAGAAGCAGCTTTTCTTGCCACCAGACCTTTCTCCATCAATTAGGAATCTGATGCCGTCACTAAACACATTCCTTAAATTGTAGCCATTTGTTGAGTGTTTTTTTTTTGGGTGTCTAATCCGCATATGTATCACCATTGCCCTCGATTTTCTTGACTGTATATCTCTTAAATCTCAACATATACACGTGAGATTTAGTTTACGAAGATTTTTCAATGCCGAGAACCTCGATCAGCGAGTAAAAAAGGCGTAAGGTTCACAATGGTGTAAAATTAAAATGCGATATACCGGGCTAGGATTCCAGTTACAGGAACAAGGGCTAAACCAACCACCCAAGAATGGAATCGTCGAGCGAAAACACTTGACAACCTCCTAGAAGCAGCTTTTATTGCCACCAGACATTTCTCCATCAATTAGGAATCTGATGCGGTCACTAAACACATTCCTTAAATTGTAGCCATTTGTTGTGTGTTTTTTTTTTGTGTCTAATCCACATATATATCACAATTGCCCTTGATTTTCTTGACTGTATATCTCTTAAATGTCAACTTATACACATGTGATTCAGTTTACGAAGATTTTTCAATGCCGAGAACCTCGATCAGAGACTAAAAAAGGCGTAAGGTTCACAATGGTGTAAAATTAAAATGGGATATACCGGGCTAGGATTCGAGTTACAGGAACAAGGGCCAAACCAACCCCCCAAGAATGGAATCGTCGAGCGAAAACACTTGACAACCTCCTAAAAGCAGATTTTCTTGCCACCAGACCTTTCTCCGTCAATTAGGAATCTGATGCCGTCACTAAACACATTCCTTAAATTGTAGCCATTTGTTGAGTGTTTTTTTTTTTGTGTCTAATCCGCATATGTATCACCATTGCCCTTGATTTTCTTGACTGTATATCTCTTAATTGTCAACATATACACGTGTGATTTTGTTTACAAAGATTTTTCAATGCCGAGAACCTCGATCAGAGAGTAAAAAAGGCGTAAGGTTCACAATGGTGTAAAATTAAAATGCGATATACCGGGCTAGGTTCACAATGGTGTAAAAAAAAAAAGTCAGTGAAAGCAGGTCAAGGGTGTCCTAGGGAGTGTGGCCATGCATTGGAAGGTCTTGAATGCTTGGAGAAAGCTTCCGAATCCAAGAATTATGATATTTACACTTTTAATCCTTCGTATACGAATTTGATCATATCTTTCTCACACGATGACGAAACTTTATGAAATTTTTACCATATATTCTAGTGAGTATATTTTATCATTACAAAGCTTCGGGTTTGCCAAAAGATCACTCAGAGGTATACTTTCAACATGTTGACACTTTTAGCCCATGTAGTTTGTAATTCCTCACTTTCTTTCATTTCCCGCTTCGTATGATCCATGATTTATCCGTTTAAGATTATAAACACCATGTAGGGTTATTGTAGAGCCTATTTATCAATTGTTGACACTTTGGACCCTTATATTCACATAGTTTCATTGTTTGTCAACTTTAGTCCCTCTAAAGTATGTTTTCACATATTCAAAGCCCATAACACGTGTCAGTACATTATTGGACGTAAATTTTCGAGGTGTTACAGTATATCTCTTATGTAGGATCGTTTTACCGACCAAACGAGTCATTCAGAAGATTTTTTGCTCAATACGAGAGGCGGAAACAAACGTATCGAGATAATTCAGCTTGCAATTTACTTTAAACTGTGTTTTGATTGATTTGACAAAGAATTACAGCAAGTAGACACTTCGGCAGTAGTTCGACACTGAAACCGGAAAGTTACAAATGACAAAGCATCAAAGGTGTTTATAGGAGAGCTAATTTCACATGAAATTGCCCAAGCGAAATTAGTTCCATACGAAATCTAATTTTGTGCGAAATTCCTACAAACACACTTTTCTCGTTAAACGTGCCCTGATCTATCTAATACAAAACAAGACTCGATACAAGACGAAGTCGACAGACGTATGCACCAACAAACTCCCCCTCGGATGTTGACGAAGTCTTCAGTGTCAAGTCTTCAATCTTCAGTCTTTATCAGTCTTCTCGACTTTTCCTGAAATATCTAACAATGTAAAACATCCTCAATCTTTCTCTTCTCTTCTTTTTCAGAATCTCGACCTGGCTATATCTTCTCTTGATCAAATCTCTTGATTCCTTAAGTTCATCAGCATCCTCAGATTCATGATCAGAGCCTTGCTCTATACAACTTCGGACTCCCCCTTAAATTGTGCTTGGGATCGCAGTCTGGCTTCCACAGGTTCAAGATCGTGATCTGGCTATCATCCTGCTTAGGATCTAAACCTGGCTTACCTGCACAATCTCTACCTCACAATAAATTACACAAATTTAAAATTTGACAAATTTAGGTTCTTTGCTTACCACTTGTAGAAACTAATTTCAAAACATTGATTTAAAAACACTTGCAAGAATCAATCAATCAATAAATGAGTTTACAATTTTAATCTCTGATGAACCACTTGTATGAATTACATTTTTGTATCAAAAACACTCTCCCAAACCTGTTCATCATTTTTAACACTTGGAACTTTGAAAATCAGCTTTTCAACATCAGTTGTCAAAAATCTTTTTGAATTTTTCAAAATTTATGCTAAAACACACTAATTTTTTTTAATCGACATGCAATAAAGAAATATATACAAACAATATTTTTGTGAGTTTGTGTAAGAAGATCATATCAGGTTTTGAGACACATCACCAACACCGTTAAGCTTTTAACATTTTAAGTTCTAAACGATTCACTTAGATTGTCAGTATACTGATCCTCTTAAATTTTCACACAAATTTCAACTGTTTCGAGATACGAGATTAATGTTTTAGAGACTTAAACTTATACGTGTGTCCCACCTCAGAAAATACTCCCGTATCCAGATCCCAATATTCAGTCTTACAGGTGAGTATACCTAGATGATATCTGTAAAGGGTTAAATGCGAGGGCCGTGAGAGCTCAGGCTATTGCTTCCGCAAAATCAGAGAGATGACGGCTTCGACTTTTGGTGGGTTCCCTTTAGAGAATCTTTTCTTCAACAGCACATGATTAGCATTTTGCAATGTTTCATCATTTTTTATCATGAGGGCGGTGCTATATTTCAAGCAAGCGAAAAATATTATATGGGGACTAGGCCATTGCTTCCGCAAAATCAGAAGTCCCGGGATAATACCCCAGATATCACTAAGCATAAAGACCTAGTATCTCAGAAAGAGGGACCTTTCAAACAAGATTTCGGGGGTTACCCATATATCCGAGAGATGTTCCCCACGAGATAAGTAAGTTTGAAATTTAGGTTTATATCTCGACACAATCTACTAAATGTGCAAAAACCTACTGGCATATCATCAGTGAGACCGTTTATCACATTTGACTTTCCAATTCTTTAGCATGCTGTGATAGTCCACTGATGTACTATCATTTCCTCTTTTACACATCAAAACTCAATTTTGATTTTATCATGTTTTTGACTTTTTCAAATTTTCAAATGTTTTTGGATTTTCTGAAAATTTCTTACTCCCCCTAAAATTCAAAAGCATTTAAAAGAAATTTGAAAACAAACTGTACACAAAAATGACAACTGTTGTGAATTGCCTCAATTCGCCATCCACTTGGCATAAACAATCAGAACTCCCCCTTACAACAACCTATTTTCTCATAAAGATTTCAAAACACTTAAGTTTATTTTAATCAAAATAGTTTTTCCGGAAAATAAGTTTATTGATTTTACCACTTGTAAAAATGGGTTTAGTTCATCATTTTGTTCTATCAACAGCTTATGAATGAAAGTTAAATCAAGTTCAACTTAATGACCTTGATTAACCACTTGTAGGTTCAATTTTACCAGATGCAAAATGACATATGACAATTTTAAGAACAACTACCACTTCCAAACTGAAATACCACGTGTAAGAAAAATGTCGATTCCTACTCCACACTTACCAACCTGGGAGTTCCGGCAATTCCACAACCTGTAGAATTTAACAATTTTAGAAGTAAAATTTTAATAATGATGCCGATTCATGCTCCATGATTACCAACTTGGGAGCTCCGGCAAGTCAGGCCTTTTTTTTAGTTATCTTGACTCTCCCAAGCCTGACGGTCCTTGGGAGATTCCGAGTTATCAATACTCGGTTTCTTACCTTTCATTTTCTTCTCATAGAATTCCTTAACCCCCTTTACCTTCCCATCAATCATTTTTCCAAAAATGTGTTTCACTTTGGGGTTAAAGGCTTTTTCAACATCAAATTCTTTCTTTTCAGAAAAGAATTGATTTGAAATTTCAACTTTTCCAATCTTTGAGTTTAAAATCTCAGCCCGCAATGGTGGAAAATTTTCATCATCCAATGGCGGGACTGATTTTTCTTCTTTCATTTCAACTTGTGGCTCCTCTGCTTTTGTGGAATCAGATTCATCGCTAGACGATAGCTCTTCTGATTTTGATGAATCAGAATCATTGCAAGGACTATCATCAGATTTCTTAACAACCCATTTGTAGTTGTCAAGATTTACTTTTCTTCTGTAAAAACTCTTTGAACATTCACCAACCTCAAACTTTGAATTTTTGAAAACTTTAAATTGTTTGGTTGGTGGTTCATTCTCAACAATCTTTTCTTTCAGTTTTTCAGAGACTCCCTGTTTTGTTTGGATTGCCTTTGTACAATTCTTGGCAATATGGCCAACTGTTTTGCATTGAAAACAAGTTCTTGTCTCTTTTTTCTGTTGAGCAACATTTTTCTCCATTTCCTCTTTCTTCTTCGCAAGGAATTCTTTGTTCGTCTGCTTTCTGAACAATTGCTCCTTTTCTTCTTCAGATGATGTTCCTGAAACAAAAACAGTTTTTGGTTTATAAGTTTTTTTCATTTTTATGATTTTTCGATGGAATAAATCCAAGACCTTTCCTTTTGAAATTACCATTATGATTTGGTTTCTTTTGAAAACCAGAACCAGAATTGTAACCTATTTTCTTGTTTAACCTTTGTTGATCTCTTGAGGTGTACTTTTTAGGTTTTTCAGAAAGATTTACATCTTTTATTTCAGAAATATTAATTTCTGTTAGTTTGAAAACCTTTTTTATCATTTCAGTTCTAACACCTCTTATTGGAAATTCTTCATCAGAATATAATTTATCAGAATCATTCAAAGTATATGCTACTTTGAACATTTCGTCATTCAAATTAGATTTTGATAACAAAAATTCTTTATTATAAACCAGTTTGTCCTTTTTGACTGTTGAATTTGACTTGTCAGACTTTGACTTTGAGTTTGACTCCGACTTTGACTCCTCGGTTTCATCGTTATCCAACACCTGATCAACCACTTTCTTTATTAATTCGGACTCATGATCAGTGTCAGACGATGTGAAAGTGACATCGATGTTGTCTGGCAGATTTTCTGAAGACTCAGACTCCCACTGTAAATTGGTTGCCTTTTTTACTCTTTCTGAATTTGGATTTCGTGGAGAATATCCGTTTTCAAGCGGGGGTGGACACTTGTTGTAACTGGCACTATGTTTCTTACCAGAATCTTTCATTTCAGTATCCTTCTTCTTTTCAGAGCTCTTGTCTTCAGATACATCCTCTTCATCAAATGCATTCATGCCTTCAACAGTTGGATAAATCCTGTCAATAACATAAGAAGTACATGAGTAACTTTTTAACAACCTATTTACTCTCTCTGTTTCAATTCTTTGTGTTTCCAGTTTTTGTTCCAGCACATCACACTTTTCAATGTAATTGTTGACAACTTTCTGCTTGGTCATGAAAGCTCCTTGAAGTGTTTTCATGGCTGTTGCTTGTTCACTACTTGTTTGATTGTACTGATTCATTGCTTTGTTTAGAACATCATAGGATTCTTTCAATCTGTTCATGTTATGAATCAAAGTACTGTTTTGCTTCTTCACTGCTTCATAGTTTTCACATATCACAGGAATCTTTTGTGCATCAGCTTCTGCTTCAACTTTAAAAACTGGAATGTCTTTTATTTTCTTCCTTATCACAGGAACTTCTTCATCATCACTGCTAACTGGTTTTTTAACTTTCTTCTTTTTCTCTTTAGCTTTTTCATCATCACTGTCACTCTCCTCTAGCATTCTCAAGTGCTCTTCCATTCTTCTTGCATAATAATCATCATCATTATCACTGTCTTCAGCAACTCGAGCAGCAAAAGCTTTATGATTTGAAGTTTTGTTAGGATTATGATCATCCCAACTGAAATTTTCCCAAGTAAACCCTTCTGGTAATTTTTCATCATCTTGATCACTTATTTTGCTCATCAAATAAGCTTTCTTTGATGACTCTTCAATCTCCTTCCTGGCATGAGCAGTTTGTGGTTGTTGTTGATGTGATTGTTGAGCAACTTGATGATAAATTGCTTTCCGATAATAATCATTGTTGTTGAACGGATTTTGAGCTCCACTTGCTTCGCGATTTGTGCACTCCCTCTTGAAGTGTCCTTTTTCCCTGCAACGAAAACAAGTAACTTTAGATTTATAAAAACCTAAAGTAGAAACATTAGCATCACGGAAGTCATCTCTCCCTGTGATCTGTTTAAATTTCTCAGCCCGTCTCAACACACTCGCCAAACACCACTTTATGTCCAATAATTCCATCTCTTCAGCATCAATTTGATCGTAATCCTCTTTTGTCAACATTGGATTCCCGATCTGACCTGCCACTAAACTCTCATATGACTCTAACACAGTCACCAACAAAGACATGTGACTTTTTACAACCTCCTCAGTGTAATTTTGACCATTTTCAAGGTCTAATACCATGTTGCATTGTAACTTCTTTCCATTTTTTGTAGTTGAAAAGTTTGGATCATATGATGGATATGAAGAAAATTCAGTTTTGCTGTTTGATCCTTTAGATGACCCTCCTGATGAACTTTTAGCATTGAATGCAGTTTCAACCTTTGGTGACATATTGGTTTAGTCACTGATACCTCCTTTGTAATACAGACCGATATCTTGTTCACCATCAAAATCCTTCATTCTCGAGATCTTCCTTTGTTCCATCTCCTGAGCTTCAAGTTTCTCAATGAACTTGCTCAGTGTTAGATTGCTAAAATCTTTCTTATTTCTCAACATCATCAGATATGTGCCCCAAGTTTCATGTGGCAATGCATCAGCCAACTTCTCAATTAATTCTTCATTGTCCTTTGTGATGCTCACCCTCTTCATGTTAACTAGCAGATTGCAATATCTTTCGATGATCTGCTTGGTACTTTCAGTTCTCAAACCACGAAATAGATCAAATTCCTTTTTCAAAAGTGATTTTTTGTTCTTAATCATTTCTTTGCTTCCAACAAACTTTGATTTTAAAGCTTTCCAAATTGAATAAGCAGTTCCATTGTGTTGCAATAAAACCAAGATATCTTCCTTAACAGCTTGATGCAACAAACTCGTCATCATCTTTTCATCTTTGTATTTCTTTTTATCTTCAGCACTAAGATCTTTAATTGCAATCACCTCCTCATCATCAGTCATCGGTCTAACATATTTCGTATCAACACATTCCCAAGCATCCAAATAATTTGCTTGAACCCAATTCTCAAACCGTTCTTCCCATCCTTTATACTCCTCGATATTCATAAGTTTTGGTGGTTTTTGCATAGTTCCCGTTTCATTTTCTAACATTGTGTTCTGAACAATACTTATCGGAGTAGCAAAGGCGTTGTAAAACTCTTCTTCCATGATTCGGTTTCAAAATTTCACAAACTAATTTTTCAAACGAAATACACTTCCAAGCGAAATTACTTTTGGTGCGAAATAACCTTGTCAAACGAAATACCACCTTGAAACGAAATATACTGATTTCGTGTGAAATAAGTAATTTCGTACGAAATAGCTGAATTTTTAAGCGAAATAACGTGATTTCGTACGAAATAGGTAATTTCGTACGAAATTAAGTACCCTATTCAAACGAAATTAGAATCTGGTTCGAAATACGGTTATTTCGTGCGAAATTAGAACCTTATTTCGTGCGAAATACTGCTGATGTCATCATCTCGAGCTGTTTTTGCCAAAATTGAACAGGTTTTTGTCTGATTTTAAGTCTGAAACTTTCAAGGGTTTATTAAAACACAGTTTCGCATTTAATGTGTGAAATTCAAATCATTTTGACCGTGAAAACTTGTTAATTTTGAAAAATAAGGTGTAGAAAACAGATTTTGCAGCTGAATTGATATAAACTCTTCCTCCTGAGCTCTGATACCACTTGTAGGATCGTTTTACCGACCAAACGAGTCGTTCAGAAGAGTTTTTGCTCAATACGAGAGGCGGAAACAAACGTATCGAGATAATTCAGCTTGCAATTTACTTTAAACTATCTTTTGATTGTTTTGACAAAGAATTACAGCAAGTAGACACTTCGGCAGCAGTTCGACACTGAAACCGGAAAGTTACAAATGACAAAGCATCAAAGGTATTTATAGGAGAGCTAATTTCGCACGAAATAGCCCAAGCGAAATTAGTTCCATGTGAAATCTAATTTCATGCGAAATTACTACTAAATTTCGTACGAAATAACCTAGGTGTTATTTCGTGCGAAATTCCTACAAACACACTTTTCTCGTTAAACGTGCTCTGATCTATCTAATACAAAACAAGACTCGATACAAGACGAAGTCGACAGACGTATGCACCAACATCTTAAATGTCAACATATACACGTGTGATTTAGTTTACGAATATTTTTCAATGCCGAGAACCTCGATCAGAGAGTAAAAAAGGCGTAAGGTTCACAATGGTGTAAAATTAAAATGGGATATACCGGGCTAGGATTCGAGTTACATGAACAAGGGCCAAACCAACCACCGAAGAATGGAATCGTCGAGTGAAAACACTTGACAACCTCCTAGAAGTAGCTTTTCTTGCCACCAGACCTTTCTCCATCAATTAGGAATCTGATGCCGTCACAAAACACATTCCTTAAATTGTAGCCATTTGTTGAGTGTTTTCTTTTTGTGTCTAATCTGCATATATATCACCATTGCCATTGATATTCTTTACTGTATATCTCTTAAATGTCAACATATACACGCGTGATTTAGTTTACGAAGATTTTTCAATGCCGAGAACCTCGATCAGAGAGTAAAAAAGGCGTAAGGTTCACAATGGTGTAAAATTAAAAAAATGGGATATACCGGGCTAGGATTCGAGTTACAGGAATAAGGGCCAAACCAACCACTCAAGAATGGAATCGTCGAGCGAAAATCCTTAACAACCTTCTAGAAGAAGCTTTTCTTGCCACCAGACCTTTCTCCATCAATTAGGAATCTGATGGCGTCACTAAACACATTCCTTAAATTGTAGCCATTTGTTGAGTGTTTTTTTTGGTGTCTAATCAGCATATATATCACCATTGCCCTTGATTTTCTTGACTGTATATCTCTTAAATGTCAACTTATACACGTGTGACTTAGTTTACGAAGATTTTTCAATGCCGAGAACCTCGATCAGAGAGTAAAAAAGGCGTAAGGTTCACAATGGTGTAAAATTAAAATGGGATATACCGGGCTAGGATTCGAGTTACAGGAACAAGGGCCAAACCAACCACCCAAGAATGGATCGTCGAGCGAAAACACTTGACAACCTCCTAGAAGCAGCTTTTCTTGCCACCAAACCTTTCTCCATCAATTAGGAATCTGATGCCGTCACTAAACACATTCCTAAAATTGTAGCCATTTGTTGAGTGTTTTTTTTTTTGGTGTCTAATCCGCATATATATCACCATTGCCCTTGATTTTCTTGACTGTATATCTCTTAAATGTCAACATATACACGTGTGATTTAGTTTACGAAGATTTTTCAATGCCGAGAACCTCGATCAGAGAGTAAAAAAGGCGTAAGGTTCACAATGGTGTAAAATTAAAATGGGATATACCGGGCTAGGATTCGAGTTACAGGAACAAGGGTCAAACCAACCATCCAAGAATGGAATCGTCGAGCGAAAACACTTGACAACCTCCTAGAAGCAGTTTTTCTTGCCACCAGACCTTTCTCCATCAATTAGGAATTTGATGCAGTAACTAAACACATTCCTTAAATTGTAGCCATTTGTTGAGTGTTTTTTTTTTTTTGGTGTCTAATCTGCATATATATCACCATTGCCCTTGATTTTCTTGACTGTATATCTCTTAGTTGTCAACATATACACGTGTGATTTAGTTTACGATGATTTTTCAATGCCGAGAACCTCGAACAGAGAGTAAAAAAGGCGTAAGGTTCACAATGGTGTAAAATTAAAATGGGATATACCGGGCTAGGATTCGAGTTACAGGAACAAGGGCCAAACCAACCTCCCAAGTACGGAATCGTCGAGCGAAAACACTTGACAACCTCCTAGAAGCAGCTTTTCTTGCCACCAGACCTTTCTCCATCAATTAGGAATCTGATGCCGTCACTAAACACATTCCTTAAATTGTAGCCATTTGTTGAGTGTTTTTTTTTGTGTCTAATCCGCATATATATCACCATTGCCCTTGATTTTCTTGACTGCATATCTCTTAAATGTCAACATATACACGTGTGATTTAGTTGACGAAGATTTTTCAATGCAGAGAACCTCGATCAGAGAGTAAAAAAGGTGTAAGGTTCACAATGGTGTAAAATTTAAATGAGATATACCGGGCTAGGATTCGTGTTACATGAACAAGGGCCAAACCAACCACCCAAGAATGGAATCGTTGAGCGAAACACTTGACGACCTCCTAGAAGCAGCTTTTCTTACCACCAGCCTTTCTCCATCAATTAGGAATTTGATGCCGTCACTAAACACATTCCATAAATTGTAGTCATTTGTTGAGTGTTTTTTTTTTTGGTGTCTCATCCGCATATATATCACCGTTTCCCTTGATTTTCTTGACTACATAACTCTTAAATGTCAACATATACACGTGTGATTTAGTTTACAAAGATTTTTCAATGCTGAGAACCTCGATCAGAGAGTAAAAAAGGCGTAAGGTTCACAATGGTGTAAAACTAAAATGGGATATAACGGGCTAGGATTCGAGTTACAGGAACAAGGGCCAAACCAACCACCCAAGAATGGAATCGTCGAGCGAAAACACTTAACGACCTCGTAGAATAAGCTTTTCTTGCCACCGGACCTTTCTCCATCAATTAGGAATCGTATGCCGTCACTAAGCACATTCCTTAAATTGTAGCCATTTGTTAAGTGTTTTTTTTGGTGTCTCATCCGCATATATATCACCATTGCCCTTGATTTTCTTGACTGTATATCTCTTAAATGTCAACATATACACGTGTGATTTAGTTTACGATGATTTTTCAATGCCGAGAACGTCAATCAGAGAGTAAAAAAGGCGTAAGGTTCACAATGGTTTAAAATTAAAATGGGATATACCGGGCTAGGATTCGAGTTACAGGAACAAGGGTCCAACCAACCACCCAAGAATGGAATCGTCGAGCGAAAACACTTGACAACCTCCTAGAAGCAGCTTTTCTTGCCACCAGACCTTTCTCCATCAATTAAGAATCTGATGCAGTCACTAAACACATTCCTTAAATTGTAGCCATTTGTTGAGTGTTCTTTTTTTTGGTGTCTAATCTGCATATATATTACCATTGCCCTTGATTTTCTTGACTGTATATCTCTTAAATGTCAACATATACACGTGTGATTTAGTTTACGAAGATTTTTCAAAGTCGAGAACCTCGATCAGAGAGTAAAAAAGGCGTAAGGTTCACAATGGTGTAAAATTAAAATGGGATATACCGGGCTAGGATTCGAGTTACAGGAACAAGGGCCAAACCAACCACCCAAGAACGGAATCGTCGAGCGAAAACACTTGACAACCTCCTAGAAGCAGCTTTTCTTGCCACCAGACCTTTCTCCATCAATTAGGAATCTGATGCCGTCAATAAACACATTCCTTAAATTGTAGCCATTTGTTGGGTGTTTTTTTTTTGTGTATAATCCGCATATATATCACCATTGCCCTTGATTTTCTTGACTGCATATCTCTTAAATGTCAACATATATACGTGTGATTTAGTTTACGAAGATTTTTCAATGCCGAGAACCTCGATCAGAGAGTAAAAAAGGCGTAAGGTTCAGAATGGTGTAAAATTGAAATGAGATATACCGGGCTACAATTCGTGTCACATGAACAAGGGCCAAACCAACCACCCAAGAATGGAATCGTCGAGCGAAACACTTGACGACCTCCTTGAAGCAGCTTTTCTTGCCACCAGACCTTTCTCCATCAATTAGGAATCTTATGCCATTACTAAACACATTCCTTAAATTGTAGCCATTTGTTAACTGTTTTTTTTTGGTGTCTCATCCGCGTATATATCACCATTGCCCTTGATTTTCTTGACTGTATATCTCTTAAATGTCAACATATACACGTGTGATTTAGTTTACGAAGATTTTTCAATGCCGAGAACCTCGATCAGAGAGTAAAAAAGGCGTAAGGTTCACAATGGTGTAAAATTAAAATGGGATATACAGGGCTAGGATTCGAGTTACAGGAACAAGGGCCAAACCAACCACCCAAGAATGGAATCGTTGAGCGAAACACTTGACGACCTCCTAGAAGCAGCTTTTCTTACCACCAGACCTTTCTCCATCAATTAGGAATTTGATGCCGTCACTAAACACATTCCTTAAATTGTAGCCATTTGTTGAGTGTTTTTTTTTGGTGTCTCATCCGCATATATATCACCGTTTCCCTTGATTTTCTTGACTACATATCTCTTAAATGTCAACATATACACGTGTGATTTAGTTTACAAAGATTTTTCAACGCTGAGAACCTCGATCAGAGAGTAAAAAAGGCGTAAGGTTCACAATGGTGTAAAACTAAAATGGGATATAACGGGCTAGGATTCGAGTTACAGGAACAAGGGCCAAACCAACCACCCAAGAATGGAATCGTCGAGCGAAAACACTTAACGACCTCCTAGAATAAGCTTTTCTTGCCACCGGACCTTTCTCCATCAATTAGGAATCGTATGCCGTCACTAAGCACATTCCTTAAATTGTAGCCATTTGTTAAGTGTTTTTTTTGGTGTCTGATCCGCATATATATCACCATTGCCCTTGATTTTCTTGACTGTATATCTCTTAAATGTCAACATATACACGTGTGATTTAGTTTAAGAAGATTTTTCAATGCCGAGAACCTCGATCAGAGAGTAAAAAAGGCGTAAGGTTCACAATGGTGTAAAATTAAAATGGGATATACAGGGCTAGGATTCGAGTTACAGGAACAAGGGCCAAACCAACCACCCAAGAATGGAATCGTCGAGCGAAAACACTTGACAACCTCCTAGAAGCAGCTTTTCTTGCCACCAGACCTTTCTCCATCAATTAGGAATCTGATGCCATCACTAAACACATTCCTAAAATTGTAGCCATTTGTTGAGTGTTTTTTTTGGTGTTTAATCTGCATATATATCACCATTGCCCTTTATTTTCTTGACTGTATATCTCTTAAATGTCAACATATACACGTGTGATTTATTTTACGAAGATTTTTCAATGCCGAGAACGTCGATCAGAGAGTACAAAAGGCGTAAGGTTCACAATGGTTTAAAATTAAAATGGGATATACCGGGTTAGGATTCGAGTTACAGGAACAAGGGTCCAACCAACCACCCAAGAATGGAATCGTCGAGCGAAAACACTTGACAACCTCCTAGAAGCAGCTTTTCTTGCCACCAGACCTTTCTCCATCAATTAAGAATCTGATGCAGTCACTAAACACATTCCTTAAATTGTAGCCATTTGTTGAGTGTTCTTTTTTTTGGTGTCTAATCTGCATATATATTACCATTGCCCTTGATTTTCTTGACTGTATATCTCTTAAATGTCAACATATACCCGTGTGATTTAGTTTACAAAGATTTTTCAATGTCGAGAACCTCGATCAGAGAGTAAAAAAGGTGTAAGGTTCACAATGGTGTAAAATTAAAATGGGATATACCGGGCTAGGATTCGAGTTACAGGAACAAGGGCCAAACCAACCACCCAAGAACGGAATCGTCGAGCGAAAACACTTGACAACCTCCTAGAAGCAGCTTTTCTTGCCACCAGACCTTTCTCCATCAATTAGGAATCTGATGCCGTCAATAAACACATTCCTTAAATTGTAGCCATTTGTTGAGTGTTTTTTTTTTGTGTATAATCCGCATATATATCACCATTGCCCTTGATTTTCTTGACTGCATATCTCTTAAATGTCAACATATACACGTGTGATTTAGTTTACGAAGATTTTTCAACGCCGAGAACCTCGATCAGAGAGTAAAAAAGGCGTAAGGTTCACAATGGTGTAAAATTGAAATGAGATATACCGGGCTAGAATTCGTGTCACATGAACAAGGGCCAAACCAACCACCCAAGAATGGAATCGTCGAGCGAAACACTTGACGACCTCCTTGAAGCAGCTTTTCTTGCCACCAGACCTTTCTCCATCAATTAGGAATCTTATGCCATTACTAAACACATTCCTTAAATTGTAGCCATTTGTTAACTGTTTTTTTTGGTGTCTCATCCGCGTATATATCACCATTGCCCTTGATTTTCTTGACTGTATATCTCTTAAATGTCAACATATACACGTGTGATTTAGTTTACGAAGATTTTTCAATGCCGAGAACCTCGATCACAGAGTAAAAAAGGCGTAAAGTTCACAATGGTGTAAAATTAAAATGGGATATACAGGGCTAGGATTCGAGTTACAGGAACAAGGGCCAAACCAACCACCCAAGAATGGAATCGTCGAGCGAAAACACTTGACAACCTCCTAGAAGCAGCTTTTCTTGCCACCAGACCTTTTTCCATCAATTAGGAATCTGATGCCGTCACTAAATACATTCCTTAAATTGTAGCCATTTGTTGAGTGTTTTTTTTGGTGTCTATCCACATATATATCACCATTGCCCTTCATTTTCTTGACTGTATATCTCTTAAATTTCAACATATACACGTGTGATATAGTTTACGAAGATTTTTCAATGCCGAGAACCTCGATTAGAGAGTAAAAAAGGCGTAAGGTTCACAATGGTGTAAAATTAAAATGGGATATACCAGGCTAGGATTCGTGTTACAGGAACAAGGGCCAAACCAACTACCCAAGAATGGAATCTGTAGGATCGTATTGACGATCAAGTGAGCCAATCTGAGTGAAAACACCACTGTTTATAAGGCGGAATCAAATAAACAGCTTGAATCAAAGAGAAATGAGTAGAAAAACACTGAAAGACACTTTAAACATTGGTTCTCATATAAATCTGACACGAAAATCCGGCAGCAGTTCAGTACACCAATCTTCTGAACTGTTGCAAATGAGAGACCAACTCACCTATTTATAGGCTATCAGAGTTCGCTTGAAACAGACTCAAGCGAAACCCTTTCATGACCTTTCGCTTGAACTTGACATAACATGTGTTCAAGCGAAACCCTATCACAAAACATTAAATTTACAATTCAGCCCCCTGATCTATACACTAAAGACATATTAGACCCTAGACTAAGACGTAGGCTTTAGACATCGTGCACTAACAAACTCCCCCTTGGATACAGCCGGAGTCTTCAGTCTTGGTCTTCAAACTTTACAGGGACTTGAATTTTCCTTCTCTAGGCTTAGACTTCTTCAGCAGCTTCCTAAGCTTCTCGTTCTCTTTCGCAGGCTCCCCCTTTCATCAATCTTCCGTGCTTTTGGGATCGACACCTGGATTACCAGCAACAAGCTTCCTTTTGCATCAAGCTCGCCTTCAGACTCCCCCTAAGACTCTGCTATCAAGATCTTAATCTGGAACTTTCACTTGCAACCCTCAAACATTTATAAGAATAAACATTTTAAATGTCCAGAATTGAAGATCTGGTTCTTTCACAGTCCTATAAAGTTTTGACGATATAAAGAATCCAACAACTAAACCTAACACTTTACAATCAAATTTTAAACCTTTTTAACTTTTACCGACACACCCAGTTAACTAAGTCCAAGTTAATGACCTTGGTTAACCATTTAGCTTGCCAAGTCCAAATTAATGACCCTGGCTGACCAAACTTATGAAGATGCTGAATTTCAAAAATGAAATCAAGTTCAAATTAATGAACTTTTGAACGTTTAAGCAATTACCAATTGTCACACCCCGACCACGTAGAACATACAAAACGTGGCGGAAATGTCGGGGACTGTTGTAACAGAATTAATTGTTTCAAATCCATGGCAATTGAAGTTTCGTTTTATTGATTAAAAGTGTTACAATGTCTTAACAAACAAGGAAATACAACATAATTAACTAGTCTTGCATCTTTTATTGTCACTAAAGCCCAAGTCTGCCTATGTGTATCTTGATCATCTTATGCAACAGCTCCTGAAAAACACATGTGAAAATAGGTACGTCAGCATAAAAATGCCTGTGAGATACATAGGTTTTGTGAAAATAGGTTTCATGACTTATGTTTGAGAAAATGTTTAGTCACGAACCTTGTAATTTGCTTTGTCTTGTAAATCATTTGAAAAACGATAAGATCAGATGATATGTATAAATAAGTGAATAATGTATGGTTAAATGAATAACCATGTAAAATGTGTTTGTATAAGATAAGTTGTTTATAAATCAATGTCTTGTGAAAAGTATGTTATTTGTATAAAATGTTCTATGTAACCGATATATGATGTGAAAACAGGAAAGTAACAAGTAGGCACATGTGTTCCACCCCAAAACGTTTGGAAAACAGTAAAAGAGGGGTCTATGTACTCACTTGAGATTGTTCAGTAGTCCTTGAGTAACAACCAAACAATGCTAGAGATCGCGGATATCAAACGGCACCTAATATAGGTAACTACGTTAATTAACCGGACCTAAATCGGAGGATTTAGATAGAATGAGGGTTCGTAAACCAAACGAGTATAGAGACTCGTGTCATATGGTTTAACAAAGCCTACATACTAAATGAAACCTAACCTAATAGCTTACGACCCATTACGACCCGTTTAGGCAGCTTATGCTACTTTAACGCGTCTTTCGCGTGAAACGCGTTCGGACCGTCTAACTAGTCCTATGACAAGTGTTATATGCTTAACCATGTTACATAATCAGTTATGTGACAAAAGTTTAGGTTACATATGCTTAATTACCAATTATACATGAAAAGGGTATTCTGGTAATTTACCTAAGGCATATAAACTACCTATCATACAACTACTTAAACGATGTGACCATAAGGTATAACCTCGGAAGGTTATTCCCTATATACTATGGTCACCTAATGTATTTGGTCGGATCCTAATGATCGACCAAACTGGGTCGGGTTCGAGGTATAAGCGATTTATTAGATCGCTTACCCTACGACCCTAGACAACGTGGTAATCAGTAGGCATAGTCCCAAGGGACTATTACCAACGTGATTACACTCACGTTGCGAAGTTCAAACGAACTTCGCATTGACCATAAACTGGCCAACGCAGAAAGTCAAACAAAGTTTGACTTTCAGACTCGAAAAGACTCGAAAAGCAATAAAAGAACGAAAGAATACTTACGAAGGGTCCCCGAATGCTAATCTAGATCACAATAACTCAGGTATGAAACAATGGTTCCAACTTAGAGTCACTTAGATCAGATTCTAGTGGTTTTTAAACAATGGGGGGGTGGGGTATTTATAGTTTTCGGGTAACCGTTAAGATCGTTTCATGGAAACCGTGCTTGAATCCAAGGCGTACACTTGTCGGAAACTCATGGTAGCTAAAAATGATGTTTATCAGCTGATTAGGCAAGTGGGAAATGTGTGGGTGTGGATCAAACAGCTGGAACTTGCTGACCGTTCGATATTATCTGATCAGAGAGGCTGACGCGGGCCGCCTAAGATTTAAGCTTGGGCTCACGCGGGCCGCCTAGCTCTTCAGATCAGAAAACAAGTTTCAGAATCTACAGTGTTGGTCCCTGCACGTGTTTAAGCCCATTTCCGGCACTTCTAAGGCCCGTAAAGCCAACTTTAAGGCCCTAAAATGTTGCCTAAACATTGTGGACATGAAACATGCTCAAAAATATGTCGGATGTTGGTTCGTTTGGCCGTACGAACGCGATGTTCGCTTATTTACGACGGAATGCGCACAAGCGCGAAAAACGATCCAAATGACGCGACGAATGGATTTTTCTTATGCCAAACACTAAAATAAAATATTTTAGTGCTTACATAAATTTTTGGATGTCTGGATGTATTCAGAACGTAAGTTATGCACGAAAATGCAAACTTGTGCACTTTTTGACACTTTTAGTCCCTGAATGTCCCAAAAGTTTATTTTAGCACACCAAACCCCTCAAAGCCTATTTCTAAGCTATGTAAAGGATATTTAGGGTATGTTTAACTTATGGTCATGTTCCGGAATGTCTGTTACAGTTCAAATTGGCATACTTTCGCAGTTTGTCAACTTTAGTCCCTGTAAGCGATTTAACTTAATTTTGCCATACCAAAGCCTTCAAAACTTATTTCTAAGTTAAGTAAAGGTTATTTAAGGTATGTTAAGCCTATTTCACTATTCCGGAGTGTTCGTTGCATTAAACTGGTTATATTTACGCATCAGTGCGCGTATAACCTTCCAGAAAGTGATTCAGAGCTTGAAATCGAACAAGAGTTGATATTTGCAAACGATACGCATATTTTTACAAATCCCAAGTATGAAATACAATATTTCATTGGTTTGGCATTTGTTTGATGGTTGAAGTGACACAGGTGTCACAGTCTCCCCTACTTTAGGAAATTTCGTCCCGAAATTCATTCGTAGGAGTCTATTTGTGACCTTGTGTTAAATAACCATCAAAGATAAGCAAGGCATAATCCTGTTATTTCTCTTTAACGGACATTTTTCAAAAATGAAAAATGAACGGAGTTATTTTTAACAGGCATTCTTTAGAAATGAAAATGAACGAAATGAGTCTTTTTCCACCACTTCTTCAGAACCGAAAATGAACGAAATGAGTTTTCCACCACTTCTTCAGAACCGAAAATGAACGAAATGAGCCATTTTCCACCACTTCTTCAGAACCGAAAATGAACGAAATGAGCCATTTTCCACCACTTCTTCAGAACCGAAAATGAACGAAATGAGTCATTTTCCACCACTTCTTCAGAACCGAAAATGAACGAAATGAGTCATTTTCCACCACTTCTTCAGAACCGAAAATGAACGAAATGAGTCATTTTCCACCACTTCTTCAGAACCGAAAATGAACGAAACGAGTCATTTTACACCATTTCTTCAGAACCGAAAATGAACGAAACGAGTCATTTTCCACAACTTCTTCAGAACCGAAAATGAACGAAACGAGTCATTTTCCACAACTTCTTCAGAACCGAAAATGAACGAAACGAGTCATTTTCCACAACTTCTTCAGAACCGAAAATGAACGAAACGAGTCATTTTCCAGACACACGACCAAACTAGCTGTGGTTTCCATGCACTGAATTTCATAATTATGTATGCATCCATAATTACGCAATTCCTTGCATAGTCCGCACAATTTGTTTGTAATGTGAAGGGGAGGAAAAATCAAACCTGTGATGAGTGTGACTAGACTACCATAGGGTCCTTTTAATTAGATCGACAAAGGATCCTTTTAATTAGGCCACCAAGGAGTCCTTTCAGCTATATCATCACATGATATTCCTAACCAGATTTTTGGATCAATCTGTTTACCTAGACCACTCAGGGGTCTAATTATGGAATGGTACAATATAATCCAAGGGTCTTTACTATTACGTACAAGCCCATTGAGGATTTAATATAGCACCTTTGGATATCCTACCATGAATCCCTTATACAAAGATATGGAAGATTCTACGAGGATTTGGATAACAAAAACTTGGATTACACAAAAACATAAAAGGAAACACATAAGCACATAATCACATAGTTGTTTATCTTGGTTATTAATTTGTTATCTTTGGACGCGGATACTTAAAGCACACCAGGAATCCAATTCGTGGATTTCATTTGGCACTTTAATCATTTCAAGAATCCATCCATGAAAATAGGATGATCTACCAAAAATTCGATTTTCGTTTTCAGGAAAACGCAATATTCGAATTAAGGTACACAATAATTTAGGACATACGGAAATACCCTTGGGTACCCTATTAAGAATTTATAGTGGTACTTGGGGTATTCGTACAGAATTATAACTTGCACTTTGTACTTCGTCTCTTTGCAAGAGACGGGTACTTAGGATCTTTGTGTAAAACGCAAGAGATTGTAAAATGGAAGAATTTTGGGGGTAGTTTGCTTTTCAAGGAATACGATTCCTTGATTGTCGGTATTGTAGGGGATATGTTGTTTATGCATACAACCACATAAATACATTGCAATGTAAATAAAAAAAATTTATTTATTAACAATGATAACAACTGTTTCATGGACCTTGACAACAAAAGAAAATAATACATAAGACATGATTATTTCTAAAAGGTGTTGTCTTCTAGTCGGTTAGATGCTCATCTCTGTGCTGGATTAGCATTAGCACGCTTTGGGCAATTTCTTCGGAAATGTCCCATCTCGCCACACTTGTAGCAAGAACTTGGTGGAAAGCGAGCTCGAGCAGGTTTGTTGTCAGCTTGATTTGGTGCAACTGCTGCTACGCAAACTTTTGCTGTATGACCTTTACGTCCACAAATTTGGCATTCGCGGCACTTCACATTAACATGATGATAAAGGTTACATCGGTTGCACAAAGGTGAAGTTCCATTGTATGGCTTCCTAGCACGGGGTTGAGCTGGTTGTTTGGGGATGGCTCGATCATTGTGAGCGACCATGGCGAAGTTCTGAGAAGCCTTTTGCTTCTTTGACCGTTCAAGGGATCCAGTCTGTTCATCCGTGGTCTTTGATTCCTCGATCGGTTTCTTGTCACCCTTTCAGAAAAGCTTACGTTTCCTGATCTGAGATTCAGTCAACGTTGCAGATAGCTCAATGGCCTGCCTAACCGTAGTGGGGTTACTACAGGTAACAATGTCCTGAACTGAGTCAGGGAGACCATCAATGTATTTTTCGATCGCCTTATCCAAAGGCGTAACCATGGTAGGACACAACAGGCTCAGCTCCTCATATCGATCAGTGTATGCTCGATGTTCACCGCTGTCTTGCTTAAGATCGTCAAATTCCCTTTCCAAGGCCCTGATCTCGTGACGAGGACAGAATTCCTTCATCATCGGTGCTCGAAGTTCTTCCCAGGTTTGAGCCAGTGCCACATCGACACCCCTATCTCTCACCACACCGTTCCACCACGTCAAAGCTCGTTTCTCAAAGACACTAGATGCGAAATCTACCTTTCGATCGTTTGGACATTGAACATGCCTGAAAGTGCTCTCTAGACTCTCGAACCATTGCAGAAGTGCAGTCGCTCCTTGAGACCCAGAAAACTTTGATGGCTTAGCCGAGTTGAACGTCTTGAAGCTGCAAAGAGCATTATTGTTGTTGATAGCTTGGTGACATTGGGCAACGATGTTCGGGATTGCGGCAGTCATTTGCTGTGTAATGACAACTGCAAGCTCATCAATAGATACCGGATTTTCGCGTCGAGGAGGCATTCTAAAAGAGGAAACAAGAGAGAATACAAATGAAATGGCAGTGGGTAAGAATAGGATGTTACAATTACCGACCAAAATCACGGGTGATGGTCATTTGTTTGAACCATGAAGCAAACAAACGACACACAAAGGCTGAATCAAAGCAAATAGCTCCTCATAATGTATCGCGAAGACATGCTCGCCTATAAGTGAACACTCATCCCAAGAATTCCCAGGTAAGCACAACTGGTCTCGCGTTTGATGAGATGTATACGAAGTGCTTGCCTAGACAGAAAACCCAGAATACAGGCATTCACCCTTCCAGTTTGCATGTGTTCACATTATTAAAAACCCAAAAACCTTGACGAGATTTTGAAAACTCAAAGGGGTTCAAAACCATACAACAGAGGGTTCAAAACCTAGTAATCAATCATCCTAGAACAGATGATTAGTTTTCAAAGCGGTTTTGAAATTTATGTTCTTGTTGTGGTCGTCGCCTAAGGATAGGTGACGGTATTGTTTTATGACTAAACGCAAGTAAACTCGCGTTAGGGTCCTAGAAAGGTTATAGACTAGGTCAAAGCATTACTAATAACCTAATTCCCTATAACCATTGGCTCTGATACCATCTTTTCTGTCACACCCCGACCACGTAGAACATACAAAACGTGGCGGAAATGTCGGGGAGTGTTGTAACAGAATTAATTGTTTCAAATCCATGGCAATTGAAGTTTCGTTTTATTGATTAAAAGTGTTACAATGTCTTAATAAACAAGGAAATACAACATAATTAACTAGTCTTGCATCTTTTATTGTCACTAAAGCCCAAGTCTGCCTATGTGTATCTTGATCATCTTATGCAACAGCTCCTGAAAAACACACATGTGAAAATAGGTACGTCAGCATAAAAATGCCTGTGAGATACATAGGTTTTGTGAAAATAGGTTTCATGACTTATGTTTGAGAAAATGTTTAGTCATGAACCTTGTAATTTGCTTTGTCTTGTAAATCATTTGAAAAACGATAAGATCAGATGATATGTATAAATAAGTGAATAATGTATGGTTAAATGAATAACCATGTAAAATGTGTTTGTATAAGATAAGTTGTTTATAAATCAATGTCTTGTGAAAAGTATGTTATTTGTATAAAATGTTCTATGTCTCAAACTGAAATGATTCAAATAACGCTACGATATGTAATACCATACAAACACTTATATATAGGAAGTACCAGCGGCGTATCCACCATGCTTGTATCATATTACACACGCTTCGTTACTTAATCACTTACTCAAACCAATCTACCAAAGTAAAATGTTCATGTCTAATGTAAATCATGTAATATGTATCCAAAATGTAATCATGTGATGAATAAGAAATGTACTAAGTACGCAACAATAGACATACGTAGCATGTGACCTGTACTACGTATACAACAATAAACATACGTATCATGTGATCTGTACTACGTATACAACAATAGACATACGTAGCATGTGACCTGTACTAAGTATGCAATAATAGACATACGTAGCATCTGACCTGTACTACGTATACAACAATAGACATACGTAGCATATATTGTAATGAAATCATGTACTATAATGTACTAATGAACATAACCGATATATGATGTGAAAACAGGAAAGTAACAAGTAGGCACATGTGTTCCACCCCAAAACGTTTGGAAAACAGTAAAAGAGGGGTCTATGTACTCACTTGAGATTGCTCAGTAGTCCTTGAGTAACAACCAAACAATGCTAGAGATCGCGGATATCAAACGGCACCTAATATAGGTAACTACGTTAATTAACCGGACCTAAATCGGAGGATTTAGATAGAATGAGGGTTCGTAAACCAAACGAGTATAGAGACTCGTGTCATATGGTTTAACAAAGCCTACATACTAAATGAAACCTAACCTAATAGCTTACGACCCATTACGACCCGTTTAGGTAGCTTATGCTACTTTAACGCGTCGTTCGCGTGAAACGCGTTCGGACCGTCTAACTAGTCCTATGACAAGTGTTATATGCTTAACCATGTTACATAATCAGTTATGTGACAAAAGTTTAGGTTACATATGCTTAATTACCAATTATACATGAAAAGGGTATTCTGGTAATTTACCTAAGGCATATAAACTACCTATCATACAACTACTTAAACGATGTGACCATAAGGTATAACCTCGAAAGGTTATTCCCTATATACTATGGTCACCTAATGTATTTGGTCGGATCCTAATGATCGACCAAACTGGGTCGGGTTCGAGGTATAAGCGATTTATTAGATCGCTTACCCTACGACCCTAGACAACGTGGTAATCAGTAGGCATAGTCCCAAGGGACTATTACCAACGTGATTACACTCACGTTGCGAAGTTCAAACGAACTTCGCATTGACCATAAACTGGTCAATGCAGAAAGTCAAACAAAGTTTGACTTTCAGACTCGAAAAGACTCGAAAAGCAATAAAAGAACGAAAGAATACTTACGAAGGGTCCCCGAATGCTAATCTAGATCACAATAACTCAGGTATGAAACAATGGTTCCAACTTAGAGTCACTTAGATCAGATTCTAGTGGTTTTTAAACAATGGGGGGTGGGGTATTTACAGTTTTCGGGTAACCGTTAAGATCGTTTCATGGAAACCGTGCTTGAATCCAAGGCGTACACTTGTCGGAAACTCATGGTAGCTAAAAATGATGTTTATCAGCTGATTAGGCAAGTGGGAAATGTGTGGGTGTGGATCAAACAGCTGGAACTTGCTGACTGTTCGATATTATCTGATCAGAGAGGCTGACGCGGGCCGCCTAAGATTTAAGCTTGGGCTCACGCGGGCCGCCTAGCTCTTCAGATCAAAAAACAAGTTTCAGAATCTACAGTTTTGGTCCCTGCACGTGTTTAAGCCCATTTCCGGCACTTCTAAGGCCCGTAAAGCCAACTTTAAGGCCCTAAAATGTTGCCTAAACATTGTGGACATGAAACATGCTCAAAAATATGTCGGATGTTGGTTCGTTTGGCTGTACGAACGCGATGTTCGCTTATTTACGACGGAATGCGCACAAGCGCGAAAAACGATCCAAATGACGCGACGAATGGATTTTTCTTATGCCAAACACTAAAATAAAATATTTTAGTGCTTACATAAATTTTTGGATGTCCGGATGTATTCAGAACGTAAGTTATGCACGAAAATGCAAACTTGTGCACTTTTTGACACTTTTAGTCCCTGAATGTCCCAAAAGTTTATTTTAGCACACCAAACCCCTCAAAGCCTATTTCAAAGCTATGTAAAGGATATTTAGGGTATGTTTAACTTATGGTCATGTTCCGGAATGTCTGTTACAGTTCAAATTGGCATACTTTCGCAGTTTGTCAACTTTAGTCCCTGTAAGCGATTTAACTTAATTTTGCCATACCAAAGCCTTCAAAACTTATTTCTAAGTTAAGTAAAGGTTATTTAAGGTATGTTAAGCCTATTTCACTATTCCGAAGTGTTCGTTGCATTAAACTGGTTATATTTACGCATCAGTGCGCGTATAACCTTCCAGAAAGTGATTCAGAGCTTGAAATCGAACAAGAGTTGATATGTGCAAACGATACGCATATTTTTACAAATCCCAAGTATGAAATACAATATTTCATTGGTTTGGCATTTGTTTGATGGTTGAAGTGACACAGGTGTCACACCAATCATTTTTCACAATCTACTGCTTTCCCAACCCTCAAGATCCGACATGTTTAGCACATAAGACTTTGATCATCCAATCCCCAACATCCGTTGTCTAAAATAAGATGGAAAAAATAAAATATTTTTGTATTTTGAATATGAGAAGCAATAAACTGTACACACAATATTTTTGCGAGCGTGCTAAGGGATCATATCAGCTTCCGACAAGATACGAGTACCGTTAAGCTTAGGTGACATTTTAAGCACTAAACAGTTTGCAATGATTGTCGATATACTGGTCCACTTTAAATTTTCACACAAAGTTCAATCTGTTCAGGATACGGATTTAGTATTTTAGAGACTTAAACTTATACATGTGTCCCACCTCTTGAATATACTCCCGTATCCAGATCCCAATAATCAGTCTTACAGGTGAATATACGTAGATGATATCTGTAGGGGGTTAGATGCGAAGGTCGTGAGAGCTCAGGTCAGAACTTCCGTTCAGCAGAGAGATGACGACTTCTTCGACTTTGGTGAGTCCCCTTTAGAGGATTTTTTTTACAACAGCAATGATTTAGCAATTTTATTGTCTATTTCTGCTGAGGGTGGCGCTATATTTCAAGCATGCAATAAAGTATTCTCCGGGGACTAGGCCATTGCTTCCGCATTATCAGAAGTCCCGGGATAATACCCAGATATCACTGAGTATAAAGACCTAGTATCTCAGAAAGAGGGACCTTTCAAACAAGATTTCGGGGGTCACCCATATATCCGAGAGATGTTCCCCACATAAAAGCAAGTGAAATTTATGTTTATATCCCGAACAAATCTACTAAATGTGTAAAAACCTATCGGCATATCATCTACAAGACTGCTTAACACGTTTATACTTTACAATTCTTTAGCGTACTGCACTGTCTAGCTGATGTACTATCATTTCCCTTTTATACACAATCTCATTTTTACTTTTTCAAATGTTTTTGGTTTTTGTAGTTTTTATCATGTTTTTGTATTTTTCTGCAAACTTTCTCCCCCTAAAAAGAAAAACATATTTTTGTGTTTTTGTTTTTATCGAAAAGCAGAAAACAAACTGTACAAACAAAGTTGACAACATGATGTGGTTCACTTTTGATCGCCGTCCTCCGCGGCTTCACACTCAGTAACCCTCCCAGAAAGCAAATTTTTCAACCCATTCAATTTTAAAAGATAATTAAATTTTTTTCTATCAAAAGATTTGGTATAAATATCAGCCTTCTGTTCATCAGTGTGCACATATTCAATTCTGATTAACTTCTTTTCATAGCAATCACGTATGAAGTGATGCCGAATCTCAATGTGTTTAGTTTTCGAGTGGTGAACCGGGTTTTTAGTAATGTTAATGGCCGCTTCATTGTCCACAAATATAGGTGTATCCAAGAATTGCAAACCGTAATCCCTCATCTGCTGTTGGATCCAAAGAATCTGTGAGCAACAGCTGGAGGCCGAAACGTATTCAGCCTCGCATGTAGAGAGAGCGACCGTGGTTTGTTTCTTGCACTGCCAAGTGACCAATCTAGTTCCGAAGAACTGACACCCAGCAGTGGTGGACTTAGCATTCTGCTTACAACTTCCAAAATCCGAATCAGCAAAACCTATGAGAGAGAAATCGCCAGACTTAGGATACCACAAGCCGGTGCTTGGGCAGCCTTTCAAATATCGTAATATGCGTTTCACGGCTGTCAAGTGCGACTGGCGAGGATTTGACTGATAACGGGCGCACAAACAGGTCGGATACATGATGTCGGGCCGGGAGGCTGTTAGATACATCAACGAACCGATCATAGACCGATACAACGTCTCTTCAACTTTCTCTCCATTCTCATCACGACATAACCCATGGTTTTGCGCTAAGGGGGTTGATGCTGGACTACATTGTGCCATGCTGAATTTTTCCAGGACATCATTGACATACTTCGTTTGATGAATGAAGATTCCATCGGGCATTTGTTCTACCTGCAACCCGAGAAAGAACTTCATCTCCCCCATAGAACTCATTTCGAACTTCTTTTTCATCATCAATTCAAATTCTTTACACAAGTCGTCGTTTGTTGAACCAAAAATGATATCATCGACGTAGATCTGCACGATTAAGAGGTGACCTGCAACTTCCTTTGTGAAAAGAGTGCTATCAACTGTCCCTCTGATGAACCCGTTGGCCAACAGATATTGGGAAAGCGTCTCATACCAGGCTCTCGGGGCCTGGTGCAATCCGTAGAGAGCTTTGTCCAGAAGATACACTTTATTCTTGTGATGTGGATCAGTGAAACCCGGAGGTTGTCCAACATACACTTCTTCCTTTATCTTTCCATACAGAAATGTAGACTTCACGTCAAGCTGGTATACTTTGAATCCTTTCCACGACGCGAATGCCAGGAAGATCCTTATAGCCTCAAGTCTAGCAACAGGCGCGTAAACCTCCTCATAATCAATGCCTTCTTGCTGACTGAATCCCTGTACAACCAGTCGTGCTTTGTTTCGAACAACGACACCTCGATCATCTCTTTTACATTTGAAAACCCACTTTGTCTTGATCAACTTTTGGTTTTCGGGTAAATCGACCAATCTCCAAACACCCAACTTTTCAAACTGCTGCAGTTCCTCTTGCATTGCAATCACCCAGCTGTCTTCTGTCAACGCTTCCTTATATGTTTTAGGCTCGATCTGCGAAATAAAACATTTAAGTGAAAAATCTTTTTGTAAAGAAGCAACCGAAGTATAAAAACAAGTAAGAGCACGGTTGATTTGATCTGTTGTCTTAACACCGCTCTGAAGATCTCCTATAATCTGTTCTGTAGGATGGTAAGATAATGTTCGTGGCATGATGGTGTCAGGCACAACAACTTCTGATTGCTGAAACAAGATATCTAGATCACCGGTGTGATCCTCAGCTTCAGTCGCTGCAACATTTGGATCCTCATCAAATATCGGACCGTTCTCCGAATCTGAATCATCGGACTGGTCAAATGATGGAGCTGGTTCTACTGGGTCGTCATGAGCTGTTCCACTCGGACCTGCCTCGTGATCGTTTACACCAGTTGTAGGAGTGTTGATATCCACATCTGGTTGAGAAACCACCAACGGTCTAGGCACCTGATCTTGAAAAGATGATTGCTGTTGTTGGTACAAGTAAGCAAGTTCCTCTTCACTCGGCTCCGTAGGTAGTTGGAACGACTCCCATAGTTTATCGTAATCAAACAACAATCTGTTTCCGGGAAGTTGAGCTGACGCCGTGTGTTTCTGACAATCCACATGATGAACTTCAATTACCTTCTTCAAGCATGGAACGAACACTCTTTTTAAGGGACTTGCGTATCCCACAAAGAAACCTTCATTACTCTTCGCACCAAACTTTCCATCTTGATCTATGAAGGTACACGGTGATCCGAACGGCTCTAGAAACTTTAGATTGGGCTTATATCTGTGAAGAAGTTCAAAGCACGTCTTTTTGTATCTCTTCACAGTAAGCACTCGATTCAAGGTATAGCATGCCGCTGCCACAGCTTCACTCCAGAAATAGATCGGTAGTTTTGAATCGGCCAACATGGTTCGAGCAGTTTCAATAAGAGTACGGTTCTTTCTTTCAGCTACACCATTCTGTTGTGGAGTGTATGGTGCACTGAATTCATGAAGAATTCCCTTTTCGTTACAGAACTCTAGCATGCGGTTATTCTTGAACTCAGTCCCATTATCACTTCTGATTCTTCGGATCGGTACCTTGTACAATGTTTCCATTTTCTTGAATAGAATCATCAGCGACTCAAACGTCTGATCCTTTCTTTCTATGCACACTACCCAAGAAAACCTCGTATAATCATCAGTGACTACCAAGCAATACAAATCACCACTGATACTTTTTACATTGACCGGCCCGAAGAGATCCATGTGGAGTCTCTCAAGCGGTACTCTGATTGAATTCAGCAGCTTTTGTGGGTGTGACTTCCTGATCTGCTTTCCTTTCTTGCAAGCTACACAGTCATCATTCAAATGAAAGTTTCTCAAATTTACGCCTTCAACTAAATCATTTGATACAAGAAAATTCATTTTTCTAATATGAATGTGGTCCATCTTTCGATGCCACATTATCGAATCCTTTTCAGTAGCTTTGGTTTTTGACACAAAACATTGTTTTTGATGATCTGTTGTTGTTGCGACACTCATATCAAGAATGTACAAATCATTTACTCGTGGAGCTCGCAACAACACCATTTCTTCCGGAATTTTGAAACCAGGTTTTAAGACAAGACATTCATTTTTAGTGAAATATACAGTAAAAGAATTATCACAAATTTGTGAAATACTGAGTAAATTGTTTTCCAATTCAATTATGTAGTTAACTTTCTCGAACGAAATTACTCCATTTGTTAATGTTCCTTGACCGACAATCCTTCCTCCTTGGTTTCCTGCAAAACCCACGTAACCTCCGTTGATTGATTTAACGTCGTAAAGCAATGCTAGCATCCCCGTCATATGTCTTGAGGCCCCGCTGTCCATTATCCATTTTGAAATTATAGACTTGGGCAGCCCCTGCAAACATTAGAGCAACTCATTCAAACAATGATGCCCATGGCTTCTTAACTGTTGATACACTTCCAAACACTATATCACATTTCTCATCAATCTTTGGAAAATTAAACGTGACATTCGGAACATCAGTTTTTACTTTTGGTTTTACTTCATTTGTGATCGGGGGAAATTCTGCAAGAAACTTATCAAGCTCAAATTCAAATTCATGATTATCATTAGCAACCACTTTTAAATCGAATTTTAAGCTGATACTCTCAAGGATTTGTTAAAACTTAGTTACGCACACAATGTTTAAAAATCAGTCCATTTTGTCCGTGTAAAAGTCCAGAAATCAGAATTTGTGTAGAAAAAGACTTTGATTCAGGTATTTTTACTCATGACTGGCTCTAATACCAATTGTAGGATCGTATTGACGATCAAGTGAGTCAATCTGAGTGAAAACACCACTGTTTATAAGGCAGAATCAAATAAACAGCTTGAATCAAAGAGAAATGAGTAGAAAAACACTTAAAGACACTTTAAACACTGGTTCTCATATAAATCTGACACGAAAATCCGGCAGCAGTTCAGTACACCAATCTTCAGAACTGTTGCAAATGAGACACCAACTCACCTATTTATAGGCTATCAGAGTTCGCTTGAAACAGACACAAGCGAAACCCTTTCATGACCTTTCGCTTGAACTTGACATAACATGTGTTCAAGAGAAACCCTATCACATAACATTAAATTTACAATTCAGCCCCCTGATCTATACACTAAAGACATATTAGACCCTAGACTAAGACGTAGGCTTTAGACATCGTGCACTAACAGAATCGTCGAGCGAAAACAATTGACAACCTCCTAGAAGCAGCTTTTCTTGCCACCAGACATTTCTCCATCAATTAGGAATCTGATGCCGTCACTAAACACATTCCTTAAATTGTAGCTATTTGTTGAGTGTTTTTTTTTGGTGTCTAATCCGCCTATATATCACCGTTCCCCTTGATTTTCTTGACTACATATCTCTTAAATGTCAACATATACACGTGTGATTTAGTTTACAAAGATTTTTCAATGTTGAGAACCTCGATCAGAGAGTAAAAAAGGCGTAAGGTTCACAATGGTGTAAAACTAAAATGAGATATACCGGGCTAGGATTCGTGTTACATGAACAAGGGCCAAACCAACCACCCGAGAATGGAATCGTCGAGTGAAAACACTTAACGACCTCCTAGAATAAGCTTTTCTTGCCACCGGACCTTTCTCCATCAATTAGGAATCTTATGCCGTCACTAAGCACATTCCTTAAATTGTAGCCATTTGTTAAGTGTTTTTTTAGGTGTCTCATCCGTATATATATCACCATTTCCCTTGATTTTCTTGACTGTATATCTCTTAAATGTCAACATATACACGTGTGATTTAGTTTACGAAGATTTTTCAATGCCGAGAATTTAGATCAGAGAGTAAAAAAGGCTTAAGGTTCACAATGGTGTAAAATTAAAAAGGGATATACCGAGCTCGGATTCGAGTTACAAGAACAAGGGCCAAACCAACCACCCAAGAATGGAATCGTCGAGCGAAAACACTTGACAACCTCCTAGAACCAGCTTTTCTAGCCACCAGACCTTTCTCCATCAATTAGGAATCTGATGCCGTCACTAAACACATTCATTAAACTTTAGCCATTTGTTGAGTGTTTTTTTTTTGTGTCTAATCCGCATATATATCACCATTAACCTTGATTTTCCTGACGGTATATCTCTTAAATGTCAACATATACACGTGTGATTTAGTTTAGAAGATTTTTCAATGCCGAGAACCTCGATCAGAGAGTAAAAAAGGCGTAAGGTTCACAATGGTGTAAAACTAAAATGAGAAATACCGGGCTAGGATTCGTGTTACATGAACAAGGGCCAAACCAACCACCCAAGAATGAAATCGTCGAGCGAAAACACTTAACGACCTCCTAGAACAAGCTTTTCTTGCCAACAGACTTTTCTCAATCAATTAGGAATCTTATGCCGTCACTAAGCACATTCCTTAAATTGTAGCCATTTGTTAAGTGTTTTTTTTTGGTGTCTCATCCGCATATATATCACCATTGCCCTTGATTTTCTTGACTGTATATCTCTTAAATGTCAACATATACACGTGTGATTTAGTTTACGAATATTTTTCAATGCCGAGAACCTCGATCAGAGAGTAAAAATGGCGTAAAGTTCACAATGGTGTAAAATTAAAATGGGATATACAGGGCTAGGATTCGAGTTACAGGAACAAGGGCCAAACCAAACACCCAAGAATGGAATCGTCGAGCGAAAACACTTGACAACCTCCTAGAAGCTGCTTTTCTTGCCACCTTACCTTTCTCCATCAATTAGGAATCTGATGCCGTCACTAAACACATTTCTTAAATTGTAGCCATTTGTTGAGTGTTTTTTTTTTTGTATAATCCGCATGTATATCACCATTGCCCTTGATTTTCTTGACTGCATATCTCTTAAATGTCAACATATACACGTGTGATTTAGTTTACGAAGATTTTTCAATGCCGAGAACCTCGATCAGAGAGTAAAAAAGTCGTAAGGTTCACAATGGTGTAAAATTTAAATGAGATATACCGGGCTAGGATTCGTTTTACATGAACAAGGGCCAAACCAACCACCCAAGAATGGAATCGTCGAGCGAAAACAATTGACGACCTCCTAGAAGCAGCTTTTCTTGCCACCAGACCTTTCTCCATCAATTAGGAATCTTATGCCATCACTAAACACATTTCTTAAATTGTAGCCATTTGTTAACTGCTTTTTTTGGTGTCTCTTTCGCATATATATCACCATTGCCCTTGATTTTCTTGACTGTATATCTCTTAAATGTCAACATATACACGTGTGATTTAGTTTACGAAGATTTTTCAATGCTGAGAATCTCGATCAGAGAGTAAAAAAGGCGTAAAGTTCACAATGGTGTAAAATTAAAATGGGATATACAGGGCTAGGATTCGAGTTACAGGAACAAGGGCCAAACCAACCACCCATGAATGGAATCGTCGAGCGAAAACACTTAACAACCTCCTAGAAGCAACTTTTCTTGCCACCAGACCTTTTTCCATCAATTAGGAATCTGATGCCGTCACTAAATACATTCCTTAAATTGTAGCCATTTGTTGAGTGTTTTTTTTGGTGTCTATCCACATATATATCACCATTGCCCTTCATTTTCTTGACTGTATAACTCTTAAATTTCAACATATACACGTGTGATTTAGTTTACGAAGATTTTTCAATGCCGAGAACCTCGATCAGAGAGTAAAAAAGGCATAAGGTTCACAATGGTGTAAAATTAAAATGGGATATACCGGGCTAGGATTCGAGTTACAGGAACAAGGGCCAAACCAACCACCCAAGAATGGAATCGTCGAGCGAAAACAATTGACAACCTCCTAGAAGCAGCTTTTCTTGCCACCAGACCTTTCTCCATCAATTAGGAATCTGATGTCGTCACTAAACACATTCCTTAAATTGTAGCCATTTGTTGAGTGTTTTTTTTTTGTGTCTAATCCGCCTATATATCACCGTTGCCCTTGATTTTCTTGACTACATATCTCTTAAATGTCAACATATACACGTGTGATTTAGTTTACAAAGATTTTTCAATGCTGAGAACCTTGTTCAGAGAGTAAAAAAGGCGTAAGGTTCACAATGGTGTAAAACTAAAATGAGATATACCGGGCTAGGATTCGTGTTACATGAACAAGGGCCAAACCAACCTCCTAAGAATGGAATCGTCGAGCGAAAACACTTAACGACCTCCTAGAATAAGCTTTTCTTGCCACCGGACCTTTCTCCATCAATTAGGAATCTTATGCCGTCACTAAGCACATTCCTTAAATTGTAGCCATTTGTTAAGTGTTTTTTTAGGTGTCTCATCCGCATATATATCACCATTGCCCATGATTTTCTTGACTGTATATCTCTTAAATGTCAACATATACACGTGTGATTTAGTTTACGAAGATTTTTCAATGCCGAGAACCTCGATCAGAGAGTAAAAAAGGCTTAAGGTTCACAATGGTGTAAAATTAAAAAGGGATATACCGAGCTCGGATTCGAGTTACAAGAACACGGGCCAAACCAACCACCCAAGAATGGAATCGTCGAGTGAAAACACTTGACAACCTCCTAGAAGTAGCTTTTATTGCCACCAGACCTTTCTCCATCAATTAGGAATCTGATGCCGTCACTAAACACATTCATTAAATTGTAGCCATTTGTTGAGTTTTTTTTTGTGTCTAATCCGCATATATATCACCATTAACCTTGATTTTCCTGACGGTATATCTCTTAAATGTCAACATATACACGTGTGATTTAGTTTACGAAGATTTTTCAACGCCGAGAACCTCGATCAGAGAGTAAAAAAGTCATAAGTTTCAGAATGGTGTAAAATTAAAATGGGATATACCGGGCTATGATTCGAGTTACAGGAACAAGGGCCAAACCAACCACCCAAGAATGGAATCGTCGAGCGAAAACACTTGACAACCTACTAGAAGCAGCTTTTCTTGCCACCAGACCTTTCTCCATCAATTTGGAATCTGATGCCGTCACTAAACACATTCCTTAAATTGTAGCCATTTGTTAAGTGTTTTTTTTTGGTGTCTAATCCGCATATATATCGCCGTTGCCCTTGATTTTCTTGACTGCATATCTCTTAAATGTCAACATATACACGTGTGATTTAGTTTACGAAGATTTTTCAATGCCGAGAACCTCGATCAGAGAGTAAAAAAGGCGTAAGGTTCACAATGGTGTAAAACTAAAATGAGAAATACCGGGCTAGGATTCGTGTTACATGAACAAGGGCCAAACCAACCACCCAAGAATGAAATCGTCGAGCGAAAACACTTGACAACCTCCTAGAAGCTGCTTTTCTTGCCACCAGACCTTTCTCCATCAATTAGGAATCTGATGCCGTCACAAAACACATTTCTTAAATTGTAGCCATTTGTTGAGTGTTTTTTTTTGTGTATAACGCATGTATATCACCATTGCCCTTGATTTTCTTGACTGCATATCTCTTAAATGTCAACATATACACGTGTGATTTAGTTTACGAAGATTTTTCAATGCCGAAAACCTCGATCAGAGAGTAAAAAAGGCGTAGGGTTCACAATGGTGTAAAATTTAATGAGATATACCGGGCTAGGATTCGTTTTACATGAACAAGGGCCAAACCAACCACCCAAGAATGGAATCGTCGAGCGAAAACAATTGACGACCTCCTAGAAGCAGCTTTTCTTGCCACCAGACCTTTCTCCATCAATTAGGAATCTTATGCCATCACTAAACACATTTCTTAAATTGTAGCCATTTGTTAACTGCTTTTTTTGGTGTCTCTTCCGCATATATATCACCATTGCCCATGATTTTCTTGACTGTATATCTCTTAAATGTCAACATATACACGTGTGATTTAGTTTACGAAGATTTTTCAATGCCGAGAACCTCGATCAGAGAGTAAAAATGGCGTAAAGTTCACAATGGTGTAAAATTAAAATGGGATATACAGGGCTAGGATTCGAGTTACAGGAACAAGGGCCAAACCAAACACCCAAGAATGGAATCGTCGAGCGAAAACACTTGACAACCTCCTAGAAGCTGCTTTTCTTGCCACCTTACCTTTCTCCATCAATTAGGAATCTGATGCCGTCACTAAACACATTTCTTAAATTGTTGCCATTTGTTGAGTGTTTTTTTTTTTTTGTGTATAATCCGCATGTATATCACCATTGCCCTTGATTTTCTTGACTGCATATCTCTTAAATGTCAACATATACACGTGTGATTTAGTTTACGAAGATTTTTCAATGCCGAGAACCTCGATCAGAGAGTAAAAAAGGCGTAAGGTTCACAATGGTGTAAAATTTAAATGAGATATACCGGGCTAGGATTCGTTTTACATGAACAAGGGCCAAACCAACCACCCAAGAATGGAATCGTCGAGCGAAAACAATTGACGACCTCCTAGAAGCAGCTTTTCTTGCCACCAGACCTTTCTCCATCAATTAGGAATCTTATGCCATCACTAAACACATTTCTTAAATTGTAGCCATTTGTTAACTGCTTTTTTTGGTGTCTCTTCCGCATATATATCACCATTGCCCTTGATTTTCTTGACTGTATATCTCTTAAATGTCAACATATACACGTGTGATTTAGTTTACGAAGATTTTTCAATGCTAAGAACCTCGATCAGAGAGTAAAAAAGGCGTAAAGTTCACAATGGTGTAAAATTAAAATGGGATATATAGGGCTAGGATTCGAGTTACAGGAAGAAGGGCCAAACCAACCACCCATGAATGGAATCGTCGAGCGAAAACACTTAACAACCTCCTAGAAGCAACTTTTCTTGCCACCAGACCTTTTTCCATCAATTAGGAATCTGATGCCGTCACTAAATACATTCCTTAAATTGTAGCCATTTATTGAGTGTTTTTTTTGGTGTCTATCCACATATATATCACCATTGCCCTTCATTTTCTTGACTGTATATCTCTTAAATTTCAACATATACACGCGTGATTTAGTTTACGAAGATTTTTCAATGCCGAGAACCTCGATCAGAGAGTAAAAAAGGCATAAGGTTCACAATGGTGTAAAATTAAAATGGGATATACCGGGCTAGGATTCGAGTTACAGGAACAAGGGCCAAACCAACCACCCAAGAATGGAATCGTCGAGCGAAAACAATTGACAACCTCCTAGAAGCAGCTTTTCTTGCCACCAGACCTTTCTCCATCAATTAGGAATCTGATGTCGTCACTAAACACATTTCTTAAATTGTAGCCATTTGTTGAGTGTTTTTTTTTTGTGTCTAATCCGCCTATATATCACCGTTGCCCTTGATTTTCTTGAATACATATCCCTTAAATGTCAACATATACACGTGTGATTTAGTTTACAAAGATTTTTCAATGCTGAGAACCTTGATCAGAGAGTAAAAAAGGCGTAAGGTTCACAATGGTGTAAAACTAAAATGAGATATACCGGGCTAGGATTCGTGTTACATGAACAAGGGCCAAACCAACCACCTAAGAATGGAATCGTCGAGCGAAAACACTTAACGACCTCCTAGAATAAGCTTTTCTTGCCACCGGACCTTTCTCCATCAATTAGGAATCTTATGCCGTCACTAAGCACATTCCTTAAATTGTAGCCATTTGTTAAGTGTTTTTTTAGGTGTCTCATCCGCATATATATCACCATTGCCCATGATTTTCTTGACTGTATATCTCTTAAATGTCAACATATACACGTGTGATTTAGTTTACGAAGATTTTTCAATGCCGAGAACCTCGATCAGAGAGTAAAAAAGGCTTAAGGTTCACAATGGTGTAAAATTAAAAAGGGATATACCGAGCTCGGATTCGAGTTACAAGAACACGGGCCAAACCAACCACCCAAGAATGGAATCGTCGAGCGAAAACACTTGACAACCTCCTAGAAGTAGCTTTTATCGCCACCAGACCTTTCTCCATCAATTAGGAATCTGATGCCGTCACTAAACACATTCATTAAATTGTAGCCATTTGTTGAGTGTTTTTTTTTGTGTCTAATCCGCATATATATCACCATTAACCTTGATTTTCCTGACGGTATATCTCTTAAATGTCAACATATACACGTGTGATTTAGTTTACGAAGATTTTTCAACGCCGAGAACCTCGATCAGAGAGTAAAAAAGTCATAAGTTTCACAATGGTGTAAAATTAAAATGGGATATACCGGGCTATGATTCGAGTTACAGGAACAAGGGCCAAACCAACCACCCAAGAATGGAATCGTCGAGCGAAAACACGTGACAACCTCCTAGAAGCAGCTTTTCTTGCCACCAGACCTTTCTCCATCAATTTGGAATCTGATGCCGTCACTAAACACATTCCTTAAATTGTAGCCATTTGTTAAGTGTTTTTTTTTGGTGTCTAATCCGCATATATATCGCCGTTGCCCTTGATTTTCTTGACTGCATATCTCTTAAATGTCAACATATACACGTGTGATTTAGTTTACGAAGATTTTTCAATGCCGAGAACCTCGATCAGAGAGTAAAAAAGGCGTAAGGTTCACAATGGTGTAAAACTAAAATGAGAAATACCGGGCTAGGATTCGTGTTACATGAACAAGGGCCAAACCAACCACCCAAGAATGAAATCGTCGAGCGAAAACACTTGACAACCTCCTAGAAGCTGTTTTTCTTGCCACCAGACCTTTCTCCATCAATTAGGAATCTGATGCCGTCACTAAACACATTTCTTAAATTGTAGCCATTTGTTGAGTGTTTTTTTTTTGTGTATAATCCGCATGTATATCACCATTGCCCTTGATTTTCTTGACTGCATATCTCTTAAATGTCAACATATACACGTGTGATTTAGTTTACGAAGATTTTTCAATGCCGAGAACCTCGATCAGAGAGTAAAAAAGGCGTAGGGTTCACAATGGTGTAAAATTTAAATGAGATATACCGGGCTAGGATTCGTTTTACATGAACAAGGGCCAAACCAACCACCCAAGAATGGAATCGTCGAGCGAAAACAATTGACGACCTCCTGGAAGCAGCTTTTCTTGCCACCAGACCTTTCTCCATCAATTAGGAATCTTATGCCATCACTAAACACATTTCTTAAATTGTAGCCATTTGTTAACTGCTTTTTTTGGTGTCTCTTCCGCATATATATCACCATTGCCCTTGATTTTCTTGACTTTATATCTCTTAAATGTCAACATATACACGTGTGATTTAGTTTACGAAGATTTTTCAATGCCGAGAACCTCGATCAGAGAGTAAAAAAGGCGTAAAGTTCACAATGGTGTAAAATTAAAATGGGATATACAGGGCTAGGATTCGAGTTACAGGAACAAGGGCCAAACCAACCACCCATGAATGGAATCGTCGAGCGAAAACACTTAACAACCTCCTAGAAGCAGCTTTTCTTGCCACCAGACCTTTTTCCATCAATTAGGAATCTGATGCCGTCACTAAATACATTCCTTAAATTGTAGCCATTTGTTGAGTGTTTTTTTTGGTGTCTATCCACATATATATCACCATTGCCCTTCATTTTCTTGACTGTATATCTCTTAAATTTCAACATATACACGTGTGATTTAGTTTACGAAGATTTTTCAATGCCGAGAACCTCGATCAGAGAGTAAAAAAGGCATAAGGTTGACAATGGTGTAAAATTAAAATGAGATATACCGGGCTAGGATTCGAGTTACAGGAACAAGGGCCAAACCAACCACCCAAGAATGGAATCGTCGAGCGAAAACAATTGACAACCTCCTAGAAGCAGCTTTTCTTGCCACCAGACCTTTCTCCATCAATTAGGAATCTGATGTCGTCACTAAACACATTCCTTAAATTGTAGCCATTTGTTGAGTGTTTTTTTTGGTGTCTAATCCGCCTATATATCACCGTTGCCCTTGATTTTCTTGACTACATATCTCTTAAATGTCAACATATACACGTGTGATTTAGTTTACGAAGATTTTTCAATGCCGAGAACCTCGATCAGAGAGTAAAAAAGGCATAAGGTTCACAATGGTGTAAAATTAAAATGGGATATACCGGGCTAGGATTCGAGTTACAGGAACAAGGGCCAAACCAACCACCCAAGAATGGAATCGTCGAGCGAAAACACTTAACGACCTCCTAGAATAAGCTTTTCTTGCCACCGGACCTTTCTCCATCAATTAGGAATCTTATGCCGTCACTAAGCACATTCCTTAAATTGTAGCCATTTGTTAAGTGTTTTTTTAGGTGTCTCATCCGCATATATATCACCATTGCCCTTGATTTTCTTGACTGTATATCTCTTAAATGTCAACATATACACGTGTGATTTAGTTTACGAAGATTTTTCAATGCCGAGAACCTCGATCAGAGAGTAAAAAAGGCTTAAGGTTCACAATGGTGTAAAATTAAAAAGGGATATACCGAGCTCGGATTCGAGTTACAAGAACAAGGGCCAAACCAACCACCCAAGAATGGAATCGTCGAGCGAAAACACTTGACAACCTCCTAGAAGCAGCTTTTATTGCCACCAGACCTTTTTCCATCAATTAGGAATCTGATGCCGTCACTAAACACATTCATTAAATTGTAGCCATTTGTTGAGTGTTTTTTTTGTGTCTAATCCGCATATATATCACCATTAACTTTGATTTTCCTGATGGTATATCTCTTAAATGTCAACATATACACGTGTGATTTAGTTTACGAAGATTTTTCAACGCCGAGAACCTCGATCAGAGAGTAAAAAAGTCATAAGTTTCACAATGGTGTAAAATTAAAATGGGATATACCGGGCTATGATTCGAGTTACAGGAACAAGGGCCAAACCAACCACCCAAGAATGGAATCGTCGAGCGAAAACACTTGACAACCTCCTAGAAGCAGCTTTTCTTGCCACCAGACCTCTCTCCATCAATTTGGAATCTGATTCCGTCACTAAACACATTCCTTAAATTGTAGCCATTTGTTAAGTGTTTTTTTTTGGTGTCTAATCCGCATATATATCGCCGTTGCCCTTGATTTTCTTGACTGCATATCTCTTAAATGTCAACATATACACGTGTGATTTAGTTTACGAAGATTTTTCAATGCCGAGAACCTCGATCAGAGAGTAAAAAAGGCGTAAGGTTCACAATGGTGTAAAACTAAAATGAGAAATACCGGGCTAGGATTCGTGTTACATGAACAAGGGACAAACCAACCACCCAAGAATGAAATCGTCGAGCGAAAACACTTAACGACCTCCTAGAATAAGCTTTTCTTGCCAACAGACCTTTCTCCATCAATTAGGAATCTTATGCCGTCACTAAGTACATTCCTTAAATTGTAGCCATTTGTTAAGTGTTTTTTTTTGGTGTCTCATCCGCATATATATCACCATTGCCCTTGATTTTCTTGACTGTATATCTCTTAAATGTCAACATATACACGTGTGATTTAGTTTACGAAGATTTTTCAACGCCGAGAACCTCGATCAGAGAGTAAAAATGGCGCAAGGTTCACAATGGTGAAAAATTAAAATGGGATATATAGGGCTAGGATTCGAGTTACAGGAACAAGGGCCAAACTGTTACGCCCGTAATTATGTCTAGTAGAAATGCCATCCAAAAGACGCAAGAAACACAACTTTTAACATGGACAAATCTTTCTCAATTTAAAAGGTAAAAACGCTATGACATTAATTCATGATTTTTAACAAAATTTGGGCATGACCCGTCCATAAGACGAGTATATCCCTGTTTTAACCATCAACAAAACAAACAAGTCTACAACCCGTTCAACTAGACTCGACTATGAACCATACATCAAGTGTCAAAAAGTGTAACCACTAACAACGTTATACAAAAACGAGCATTTGACCCAAAACATAATACGTAATAGCGGAAGCGCTTGATAACCATAAAGTGTGCATATGCTCGCTCCAAATTGCCAAGTCGCCTAAATTGAGGATTTACCTACATTCAACATAATAAATAGATTAGTAATTCGCCACTAACAATTCTAGATAATAAACCCACTCGTTTCATTCTCGGGTTATCATCATTTAATCACTTTGCTAACCGTTAAACGGTTCATTACATGCTTACCTCAAATAGAGGCTAAGCATACTTTACTTAACATACCCGTTAGGAACGGATACTAGCATCATTACATCGCTTTCATTCGATTTGTTCATAATGAACAATCATAGTCATTACATTCTTACATCATACCTCGATCCGAGGAAAAACGGATCGAGTAGGCTTTCGTCCATTACATACATAACTTCCCATACCCGGTTCGACTAAAAGTACCGGATATGATGTGTTGACTTTCGTATTTTAATCATTCCTCAACATCCGTTTATGACGGATCTAACTTTACTTTCAACAATCGGATATCTTCAACATTCAAGGTTCCAACATAACAATTCAATACACTAGAAATTATTATACATATGACAACATAATAAAAACATAAGGTGTACACTAACGTACCTCGATCTTGTGTGCCTTCCGATTTCCTAATACTTGAACCTTCTTCATTCACGCCTATATTAACACATTCATTCATTCATTTAGTACAACCAATCTCATTCCATTATTTTCCAAATTTCACATTTTTATTCTTTCAAGCATTTCATCAAACACTTGGCGGGTTTCGCATTTTTGGGACATTTACTCAACTAACTAAAACATGTATCTAATCTAGTTCTTTTAATTATTCAACAATAATCAAGCAAACCCCATTCCATATCAATTCATCTAGTGTTTAAGCATCATTAACAGAATTATTCATCAACGATTCACATGCATGACACTACAAATCATCCTAATTCACATCTCAATTTCGTATAGTGGGTTTTCACTAGAATCTTTCAAATAACCTAGAATCGAACATGATTCTTGTTCTAGAAGGTAACCCTAACTCAGATTTCTCACATTTAGACACCGAATTCGAGATTGGGTTAAACCCCTCATTCTACAAATCATCAAATTCAGAAAATTAAACTTACCACTTCACTATTTAGGGTTAGATAATCGAAGAACTTGAGACATGCAACAGATTAGCCTTGAATTCTTTGATCAATTGAGTGAGTTAGCAAGAACAAGGGTTTTCACCTTGCTCCCCCTGTTCCATCGATCCCAGCCACGCACACCAGGAGTGTGTGATTTGGGTTTTTACTTCTTTCAATCCCCTTCTTTGTTATTTTCACATGTGGCCCCCTCTAGTTTGTATTGTTATTAAATTTTAGGCTTTCTCATTCATCTTACTAGTATTTGAAACATTTACATTTACTAGGTTAAACCTTTAATAAATTTAGCTCGTATGTCTAACGGTTATTTTTGGGGTGTTACAAGTCTACCCCCCTTAAAGAAGGTTTCGTCCCCGAAACCTTTCCCATTCCAACTAAACCACTTCTACTCCTACTTTTTCATCTATTCATTCACAATGCTTAATACAACATAGATGCATTCAGGATCTTGGCAAGAGTTTCACTCATGCATAAACGTATTTGTACGCATTGACCCTCCATTCTTAAATCAAGCAAATTACCTTCATAATCACATATAAGTCAGAATCTGATCCAGAGTTCTTATTAGTGTCGTTTTCACTTTATAATGCTAGTTCCTATCATACATCATCACTAGCGGTTCGTTCATTGAAATTTATTCCAAATGCATACTATTAGTCGTAGAAGCTTATGCTTACGGCTTGTTTCTATCTTTCTAAATAAGCGTAACATATTCATACATTTACTAATATAAATAAATCGATTTATTTCATTCCGCACACGAATCATGCACGATATAATTCATTATTGTAGTCATGATCAGCAAACCCCATTATCCCATTACTAACGTTCTTCTAATTACTTTCTTGTTCATATGAGGGCTTAGCATAACATTATACGTATACTATAAACATTTAATGATTTAGTGGTACTAATACGAAGCTACCCACTTCCTAATTACTTTTTCATACTTAATACAGGTATAAAGCATCATTCTACGGTTACTTCCGTCACTTGAACTAATTACAAGTTTGAGTTTAGCCTTAAATTTAATCCTTCGCACACTTTATTATTAGCTCCTTGCATGAACTACTTATGATAACAACTAGGTATGTTGTGTACGAGCACCATACGAGCGTTTAACCAATTCAGCTCAACTTTCATTTAAGTCCTTTAAATCTTCCTCTTAATGACATTCATACCCTCTCACGCTGACCATTATAGGTCAATCATTGTATACCATACCATAATTATTCTACCATTCAGTTTGTTCACATTTACTAATAAGTCTACGGATTCTTAATCATTAATCAAGAATTAAACATTTTACTAACCTCGCCTTCAATGCATAAGTCAGTTATCCGGGTGCCGGATCGATTCGCTTATTTATATGTACCTTCCGTACCAGAATTGGTCTCATTCAATCATAAAATATGCTCCCACTCGTAAAAACCTTCCACTAACTTCATTACTATCATCTCACTAAGAATTCCATCATATTTTTCTATAAATAATAGTTAGCACATAACCCTTCATATTTGCGTCCTACAGGGTGTTTGTTCGCTGATTGTCTCTTTCACAATTTTCTTAAGTACATGCTAAAACCTATCATACATTTCATTTCTTACATACTATCCTTTCACTTTATTGATTATTTCGTCAACTTTCGTAGTTTGACCTTTCAAGGTCAGACTAACACCCCTTTACTTATTGTGGTCGCATCGAGGTACACGTTCGTACCTTATACTCGCATAATTGCAAGGACTTCATTTACTTCGTTTGACTTTTCGGAAATCTAATTGTAAATACATTCTTACATATGGGTATCAGTTATCCTACTCTGACACATCATTCTCTAGTCGAGCCTTAAGCTCCTATTAAATATATAATCTTTTTATACATACCTGGTACGGGTCAAATCCCTTGACCCGCTATTCATACTTTGCGACGGTTAATACTTTCCAAACTGTGACAATGCGTGCCCATACATTATGCTCACCTATAAGTAATAAACATGACAACTCGAACATTAAATACCGGGTTCAAATGGCGATCGCCATTTGACCCATATAACTTATTTGAGTTTGGTACTTAGTTTTTATTCTTACTTGTTTAATATGTCTTCACTTACAGATTCGAACTTTTAATTTCTTACCTTACACTCTTACTGTTTTGATCCGTGTTTGCTTACGGATCCAACCTTTCGTTCCTTACATAGTTGAATCCATTTCTCAGATTCAAACATTTTCATCTGTACCCTTCGTTCTTCTGTCGTATCATTCAGCATGTCATTTCTTATGATATGCTTTCGTATTAATCTTCTACATTCAACATCAAGTGTTGGGTCCTAGCACTTAATTCCATGTCCTAATTCATGTAGCGCGTCTCAACGCGACACTCTACACCCTATTTCTAGTGGTATTCCCACCGTTCTTTCTTGAGTTTGTTTTACATTCAATTGTAAGCTTAACTTTTCATTCTTATCTTTCTTTCTTATATTGATCCGATCCTTTAAGAATCGTTAGACCCCTTTTTACTAGCTTGACCGGACATAAGTGAGATGATTCTCGTGTTTTTCTCGAGCTTTGGTCAATACATGACCATCCCTTAATATACCATTTCCATTTGTTCGTTTACCGTATTTGGTGTTAATTCACCTACGTTCTCTAACATGTCTCTTACTAATGAGTATCCTACATTACACGTTGTATTCCTTACGTAATACTTCCAGCTGTTGGTGCACTAAATGTCTGCTGATTACGTCATTATCAAGTCTTGTGTCTAGGATTGTTTGAATGATTACACATTAGAGTTTAAATTAGGGTTTTTATGTTGTAAAGATGAGATTTCGCTTGAAAGGGTTTTGTTATGCTTGAAGCGAAATCAACATCACATGATTTCGCTTCAGACTGCCTCAAGCGAAATCTTGTACTCTATATATAGATGTGTTGGTCATTTGAAGAAAAAAGAGTTGTCATTGTATGTGAGACGAAGTGCTGACGGATTTGTATCAGAAAACCTTGTACAAGCACTCAAATTAATCAGAAAAGAAAAATTTAAAGGATTAGAGCTGTTATGACTTTATGTGCATTGATTCCGCCTTTACACATGAAGATGAACGCCTTAACTGACTTTTAGAGGTCGTACATCGGTCCAACAAGTGGTATCAGAGCTCAGGACGAGGAGTTCATACCATAGCAGCGGATTATCTTCTTTCTACTCATTTCTTTTTACATTTTTCTGATATGAACGAGTTCCAACGGTCAAAATGGTCTAATTTTCGAGTATAACATGTAAAACGTAGTTTTAACAAAGCCTACAAAGATTCGGACTAAAATTCAGCTTAAAACATGTTAAAATTGACCTAAAACTAGATTTCGCTTGAAAGGTGTTCGAAATTATAGGTTGATTTCGCTTCAGATCTGATTGTTTGGACTGTTTCGCTTGAAATACCTGAAGCGAAATAGGACTGTTGGATTTCGCTTGAAACTTGAAGCGAAATTGTTTATTGTTGTTTTCGCTTGAACAGATTGGAACTTGTTTTTGCTAAAGCGAAATAGTGGATTTCGCTTGAATCAGAATTGATAGTTGATTTCACTTGAATTAAGTGTTGTTGCTTGATTTCGCTTGAACAAATATTATTGAGCTGTTTCGCTTAAAGCAGATTACTTCAAGTATTTCGCTTGAAGTTGTTGAATTTTCAAAACTTAAAATTTTTCTAATAGTTTGGTGATTTTGCAGGAACATTCACGATGGATGATCTTTTCATGAACCCGTTTAGCAATATGTACGCGTTTGCAGGAAATTCCGGAAACGATGATACTTCATCAAGTAATGTGGATGATAACTCGCGAAAAGAGAAGAAAAAGGAAGCTTGGGAATCAGAAAGTGCTTTCGGAACGTTCAATAAACCTCCAAAACTTATGGCTATTGAGGAGTACAGTCGATGGTCCAGAAAGTTTGAAGACTGGATGATGGCATTTGCGTTTCCAAGCTGGAAAAGTTTAAAAAATGGTTATGACCAAGGAAACAAGAATGGGGAAGTTTTAACAGGATCTGATGAGATTGAATCATTCGTAGCCGAACAAAAGTGTGTGGCGTTGTTATTTCAGTCTGTTCGGGAGGATATCATTTCATTGATCGATTATTCAAATGCTAAAGACCTCTGGGCAAAGTTAAAACAAAAATGTTTAGGAAGTACTGAAATTGTGAAAAACAAAAAGAAACTTCTTAGGAAAGAGTTTGATATGTTTGGTTGTCTTAAAAATGAGTCAGTGTGTAAAATGATAGAGAGGTTTGGTCATCTGAAGCTGGAATTAGCAAGACATGATATCACATATTCTGATGATGAGCAAGTAGACAAGTTGTTCGATTCATTGCCAGACGAGATGGAGTGGAGATATTATGCTCTCATGCTTAAGAACACTATTCCTTCTGAATTGTTGAAACCAGATTTGGTGATTGAGAGACTTGAAAGTCATGAATTGGAATTGAAAAAGACATACAAAGTTAATCATTCATCTTATCAACAGAATCTGGATCTATACTATCCAAAGAGCATGATGCCGAAAGCTACTTCACCAAAAACTGCATTTTCTGCTGAAAACGTGTCAACAGCCGGCAAAGAAAGTCAAAGTGATCAAAGCAGTGGAAGTCACAGTGTATCTTCATTTTCTGGAAATGCTGATGCAAAGAATCGTTTTCAATGCAATATTGCAATAGACTTGAAGAATGCTCAAAATTTTGACGAAGAGTCGGCAAAGCAGCAAATGATCTTTCTAGCATCAGTGTTGGAATCGTATGAAGGATTGGTAGCTGGGAAGATTGGCAATACAAATCTGACGAAAGAAGATTACGATCAGATTGATCCGGAGGAAATGGAACTGATCGATATTCGTTGGGCTATGGCAAGTGCTGTTCGTCGTGCACAAAGATTCATGGAAATCACTGGCAGAAAAACAATTGGTGGTGCTTCTACTAAGTTGGGGTTCGATAAATCGAAGGTGACTTGCTTCAAGTGTAAGCAAAAGGGTCATTTCAAACGAGAATGCCGAAACGCTTATGCTGATGAATCAGAGAACCCTTTCAGAGATGATTACTACAAGAAGGCAATTTATCACCAGAATAAATACGAGCCGCCTAGATTGAAGCAGGTTGAAGACAACAAAGAGAAATCTAGAGCTCTTGCAGTGATTTACGATGATGAGGGGTATGATTGGAGTCAAGAGATTCTACCAGAAGAAGATGCGGTTGGTTACGCATTCATGGCGAAAAATGAACCTATTCCATGGAAAGATGAGAGAACTGAAGAGCAGAAGTATAAATACAGAAAAATGATTTCGGAAAACAAAATTACTAGACTTTCTAGAATCTTTTTGGATGCAACGAGAGCTAACAGATGGGATCCAGACAGAGAGTGTTATCTTGATGAGTATGGAAATATTGCAGTTGATCACAAAACTCTTGATATAGAAGTCTTAATCAAGGAAATGAAAGAAAATGATGAGTATTGGCAACACAAATGGTGGGGAACTCCAACTTCGAAAATGATTGAAGAGGAGAAAGAAAGAAAGGAGAAAGAAGAGATCGAAGGAAAAGAATCCAAGAAGATTGATACTGGAGTTATCGATACTACGCAAGAGTTGACTGCAGAGAATCTGGGAAAGATGGCTGACAAAGTGCTAGCTGCCAAAGCACTTGAGGTAGACTCTAACTCCGTGTCTGAGTCAAAAAGCCAGGTCAGTTCAGATATGTCAACAAATGCGTCAGGTAAAAAGATCGAAGGAAATGCTGATTGCAAAAATTGCAACAAAGATTGCAAATTTTGTAGCACAGTCACATATCTCAACATTAAGAAAGTTGAAGATCTGACAGCTAAGGTCAGAAATGTTGAGAATCAGATTCTTGATCGTGACAAAACAGTTAGAGCTTCAACTGAACGGATAAAAGAATTAACTAAACAAATGGAAAATGATGAAATTGATCATGACAAAGTTAAAAAGGAAAACGAAAAGTTGATTCTTGAAAACCGTCAGATTTCTGAAAAATTTGAAAAACTCAAAAGCACAATGAAAGATTGTGATGATCGAAATGGTAAAACTTTTAAAGAAAATGAACATTTAAAAGCAGTGCTTAGAGTTAAAGAAGAATCAATCAACAAACAACTGGATGAAATCGCTAAATTGAAACTTAAAGTTCAAGAGGCTGTAATCGAAAACGAGCGAATCCAGTTGAAACTTAACAGTTACAGCTCCGCAAGCTTTGTTTTGCAACACATTATTCCTAAACCCATTGGGAAAGACAAAGCAGGCGAAGATGTGTATTGTGATGGAACTGGGGTGGGGTTTCATCAAGTTCCACCACCTGTTCTTGGTAATTACACGAAAAAGCAGTCTGGGTTGATTGAAATTGAGGAAGAAAGTGAAGTTAAACTTCCTGAAAACATTGATGTCACGTTCACATCTTCCAATGGCGAGGGTGTCCAAAGTGATGTGGTGAAAAGTGTGATAGACAAAGTGCTTAAACCGGATTGTGACACTTCTGAGGAGGATGGGGGTTTCTTGGACAAATACATTCAGAAATCAAAGTCCAAAAACAACTTAAGTGATGAACCGGGTCTTGTGATGTACAAGATGGCTGGATCTGATAAGTTGTATTCGGATTCTGAATTTCCGATTGAGAATGTTAATGAGAAAAAGTTGACAAATGTTTTCAAATTGGTTGAAGTTGAGTTATCAGAAGTGAACAGTTTGAAACAAACAAAAAGGCAAATGAATTTTGAAAAAGACAAAGCTTATTACAAAAAGCCTATTGTTCCACCACGTTTTTATAATAACAATCGAAACAATTGGTCGGGTGGTTATCGAAGTGGTAAGAATTATCAGAAAAAGAGTTTTCAAAACAGAAGGTTTGCTGAAAAGAAGGTGTTTGTAAATGGTTCAAGTTCACTTTCTGATGAGGAAAATGAAATCTTTTCAAAATCGAATGAAGAGTTTTTTGAGAAAAGAGCTTCACATTATCAGTCTGAAGGCACAAGTCGAGTTGTTAATACTCGTACATGTTTTAGATGTAATCAAGTTGGTCATATTGCACGAATGTGTACCAATGTGAAGCCTAAGACTGAAAATGTGAAGTATCAACAGAAGAAAGTTGATGTGAAGGGTAAAACACCAATTGTTGTTGAGAAAAAGAATGTGAAAAATGACAATATCAAATTGAAAAATGAACCCGTAAAGAAAGTGGTAACTAAAAATGACAAATTTTACAAGAGGGTTGCATTATCTCAACAAGTTTGGAAACCAAAAACTGAAATGAAAATTTCAACTTCTGAAGTGAAAAAGGCTGAAGAATCAATTTCGGTTGATTATAATGCAAGTTTTCCACCTTTGAAGGCTGAAAATTTCAAAATTCAAATTGCTAGAGTCAAGGTTACACCTAAGGCTGATGAGGCCTGGGTGGACACCATGTTCGAATAAGCAGTTTGAATTGCCGGAGCTTCCTGGATCGCGAAGCATGAATCGGCATCTTTATTGAAATGTTTTAAAATCAACTTGTGGTATATGCAGGATCTTCCAAGAGCCATTTCAAGATGGATCATGGATAGTGGAGCATCTCGACATATGACAGGAAAAACTGCATTACTGTATGATGTGAGGAATATCAATGGTGGTTATGTGGGATTTGCTGGTCATGAAGGTGGTCGAATTGTTGGTGAAGGAACGTTATCCAATGGGATTGTAACGTTTGAAAGAGTTAACTACATCACTGAGCTGGAGAACAATCTGCTTAGTATCTCGCAGATTTGTGACAATCAGTATACTACTCACTTCACTGATAAGGAATGTTTTATCTTGAAACCTGGTTTTGTTATCCCTGAAGAATGGATTATCATGCGGGCACCTAGAGTGAATGATTTATATGTGTTAGATATGTCTGTAGCAACTACAACTACTGGTCAAGCACATTGTTTCGTGTCTAGAGCAACTGAGAAAGAATCAAGATTGTGGCACCGAAAGATGGGGCATATTCACCTAAGGAAGATGAATCACTTGGTGCATAATGATTTGGTATTGGGAGTTAATATCAAAGGTTTTCATCTGGAAGGGGAGTGCATTAGCTGCATCAAAGGCAAGCAGAAGACAAAGTCACACCCTACAAAGCAAGTCAATTCAGTTTCAAGACCTCTGGAAAGACTTCACATGGATTTGTTTGGTCCGGTGAATGTCAAGAGCATTACAGGAGATTCCTATTGTTTGGTCGTTACTGATGATTATTCCAGATTTTCATGGGTTTCTTTCTTGAAGATGAAAGATGAAACATTTGACAGTTTGATGGGTCTGTTCAGAAAGATTGAGAATTTGTACCAAAGGCGTATCAAGAGAATTCGAAGTGATAATGGTACTGAATTCAAGAACAGTAAGATGGAAGAATTTTGTGATGAAAGAGGTATTTTGCATGAGTTTAGTGCTCCGTACACTCCGCAGCAGAATGGAGTCGCAGAACGCAAAAATCGGACGCTAATCGAGACGGCTAGAACTATGCTCGCAGATTCAAAGTTACCAATTAATTTTTGGGCTGAAGCTGTTTCTGCCGCATGCTATACGCTCAACAGGGTTCTAACTGTCAAGAAGTTCAACAAAACATGCTTTGAGCTAATCAATAATCGCAAACCGAATTTGAAGTATCTAGAACCGTTCGGGTCACCCTGTACGGTTATAGAACCTTTTGGAAAGTTTGGTCCGAAGTGCATTGAGGGTATATTTGTTGGTTATTCAAATCCATTGCGACGTGTCTTCGTTCCAAGTGAGAAGCGGATTATTGAAGCTGCAAATGTTGAATGTCAAGGTTATACTATGCCGCCGCAGAATCCTGGTGATTCATGGCGTTATCATTATGACAAACTTTGGGATTCGTTTGACATGAGAGAAGAATCAGAGGATGATGAAGATTTCTTTGATGAGTTGGATATTTTGCGTGAATATGAGTCACAGTTAAGATTCCCAGCTGAGTATTCGAGGAGACCAAGGGAAACTTGAAATGACGATGAAGCAGGTCCAAGTAATGCTGGTGAACATGATGATGTCCAACAGAATGAAGTTGCTCAGGATAATCAGTCGGCTCAGAATGATAATCTAGAAGCTGAAAACATGCCAGTTTTTGATCATGGTGATTCAGATTCAAATTCTGAGGGGGAGCATATTCAGATTTCAGGTCAAACAAACCAAGTTGGTGAACAAGATGCAGAGCAGAATGTTACTAATCTGGAGGGAAATGTAGATGTTCCAAGTGAAGTGATGCCGAGAACTTTTTCATATCATCCAGAGGAGTTAATCATAGGAGATTTACAGAAAGGCGTTCGCACTCGAAATCAGATTGATAAAGGGCTTACATGTTTTTATACAAAAGTTGCTCCTTTGCAAACTGAATTCTCATTAAGTTGTTTTATCTCGCAGATTGAACCAAGAACTTACAAAGAGGCGCTTACTAAAGACTCTTGGGTCAATGCAATGCAGGAGGAACTTAGTCAATTCGAGAAATTGGGAGTGTGGAAGTTAGTTGATTTGCCGGATGGTCATAGGAAAATTAACACCAAGTGGGTGTTCAAGTGTAAGAGGGACGATAGAGGAGTTGTTGTAAGGAACAAAGCTCGACTCGTTGTTCAGGGATTTAATCAACAGGAGGGAATTGATTTTACCGAAGTCTATGCTCCTGTAGCACGACTAGAGGCTATCAGAATTTTCCTAGCATTTGCGTCTTGGAAGAACTTCAAAGTATATCAGTTAGATGTAAAATCGGCTTTTCTCTATGGGAAGGTTAAAGAGGAGGTATATGTCGGTCAGCCGCCGGGTTTCACCGATCCAATCCACAAAAACAAGGTCTACTTATTGGACAAAGCGCTGTATGGTTTACACCAAGCCCCGAGAGCCTGGTACGAGACTTTGTCTCAACACCTACTAGCCAACAAGTTCATTCGTGGAAAAGTGGATGCCACTCTCTTCACTAAAGTCGTTGATGGTCATCTTCTGATAGTTCAAATTTATGTGGACGATATAATCTTTGGGTCGACAAATGAAAATCTATGCAAAGATTTTGAATCAGTGATGAAGCAGAAATTTGAAATGTCATCAATGGGGGAGATGAAATTCTTTCTGGGACTACAAGTTGAACAACTTCCTGAGGGAATTTTCATTCATCAGTCAAAGTATGTTCATGATATTCTCGAGAAATTTGGGATGTCAAGTTCTACTCCAGCTGCTACCCCACTTGCAACAAATCATGGGATTCACCCAGATCTCACCGGAGACAGGGCTGATGAAACTTTTTACCGATCCATGATAGGTTCTTTAATGTACCTAACTGCTTCACGTCCTGATATTATGTACCCAACGTGCCTCGCAGCAAGATTTCAGTCTAACCCGAGAGCATCGCACATGATTATTGTGAAGAGGATATTGCGCTACCTGAAAGGAACTCCTTCATTGGGGTTGTGGTATCCTAGAAAAGGTGATTTTACGCTCGAAGGGTATTCTGATTCGGATTTCGGATGCTGCAAAGTCAATTCAAAATCAACAACTGCAGGATGCCAGTTTTTTGGTCCTAGATTGGTTACCTGGCAGTGTAAGAAACAAACGTCTGTGGCGTTATCTACATGTGAAGCGGAGTATGTTTCTGCTAGCAGTTGCTGCTCTCAGATCTTGTGGATACAGCAACAGATGCACGACTACGGTTTGCCGTTTCTTAACACGCCTCTTTTTGTTGATAATGAGGCCGCTATAAATATTACTAAAAATCCAGTACATCACGCTAAAACTAAACACATAGAAATTCGTCATCACTTTATTCGTGATTGCTTTGAGAAAAAGTTGATACGAATTGAGAAAATCCACACTGACGAACAGAAAGCTGATTTACATACCAAAGCTTTTGATAAAAATCGGTTTAAATATTTGTTAAAACTAAATGGTATGAAGCTTCTGTCGGTGTCGGATGGCATTATTGGCGTTGATGAGAGTACTGTTGCGGATGAAGACGAGAAACAATCTGCAATGGTTTGTCGAATTTTTACTTGTTTTGGTATTTAGGGGGAGTAGATGTATATAGTTTATTTTCAGAAAATACAAAAACAGTAAAAAATGCAAAAATTCAAAAACATGATAAAAAATGAAAAAGAGCTTGTGTAAATAGGGAAAATGATAGTACATCAGCTAGACGATTACAGTATGCTAAAGATTTGAAAAGTATAAAAGAGTTAAACAATCTTACTAATGATGTGTCGATAGGTTTTCGTACATTTAGTAGATTTATTCGGGATATAAACCTAAATTCAAACTTGTGAATTCGTGGGGAACACTACTTGGATATATAGGTAACCCCTGAAATCTCGTTTGAAAGGTCTCTTAATCTGATATACTAGGTCTTTATACTCTATGATCTCTGGGGTATTATTCCGGGACTTCTGCTGAACGGTAGTTCTGACCTAGTCCCTGGCTAATACTTGCTTAAATGCTTGAAACACAGCATTAAACCCTCAGCATGCTGAAACAATTAAAATTGATATATGCTGCTGTTGTAAGCAAAAAGATCCTCTAAAGGGGACACACCGAAAAGTCGAAGCTGATATCTCTCTGCGTATACGGAAGTATCGATCTGAGATCCCTCGGCCCTCGCATACCTAAATTATATACAGATATCATTGTAGTATTCTCACCTGTAAGACTGATTATTGGGATTCTGGATATGGGAGTATATTCAAGAGGTGGGACACATGAATGATCTAAGTTCTTAATTCATCTAAATCGTATCCTGAATAAGTTGAAATTTGTGTGAGAATTTAAGATGGATCAGTATATCGACAATCGAGGTAAATTGTTTAAGTCTATGTATGAAATGTAGCTTAACGGTACTTGTGATTTGTCTGAAAAGCTGATATGATTCCCTGACACGCTCACCAAAATATGGTTATAAATAGTTTACTTTCTGCAATTTAAGTTTTCTGTTTTTCATTTCTTAGTTTAGAATACTTTGATAAAATCCAAAAAGATTTTATTTCTACTTTATTTTCCGACAAACCAAAGTGGAAAGTTGATTGTTGGATTCTCAGTTGTTTGAAGCAGATGCAGGAGATTCTGGACTGAAAAATGAGGAGAGCTTACTTTGAAGAAGTTTGAATTGTTTGAAAAGTCAAAAACAAGTTCATTAACTTGATACTTGTTCTTTTTAGAAAATATTTGAAATTGTTGTTTTTAAAATCAGTATTGGTTCGTCAAAAGATCAACCAAGGTCATTAATTTGGACTTGGTAGATTAATTGAGTAATCAGGGTCATTAACTTGGACCTGAATACTTGAGTGGATTGTTAAAGCTGATTGAGTTTGTATTTTATTGTTGAAAAGATAGAATGGTTATGTTTGTTGGTTGAGTAACAGGATTGGACTTTATCATTCCCAACGGAAGCTAATTGACAAAGTTTGAACCAGATTTCTCAGATTCTAGCATATCGAGAGGGGGAGTCTGTGAAAGGGAGAGTCTGGATCAAAAGTCAAAGGGAAGATTGAAGTTTAAAAGTTTAAAGCTTGAAGATAAAGATTGATGAGAGTTTTTACAATGTTTGAAGATTGTTAAAGACAAAGACTTGAAGCCAAAGACTTCATCAACATCCAAGGGGGAGTCTGTTGGTGCACTAAATGTCTGCTGATTACGTCATTATCAAGTCTTGTGTCTAGGATTGTTTGAATGATTACACATTAGAGTTTAAATTAGGGTTTTTATGTTGTAAAGATGAGATTTCGCTTGAAAGGGTTTTGTTATGCTTGAAGCGAAATCAACATCACATGATTTCGCTTCAGACTGCCTCAAGCGAAATCTTGTACTCTATATATAGATGTGTTGGTCATTTGAAGAAAAAAGAGTTGTCATTGTATGTGAGACGAAGTGCTGACGGATTTGTATCAGAAAACCTTGTACAAGCACTCAAATTAATCAGAAAAGAAAAATTTAAAGGATTAGAGCTGTTATGACTTTATGTGCATTGATTCCGCCTTTACACATGAAGATGAACGCCTTAACTGACTTTTAGAGGTCGTACATCGGTCCAACACCAGCATTTGTAAGTAATTATTATTTACTGACTTCTACAATATAACCTTTTAAGGTCAATCACCACCCCGTACTTTTTGGATATAAGTATTGTAGTACTTATTGTACCTACTTTCAATTTGAACATACTTACAGAATGTCTTTAGCTAACATCTTAACTAATATCCTCCATACCCCTCATTAACATTACCAAGTTCTCATTTATTTATATGTTCCACTTAATTTCAAATATTCAAACACATATACATCTTCATGTAAATAAATTCGAAGTGATTGCAAATTCACCTTCCTTTAGTGTTCATGTTCATTTTTCTTCTATTCCTACGTTAATTGACTTTCCTTAGTCAAATTTCGTATAAACGAGACATCTATTATTAGTTATCTCACTTCCAGTCCATACAACTAAACTATCGTCAAGCATAGCACGTAAATCATTTAATACATAACACATTAACTCTTTACTTTAACATTTGTGTCTAATGGCCATCCCATGATAACCCTATACTGTTGACCTTCAGAAAGTCAACTGTCTTGCTTACGCACTTCAAACTTTTGATCATGTAATCATCCAAACAATACACATATATACATTCACCTTCCCGTACTTTCACATGCTAATGCTTCATGATTCTACAAATAGTAAATATCATTCAGGTTAACTATATAACATAATTCTAACATATCCTTTACTAATAAGCTCGTATGATTCGCATTTAGCACATATTCGCCTCCTATTCATAACAAGGCAAATCATTAAATACACATAAGCGTCACACCATTCAAGTACAAGGTACAAGCCTCTAATGCATAATTCTGATCAAGGCATACATTTATCCGAATTTCCATGCAATTCCATCTAACTCACGTTCTTCAAATTATTTTCACCACTAATCTCATCATTTTATATTCATTTATTAACAATTCCGATACTATCATTTATTTTATCTTTACATAGCTTAATTTGCCTCATAAAGGCTCAATGGGACCGCGAAAGAGGCTTTCAAGAAGTGTATATAACTAATCTTTGAAAAATATGGAAGTTTTGGCGGACTGCCTTTACACAACATCATGTTTTTGCGTTTACTATGAATTATACACTTTTCAATATATCATAGGTCATTAGCCTGTATTTACTTCATTCGCATTATTACATTTCAAACTTTATTCACTCTTTAAACCTTCATCATTCATTCACGTCATTCGACATATTACTTTCGACCTTTACGGTTTCGTTCAATCGTAACCACTACCCGTGATTACATACATCTTATTAGCCTTTATGTGGGTCTCACTCAATCATAAAATAGGCTTTCGGACAACTCGGGGATTCAAAATACGAAAAATAACATGAAATGGAAAGTTCCAACGGACTGGACTTCCGCTAGCCGTCGGCGACGGCATCATACCCCGTCGGCGACGGGCTTCCTAAATGTGGCATCGGCCACTTGTCCGTAAACAGGCAGATAAGGCGTCGGCAAAGATGGGGGGCGTCGGCGACGGGTATCTGGCCGTCGGCGATGGCCTGCCGTTTGTTGAAACGTTGTTGAGCTTCTTTTGGCTGTTCCGACCATTTCCCGGGTCCGTTTTCAGCCACACGGTTCCAGGGACTTCCTTATTTTACCCTCCTTATTACTTCTTAGCATACGTAACTTTAAAACTTATATCGTAACACACTGTACACACTTATAATAAACAAAAACTTAAATTTTACCTCATTTGACGATCTTGGAGCGAGCACATTTTCGAGCAAGCCGTCAGTTTGAGTTCAAGCACTACTACTTGTGCTCGAATCCCTCAAACCTAGGCTCTGATACCAACTTGTTACGCCCGTAATTATGTCTAGTAGAAATGCCATCCAAAAGACGCAAGAAACACAACTTTTAACATGGACAAATCTTTTTCAATTTAAAAGGTAAAAACGCTATGTCATTAATTGATGATTTTTAACAAAATTTGGGCATGACCCGTCCATAAGACGAGTATATCCCTGTTTTAACCATCAACAAAACAAACAAGTCTACAACCTGTTCAACTAGACTCGACTAAGAACCATACATCAAGTGTCAAAAAGTGTAACCACTAACAACGTTATACAAAAACGAGCATTTGACCCAAAACATAATACGTAATAGCGGAAGCGCTTGATAACCATAAAGTGTGCATATGCTCGCTCCAAATTGCCAAGTCGCCTAAATTGAGGATTTACCTACATTCAACATAATAAATAGATTAGTAATTCGCCACTAACAATTCTAGATAATAAACCCACTCGTTTCATTCTCGGATTATCATCATTTAATCACTTTGCTAACCGTTAAACGGTTCATTACATGCTTACCTCAAATAGAGGCTAAGCATACTTTACTTAACATACCCGTTAGGAACGGATACTAGCATCATTACATCGCTTTCATTCGATTTGTTCATAATGAACAATCATAGTCATTACATTCTTACATCATACCTCGATCCGAGGAAAAACGGATCGAGTAGGCTTTCGTCCATTACATACATAACTTCCCATACCCGGTTCGACTAAAAGTACCGGATATGATGTGTTGACTTTCGTATTTTAATCATTCCTCAACATCCGTTTATGACGGATCTAACTTTACTTTCAACAATCGGATATCTTCAACATTCAAGGTTCCAACATAACAATTCAATACACTAGAAATTATTATACATATGACAACATAATAAAAACATAAGGTGTACACTAACGTACCTCGATCTTGTGTGCCTTCCGATTTCCTAATACTTGAACCTTCTTCATTCACGCCTATATTAACACATTCATTCATTCATTTAGTACAACCAATCTCATTCCATTATTTTCCAAATTTCACATTTTTATTCTTTCAAGCATTTCATCAAACACTTGGCGGGTTTCGCATTTTTGGGACATTTACTCAACTAACTAAAACATGTATCTAATCTAGTTCTTTTAATTATTCAACAATAATCAAGCAAACCCCATTCCATATCAATTCATCTAGTGTTTAAGCATCATTAACAGAATTATTCATCAACGATTCACATGCATGACACTACAAATCATCCTAATTCACATCTCAATTTCGTATAGTGGGTTTTCACTAGAATCTTTCAAATAACCTAGAATCGAACATGATTCTTGTTCTAGAAGGTAACCCTAACTCAGATTTCTCACATTTAGACACCGAATTCGAGATTGGGTTAAACCCCTCATTCTACAAATCATCAAATTCAGAAAATTAAACTTACCACTTCACTATTTAGGGTTAGATAATCGAAGAACTTGAGACATGCAACAGATTAGCCTTGAATTCTTTGATCAATTGAGTGAGTTAGCAAGAACAAGGGTTTTCACATTGCTCCCCCTGTTCCATCGATCCCAGCCACGCACACCAGGAGTGTGTGATTTGGGTTTTTACTTCTTTCAATCCCCTTCTTTGTTATTTTCACATGTGGCCCCCTCTAGTTTGTATTGTTATTAAATTTTAGGCTTTCTCATTCATCTTACTAGTATTTGAAACATTTACATTTACTAGGTTAAACCTTTAATAAATTTAGCTCGTATGTCTAACGGTTATTTTTGGGGTGTTACACAAACTAAACACCCAAGAATGGAATCGTCGAGCGAAAACACTTGACAACCTCCTAGAAGCTGCTTTTCTTGCCACCAGACCTTTCTCCATCAATTAGGAATCTGATGCCGTCACTAAACACATTCCTTAAATTGTAGCCATTTGTTGAGTGTTTTTTTTTTGGTGTCCGTCCGCATATATATCACCATTACCCTTCATTTTCTTGACTGTATATCTCTTAAATTTCAACATATACACGTGTGATTTAGTTTACGAAGATTTTTCAATGCCGAGAACCTCGATCAGAGAGTAAAAAATGCGTAAGGTTCACAATGGTGTAAAATTAAAATGGGATATACCGGGCTAGGATTCGAGTTACAAGAACAAGGGCCAAACCAACCACCCGAGAATGGAATCGTCGAGCGAAAACACTTGACAACCTCTTAGAAGCAGCTTTTCTTGCCAGCAGACCTTTCTCCATCAATTAGGAATCTGATGTCGTCACTAAACACATTCCTTAAATTGTAGCCATTTGTTGAGTGTTTTTTTTGGTGTCTATCCGCATATATATCGCCATTGCCCTTGATTTTCTTGACTGTATATCTCTTAAATGTCAACATATACACGTGTGATTTAGTTTACAAATATTTTTCAATGCCGAGAACCTCGATCAGAGAGTAAAAATAGCGTAAGGGTCACAATGGTGCAAAATTAAAATGGGATATACCGGGCCAGGATTCGAGTTACAGGAACAAGGGCCAAACCAATCACCCAAGAATGGAATCGTCGAGCGAAAACACTTGACAACCTCCTAGAAGCAGCTTTTCTTGCCACCAGACCTTTCTCCATCAATGAGGAATCTGATGCCGTCACTAAACACATTCCTTAAATTGTAGCCATTTGTTGAGTGTTTTTTTTTGTGTCTAATCAGCATATATATATATATATCACCATTTCCCTTGATGTTCTTGACTGTATATCTCTTAAATGTCAACATATACACGTGTGATTTAGTTTACAAATATTTTTCAATACCGAGAACCTCGATCAGAGAGTAAAAAAGGCGTAAGGTTCACAATGGTGTAAAATTAAAATGGGATATACCGGGCTAGGATTCGAGTTACAGGAACAATGGCCAAATCAACCACCCAAGAATGGAATCGTCGAGCGAAAACACTTGACAACCTCCTAGAAGTAGCTTTTCTTGCCACCAGACCTTTCTCCATCAATTAGGAATCTGATGCCATCACTAAACACATTCCTAAAATTGTAGCCATTTGTTGAGATTTTTTTTTTGTGTCTAATCCGCATATATATCACCATTTCCCTTGATTTTCTTGACTATATATCTCTTAAATGTCAACATATACACGTGTGATTTAGTTTACGAAGATTTTTCAATGCTGAGAACCTCGATCAGAGAGTAAAAAAGGCGTAAGGTTCACAATGGTGGAAAATTAAAATTGGATATACCGGGCTAGGATTCGAGTTACGGGAACAAGGGCCAAACCAACCACCCAAGAATGGAATCGTCGAGCGAAAACACTTGACAACCTCCTAGAAGCAGCTTTTCTTGCCACCAGACCTTTCTCCATCAATTTGGAATCTGATGCCTTCACTAAACACATTCCTTAAATTGTAGCCATTTGTTGAGTGTTTTTTTTTTGTGTCTAATCCGCATATATATCGCCGTTGCCCTTGATTTTCTTGACTGCATATCTCTTAAATGTCAACATATACACGTGTGATTTAGTTTACAAAGATTTTTCAATGCTGAGAACCTCGATCAGAGAGTAAAAAAGGCGTAAGGTTCACAATGGTGTAAAACTAAAATGAGATATACCGGGCTAGGATTCGTGTTACATGAACAAGGGCCAAACCAACCACCCAAGAATGGAATCGTCGAGCGAAAACACTTAACGACCTCCTAGAATAAGCTTTTCTTGCCACCGGACCTTTCTCCATCAATTAGGAATCTTATGCCGTCACTAAGCACATTCCTTAAATTGTAGCCATTTGTTAAGTGTTTTTTTTGGGGTCTCATCCGCATATATATCACCATTGCCCTTGATTTTCTTGACTGTATATCTCTTAAATGTCAACATATACACGTGTGATTTACTTTACGAAGATTTTTCAATGCCGAGAACCTCGATCAGAGAGTAAAAAAGCCGTAAGGTTCACAATGGTGTAAAATTAAAATGGGATATACCGGGCTAGGATTCGAGTTACAGGAACAACGGCCAAACCAACCACCCAAGAATGGAATCGTCGAGCGAAAACACTTGACAACCTCCTAGAAGCAGCTTTTCTTGCCACCAGACCTTTCTCCATCAATGAGGAATCTGATGCCGTCACTAAACACATTCCTTAAATTGTAGCCATTTGTTGAGTGTTTTTTTTTGTGTCTAATCCGCATATATATATATCACCATTTCCCTTGATTTTCTTGACTGTATATCTCTTAAATGTCAACATATACACGTGTGATTTAGTTTACAAATATTTTTCAATACCGAGAACCTCGATCGGAGAGTAAAAAAGGCGTAAGGTTCACAATGGTGTAAAATTAAAATGGGATATACCGGGCTAGGATTCGAGTTACAGGAACAAGGGCCAAACCAACCACCCAAGAATGGAATCGTCGAGCGAAAACACTTGACAACCTCCTAGAAGCAGCTTTTCTTGCCACCAGACCTTTCTCCATCAATTAGGAATCTGATGCCGTCACTAAACACATTCCTAAAATTGTAGCCATTTGTTGAGATTTTTTTTTGTGTCTAATCCGCATATATATCATCATTTCCCTTGATTTTCTTGACTATATATCTCTTAAATGTCAACATATACACGTGTGATTTAGTTTACGAAGATTTTTCAATGCTGAGAACCTCGATCAGAGAGTAAAAAAGGCGTAAGGTTCACAATGGTGGAAAATTAAAATTGGATATACCGGGCTAGGATTCGAGTTACGGGAACAAGGGCCAAACCAACCACCCAAGAATGGAATCGTCGAGCGAAAACACCTGACAACCTCCTAGAAGCAGCTTTTCTTGCCACCAGACCTTTCTCCATCAATTTGGAATCTGATGCCTTCACTAAACACATTCCTTAAATTGTAGCCATTTGTTGAGTGTTTTTTTTTGTGTCTAATCCGCATATATATCGCCGTTGCCCTTGATTTTCTTGACTGCATATCTCTTAAATGTCAACATATACACGTGTGATTTAGTTTACAAAAATTTTTCAATGCTGAGAACCTCGATCAGAGAGTAAAAAAGGCGTAAGGTTCACAATGGTGTAAAACTAAAATGAGATATACCGGGCTAGGATTCGTGTTACATGAACAAGGGCCAAACCAACCACCCAAGAATGGAATCGTCGAGCGAAAACACTTAACGACCTCCTTGAATAAGCTTTTCTTGCCACCGGACCTTTCTCCATCAATTAGGAATCTTATGCCGTCACTAAGCACATTCCTTAAATTGTATCCATTTGTTAAGTGTTTTTTTTTTGGGGTCTCATCCGCATATATATCACCATTGCCCTTGATTTTCTTGACTGTATATCTCTTAAATGTCAACATATACACGTGTGATTTACTTTACGAAGATTTTTCAATGCCGAGAACCTCGATCAGAGAGTAAAAAAGGCGTAAGGTTCACAATGGTGTAAAATTAAAATGGGATATACCGGGCTAGGATTCGAGTTACAGGAACAAGGGCCAAACCAACCACCAAAGAATGGAATCGTTGAGCGAAAACACTTGACAACCTCCTAGAAGCAGCTTTTCTTGCCAACAGACCTTTCTCCATCAATTAGGAATCTGATGCCGTCACTAAACAGATTCCTTAAATTGTAGCCATTTGTTGAGTGTTTTTTTTTTGTGTCTAATCCGCATATATATCACCATTGCCCTTGATTTTCTTGACTGCATATCTCTTAAATGTCAACATATACACGTGTGATTTAGTTTACGAAGATTTTTCAAGGCCGAGAACCTCGATCAGAGAGTAAAAAAGGCGTAAGGTTCACAATGGTGTAAAATTTAAATGAGATATACCGGGCTAGGATTCGTGTTACATGAACAAGGGCCAAACCAACCACCCAAGAATGGAATCGTCGAGCGAAACACTTGACGACCTCCTAGAAGCAGCTTTTCTTGCCACCAGACCTTTCTCCATTAATTAGGAATCTTATGCCATCACTAAACACATTCCTTAAATTGTAGCCATTTGTTAACTGTTTTTTTTTGGTGTCTCATCCGCATATATATCACCATTGCCCTTGATTTTCTTGACTGTATATCTCTTAAATGTCAACATATACACGTGTGATTTAGTTTACGAAGATTTTTCAATGCCGAGAACCTCGATCAGAGAGTAAAAAAGGCGTAAAGTTCACAATGGTGTAAAATTAAAATGGGATATACAGGGCTAGGATTCGAGTTACAGGAACAAGGGCCAAACCAACCACCCAAGAATGGAATCGTCGAGCGAAAACACTTGACAACCTCCTAGAAGTAGTTTTTCTTGCCACCAGACCATTTTCCATCAATTAGGAATCTGATGCCGTCACTAAATACATTCCTTAAATTGTAGCCATTTGTTGAATTGTGTTTTTTTTTGTGTCTATCCACATATATATCACCATTGCCCTTCATTTTCTTGACTGTATATCTCTTAAATTTCAACATATTCACGTGTGATTTAGTTTACGAAGATTTTTCAATGCCGAGAACCTCGATCAGAGAGTAAAAAAGGCGTAAGGTTCACAATGGTGTAAAATTAAAATGGGATATACCGGGCTAGGATTCGAGTTACAGGAACAATGGCCAAACCAACCACCCAAGAATGGAATCGTCGAGCGAAAACAATTGACAACCTCCTAGAAGCAGCTTTTCTTGCCACCAGACCTTTCTCCATCAATTAGGAATCTGATGCCGTCACTAAACACATTCCTTAAATTGTAGCCATTTGTTGAGTGTTTTTTTTTTGTGTCTAATCCGCCTATATATCACCGTTGCCCTTGATTTTCTTGACTACATATCTCTTAAATGTCAACATATACACGTGTGATTTAGTTTACAAAGATTTTTCAATGCTGAGAACCTCGATCAGAGAGTAAAAAAGGCGTAAGGTTCACAATGGTGTAAAACTAAAATGAGATATACCGGGCTAGGATTCGTGTTAGATGAACAAGGGCCAAACCAACCACCCAAGAATGGAATCGTCGAGCGAAAACACTTAACGACCTCCTAGAATAAGCTTTTCTTGCCACCGGACCTTTCTCCATCAATTAGGAATCTTATGCCGTCACTAAGCACATTCCTTAAATTGTAGCCATTTGTTAAGTGTTTTTTTTGGTGTCTCATCCGCATATATATCACCATTGCCCTTGATTTTCTTGACTGTATATCTCTTAAATGTCAACATATACACGTGTGATTTAGTTTACGAAGATTTTTCAATGCCGAGAACCTCGATCAGAGAGTAAAAAAGGCGTAAGGTTCACAATGGTGTAAAATTAAAATGGGATATACAGGGCTAGGATTTGAGTTACAGGAACAAGGGCCAAACCAACCACCCAAGAATGGAATCGTCGAGCGAAAACACTTGACAACCTCCTAGAAGCAGCTTTTCTTGCCACCAGACCTTTCTCCATCAATTAGGAATATGATGCCGTCACTAAACACATTCCTTAAATTGGAGCCATTTGTTGAGTGTTTTTTTTTTTGTGTCTATCCACATATATATCACCATTGCCCTTCATTTTCTTGACTGTATATCTCTTAAATTTCAACATATACACGTGTGATTTAGTTTACGAAGATTTTTCAACGCCGAGAACCTCGATCAGAGAGTAAAAAAGGGGTAAGGTTCACAATGGTGTAAAATTAAAATGGGATATACTGGGCTAGGATTCGAGTTACAGGAACAAGGGCCAAACCAACCACTCAAGACTGGAATCGTCGAGCGAAAACAAATGACAACCTCCTAGAAGTAGCTTTTCTTGCCACCAGACCTTTCTCCATCAATTTGGAATCTGATGCCTTCACTAAACACATTCCTTAAATTGTAGCCATTTGTTGAGTGTTTTTTTTTTGGTGTCTAATCCGCATATATATCGCCGTTGCCCTTGATTTTCTTGACTGCATATCTCTTAAATGTCAACATATACACGTGTGATTTACTTTACGAAGATTTTTCAATGCCGAGAACCTCGATCAGAGAGTAAAAAAGGCGTAAGGATCACAATGGTGTAAAATTAAAATGGGATAAACTGGGCTAGGATTCGAGTTACAAGAACAAGGGCCAAACCAACCACCCAAGAACGGAATCGTCGAGCGAAAACACTTGACAACCTCCTAGAAGCAGCTTTTATTGCCACCAGACCTTTCTCCATCAATTAGGAATCTGATGCCGTCACTAAACACATTCCTTAAATTGTAGCCATTTGTTGAGTGTTTTTTTTTTGTGTCTAATCCGCATATATATCACCATTGCCCTTGATTTTCTTGATTGCATATCTCTTAAATGTCAACATATACACGTGTGATTTAGTTTACGAAGATTTTTCAATGCCGAGAACCTCGATCAGAGAGTAAAAAAGGCGTAAGGTTCACAATGGTATAAAATTTAAATGAGATATACCGGGCTAGGATTCGTGTTACATGAACAAGGGCCAAACCAACCACCCAAGAATGGAATCGTCGAGCGAAACACTTGACGACCTCCTAGAAGCAGCTTTTCTTGCCACCAGACCTTTCTCCATTAATTAGGAATCTTATGCCATCACTAAACACATTCCTTAAATTATAGCCATTTGTTAAGTGTTTTTTTTGGTGTCTCATCCGCATATATATCACCATTGCCCTTGATTTTCTTGACTGTATATCTCTTAAATGTCAACATATACACGTGTGATTTAGTTTACGAAGATTTTTCAATGCCGAGAACCTCGATCAGAGAGTAAAAAAGGCGTAAAGTTCACAATGGTGTAAAATTAAAATGGGATATACAGGGGTAGGATTCGAGTTGCATGAACAAGGGCCAAACCAACCACCCAAGAATGGAATCGTCGAGCGAAAACACTTGACAACCTCCTAGAAGTAGCTTTTCATGCCACCAGACCATTTTCCATCAATTAGGAATCTGATGCCGTCACTAAATACATTCCTTAAATTGTAGCCATTTGTTGAGTGTTTTTTTTTGTGTCTATCCACATATATATCACCATTGCCCTTCATTTTCTTGACTGTATATCTCTTAAATTTCAACATATACACGTGTGATTTAGTTTACGAAGATTTTTCAATGCAGAGAACCTCGATCAGAGAGTAAAAAAGGCGTAAGGTTCACAATGGTGTAAAATTAAAATGGGATATACCGGGCTAGGATTCGAGTTACAGGAACAAGGGCCAAACCAACCACCAAAGAATGGAATCGTTGAGCGAAAACACTTGACAACCTCCTAGAAGCAGCTTTTCTTGCCAACAGACCTTTCTCCATCAATTAGGAATCTGATGCCGTCGCTAAACAAATTCCTTAAATTGTAGCCATTTGTTGAGTGTTTTTTTTTTGTGTCTAATCCGCATATATATCACCATTGCCCTTGATTTTCTTGACTGTATATCTCTTAAATGTCAACATATACACGTGTGATTTAGTTTACGAAGATTTTTCAATGCCGAGAACCTCGATCAGAGAGTAAAAAAGGCGTAAGGTTCACAATGGTGTAAAATTAAAATGGGATATACAGGGCTAGGATTTGAGTTACAGGAACAAGGGCCAAACCAACCACCCAAGAATGGAATCGTCGAGCGAAAACACTTGACAACCTCCTAGAAGCAGCTTTTCTTGCCACTAGACCTTTCTCCATCAATTAGGAATATGATGCCGTCACTAAACACATTCCTTAAATTGTAGCCATTTGTTGAGTGTTTTTTTTTTGTGTCTATCCACATATATATAAACCATTGCCCTTCATTTTCTTGACTGTATATCTCTTAAATTTCAACATATACACGTGTGATTTAGTTTACGAAGATTTTTCAACGCCGAGAACCTCGACCAGAGAGTAAAAAAGGGGTAAGGTTCACAATGGTGTAAAATTAAAATGGGATATACTGGGCTAGGATTCGAGTTACAGGAACAAGGGCCAAACCAACCACCCAAGACTGGAATCGTCGAGCGAAAACAAATGACAACCTCCTAGAAGTAGCTTTTCTTGCCACCAGACCTTTCTCCATCAATTTGGAATCTGATGCCTTCACTAAACACATTCCTTAAATTGTAGCCATTTGTTGAGTGTTTTTTTTTTGGTGTCTAATCCGCATATATATCGCCGTTGCCCTTGATTTTCTTGACTGCATATCTCTTAAATGTCAACATATACACGTGTGATTTACTTTACGAAGATTTTTCAATGCCGAGAACCTCGATCAGAGAGTAAAAAAGGCGTAAGGTTCACAATGGTGTAAAATTAAAATGGGATAAACCGGGCTAGGATTCGAGTTACAAGAACAAGGGCCAAACCAACCACCCAAGAACGGAATCGTCGAGCGAAAACACTTGACAACCTCCTAGAAGCAGCTTTTATTGCCACCAGACCTTTCTCCATCAATTAGGAATCTGATGCCGTCACTAAACACATTCCTTAAATTGTAGCCATTTGTTGAGTGTCTTTTTTTTTGTGTCTAATCCGCATATATATCACCATTGCCCTTGATTTTCTTGATTGCATATCTCTTAAATGTCAACATATACACGTGTGATTTAGTTTACGAAGATTTTTCAATGCCGAGAACCTCGATCAGAGAGTAAAAAAGGCGTAAGGTTCACAATGGTATAAAATTTAAATGAGATATACCGGGCTAGGATTCGTGTTACATGAACAAGGGCCAAACCAACCACCCAAGAATGGAATCGTCGAGCGAAACACTTGACGACCTCCTAGAAGCAGCTTTTCTTGCCACCAGACCTTTCTCCATTAATTAGGAATCTTATGCCATCACTAAGCACATTCCTTAAATTATAGCCATTTGTTAAGTGTTTTTTTTGGTGTCTCATCCGCATATATATCACCATTGCCCTTGAGTTTCTTGACTGTATATCTCTTAAATGTCAACATATACACGTGTGATTTAGTTTACGAAGATTTTTCAATGCCGAGAACCTCGATCAGAGAGTAAAAAAGGCGTAAAGTTCACAATGGTGTAAAATTAAAATGGGATATACAGGGGTAGGATTCGAGTTGCATGAACAAGGGCCAAACCAACCACCCAAGAATGGAATCGTCGAGCGAAAACACTTGACAACCTCCTAGAAGTAGCTTTTCATGCCACCAGACCATTTTCCATCAATTAGGAATCTGATGCCGTCACTAAATACATTCCTTAAATTGTAGCCATTTGTTGAGTGTTTTTTTTTGTGTCTATCCACATATATATCACCATTGCCCTTCATTTTCTTGACTGTATATCTCTTAAATTTCAACATATACACGTGTGATTTAGTTTACGAAGATTTTTCAATGCAGAGAACCTCGATCAGAGAGTAAAAAAGGCGTAAGGTTCACAATGGTGTAAAATTAAAATGGGATATACCGGGCTAGGATTCGAGTTACAGAAACAAGGGCCAAACCAACCACCCAAGAATGGAGTCGTCGAGCGAAAACAATTGACAACCTCCTAGAAGCAGCTTTTCTTGCCACCAGACCTTTCTCCATCAATTAGGAATCTGATGCCGTCACTAAACACATTCCTTAAATTGTAGCCATTTCTTGAGTGTTTTTTTTGGTGTCTAATCCGCCTATATATCACCGTTGCCCTTGATTTTCTTGACTACATATCTCTTAAATGTCAACATATACACGTGTGATTTAGTTTACAAAGATTTTTCAATGTTGAGAACCTCGATCAGAGAGTAAAAAAGGCGTAAGGTTCACAATGGTGTAAAACTAAAATGAGATATACCGGGCTAGGATTCGTGTTACATGAACAAGGGCCAAACCAACCACCCAAGAATGGAATCGTCGATGTAGGATCGTGAAATGACCTAACGAGTCGATCAGAAGAGTGCTCAGACAGAATCAGTGGCGGAATTCATTGATTCGGTCTTCGTTTAGCTTGTATTCACTATTAAATGTCTTGTTTATTGATCTTGAACAATTTACAGTACAGAGACACTTCGACAGGGCTTCGCCGTCGGAATTCAGAAAGTTACAAATGAGAAAGTTTGAAGCCTATTTATAGGGAGAGACCCCTGACCGTTTGAAGGTGGCATGTCACCCTTCAAACGGTTACCTCTTTAAACCGTGACCCTCTCAAACTAGCAGGACACTCTCAAACTTGACCTCTTCAAACTTGACCTCTTCAAACTTTCAGTCCGAGACTCGGTATAAGACGAAGTCGATAGATGTATGCACCAACAGACTCCCCCTCAGATGTTGACGAGTCTTAAGTATCGAGTCTTCGCATCTTCAGTCTTTATCAGTCTTTTTTCTTTCTTAGCATATACCAGGATCTTCTCTTTGGCTCTAACCTCGTCAGACTCCCCCTCTCATCATGATGGGATCACTGTCTGGAATTAGCTATTACCTTGAGATCAATTCCTGGCTTTAACTCTGATTAGCTCATCTCCTGCACAGATTATCTCATCACAACATAAGTTTTTACTTAAATCAATAAGAAAAACTTACTAATAATAGTTACATCAAGTTCAAATTAATGACCTTGATGAACTAATTTAGCTTTCTTTCTCAAAATCAAAATTTCTCAATTCAGTACACACACTCCCAAACCAGTTCATCATGTTCAGCACTTGGAATTTTGAAAATCAGCTCTCCAACATCAATTGTCGAAAATCTTTTTGTATTTTTCACAATTTATGCTAAAATACACTAAAATCTTTTTGGGTTTTCGAAATAGAATGAAATGCAGTAAAGAAATATTTACATACAATATTTTTGTGAGCTTATGTAAGAGGATCATATCAGTTTATGTGACCAATCACTAGCACCATTAAGCTTTAAACATTTTCAGTTCTAAGCGATTCACATCGATTGACGATATATTTGTCCATTTAAACTCAATCTAAAAACTTTCGAAATGCTTACCGATACTTTAAAGTATATTAAGATAGCACTAAGTTCTTATGGACCCCACGATCTCAGCATATCCCCTCATCATGCAATACACTGACTCAAATAATGCCTTTAAACTTTTATCGACTGTGAATTGTGCGAAAACAAAGCAGAATGTTTAAACATTAACAATCAGGTCGATACTTCCGTATACGCAGAGAAAGTCCAATGTTTAAACAAAATAAGAAAAATAAAACAAGTTGAAGTTGTTTAGGCTTTAACCACCAGGTCGATACTTCCGTATACGCAGAGGAGGTCCAAAGCTTAAACGAAACACCAAAGAAAATAAAGCAGAACATTTAGGCAACAACATCCAGGTCGATACTCACGTATACGCAGAGGATGTCCGATGCTTAAACAAAATAAAGAAATAAAACAAGTTTAAATCTTTGCAAAATGAAATGCACAATCACAGTGACTTTTCAGCAAAGTTGTGAAAGTTCACAAACTTAACCAGTTTTATGTCTTTCGACAATCAGCAATTACTGAGTAGGCACACAGTCAATAAGGACAAAACTAAGTACTATGCTTTCGACCATGTTTCCCACTAGAACTAGGCTTTTCATTTTATGTTTGTATCGTTCTCGCAAATCTACTAGTTTAGCTGAGCCTACCGTCACATCTTTAGTGAGATCGCTTATCACATTTTATCTCTCCATTTCTTTAGCATGCTGTGACAGTCACACTGATCTACTATCATTTCCTCTTTTTCACAACAAACTCATTTTGAATTTTTCAATGTTTTTGACATTTTCAAATTTTCTAATTTTTTTTAAACTTTTTACTCCCCCTAAAATCAAAATATGTTTCAATTTTGATTTTCTGGGAAAATTTGAAAACTAACTGTACAAGAAATGTGACAACATGATGAGAATCACTTCAATTCTCCATTCACTTGGCTTGAACAACCAGAACTCCCCCTGTCAACAAAACATTTTCCCATGGTGATTTCAAAACACTTAAGTTTGTTTTATTCAAAATGGTTTTTCCGGAAAATTAGTTTTGTGAGTCATTTCTCAAATATGGGGATCATTCATCACCTTGTTTTCTTTAACCACTTGTAGGAAAGTTAAATCAAGTACAACTTAATGTCCTTGATTAAACATTTCTCAAGAAAGATGCCGATTCATGCTCCACTCTTACCAACCTGGGAGCTCCGGCAAGTCAGGTTTTTCATTTAAACAGATTTACCCAAGCCTGACTGACCTTGGGTGTTTTTGAGCAATCATCACTCACTTTCTTTTCAGCTTTTTGTTTTGAATTTCCGTTTGACAATGATGGAAAATTTGCATCATCCATTGCCTTAACGGAAATATTACCTTTTACCTCAACACTTGGCTCTTCTGGCTTTATCACACTAGATTCATCGCCTGAATGTGGCTTGTCTGACTTTGAAGAGTCAGATTCATCGCCGACATGTGGCTCCTTTGTTTCCGAAGAAACAAATTCATTGCCATCAACTTTCTTCTTCTTCTTCTTTTCCTCTTTCGTCCTAAGATTGGTATCTGATGAATGCGTTTTGCTTGATTTGTTGTTCTTTGGAGAGCAAGACGATTTATCAGAACTTTTATCTGTTTTACCAGTTGTATCCGAGGACAATATCTTCTCCAGATACTCTCTCGCCTTCTTCCTCTTTTTCCTCAGTCTGTCTTTCTGCCCCTGTGAAAGCTTTACTTTCGGTTCTTGAACTTTTTGTTCTTGAACTTTACGTTCTTGAACTTTCTGTTCTTTGGGCTTGACAAAGACTGGTATCTTTACCATTTTCTGAGATTTAGCCCTCGATCTTTCATTCGATCTCCTTAGGCAATCTCTGGCAATGTGACCTTTGATATGGCAGTTATAGCATTTCCTAGTCTCATAACTCCAACTCTGGCAGTTAACAGCAATGTGTCCTTGATAGCCGCATTTGTAACACACTCTGTTATCGTACCAATCACCATTTTTAGTCCAAACATTCAGATCATAGCACTGTTTGGCTTGGTGATAATCTTTCCTGCTCTTGTTTGCTAGATTTGGCCTTTGAGCTCTGTGGTCCGACCTGCACCACTCATTACCAACAATTTTTGAATTTTCATTTTGTACTTTTTGTAATTTTTGATTGCGATTGGATGATTGATCTGATGAACTTTTATTTTCTTTTTGAGCATTTTTCAAAATTTTCTCTTTTTGTTTTTGTTCCACTTTCTTCTTCAAAGGTTTTTGCTTAGAGCATTCTCCTTTTTCAGTTGATTGTGGAACAGTTTCTTGAAACTTTTCTTTTAACTTCAAAAATAAATTCTTTTTCTTCATTTTTTCATTTTCATCATCAGATTTCTCATCGCAATCTTCAACTATGACTTTATCATAGTCTGTGACATTGTCACTTATTGGAACTGAATTAACTGGTTTTGGACAAGGAATAGTTGAAGTATTCACAAACACCTTCAACTTTTCTTCCCATTCCTTGATTTTCTTTTGAGCACACTCTGCTTCCTTTTCAAGTCGAATAATCTTTTCAAGATGAGAATTGATTGCAATTTGTTTTTCAAGATTGTTTTTACCAAACAAATCTCTCTCATCTTCTAAAATTTTTATTTGACTTTGAAAATCTTTCTCAATTTTTACTTTTTCATTTTCCAAATTGTGTATTTGATTTTTCAAAACATTTTCTGATTTTTTAAGATTTTTGTTTTCTAATGACAAACTCTCAACCTCCTTCAAGAGTTTGTCATTTTCAGATGTCAGCTTCTCACAATTTTTCAGCAAAACAAGAATCTGTTTATCATCAGCTTTTGTCTCAACCTTTAAAACTGAAATATTTTCAACCTGTTTCTTTTCCTCATGAACACTTTCATCCTTACTCTCTTCTTCTGATGAATGATCAAAGATAGGTGCGTCTTCTGCAACCTCTTTCTTTAACTCTGGTTCAGGATTCACATATACAGGTTTTTCAGATTCTACTTTCTCAACCTTGACAGCTGGAACTTGTTCAACCTTCCTTTTCACACTAGGTTTGATTTGCTTTTCTGTTGTTGCTGCTTTTACTTCTTTCTCAGCTCTGATCTTTTCTTTCAATTTTTCAATTTTATCGGCATAAAATAACTTTCCACTACGTTGATCAGACGGAAGTTGTTGTTTAAGATTTTCAAGTCTTTGGATTTCTTTTTCATACTTGTCACCCTCTTTATCAGACGAATGATAAAAAACCGGAACTTTTTCAACAACTTCTTTTTCTGAGACTGTTTCTCCTTCTTGCTTTATTGAAATATACTGCTGAGATTCATAATTCATATATGCCAATAATTCTTCAAAATCCATGTTTCGATGTCAAATGTTCACTTTAAATGTTGATTGGGCCGCACTATTACTTCACATGCACCTTTGAGACTTGATCAAATTAATAGCACTTAACCGACAACTTTAAAAAATCACTCTCATGTAAATAATAATACCAAGACATGGGCCGACAATTTTAAACCTCAACACAATCCTATAAGGCCTCACAAATTGAAAACCATTTTCAATTTTTTAATGGCTGACAACAATTTCCAATGACAAACGATTATGATTGGGCCAATGATATTGAATAGTGGACTGATCATCCCACTCAACCGACAATTTTACTTCACATTCCAAGGCATCTTTGATTGGGCCTTAAAACTTTAGTCACATGCAACAATGATCAACTCAAAAAATTTTTTACATGCAACACATGAACCGAGAACTTTCACAATTCCCCACTAATATACAACTTAGATTAATGTCGATCACATGCAAACCGACAATCTCGATTTATGTATCACACAATTCGAAGCACTTTCAAACGGTTCACACTACTCAATGCACTTTCGATAATATCACATGCACTGACACCCTCGTTTAATGTTTCACACAAAACGATGTACTATCACGTGAAACACTGAACCACTTTCAAACTGGATGGCTAGCTTCAAACAGGATGGACAATTTCAAACGGTCACGATGCATTTTCAAACAGTAAGGTGGCAGTTTCAAACGGTCAGGTGCAATTTCAAACAGTAAGGTGACAGTTTCAAATGGGAACGTCAATTTTCAAACTGTCAGTCCAGTTTCAAACGGTAGGGTCAGGTTACGTTCAAACGGGCACCAGTTTTCAGTTCATTTTTACCATTTTTACTTTGAATTTTAAGCTGAAACTTTCAAGGGTTTGTTAAAACACAATTATGCACACATTGTGAAAGTTTTAGCCGATTTTAACCGTGAAAAGTATCAATTTTGTGAAAGAAGGTGTAGAAAATCAGAATTTGCTAGCGAAAACGAGCTAAACGGTAAGAACTCTTCCTCCTGAGCTCTGATACCACATGTAGGATCGTGAAATGACCTAACGAGTCGATCAGAAGAGTGCTCAGACAGAATCAGAGGCGGAATTCATTGATTCGGTATTCGTTTAGCTTGTATTCACTATTAAATGTCTTATTTATTGATCTTGAACAATTTACAGTACAGAGACACTTCGACAGGGCTTCGCCGTCGGAATTCAGAAAGTTACAAATGAGAAAGTTTGAAGCCTATTTATAGGGAGAGACCCCTGACCGTTTGAAGGTGGCATGTCACCCTTCAAACGGTTACCTCTTCAAACCGTGACCCTCTCAAACTAGCAGGACACTCTCAAACTTGACCTCTTCAAACTTTCAGTCCGAGACTCGATATAAGACGAAGTCGACAGATGTATGCCCCAACAGTCGAGCGAAAACACATAACGACCTCCTAGAATAAGCTTTTCTTGCCACCGGACCTTTCTCCATCAATTAGGAATCTTATGCCGTTACTAAGCACATTCCTTAAATTGTAGCCATTTGTTAAGTGTTTTTTTTGGTGTCTCATCCGCATATATATCACCATTGCCCTTGATTTTCTTGACTGTATATCTCTTAAATGTCAACATATACCCGTGTGATTTAGTTTACGAAGATTTTTAATGCCAAGAACCTCGATCAGAGAGTAAAAAAGGCGTAAGGTTCACAATGGTGTAAAATTAAAATGGGATATACCGGGCTAGGATTCGAGTTACAGGAACAAGGGCCAAACCAACCACCCAAGAATGGAATCGTTGAGCGAAAACACTTGACAACCTCCTAGAAGCAGCTTTTCTTGCCACCAGACCTTTCTCCATCAATTAGGAATCTGATGCCGTCACTAAACACATTCCTTAAACTGTAGCCATTTGTTGAGTGTTTTTTTTTTGTGTCTAATCCGCATATATATCACCATTGCCCTTGATTTTCTTGACTGCATATCTCTTAAATGTCAACATATACACATGTGATTTAGTTTACGAATATTTTTCAATGCCGAGAACCTCGATCAGAGAGTAAAAAAGACGTAAAGTTCACATTGGTGTAAAATTAAAATGTGATATACAGGGCTAGGATTCGAGTTACAGGAACAAGGGCCAAACCAACCACCCAAGAATGGAATCGTCGAGCGAAAACACTTGACAACCTCCTAGAAGTATTTTCTTGCCACCAGACCATTTTCCATCAATTAGGAATCTGATGCCGTCACTAAATACATTCCTTATATTGTAGCCATTTGTTGAGTGTTTTTTTTGGTGTCTATCCACATATATATCACCATTGCCCTTGATTTTCTTGACTGTATATCTCTTAAATGTCAACATATACACGTGTGATTTAGTTTACGAAGATTTTTCAATGCCGAGAACCTCGATCAGAGAGTAAAAAAGGCGTAAGGTTCACAATGGTGTAAAATTAAAATGGGATATACCGGGCTAGGATTCAAGTTACAGGAACAAGGGCCAAACCAACCACCCAAGAATGGAATCGTCGAGCGAAAACAATTGACAACCTCCTAGAAGCAGCTTTTCTTGCCACCAGACCTTTCTCCATCAATTAGGAATCTGATGCCGTCACTAAACACATTCCTTAAATTGTAGCCATTTGTTGAGTGTTTTTTTTGGTCTAATCCGCCTATATATCACCGTTGCCCTTGATTTTCTTGACTACATATCTCTTAAATGTCAACATATACATGTGTGATTTAGTTTACAAAGATTTTTCAATGCTGAGAACCTCGATCAGAGAGTAAAAAAGGCGTAAGGTTCACAATGGTGTAAAACTAAAATGAGATATACCGGGCTAGGATTCGTGTTACATGAACAAGGGCAAAACCAACCACCCAAGAATGGAATCGTCGAGCGAAAACACTTAACGACCTCCTAGAATAAGCTTTTCTTGCCATCGGACATTTCTCCATAAATTAGGAATCTTATGCCGTCACTAAGCACATTCCCTAAATTGTAGCCATTTGTTAAGTGTTTTTTTGGTGTCTCATCCACATATATATCACCATTGCCCTTGATTTTCTTGACTGTATATCTCTTAAATGTCAACATATACACGTGTGATTTAGTTTACGAAGATTTTTCAATGCCGAGAACCTCTATCAGAGAGTAAAAAAGGCGTAAGGTTCACAATAGTGTAAAATTTAAATGAGATATATCGGGCTAGGATTCGTGTTACATGAACAAGGGCCAAACCAACCACCCAAGAATGGAATCGTCGAGCGAAACACTTGACGACCTCCTAGAAGCAGCTTTTCTTGCCACCAGACCTTTCTCCATTAATTAGGAATCTTATGCCATCACTAAACACATTCCTTAAATTGTAGCCATTTGTTAACTGTTTTTTTTTTGGTGTCTCATCCGCATATATATCACCATTGCCCTTGATTTTCTTGACGGTATATCTCTTAAATGTCAACATATACACGTGTGATTTAGTTTACGAAGATTTTTCAATGCCGAGAACCTCGATCAGAGAGTAAAAAAGACTTAAAGTTCACATTGGTGTAAAATTAAAATGGGATATACAGGGCTAGGATTCGAGTTACAGGAACAAGGGCCAAACCAACCACCCAAGAATGGAATCGTCGAGCGAAAACACTTGACAACCTCCTAGAAGTAGCTTTTCTTGCCACCAGACCATTTTCCATCAATTAGGAATCTGATGCCGTCACTAAATACATTCCCTATATTGTAGCCATTTGTTGAGTGTTTTTTTTTGGTGTCTATCCACATATATATCACCATTGCCCTTGATTTTCTTGACTGTATATCTCTTAAATGTCAACATATACACGTGTGATTTAGTTTACGAAGATTTTTCAATGCCGAGAACCTCGATCAGAGAGTTAAAAAGGCGTAAGGTTCACAATGGTGTAAAATTAAAATGGGATATACGGGGCTTGGATTCGAGTTACAGGAACAAGGGCCAAACCAACCACCCAAGAATGGAATCATCGAGCGAAAACAATTGACAACCTCCTAGAAGCAGCTTTTCTTGCCACCAGACCTTTCTCCATCAATTAGGAATCTGATGCCGTCACTAAACACATTCCTTAAATTGTAGCCATTTGTTGAGTGTTTTTTTTTTGGTGTCTAATCCGCCTATATATCACCGTTGCCCTTGATTTTCTTGACTACATATCTCTTAAATGTCAACATACACACGTGTGATTTAGTTTACAAAGATTTTTCAATGCTGAGAACCTCGATCAGAGAGTAAAAAAGGCGTAAGGTTCACAATGGTGTAAAACTAAAATGAGATATACCGGGCTAGGTTTCGTGTTACATGAACAAGGGCCAAACCAACCACCCAAGAATGGAATCGTCGAGCGAAAACACTTAACGACCTCCTAGAATAAGCTTTTTTTCCCACCGGACCTTTCTCCATCAATTAGGAATCTTATGCCGTCACTAAGCACATTCCTTAAATTGTAGCCATTTGTTAAGTATTTTTTTTGGTGTCTCATCCGCATATATATCACAATTTCCCTTGATTTTCTTGACTGTATATCTCTTAAATGTCAACATATACACGTGTGATTTAGTTTACGAAGATTTTTCAATGCCGAGAACCTTGATCAGAGAGTAAAAAAGGCGTAAGGTTCACAATGGTGTAAAATTAAAATGTGATATACAGGGCTAGGATTCGAGTTACAGGAACAAGGGCCAAACCAACCACCCAAGAATGGAATCGTCGAGCGAAAACACTTGACAACCTCCTAGAAGCAGCTTTTCTTGCCACCAGACCTTTCTCCATCAATTAGGAATATGATGCCGTCACTAAACACATTCCTTAAATTGTAGCCATTTGTTGAGTGTTTTTTTTGGTGTCTATCCACATATATATCACCATTGCCCTTCATTTTCTTGACTGTATATCTCTTAAATTTCAACATATACACGTGTGATTTAGTTTACGAAGATTTTTTCAACGCCGAGAACCTCGATCAGAGAGTAAAAAAGGCGTAAGGTTCACAATGGTGTAAAATTAAAATGGGATATACTGGGCTAGGATTCGAGTTACAGGAACAAGGGCCAAACCAACCACCCAAGACTGGAATCGTCGAGCGAAAACAATTGACAACCTCCTAGAAGTAGCTTTTCTTGCCACCAGACATTTCTCCATCAATTTGGAATCTGATGCCTTCACTAAACACATTCCTTAAATTGTAGCCATTTGTTGAGTGTTTTTTTTTTTGGTGTCTAATCCGCATATATATCGCCGTTGCCCTTGATTTTCTTGACTGCATATCTCTTAAATGTCAACATATACACGTGTGATTTACTTTACGAAGATTTTTCAATGCCGAGAACCTCGATCAGAGAGTAAAAAAGGCGTAAGGTTCACAATGGTGTAAAAATAAAATGAGAAATACCGGGCTAGGATTCGTGTTACATGAACAAGGGCCAAACCAACCACCCAAGAATGAAATCGTCGTGCGAAAACACTTAACGACCTCCTAGAATAAGCTTTTCTTGCCAACAGACCTTTCTCCATAAATTAGGAATCTTATGCCGTCACTAAGCACATTCCTTAAATTGTTGCCATTTGTTAAGTGTTTTTTTTGGTGTCTCATCCGCATATATATCACCATTGCCCTTGATTTTCTTGACTGTATATCTCTTAAATGTCAACATATACACGTGTGATTTAGTTTACGAAGATTTTTCAATGCCGAGAACCTCGATCAGAGAGTAAAAATGGCGTAAGGTTCACAATGGTGTAAAATTAAAATGGGGTATACAGGGCTAGGATTCGAGTTACAGGAACAAGGGCCAAACCAAACACCCAAGAATGGAATCGTCGAGCGAAAACACTTGACAACCTCCTAGAAGCTGCTTTTCTTTCCACCAGACCTTTCTCCATCAATTAGGAATCTGATGCCGTCACTAAACACATTCCTTAAATTGTAGCCATTTGTTGAGTGTTTTTTTTTTGTGTCTATCTGCATATATATCACCATTACCCTTCATTTTCTTGACTGTATATCTCTTAAATTTCAACATATACACGTGTGATTTAGTTTACGAAGATTTTTCAATGCCGAGAACCTCGATCAGAGAGTAAAAAATGCGTAAGGTTCACAATGGTGTAAAATTAAAATGGGATATACCGGGCTAGGATTCGAGTTACTAGAACAAGGGCCAAACCAACCACCCGAGAATGGAATCGTCGAGCGAAAACACTTGACAACCTCCTAGAAGCAGCTTTTCTTGCCAGCAGACCTTTCTCCATCAATTAGGAATCTGATGTCGTCACTAAACACATTCCTTAAATTGTAGCCATTTGTTGTGTGTTTTTTTTTGTGTCTATCCGCATATATATCGCCATTGCCCTTGATTTTCTTGACTGTATATCTCTTAAATGTCAACATATACACGTGTGATTTAGTTTACGAATATTTTTCAATGCCGAGAACCTCGACCAGAGAGTAAAAATAGCGTAAGGTTCACAATGGTGCAAAATTAAAATGGGATATACCGGGCCAGGATTCGAGTTACAGGAACAAGGGCCAAACCAATCACCCAAGAATGGAATCGTCGAGCGAAAACACTTGACAACCTCCTAGAAGCAGCTTTTCTTGCCACCAGACCTTTCTCCATCAATTAGGAATCTGATGCCGTCACTAAACACATTCCTTAAATTGTAGCCATTTGTTGAGTGTTTTTTTTGTGTCTAATCCGCATATGTATATATATATAGATATGTCACCATTTCGCTTGATTTTCTTGACTGTATATCTCTTAAATGTCAACATATACACGTGTGATTTAGTTTACAAAAATTTTTCAATACCGAGAACCTCGATCAGAGAGTAAAAAAGGTGTAAGGTTCACAATGGTGTAAAATTAAAATGTGATATACCGTGCTAGGATTCGAGTTACAGGAACAAGGGACAAACCAACCACCCAAGAATGGAATCGTCGAGCGAAAACACTTGACAACCTCCTAGAAGCAGCTTTTCTTGCCACCAGACCTTTCTCCATCAATTAGGAATCTGATGCCGTCACTAAACACATTCCTAAAATTGTAGCCATTTGTTGAGATTTTTTTTTGTGTCTAATCCGCATATATATCACCATTGCCCTTGATTTTCTTGACTATATATCTCTTAAATGTCAACATATACATGTGTGATTTAGTTTACGAAGATTTTTCAATGCTGAGAACCTCGATCAGAGAGTAAAAAAGGCGTAAGGTTCACAATGGTGGAAAATTAAATTTGGATATACCGGGCTAGGATTCGAGTTACAGAAACAAGGGCCAAACCAACCACCCAAGAATGGAATCGTCGAGCGAAAACACTTGACAACCTCCTAGAAGCAACTTTTCTTGCCACCAGACCTTTCTCCATCAATTAGGAATCTGATGCCGTCACTAAACACATTCCTAAAATTGTAGCCATTTGTTGAGTGTTTTTTTTTTGGTGTCTAATCTGCATATAAATCAACATTGCCCTTGATTTTCTTAACTGTATATCTCTTAAATGTCAACATATACACGTGTGATTTAGTTTACGAAGATTTTTCAATGCCGAGAACCTCGATCAGAGAGTAAAAAAGGCGTAAGGTTCACAATGGTGTAAAATTAAAATGGGATTTACCGGGCTAGGATTCGAGTTACAAGAACAAGGGCCAAACCAACCACCCAAGAATGGAATCGTCGAGCGAAAACACTTGACAACCTCCTAGAAGCAGCTTTTCTTGCCACCAGACCTTTCTCTATCAATTAGGAATCTGATGCCGTCACTAAACACATTCCTTAAATTGTAGCCATTTGTTGAGTGTTTTTTTTTTGTGTGTCTAATCCGCATATATATATATCACCATTTCCCTTGATTTTCTTGACTGTATGCCTCTTAAATGTCAACATATACACGTGTGATTTAGTTTACGAATATTTTTCAATGCCGAGAACCTCGATCACAGAGTAAAAAAGGCGTAAGGTTCACAATGGTGTAAAATTAAAATGGGATACACCGGGCTAGGATTCGAGTTACAGGAACAAGGGTCAAACCAACCACCCAAGAATGGAATAGTCGAGCGAAAACACTTGACAACCTCCTAGAAGCAGCTTTTCTTGCCACCAGACCTTTCTCCATCAATTAGGAATCCGATGCCGTCACTAAACACTTTCCTTAAATTTTAGCCATTTGTTGAGTGTTTTTTTTTTGTGTGTCTAATCCGCATATATATCACCATTGCCCTTAATTTTCTTGACTGTATATGTCTTAAATGTCAACATATACACGTGTTATTTAGTTTATGAAGATTTTTCAATGCTGAGAACCTCGATAGAGAGTAAAAAAGGCGTAAGGTTCACAATGGTGTAAAATTAAAATGAGATATACCGGGCTAGGATTCGAGTTACAGGAACAAGGGCCAAACCAACCACCCAAGAATGGAATCGTCGAGCGAAAACACTTGACAACCTCCTAGAAGCAGCTTTTCTTGCCACCAGACCTTTCTCCATCAATTAGGAATCTGATGCCGTCACTAAACACATTCCTAAAATTGTAGCCATTTGTTGAGATTTTTTTTTGTGTGTCTAATCCGCATATATATCACCATTGCCCTTGATTTCTTGGCTATATATCTCTTAAATGTCAACATATACACGTGTGATTTAGTTTACGAAGATTTTTCAATGCTGAGAACCTCAATCAGAGAGTAAAAAAGGCGTAGGGTTCACAATTTTGGAAAATTAAAATTGGATATACCGGGCTAGGATTCGAGTTACAGGAACAAGGGCCAAACCAACCACCCAAGAATGGAATCGTCGAGCGAAAACACTTGACAACCTCCTAGAAGCAGCTTTTCTTGCCACCAGACCTTTCTCCATCAATTAGGAATCTAATGCAGTCACTAAACACATTCCTTAAATTGTAGCAATTTGTTGAGTGTTTTTTGTGTCTAATCCGCATATATTTCACCATTGCCCTTGATTTTCTTCACTGTATATCTCTTAAATGTCAACACATACACGTGTAATTTAGTTTACGAATATTTTTCAATGTCGAGAACCTCGATCAGAGAATAAAAAGGCGTAAGGTTCACAATGGTGTAAAATTAAAATGGGATTTACCGGGATAGGATTCGAGTTACAGGAACAAGGGCCAAACCAACCACCCAAGAATGGAATCATCGAGCGAAAACACTTGACAACCTCTTAGAAGCAGCTTTTCTTGCCACCAGACCTTTCTCCATCAATTAGGAATCTGATGCCGTCACTAAACGCATTCCTTAAATTGTGGCCTTTTGTTGAGTGATTTTTTTGGTGTCTAATCCGCATATATATCAACATTGCCCTTGATTTTCTTGACTGTATATCTCTTAAATGTCAACATATACACGTGTGATTTAGTTTACGAAGATTTTTCAATGCCGAGAACCTCGATCAGAGAGTAAAAAAGGCGTAAGGTTCACAATGGTGTAAAATTAAAATGGGATACACCGGGCTAGGATTCGAGTTACAGGAACAACGGTCAAACCAACCACCCAAGAATGGAATAGTCGAGCGAAAACACTTGACAACCTCCTAGATGCCGCTTTTCTCGCCACCAGACCTTTCTCCATCAATTAGGAATCCGATGCCGTCACTAAACACTTTCCTTAAATTTTAGCCATTTGTTGAGTGTTTTTTTTTTGTGTCTAATCCGCATATATATCACCATTGCCCTTGATATTCTTGACTGTATATCTCTTAAATGTCAACATATACACGTGTTATTTAGTTTATGAAGATTTTTCAATGCCGAGAACCTCGATCAGAGAGTAAAAAAGGCGTAAGGTTCACAATGGTGTAAAATTAAAATGGGATATACCGGAGTAGGATTCGAGTTATAGGAACAAGGGCCAAACCAACCACCCAAGAATGGAATCGTCAAGCGAAAACACTTGACAACCTCCTAGAAGTAGCTTTTCTTGCCACCAGACCTTTCTCCATCTATTAGGAATCTGATGCCGTCACTAAACCCATTCCTTAAATTGTAGCCATTTGTTGAGTGTTTTTTTTTTGTGTCTAATCCGCATATATATCACCATTTCCCTTGATTTTCTTGACTGTATATCTCTTAAATGTCAACATATACACGTGTGATTTAGTTTACGAAGATTTTTCAATGCCGAGAACCTCGATCAGAGAGTAAAAAGGCGTAAGGTTCACAATGGTGTAAAATTAAAATGGGATACACCGGGCAAGGATTCGAGTTACAGGAACAAGGGTCAAACCAACCACCCAAGAATGGAATACTCAAGCGAAAACACTTGACAACCTCCTAGAAGCCGCTTTTCTCGCCACCAGACCTTTCTCCGTCAATTAGTAATCCGATGCCGTCACTAAACACTTTCCTTAAATTTTAGCCATTTGTTGAGTGTTTTTTTTTCAATGCCGAGAACCTCGATCAGAGAGTAAAAAAGGCTTAAGGTTCACAATGGTGTAAAATTAAAATGAGATATACCGGGCTAGGATTCGAGTTACAAGAACAAGGGCCAAACCAACCACCCAAGAATGGAATCGTCGAGCGAAAACACTTGACAACCTCCTAGAAGCAGCTTTTCTTGCCACAAGAGCTTTCTCCATCAATTCAGAATCTGATGCCGTCACTAAACACATTCCTTAAATTGTAGCCATTTGTTGAGTGATTTTTTTGGTGTTTAATCCGCATATATATCACCATTGCCCTTGATTTTCTTGACTGTATATCTCTTAAATGTCAACATATATACGTGTAATTTAGTTTACGAAGATTTTTCTATGCCGAAAACCTCGATCAGAGAGTAAAAAAGGCGTAAGGTTCACAATGGTGTAAAATAAAAATGGGAAATACCGGGCTAGGATTCGAGTTACAAGAACAAGGGCCAAACAAACCACCCAAGAATGGAATCGTCGAGCGAAAACACTTGACAACCTCCTAGAAGCAGCTTTTCTTGCCACAAGACCTTTCTCCATCAATTCGGAATCTGATGCCGTCACTAAACACATTCATTAAATTGTAGCCATTTGTTGAGTGTTTTTTTTGGTGTCTAATCCGCATATATATCACCATTGCCCTTGATTTTCTTGACTGTATATCTCTTAAATATCAACATATACACGTGTGATTTAGTTTACGAAGATTTTTCAATGTCGAGAACCTCGATCAGAGAGTAAAAAAGGCGTAAGGTTCACAATGGTGTAAAATTAAAATAGGATATACCGGGCTAGGACTCGAGTTAAAGGAACAGGGGCCAAACCAACCACCCAAGTATGTAATCGTCAAGCGAAAACACTTGACAACCTCCTAGAAGCAGCTTTTCTTGCCACCAGACATTTCTCCGTCAATTAGGAATCTAATGCCGTCACTAAACATATTCCTTAAATTGTAGCCATTTGTTGAGTGTTTTTTTTGTGTCTAATCCGCATATATATCACTATTGCCCTTGATTTTCTTGACTATATATCTCGTAAATGTCAACATATACACGTGTGATTTAGTTTACGGAGAGTTTTCAATGCCGAGAACCTCGATCAGAGAGTAAAAAAGGCGTAAGGTTCACAATGGAGTAAAATTAAAATGGGATATACCGGGTTAGGATTCGAGTTACAGGAACAAGGGCCAAACCAACCACCCAAGAATGGAATCGTCGAGCGAAAACACTTGACAACCTCCTAGAAGCAGCTTTTCTTGCCACCAGACCTTCCTCCATCAATTAGGAATCTGATGTCGTCACTAAACACATTCTTTAAATTGTAGCCATTTGTTGAGTGTTTTTTTTTTTGGTGTCTAATCCGCATATATATCATCATTGCCCTTGATTTTCATGACTGTATATCTCTTAAATGTCAACATATACACGTGTGATTTACTTTACGAATATTTTTCAATGTCGAGAACCTCGATCAGAGAGTAAAAAAGGCGTAAGGTTCATAATGGTGTAAAATTAAAATGGGATATACCGGGCTAGAATTCGAGTTACGGGAACAAGGGCCAAACCAACAACCCAAGAATGGAATCGTCGAGCGAAAACGCTTGACAACCTCCTAGAAACAGCTTTTCTTTCCAACAGACCTTTCTCCATCAATTAGGAATCTGATGCCGTCACTAAACACATTCCTTAAATTGTAGCCATTTATTGAGTGTTTTTTTTGGTGTCTAATCCGCATATATATCACCATTGACCTTTATTTTCTTGACTGTATATCTCTTAAATGTCAACATATACACGTCTTATTTAGTTTACGAAGATTTTTCAAAGCCGAGAACCTCGATCAGAGAGTAAAAAGGCGTAAGGTTCACAATGGTGTAAAATTAAAGTGGGATATATCGGGCTAGGATTCGAGTTACAGGAACAGGGGCCAAACCAACCACCCAAGAATGGAATCGTCGAGCGAAAACACTTGACAACCTCCTAGAAGCAGCTTTTCTTGCCACCAGACCTTTCTCCATCAATTTGGAATCTAATGCCGTCACTAAACACATTCCTTAAATTGTAGCCATTTGTTGAGTGTTTTTTTTGTGTCTAATCTGAATATATATCACTATTGCCCTTTATTTTCTTGACTGTATATATCGTAAATGTCAACATATACACGTGTGATTTAGTTTACGGAGATTTTTCAATGCCGAGAACCTCGATCAGAGAGTAAAAAAGGAGTAAGGTTCGCAATGGTGTAAAATTAAAATGGGATATACCGGGATAGGATTCGAGTTACAGGAACTAGGGCCAAACCAACCACCCAAGAATGGAATCGTCGAGCGAAAACACTTGACAACCTCCTAGAAGCAGCTTTTCTTGCCACTAGACCTTTCTCCATCAATTAGAAATCTGATGCCGTCACTAAACTCATTTCTTAAATTGTAGCCATTTGTTGAGTGTTTTTTTTTGGTGTCTAATCCGCATATATATCACCATTGCCCTTGATTTTCTTGACTGTATATCTCTTAAATGTCAACATATACACGTGTGATTTAGTTTACGAAGATTTTTCAATACTGAGAACCTCTATCAGAGAGTAAAAAAGGCGTAAGGTTCACAATGGTGTAAAATTAAAATGGGATATACCGGGCTAGGATTCGGGTTACAGAAACAAGGGCCAAACCAACCACCCAAGAATAGAATCGTCGAGCGAAAACACTTGAAAACCTCCTAGAAGCAGCTTTTCTTGCCACCAGACCTTTCTTTATCAATTAGGAATCTGATGCCGTCACTAAACACATTCCTTAAATTGTAGCCATTTGTTGAGTGTTTTTTTTGTGTCTAATCCGCATATATATCACCATTGTCCTTGATTTTCTTAACTGTATATCTCTTAAATGTCAACATATACACATGTGATTTAGTTTACGAAGATTTTTCAATGCCGACAACCTCGATCAGATAGTAAGAAAGCCGTAAGCTTCACAATGGTGTAAAATTAAAAAGGATATACCGGGCTAGGATTCGAGTTATAGGAACAAGGGCCAAACCAACCACCCAAGAATGGAATCGTCGTGCGAAAACACTTGACAACCTCCTAGATGCAGCTTTTCTTGCCACTAGACCGTTCTCCATCAATTAGGAATCTGATGTCGTCACTAAACACATTCCTTAAATTGTAGCCATTTGATTTTCTTGACTGTATATCTCTTAAATGTCAACAAATACACGTGTGATTTAGTTTACGAAGATTTTTCAATGCCGAGAACCTCGATCAGTGAGTAAAAAGGCGTAAGGTTCACAATGGTGTAAAATTAAAATGGGATATACCGGGCTAGGATTCGAGTTACATGAACAAGGGCCACATTCCTTAAATGTCGTCACCATTGCCCTTTATTTTCTTGACTGCATATCTCTTAAAAGTCAACATATACACGTGTAATTTAGTTTACGAAGATTTTCCAACGCCGAGAACCTCGATCAGAGAGTAAGAAAGGCGTAAGGTTCATAATGGTGTAAAATTAAAATGGGATATACCGGGCTAGTATTCGAGTTACAGGAACAAGGGCCAAACCAACCACCCAACCATGGAATCGCCGAGCGAAAACACTTGACAACCACCTAGAAGCAGCTTTTCTTGCCACCCGACCTTTCTCCATCAATTAGGAATCTGATGCCATCACTAAACAGATTCCTTAAATTGTAGCCATTTGTTGAGTGTTTTAATTCTTTAACCCATTCCCAACCACCGGGAATCCCATGCCTTAGAAAGTGTGTGAACTCACCTCGGTTTGCTCGGTATGCTTATTTACTTGCACAAACAATTCAGTCAAAGCCTATAGTATTCACGTATACACAATCAGTTTATGTTCGTAATGACTCACATGAAATCTATATCACAAAGTGTGCTTGGCAGTTAACATCATGTATCACGTAAACAGTTAATCAAATTCATACAATTCATGCTTCACATAATTGATTTCTCAGTTTATTCTAATATAGCTACCCATTAACAGACCTAACAGACTTAACTGAGTTACTGTGTCTGTTTCCCAACTTGACAAAACATTCGGCGAAATCCCTTCGGCGGAAACCCATTCGGCGAAAACCCCCCAGGCGACGAAATCCCAAAGGGTTTTCGTCGTGATTGAATTTTCGTCGCCCTTGGGTTTTCGTTGGCACAACATAATCATCATCAACACTTACACAACCCAGAACCCTAATGATCAAGTAGCAGTTCATACATACATATAAGTTAACCAAATCGGAATAAACATTATTGATTATTTCCGCAATTGTTTATCAAATCTTAAATATTCATGCTAGACATCAACTAGTGGCACACCTATAAACCCTCACATGGCTACTGACAAATTCCCTTGCAAACATGAACAATCATGGCCGACAATTCTATTCAAATATTATCTTATAAATGCATTCTGATGCTTCTTATTGAACCGATTCACTTAGTGGGCTGACATTATTGGGCCGCTAACTAGGGTTGATTAATGAGCCTAACTAAGTCACGTGATGGTCTGTCATAACATTAAACTTCACACTCAAATGCACACGTAATATGAAATCGGTGGCCGACAAGGATCAATATGTATAGTAGATTGATAAGACTTAATCAATAATCAAGATAACAAATTCAAATCGCATGCAATATATATATTAAATATAGCCGGCAACTATTATCATCAACATCAGAGATCGAACATTCAAACTCATAAGTCTTAACCTCCTTTCTAACCATTTATATCAGATTCATAACCATTAAACACATCAAGTTTTTCACGTTTTATATCACATATGCACCCTATTTTACTAATCAAATTCACACATTACAAGTCCAAATTAATTGAGGATTAATACGAATACAAAAATCACTAACCAGTAATCCGATCAAATAGAATGATGCCTCAACAATATGAGGTTGCTTCAATAGGGGGGGGTCGTCTGCCGTCTCAAAACGAGTGAGAGGGAGTAGGGTTGTTTAGGGTTTTTGGCAAGATATAATACATATTCAACATACATATGCATGCGATAGGGGCTTGGGCCGGTTTGGGTTCAAGTTGACGAGAACTAGGCCAAAGGTTCTCAAGGCTTTAAGTGAATTAAAATATGTGTGTGGGCTCAAACAATTGTGGGCTCAAACCACTCGGCCGAACCATGCCTACAAAATTAAAATGTGTGTGAGTGTGTGTGTGGCCCAACACACTCACAGCCCAAGGCACAAATGGTGGCCCAGTATCGTGTGCGGCTCCTAAACGTAAACTCAATACTTAAATGAATCTAATCAAGCCAAATTATAATCAAGTAAAATTCACATTCTACAAGTTTATCATAGTAAGAAGTTAGATGAAAAGTTTAACCTAACGAGAGCGTGAAAGGAGAGAATTACGAGAAGCTAGAATCACAAGATCAAACGGTACAAACCTTGAAAGTTTGGGTTGTCACATCATCCCCAACTTGAAAGAAATTTCGTCCCGAAATTTAGCACGTAGTCACTGAGGAAGCTAGTTAAGTTGCATGGTTTCCTGGTTTTCTTGGGGTGTCACATCATTCCCCCGTTGGTTTGGAATTCCGTCCCGAAATTCTGCAGTAGCTTCAGCCTCGGTAGTGGTTTCATTGATATCAAAAAACTGGGGATATTTGTGTTTCATTCGGTCCTCTCATTCCCAGACAAACTCTAGGCCATGACGGGAGTTCCCACGAACTCGAACAATAGGTATCCTGGTGCGTTTGAGAATCTTGACCTCCCGGTCCAAGATTTCCACTGGTTCCTCGAAAAATCACAACAGACCGTCGATGGTGAGCTCCTTGAAAGGAACTATGGGGGTTTCATCTGACAGACACTTCATCAGATTCGACCCACGGAATACGTTGTGAACTCCACTAAGTTCTTCGGGTAGATTCAATCTGTAGGACACCTTGCCAATTCTATCCGTGATTTCGAAAGGTCCAACATAACATGGATTTAGCTTGCCTCGCTTACCAAAACGAACCACACCTTTTCAAGGTGAGACTTTTAGTAGCACTCGATCCCCAACCTGGAACTCGAGTGGTTTCCTGCGCTTATCAGCATAGCTTTTCTGATGGTCACAAGCTGCCGCCACTCGTTGTCGTATCTGAGCAATCTTCTCTGTTGTGTCTACGATGAGTTCTGGGCTAGTGATTTGGCTGTTTCCAACTTCTGCCCAACAAAGAGGTGATCGGCACTTCCGTCCATACAATGCCCCAAATGGAGCAGCCTGGATGCTGGTGTGGTAACTGTTGTTATATGAAAACTCCACTAAAGGTAGATGCCGCTCCCAGCCGTTACCAAAGTCGATTACCCATGCTCGAAGCATGTCTTCAAGATTTTGGATGGTGCGTTCAGACTGCCCATCCGTCTGTGGATGATATGCCATGCTCATGTCTAGATGTGAGCCAAAGGATTTGTGCATCACTTGCCACAAATCAGATGCAAATTGTGGGTCACGATCAGAGATAATAGAGGTTGGCACCCCGTGCCTAGCAACCACTTCTTTCAGGTAGATGACTGTAAGAGTAGAAAAACTTATCCATTTCCTTGATGGCTAGAAAGTTTGCTGGTTACATGTGACAATCAACGATCATCCAGGTGACATTGTTTCTGTTTCGAGTTGTAAGTAGACTAGCGACAAATTCCATGGTAGTCTGTTTTCGCTTTCCATATAGGTGTTTCTGGTTGCTAACACTTCACCTTGACTTTTCCACAAGTCAAACATCGTTCCCATACCCAGCTAGGTAGGCCGTCATGCCCGATCGCCAGTACAAGGTTTATAAATCCTAATGTCTCTCATCAAAACCCAGACGACTAGAATGTCGAAGCCGGTGCACTTTGCTCAACACGAGTTCCCTACAGTTGCCGTATAATGAGACCCACATTCATTCCATGAGGTAGCGAATATCGTCTGACCTGCCAAGGTTGATTCTCAATACCCCGCATGAGTTCAACTTGAAAATCCCCTTCCTTCAGTTCTCCAGTTTGAACAGGGCGAATCAGATCAGGTAAGTTAGAGTCGATAGTGAGCTGCAAAGCTCGTGTACGCTCAAGTTTCATAGTTGTAATCATCCTAAAATTCCCTCCAGCGATGCCATTAACTGATTTAGCTCTGTCGAAGCCAAGGTACATGGGAGGCCCTTGTGATCGGTCTAACTAACTCATCTGGTACCGTACAAGTAATGCCTCCATCTAAAATCCCAAGGCCACGTTTTCACCACCAGTTTTGTGTCATGTAGTTCCTCTTTGTAACCCCATCACGTAAGTCATCACTCTCTCGAGTTGCATCGGTGTGTAACTGGGACTCTGATTCAAAGCATCGTGGTATACCACTAGATCACCCGTACCCTTAGGTAAGGACGATGCGCAGCGCGTTGCAGAGTTGGGATTCGAAAGCTGAAAACGCGTCCTCTTGTTTTGTCTTCCCCGAACGCAGCACCCTGATGTGCTAGAGAGATTTAAGCTGCGCGATCTTCGAAAATCCTGCGATAGTATCAAGCGAGACCCCGAAATTGCTGTATCCTTGAAGGACTCTTTGGTGTCGATCAGTTTCCAACCAAGACGGATCTTGGCGAGATCCACGTGCATTCCCACTTCGCTGAATATATGCCCAAAAGGTACCTCTCGAACCCAGAAATTTCATTTAACAAGAATTTGCGCGGAGTGGTTCCTCCCTCAGATGCGCTGAGATAGGATACATATGCCACCGATGGTGTTCCTTTCTCCTGGTCATGATTCAAAACGTTCTCAACAATTAAGGTCAATTCATGTGGTCCCTGAAGCTACTGGTGTGCTGATCAATTCAATGATCATGGTGTACAAAGTTGAAATGGCTGCATTACATTCGACGTGCTGTTCTAAGAGCATTCTCCTCTCGGTCTTCCATCTGATGATGGTTCGTTCACTAGCCAATCCCCGAATGGAAGCTTGCTCCTTGCAACTGGTCGACAGGTGGCCAATACATGGTTGAGACAAGCGGTTCCTAACTGTCGCCTTGTTACGTTCTCGATAATCGATACACATACGAAAAGGGCTTATCTTTACTGGTATAACTGGGCTCCCCAAGGTGAAAAACTAGGTCCGATAAAACTCATGTCCAATAGTTCCTGAAGTTGATTAGGCAGTTCCTGCAACCTTCCTGGTGCAAGACAATAAGGAATACTACTAACAAGGGCTGCTTCTGACATGATACTGATTTGATATCCCATCTGACGATGCGAAGGTAAACCTGATAGTTCTTCTGGTAGCACTTAGGGAGAAATCACGAACAATTGGAGGATCCTCGATCCTCCTTTCCGAGTGCTATCATGGTAGGGTAATCCTCCTGTGGACACTTCTCGCCTTCACTGCTGAATTGATGCTAACCTCTGCACCACTCGGATACTTTATGACAGGCGACAACCTTCCCCCCACAGGGTATGACTGCGCGATGTCTGGTTAACCAACCCATACTTACTACTGCATTACCACCATCATGGGTAGTAGAAGGAACATCGATGTCGAAAACTTGTCCCACACGGTTAAATTTGCATCCCTACAACATATGATGCCTCAATTGACTTGCCATCAACCTTTTGAGAAACATCAGGGTTAAACAGGACAGAGACGAAGCGATTAGCTACCCATGTAAGCTTCCAAGTGGCCACCATCCTGACTTCGTCCACGTCAACCCTAAATGCCATTCCATGAACATCATCTCCGGTGTTGTTGTTTTCATTACAAGGATTTTAAGTTCTGTCGTTGTTCCCTCGGTTGTTGTCGCCTTGATTTAGTAACAGCCAATCCATGTCGAAGTCACCTTCGTTCCTGCACTATGGGTTACGATTATGAGTACATTGGTGTCGTCGTGACTATCGCCTCAAGTGTCGTTGCTTGCAACGGAGTCCTGCGACTCTTTACTCACAGAGTCCTCCCTTTCATATTCCGTGTTAAGTCCTAATGCACCACTCACAGACTCCCATGAGTCACTGACAAGGGTTAAGGATTTGGTTGAAGTCAGCCTGCTGGTGTCCGTTGCCGGTAGTCAAGGTCGTTCTAATACTAAGGTTGGTACGACACTACGCTCATCCTCTTATCCATCGTTCTTGCGAGTTGGCTGAGTATTACACGATATGTTTCCTGAGCGTTGCAGAAGTGTTCGTACTTCAGAGTCTAAGAAGTTATCGCACTAGGTTCTAACAAACAAAGATAGGTGAGGAAGGTATAGACCAATCATTTGACGTGGAGACATCCATCTCAGGGACGCTCGTACAAGCACCTAACATTCTACACAGTTCGCTAGGCGTTCAGATGGGTGTTCAGGTAATACTAGATAGCATCGAGATTTGAAAAGATTCAGAGAGGAGTAAAAAGGTCACGTTCGAGTAGCAGACAATCACTGCTATGCCCCTATAGGCTTGTTATCTTTCACATTGATCAAATAACGGAGCGGAACCCCTTTTCCACTTGTTAAGGCTCACTGGGACTCGCATGCACCCCACATTATTATTATGTGTGCACCCACAATAATATTGTGATTTGCATGCTCATCTCAGCTCCTCTTAACTGATGTCAAATGGTTCCTCAAACTCGAGTAGCAACCAAAGAGCATCACGAAGCGTAAGTCATGAATTTTTAGGGAAATACCACCCTATCAGTCACATAACACAAGCAAGTAATACGTGAATTCATACTGTTGTGCTAAACGTGCAATCACATGCAATATCATATGTACGTGTTCACTAGTTATGCAGTACAATGAGTATACGAGGACGAACCTTGCAATCTGGAGCTGAGTGTCATGGTCGTATTCATTTTTTCAGAACTGTTCGGTTATAGTCTGGTTTTACAAAAACGTTTTCCCGTTTTTAAAACCAAGTTCACTATAACCAATGGCTCTGATACCAATCTGTCACACCCCCAAAATCCACAAGCGGAGTATCACCGCAGGAGGCATGACTGACCAGGATCTAGCCACCAATCATATTGAACTCATAGGTGTATTTAAAAAAACTTTCATTTATTAATATTAAGTGTTACAACATTACAAATAATTCACAGTATACAGCGGAAGCATAATTCATTCGTTAAGTATTTACAAACCACATGTAAAAACCATTAGTCTTGTGTTGTGATTCCATGTATCTCGACCCATGACCACTCCAGCCTCCCAGACAGCAAGTTCCATTCAATATGCACCTAAAGGCCTGCAAGGCATGTAACAACGAGTCAACAACAAAGTTGAGCGAGTTCACAGTTGGTTGTTTAGTTTTACAAGTTTGTTTTGAAAACCATAAGTTGTTTCGTAAACTACGAGTTAACCAGTATCTTTGTTTTCCCCAAACCATATCCATAATCAGTGGGGGCTTCCCCATGTGAACCACTAGACCGTTACCATATCGACAACTGACGAAAGTAAGTTGTGCCCTACGTCAATGTCTATCATCATTGACTAAGTGCCCAGATCCATTAGTACACGCCCGTCCTGCCGGCACGGTGTAAGGCTTGTCAACCCTAATAGCGCTATTTTACTAATGACGCGCTCGCCATTGGCCCGACGATTAAGTCGATATAAAAATGAGGGACTTCATGATAGAGTTTTGTTTAGTAAGTTTAAGGTTGTTGTCCTACCCAAAGAGGACGAACGTACGTATTCTACCCAAGGAGAATACGCAGGATTAATATTGGCATCATACCCATGGAGGATGGCGGTACATATCCTACCCAAGGAGGATATGTAGGTTCCGTTTTAATTCTTTAACCCATTCCCAACCACCGGGAATCCCATGCCTTAGAAAGTGTGTGAACTCACCTCGGTATGCTCGGTATGCTTATTTACTTGCACAAACAATTCAGTCAAAGCCTATAGTATGCACGTATACACAATCAGTTTATTATGTTCGTAATGACTCGCAGGCAATCTATATCACAAAGTGTGCTTGGCAGTTAACATCATGTATCACGTAAACAGTTAATCAAATTCATACAATTCATGCTTCACATAATTGATTTCTCAGTTTATTCTAACATAGCTACCCATTAACGGACCTAAGAGACTTAACTGAGTTACTGTGTCTGTTTCCCAACTTGACAAAACATTCGGCGAAATCCCTTCGGCGAAAACCCATTCGGCGAAAACCCCCCAGGCGATGAAATCCCAAAGGGTTTTCATCGTGATTGAATTTTCGTCGCCCTTGGGTTTTCGTCGGCATAACATAATCATCATCAACACTTACACAACCCAGAACCCTAGTGATCAAGTAGCAGTTCATACATACATATAAGTTAACCAAATCGGAATAAACATTATTGATTATTTCCGTAATTGTTTATCAAATCTTAAATATTCATGCTAGACATCAACTAGTGGCACACCTATAAACCCTCACATGGCCACTGACAAATTCCCTTGCAAACATGAACAATCATGGCTGACAATTCTATTCAAATATTATCTTATAAATGCATTCTGATGCTTCTTATTGAACTGATTCACTTAGTGGGCTGACATTATTGGGCCGCTAACTAGGGTTGATTAATGAGCCTAACTAAGTCACGTGATGGTCTGTCACAACATTAAACTTCACACTCAAATGCACATGTAATATGAAATCGGTGGCCGACAAGGATCAATATGTATAGTAGATTGATAAGACTTAATCAATAATCAAGATAACAAATTCAAATCGCATGCAATATATATATTAAATATAGCCGGCAACTATTATCATCAACATCAGAGATTGAACATTCAAACTCATAAGTCTTAACCTCCTTTCTAACCATTTATATCAGATTCATAACCATTAAACACATCAAGTTTTTCACGTTTTATAACACATATGCACCCTATTTTACTAATCAAATTCACACATTATAAGTCCAAACTAATTGAGGATTAATACGAATACAAAAAGCACTAACCAGTAATCCGATCAAATAGAATGATGCCTCGATAATATGAGGTTGCTTCAATGGGGGGGGGGGGGTCGTCTGCCGTCTCAAAACGAGTGAGAGGGAGTAGGGTTGTTTAGGGTTTTTGGCAAGATATAATACATATTCAACATACATATGCATGCGACAGGGGCTTGGGCCGGTTTGGGTTCAAGTTGACGAGAACTAGGCCAAAGGTTCTCAAGGCTTTAAGTGAATTAAAATATGTGTGTGGGCTCAAACAATTGTGGGCTCAAACCACTCAGCCGAACCATGCCTACAAAACTAAAATGTGTGTGAGTGTGTGTGTGGCCCAACACACTCGCATCCCAAGGCACAAACGGTGGCCCAGTATCGTGTGCGGCTCCTAAACGTAAACTCAACACTTAAATGAATCTAATCAAGCCAAGTTATAATCAAGTAAAATTCACATTTGACAAGTTTATCATAGTAAGAAGTTAGATGAAAAGTTTAACCTAACGAGAGCGTGAAAGGAGAGAATTACGAGAAGCTAGAATCACAAGATCAAACGGTACAAACCTTGAAAGTTTGAGTTGTCACACCAAACACCCAAGAATGGAATCGTCGAGCGAAAACACTTGACAACCTCCTAGAAGCAGCTGTTCTTGCCACCAGACCTTTCTCCATCAATTAGGAATCTGATGCCGTCACTAAACGCATTCCTTAAATTGTAGCCATTTGTGAGTGTTTTTTTTGGTGTCTAATCCGCATATATATCACCATTGCCCATGATTTTCTTGACTGTATATCTCGTAAATGTCAACATATACACGTGTGATTTAGTTTACGAAGATTTTTCAATGCCGAGAACCTCGATGAGAGAGTAAAAAAGGCGTAAGGTTCACAATGGTGTAAAATTAAAATGGGATATACCGGGCTAGGATTCGAGTTACAGGAACTAGGGCCAAACCAACCACCCAAGAATGAAATCGTCGACCGAAAACACTTGACAACCTCCTAGAAGCAGATTTTCTTGCCACCAGACCTTTCTCCATCAATTAGGAATCCGATGCCGTCACTAAACACATTCCTTAAATTGTAGCCATTTGTTGAGTGTTTTTTTTTTGTGTCTAATCCGCATATATATCACAATTGCCCTTGATTTTCTTGACTGTATATCTCTTAAATGTCAACATATACACATGTGATTTAGTTTACGAATATTTTTCAATGCCGAGAACCTCGATCAGAGAGTAAAAAAGGCGTAAGTTTCACAATGGTGTAAAATTAAAATGGGATATACCGGGCTAGGATTCGAGTTACAGGAACAAGGGCCAAACCAATCACCCAAGAATGGAATCGTCGAGCGAAAACACTTGACAACCTCCTAGAAGCAGCTTTTCTTGCCACCAGACCTTTCTCCATCAATTAGGAATCTGATGCCGTCACTAAACACATTCCTTAAATTGTAGCCATTTGTTGAGTGTATTTTTTTTGGTGTCTAATCCGCATATATATCACCATTGCCCTTGATTTTCTTGACTGTATATCTCTTAAATGTCAACATATGCACTTGTGATTAAGTTTACGAAGATTTTTCAATGCCGATAACCTCGATCAGAGAGTAAAAAAGGCGTAAGGTTCACAATGGTGTAAAATTAAAATGGGATATACAAGGCTAGGATTCGAGTTACAGGAACAAGGGCCAAAACAACCACCCAAGAATGGAATCGTCGAGCGAAAACACTTGACAACCTCCTAGAAGCAGCTTTTCTTGCCACCAGACCTTTCTCCATATATTAGGAATCTGATGCCGTGACTAAACACATTCCTTAAATTGTAGCCATTTGTTGAGTGTTTTTTTTTTGGTGTCTAATGCGCATATATATCACCATTGCTCTTGATTTTCTTGACTGCATATCTCTTAAATGTCAACATATACACGTGTGCTTTAGTTTACGAAGATTTTTCAATGCCAAGAACCTCGATCAGAGAGTAAAAAAGGCGTAAGGTTCACAATGGTGTAAAATTAAAATGGGATATACCGGGCTAGAATTCGAGTTACAGGAACAAGGGCCAAACCAACCACCCAAGAATTGAATCGTCGAGCGAAAACACTTGACAACCTCCTAGAAGCAGCTTTTCTTGCCACCAGACCTTTCTCCATCAATTAGGAATCTGATGCCATCACTAAACGCATTCCTTAAATTGTAGCCATTTGTGAGTGTTTTTTTTTGTGTCTAATCCGCATATATATCACCATTGCCCTTGATTTTCTTGACTGTATATCTCGTAAATGTCAACATATACACGTGTGATTTAGTTTACGAAGATTTTTCAATGCCGAGAACCTCGATGAGAGAGTAAAATAGGCGTTAGGTTCACAATGGTGTAAAATTAAAATGGGATATACCAGGATAGGATTCGAGTTACAGGAACTAGGGCCAAACCAACCACCCAAGAATGGAATCGTCGAGCGAAAACACTTGACAACCTCCTAGAAGCAGATTTTCTTGCCACCAGACCTTTCTCCATCAATTAGGAATCTGATGCCGTCACTAAACGCATTCCTTAAATTGTAGCCATTTGTTGAGTGCTTTTTTTGTGTCTAATCCGCATATATATCACAATTGCCCTAGATTTTCTTGACTGTATATCTCTTAAATGTCAACATATACACATGTGATTTAGTTTACGAAGATTTTTCAATGCCGAGAACCTCGATCAGAGAGTAAAAAAGGCGTGAGGTTCACAATGGTGTAAAATTAAAATGGGATATACCGGGCTAGGATTCGAGTTACAGGAACAAGGGCCAAACCAATCACCCAAGAATGGAATCGTCGAGCAAAAACACTTGACAACCTCCTAGAAGCAGCTTTTCTTGCCACCAGACCTTTCTCCATCAACTAGGAATCTGATGCTGTCACTAAACACATTCCTTAAATTGTAGCTATTTGTTGAGTGTATTTTTTTTGGTGTCTAATCCGCATATATATCACCATTGCCCTTGATTTTCTTGACTGTATATCTCTTAAATGTCAACATATGCACGTGTGATTTAGTTTACGAAGATTTTTCAATGCCGAGAACCTAGATCAGAGAGTAAAAAAGGCGTAAGGTTCACAATGGTGTAAAATTAAAATGGGATATACCAGGATAGGATTCGAGTTACAGGAACTAGGGCCAAACCAACCACCCAAGAATGGAATCGTCGAGCGAAAACACTTGACAACCTCCTAGAAGCAGCTTTTCTTGCCACCAAACTTTTCTCCATATATTAGGAATCTGATGCCGTGACTAATCACATTCCTTAAATTGTAGCCATTTGTTGAGTGTTTTTTTTTTGTGTCTAATGTGCATATATATCACCATTGCTCTTGATTTTCTTGACTGCATATCTCTTAAATGTCAACATATACACGTGTGCTTTAGTTTACGAAGATTTTTCAATGCCAAGAACCTCGATCAGAGAGTAAAAAAGGCGTAAGGTTCACAATGGTGTAAAATTAAAATGGGATATACCGGGCTAGAATTCCAGTTACAGGATCAAGGGCCAAACCAACCACCCAAGAATTGAATCGTTGAGCGAAAACACTTGACAACCTCCTAGAAGCAGCTTTTCATGCCACCAGACCTTTCTCCATCAATTAGGAATCTGATGCCGTCACTAAACGCATTCCTTAAATTGTAGCCATTTGTGAGTGTTTTTTTTGGTGTCTAATCCGCATATATATCACCATTGCCCTTGATTTTCATGACTATATATCTCGTAAATGTCAACATATACACGTGTGATTTAGTTTACGAAGATTTTTCAATGCCGAGAACCTCGATGAGAGAGTAAAAAAGGCGTAGGGTTCACAATGGTGTAAAATTAAAATGGGATATACCGGGCTAGGATTCGAGTTACAGGAACAAGGGCCAAACCAACCACCCAAGAATGGAATCGTCGAGCGAAAACACTTGACAACCTCCTAGAAGCAGATTTTCTTGCCACCAGACCTTTCTCCATCAATTAGGAATCTGATGCCGTCACTAAACGCATTCCTTAAATTGTAGCCATTTGTTGAGTTCTTTTTTTTGTGTCTAATCCGCATATATATCACAATTGCCCTTGGTTTTCTTGACTGTATATCTCTTAAATGTCAACATATACACATGTGATTTAGTTTACGAAGATTTTTCAATGCCGAGAACCTCGATCAGAGAGTAAAAAAGGCGTAAGGTTCACAATGGTGTAAAATTAAAATGGGATATACCGGGCTAGGATTCGAGTTACAGGAACAAGGGCCAAACCAATCACCCAAGAATGGAATCGTCGAGCGAAAACACTTGACAACCTCCTAGAAGCAGCTTTCTTACCACCAGACCTTTCTCCATCAATTAGTGATGCTGTCACTAAACACATTCCTTAAATTGTAGCCATTTGTTCAGTGTATTTTTTTGGTGTCTAATCCACATATATATCACCATTGCCCTTGATTTTCTTGACTGTATATCTCTTAAATGTCAACATATGCACGTGTGATTTAGTTTACGAAGATTTTTCAATGCCGAGAACCTCGATCAGAGAGTAAAAAAGGCGTAAGGTTCACAATGGTGTAAAATTAAAATGGGATATACCAGGCTAGGATTCGAGTTACAGGAACAAGGGCCAAAACAACCACCCAAGAATGGAATCGTCGAGCGAAAACACTTGACAACCTCCTAGAAGCAGCTTTTCTTGCCACCAGACCTTTCTCCATATATTAGGAATCTGATGCCGTGCCTAAACACATTCCTTAAATTGTAGCCATTTGTTGAGTGTTTTTTTTTTGTGTCTAATGCGCATTATTATCACCATTGCTCTTGATTTTCTTGACTGCATACCTCTTAAATGTCAACATATACACGTGTGCTTTAGTTTACGAAGATTTTTCAATGCCAGGAACCTCGATCAGAGATTAAAAATGGCGTAAGGTTCACAATGGTGTAAAATTAAAATGGGATATACCGGGCTAGAATTCGAGTTACAGGAACAAGGGCCAAACCAACCACCCAAGAATTGAATCATCGAGCGAAAACACTTGACAACCTCCTAGAAGCAGCTTTTCTTGCCACCAGACCTTTCTCCATCAATTAGGAATCTGATGCTGTCACTAAACACATTCCTTAAATTGTAGCCATTTGTTGAGTGTTTTTTTTAGTCTAATCCGCATATATATCACCATTGCCCTTGATTTTCATGACTATATATCTCGTAAATGTCAACATATACACGTGTGACTTAGTTTACGAAGATTTTTCAGTGCCGAGAACCTCGATCAGAGAGTAAAAAAGGCGTAAGGTTAACAATTGTGTAAAATTAAAATGGGATATACCGGGATAGGATTAGAGTTATAGGAACAAGGGCCAAACCAACCACCCGAGAATGGAATCGTCGAGCGAAAACACTTGGCAACCTCCTAGAAACAGCTTTTGTTGCCACTAGACCTTTCTCCATCAATTAGGAATCTGAAGCCGTCACTAAACACATTCCTTAAATTGTAGCCATTTGTTGAGTGTTTTTTTTTTTTGTGTCTAATCCGCATATATATCACCATTGCCCTTTATTTTCTTGACTGTATATCTCTTAAATGTCAACATCTACAAGTGTGATTTAGTTTACGAAGATTTTTCAATGCCGGGAACCTCGATCAGAGAGTAAAAATGGCGTAAGGTTCACAATGGTGTAAAATTAAAATGGGATATACCGGGCGAGGATTCGAGTTACAGGAACAAGGGCCAAACCAACCACTCCAGAATGGAATCGTCGAGCGAAATCACTTGACAAACTCCTAGAAGCAGCTTTTCTTGCCACCAGACCTTTCTCCATCAATTTGGAATCTGATGCCGTCACTAAACATAATCCTCAAATTTTAGCCATTTGTTGAGTGTTTTTTTTTTGTGACTAATCCGCATATATATATCACCATTGCCCTTGATTTTCTTGACTGTATATCTCTTAAATGTCAACATATACACGTGTGATTTAGTTTACGAAGATTTTTCAATGCCGAGAACCTTGATCAGAGAGTAAAAAAGGCATAAGGTTCACAATGGTGTAAAATTAAAATGGGATATACCGGGCTAGGATTCGAGTTACAGGAACAAGGGCCAAACCAACCACCCAAGAATGGAATCGTTGAGCGAAAACACTTGACAACCTCCTAGAACCAGTTTTTCTTGCCACCAGACCTTTCTCCATATATTAAGAATCTGATGCCGTCACTAAACACATTCCTTAAATTGTAGCTATTTGTTGAGTGTTTTTTTTTTGTGTCTAATCCGCATATATATCACCATTGCTCTTGATTTTCTTGACTGTATATCTCTTAAATGTCAACATATACAAGTGTAATTTAGTTTACGAATATTTTTCAATGCCGAGAACCTCAATCAGAGAGTAAAAAAGGCGTAAGGTTCACAATGGTGTAAAATTAAAATGGGATATAGCGGGCTAGGATTCGAGTTACAGGAACAACAGCCAAACCAACCACCTAAGAATGGAATCGTCGAGCGAAAACACTTGACAACCTCCTAGAAGCAGCTTTTCTTGCCACCAGACCTTTCTCCATCAATTAGGAATCTGATGCCGTCACTAAACACATTTCTTAAATTGCATCTATTTGTTGAGTGTTTTCTTTTGGTGTCTAATCCGCATATATATCACCATTGCCCTTTATTTTCTTGACTGTATATCTCTTAAACGTCAACATATACACGTGTGATTTAGTTTACGAAGATTTTTCAAAGCCGAGAACCTCGATCAGAGAGTAAAAATGGCGTAAGGTTCACAATGGTGTAAAATTAAAATGGGATATACCGGGATAGGATTCGAGTTACAGGATCAAGGGCCAAACCAACCACCCAAGAATGGAATCGTCGAGCGAATACAGTTGACAACCTCCTAGAAGCAGCTTTTCTTGCCACCAGACCTTTCTCCATCAATTAGGAATCTGATGCCGTCACTAAACAGATTCCTTAAATTGTAGCCATTTGTTGAGTGTTTTTTTTTGTGTCTAATCCGCATATATATCACCATTGCCCTTGATTTTCTTGGCTGTATATCTCTTAAATGTCAACATTTACACGTTTGATTTAGTTTACGAAGATTTTTCAATGCCGAGAACCTCGATCAGAGAGTAAAAAAGGCGTAAGATTCACAATGGTGTAAAATTAAAATGGGATATACCGGGCTAGGATTCGAGTTATAGGAACAAGGGCCAAACCAACCACCCAAGAATGGAATCGTCGAGCGAAAACACTTGACAACCTTCTAGAAGCAGCTTTTCTTGCCACCAGACATTTCTCCATCAATTAGGAATCTGATGCCGTCACTAAACACATTCCTTAAATTGTAGCCATTTGTTGAGTGTTTTTTTTGGTGTCTAATCCGTATATATATCACCATTGCCCTTGATTTTCTTGACTGTATATCTCTTAAATGTCAACATATACACGTGTGATGTAGTTTACGAAGATTTTTCAATGCCGAGAACCTCGATCATAGAGTAAAAAAGGCGTAAGGTTCACAATGTATTGGTGCATATTCGGTGACAACAGCTTAATAGTTTGATTACTTAGTCTTTGGATATTTTGTATTGGCCTTAGCTTATTGGTTAGGGAGTTTATTTGTTGTAATGGGCTTGGAAAATGGCCTAGCCCAGTAGGAAGCCCAGTTCACAAACATGTGGTATATAAACATGTTTTGTGATTAGGGTTTTAGGAGTTAGAGAATTTTAGAGAGAGAAAGTCTAGAGAGAGAGAAATTTCGAATTAGAATTTTAGAGCAAGATCAAAGATAGTGGTTGTGAGGTTGTGAGGTCTTGAATTGATTGTAAAACTTCTAGTTTGGATAATCAATAGAAGACCTGTTTAATTGTGAATTTTGTTTGTGTTTTTACTCGTTTCTGTGCAAATCTGATCTAGAGGATTCCGCACTCTAGGTTAGATATACAATTCTGTGACGATCCGTATGAACCAAGGGATCTACAATTGGTATCAGAGCGTTAGGCTCTTGAATAAGCTCTGTTCAGAATTGCAGACTGCAGATTCGGGTGGAAGTTGGTTAAAAATTTCGAAAATTTTAAACCTGATAATTAGGGTTTTCGAAATTTTGAATTTCTGATATAATTCTGTGTTTTTTGTTTGTGTTTGATCAGTCTGTGTTTTTAGTTTTGCTGATTTGCAGGTTTTCAGGACAATTTTGTTTGTTTTCTTGAAGAATTTTGGCTGGAAAGGATTGAAGATTTGAAGATTGTTCTTCGTGTTCTTCGTATATTCTTCAAAAAATTGGACTTATTTGGTTGTTTCGATTTTGCAGGTTCTGTTAGAAAGAGATCTTTTAAAATTCTGAGAAGATTTGTTTCTGGAGTATATGTTGATTTCGGATAAATACACTGACAAACCAGCGAATTTGTGACCTAGCAACTCGGTGACCGGCGAAATTAAATCCAAAGGCGACTTTGGTAACCATTTTAATTGTCCTCAACGACATTATTACGGTGATCGGCGAAATTAATAGTCGTCGTAATAGTGAACTGATCAGCCAGCATAATTAACCAGCATATTTATCAGCGAATTTAACAACCAGAGGAATTAACCAGCATAATTAACCAGCGAAATTAACTTAGCGTAGTTAAACAGCGAAATTGGTTAACCAGCATAATTAACCAGCGAAATTACCTGGAGGAATTAACCAGTATATTTAGTTTGGCTAAGTGGAGTATTTGTTGGAGGAATTAAAAAAGTGGAGTATTTGCTGGAGGAATTAAAAAGTGGAGTATTTATTTTGGTGGAGGAATTAGATACGTATAGAGGATTTAACGTTTTTGTGAATAGAAAGTGATCCGTAGCTCATCTCGACAAACCGTTTGCACGGTTGGATTCGTTGGATTTTTAGGACTCTGGAAATTCCCGAAATAGGTGTTTGACATTATATATCATTGGATTCATTTTTTCGAGACGATTCTAACGGTATAATTTGGTAATCACAATTTTCGGAAAAATTTGTACGGTTTTATCAGTTCGCTTACGGTAAAAACCCGACAAGGACCAGTAGAGAAGTTATATTTGGATTTTGACACAGGTTACCAAAATCCAGTTAAACTTTTAAGATGCGTGATGGTGAAAATGGATAAGGTCAGTGAGACTGTTAAACATTGGCCAAAGCTGATAAACGTTAAACAATATGCTGTCTGGAAAGAGGAGTTTGAGGCATTTGTAAAAAGTGAAGATATTAGAATGTGGAGCTGTATGATTGATGGATACATTGCTCCTACACGTCGTGTTGAAGGAAGAGTTAAAGTGATTTCTTACGAGAAGATGGATGAATCTGAGAAACTTATGGTTGATGCTGAGAAGAAAGCTTTAGCAGTGATCAAGATGTCCTTGCCAGAGGGAATTAAACATATCTTCAAGAAGTATGGGACTTCTAGAGAGCTGTGGGAAGCTTTTGAAAAACGTTATCAGATTCCTTCAAGATTGAATACATGTGATCAAGCTTGTGTAGCTGAGCTTGCAGCTGTGAAGATTGGTGAGAAGAAGGAGACAGAAGTTTCAAAGGGCTTGACTGATGTGAATGGACTTACAGCAGAGGTGAAGGCATAATCAGAATCTGTAAGTCATACATATCATAATTGCACTGAACTACAGGGTAAGGTTAACAGACTATCGGAGCAAAACGAAATTCTATTAGCTTGTGTAGAGAATTTAAAAGAGTCAAATGTTCTTTTGATTGAATGAGAGTCAAATTATTTAAACAAACTCAAATTAAATGAACAGGAAATCAGCAGTTTAACAAGCAAAGTCAATGAACTGTTACAGGTCATTGATTTGGCTCGTGAAACTGTAAAGGATAAAACTAATGAGTTTTCTGATAAGTGCAGGGAATTGGCCGTTGCACAAGACCAAATTGTTGAACTTAAAGGAAAGTTAGGCAAATTTGGAAAATCATCATTAGTTAGGACTCAAATTCAAAAAGGGCTGAAAAGGAGTAATGATAAAACGGGAGTGGGGTTTAGTAAAGCTTCATCTTCTAAGGATCAAGATCACTCATTTTTACCTGATGAGAATGAGCTAACTGATTTTGTGCCTACTACACCAGCTGTAGTGGATCCGATAGCTGTGGACTTGCCGAATATTCCAGTTTCTTTGAAAGAATCTGTTGAGTCTAACAGTACACCTCATAAATCGGATGAGGATACTGAAGACGAAAAGAAGAAAACATTTAAAAATAGATTTCAGAAAAAGAGAATTTATAAGACAAAATCTTGTTTTAAACGTCACAACAAAGGGCACGTGGCGAGTTGTTGTCCTTTATAGAAAAATAAGCAAAAAGTTGATGAGGTTAAGGAAGGGAATAGGGTTGGTATGAATAATAATGTTCAACAACATTGTCAATATAATCAACCAAGATTTCAATCTAAAACTTCAACATCAAGACGATTTGATAGACCAAGAAGCAATTCTACACAATTTAGTCATTTTAATGGTAAATCAAATCGGTTTCAAAGTCAAAATAGAAATTTTGGATATAAAAATCGATAACAGACTTCTGGTAATCGAAATTTTCAAAGAAGAAATGAATATAGGGGTTTTAGTAACTCAAATGTTCAACAACATCCAAAAATTTTTCAAAATTCATGGTATGATAATGGGCGAAGAAGGTATCAAGATAATAATTTTCAAAGGTCAGAAAATCCGAGATTTTATTGGAACTCTCGCGATCAAAGACCTAGTGGAAGTTATAAATCTTGTTCAACAACAGGGAAAACAACCAAGACACCAGTAAGGTGTGATGGATATTGGTTAGAAGCATCGTATATGGATTTACATGGTCGACCCAAAACCGGTCAGGTTTGGGTTGTTAAGTCTAACTGAGTTGTTGAGAATGTGCAGGACGACCAAGAAGGACTGTTTGATGTATTCAACAGTGGTTGTTCCTGTAAAGTGTCTGAGGTGAATAGTAGGTTAAAATTGGTAACTAACTATTTACTTTAGTGAGTGATTGATGATTTATTGGTGAAAAACTTATTGTCAGATTAAAGTGGGAGTCTGTTTGTGTTTAAATTTCTGTTTTTGAAACTTGCTCCATAAAAACAAAAATTTAGGGGGAGAAATTTTCCTAAGCCAAAAAGAGTTTAGTTAGTGCTTGTGTTTAGGGGGAGTAAGTTATAAATTAAAAAATTAAAAAAAAAATACAAAAACATTGAAAAATGAAAAAACATAAAAAAATGAAAAATTTAAAAAGAGATTTCATGGTGTGAAAAACAAGAAATGATAGTACATCAGCAAGTTAGACTGTCACACTGAAAATGAATTAAATTGCATAAGTGTGATAGCAGCTTCATCATATGATGTACCAGTAAGCAAAAAGCATGAAATAATCAACTTACCAATGTGATATAAACCTAAATGAACTGTGTATGAGTGGGGAACACATCAGTGGTGTATGGTTTAATGATCTTAAATCTCGCGTTGATAGATTGCCAAAATCTGAGGTTTTGGGTCTTTATACTGTTATTTCATCAGGGGATATCAGGGTTGTCCTTCTGCTGCATCCAGATACATGCTGACCTAGGCACAACCAGGATATCTTAAAAGAGCAAAAAAAATGCCAAAACCCATAAATGAATAAGCTCTCCTAGAGAGTCATTCAATTGTGCAAAATGCATAAATCGTACCAAAATTGGTATTTGTCATAGCCCTCGTTAGATAGTTTGGTCTCTTTGCTGTACGGAAGTACTGACCTGATCACCAATTATCTAAACAAGGAAAAACAAAATGGATGAATTCAGTATACTCACCTAATACGAGGAATCTTTGTGCATACCTTGATCGCGGGGGTATATCCTGAAGTGGGACACACTAGTATATCAGTAATAAAATTACCTTAACGTATCATACGGTAATGGTACTTGAAATGTTCATGCATTTTGTTTAAGTGGATAAACATACTGGTAATCGTCTTGGACTGATTTTCACGAAAATAAATAAAGAATTAACTGCTTGTGTGAAACAGTTTGATTTTGCTGATATGATCTTCTTGCACATGATTCTCACAAAAAGATGTATTATAAATATTTTTTGAGTATTATTTAGTTGTTTCATTTATAAATTGAAAAAAAAACCAAAAATATTTTCTTTTTAAAAGACTTCCTTTTTGAACTGACAGGTAGTTGTTTTTGCAAATTAAGATAAAATATTGGTTTATCTTTATTGTGAAAAAGACTAATGGTTTTTCGAGATACTTGCTTGTGTTGCTAAACAGATTGATGCAGTTATCAAAATGAAGTGCAGAATACAAGTAAAGTGCAGATTGAGAGTGAAGTAAAGAACGTGTGAAGATGCATGGTAGGATCCTTCTACTACATTGCATAGAGAAAGAGATATGGAAGAGTTGGAGTTTACTTGCTTAATCAAAGATTGATAGCTAACTAATCTACAATAAATGAAAGTTTTGGAGATTGGAAGCATCAGCTAAGGGGGAGTCTGTTGATGTCAGAAACTGTGTAGCTGATGCTATCCAAAGACCAAAAGAACACAAGATGTTTGAAGACAAAGTTACACTATGAAGCTATTGTCAAGGGGGAGTCTGTTGGTGCATATTCGGTGACAACAGCTTAATAGTTTGATTATTTAGTCTTTAGTTATTTTGTATTAGGCTTAGCTTATTGGTTAGGGAGTTTATTTGTTGAAATGGGCTTGGAAAATGGCCTAGCCCAGTACGAAGCCCAGTTCACAGACATGTGGTATATAAACATGTTTTGTGATTAGGGTTTTTTGAGTTAGAGAATTTTAGAGTGAGAAAGTCTAGAGAGAGAGAGAGAAATTTCGAATTAGAGTTTTAGAGCAAGATCACAGATAGTGGCTGTGAGGTTATGAGGTCTTGAATTGAATGTAAAACTTCTAGTTTGGATAATCAATAGAAGACTCGTTTAATTGTGTATTTTGTTTGTGTTTCTACTCGTTTCTGTGCAAATCTGATCAACATGATTCTGCACTCTAGGTTAGATATACAATTCTGTGATGATCTGTACGAACCAAGGGATCTACACAATGGTGTAAAATTAAAATAGGATATACCGGGCTAGGATTCGAGTTAAAGGAACAAGGGCCAAACCAACCACCCAAGAATGGAATCGTCGAGCGAAAACACTTGATAACCTCCTAGAAGTAGCTTTTCTTGCCACCAGACCTTTCTCCATCAATTAGGAATATGATGACGTCACTAAACACATTCCTTAAATTGTAGCCATTTGTTAAGTGTTTTTTTTGGTGTCTAATCCGCATATATATCACCATTGCCCTTGATTTTCTTGACTGTATATCTCTTAAATGTCAACATATACACGTGTGATTTAGTTTATGAAGATTTTTCAATGCCGAGAACCTCGATCAGAGAGTAAAAAAGACGTAAGGTTCACAATGGTGTAAAATTAAAATGAGATATACCGGGCTAGAATTCGAGTTACAGGAACAAGGGCTAAACTAACCACCGAAGAATGGAATCGTCAAGCGAAAACACTTAACAACCTCCAAGAAGCAGCTTATCTTGCCACCAGACTTTTCTCCATCAATTTGGAATCTGATGCCATCACTAAACACATTCTTTAAATTGTAGCCATTTGTTGAGTGTTTTTTTGTTGGTGTCTAATACGCATATATATCACCATTGCCATTGATTTTCTTGACTGTATATCTCTTAAATGTCAAGATATACACGTGTGATTTAGTTTACGAAGATTTTTCAATGCAGAAGAACCTCGATCAGAGAGAAAAAAAGGCGTAAGGTTCAAAATGGTGTAAAATTAAAATGGGATATACCGGGCTAGGATTCGAGTTACAGGAACAAGGGCCAAACCAACAACCCAAGAATGGAATCGTCGAGCGAAAACACTTGACAACCTCCTAGAAGCAGCTTTTCTTGCTACTAGAACTTTCTCCATCAATTAGGAATCTGATGCCATCACTAAACACATTCCTTAAATTGTAGCCATTCGTTGAGTGTTTTTTTTTGTGTCTAATCCGCATATATATCACCATTGCCCTTGATTTTCTTGAGTGTATATCTTTTAAATGTCAACATATACACGTGTGATTTAGTTTATGAAGATTTTTCAATGCCGAGAACCTCGATCAGAGAGTAAAAAAGACGTAAGGTTCACAATGGTGTAAAATTAAAATGGGATATACCGGGCTAGGATTCGAGTTACAGGAACAAGGGCCAAACCAACCACCCAAGAATGGAATCGTCGAGCGAAAACACTTGACAACCTCCTAGAAGCAGCTTTTCTTGCCATCAGACCTTCCTCCATCAATTAGGAATCTGATACCGTCACTAAACACATTCCTTAAATTGTAGCCATTTGTTAAGTGTTTTTTTTGTGTCTAATCCGCATATATATCACCATATCCCTTGATTTTCTTGATTGTATATATCTTAAATGTCAACATATACCCGTGTGATTTAGCTTACGAAGATTTTTCAATGCCGAGAACCTCGATCAGAGAGTAAAAAAGGCGTATGGTTCACAATGGTGTAAAATTAAAAAGGGATATACCGGGATAGGATTCGAGTTACAGGAACAAGGGCCAAACCAACCACCCAAGAATGGAATCGTCAAGCGAAAACACTTGATAACCTCCTAGAAGCAGCTTTTCTTGCCACCAGACCTTTCCCCATCAATTAGGAATCTGATGCCGTCACTAAACACATTCCATAAATTGTAGCCATTTGTTGATTGTTTTTTTTGGTGTCTAATCCGCATATCTATCACCATTCCCTTTGATTTTCTTGACTGTATATCTCAAAAATGTCAACATATACACATGTGATTTAGTTTACGAAGATTTTTCAATGCCGAGAACCTCGATCAGAGAGTAAAAAAGGCGTAAGGTTCACAATGGTGTAAAATTAATATGGGATACACCGGGCTAGGATTCGAGTTACAGGAAAAAGGGCCAAACCAACCACCCAAGAATGGAATCGTCGAGCGAAAACACTTGACAACCTCCTAGAAGCAGCTTTTCTTGCCACTAGACCTTTCTCCATCAATTAGGAATCTGATGCCGTCACTAAACACATTCCTTAAATTGTAGCCATTTTTTGAGTGTTTTTTTTATGTCTAATCCGCATATATATCACCATTGCCCTTGATTTTCTTGACTGTATATCTCTTAAATGTCAACATATACACGTGTGATTTAGTTTACGAAGATTTTTCAATGCCGAGAACCTCGATCAGAGAGTAAAAAAGGCGTAAGGTTCACAATGGTGTAAAATTAAAATGAGATATATCGGGCTAGGATTCGAGTTACAGGAACAAGGGCCAAACCAACCACCCACGAATGGAATCGTCGAGCGAAAACACTTGACAACCTCCTAGAAGCAGCTTTTCTTGCCACAAGACCTTTCTCCATCAATTAGGAATCTAATGCCGTCACTAAACACATTCCTTAAATTGTAGCCATTTGTTGAGTGTTTTTTTTTTGTGTCTAATCTGCATATATATCACCATTGCCCTTGACTTTCTTGACTGTATATCTCTTAAATGTCAACATATACACGTGTGATTTAGTTTATGAATATTTTTCAATTCCGAGAACCTCGAACAGAGAGTAAAAAAGGCGTAAGGTTCACAATGGTGTAAAATTAAAATGGGATATACCGGGCTAGGTGTAAGTCCCAAAAACGGATCTAACACTGATATCAAACAATCACCAAGGATGGGCGGAATCCAAACTTGGTGAAATTCAAGATTAACACGAAAACACAAAACACAAGAAATCAATAACTCGATTATATTATCAACGTGCACACGGTTTCTAAAGAACTGTCTGGTACACTTAAGAGAAATCGAAAAAGACTAAGAAGAACAATGAAAATGAACAGCCAACAAGAACAGCCAACCTTATAATGAACTAGGTTCACCCTATTTATAGTTACATAGGGTGACCTAGTTACAAGTTGGGCTAGGCCCACATGCACTCTATAGACTAAACAAGCCCAAATCCCTAATTAGCCCACATGGCTTATCCAAATACTATCTAACCCACTACAAGGATAAGCCCAATAGCCTATAATTGTGTTTGATAAAGATAAGCGTAAACCTACCCAATTATAGGGCCTTACAATATCCCCCTAAGTTTATGCTGTCTTTATCAAACTGCAGTCTTCATCATGTTTCTGTGGGAAGATACTTTATCTTTTAGTCTTCAAACTTGGGCTTTTATTTCTTCTTAATCACGATCAACTTTGCTTGAAAAACTTGTTGAAAAGAATGCAAGCGGAGGATTCTCAGCAATTCTTTTCTTTGTCAATGTCTTCAATTTCTAGCAGGTTCACAGGTACTTCTTCAAATGTACTATCATTGTCAGATGATGACACGTATCTGGTTCTTCTGACTCAGGTACATCTTGCTATTGTGATGCTTCAAGCTTTGTCAGCAACCAACAACATCTCATACTTCAACAACCCCTGTTTCTTGATTTAAATCAATTTTCTGCACATGCTAAAAAATTCATAAGCAAAATTTCTAGGCAATAGAGGGAAATACCACATGAACATTTGGTACATCCAAGTGTTTTTACTCGAATTTTACAATTCAGATTTCATTCAATTTATGATGATCAATCAAATCTTCAAGAACGGTTAAATTTTTAATGAAACAAATAAACACTCTATTTTTGGATTTTTGAATTTTAAATTTTAAACACAAATAAGCAAAGAAACTAATATACAATTACAGTTGCAATGGGATCAAATCACAGTGTTTCGGGCCAAACTACACTTATCAACACTAATTTACTTTGGGTGATCCGAGCGATTGCCCGTATGTTTGTCCATTTAAGCTTATCACCTTAAGCCTTTTTCATGTAACGGTCTGCAACTGATTTATCATGTTTTCATTTTAATTTATATGAGCACTCAATTCAATCACAATCAAATCCTGGAATTTTAATCAGAACACGCTATCATACATGCAGTTTCCCTACCACATATTTTCACAATCCCGTTCTAGGATTCTGAAATCTTGACTGGGACTGGATTAAGAAGAGAACAAAATAGATCAGCAGCAGAGATGGATATAATATACAGATCAAATAAGTTTTCTCAGTTTGATATAGGTTTTTCGGGTTTCCTTTGGGCACTAGAGGGCCTCTTTCGGGTGTATTTGATCTATAGCGCGACAACGTACAGCTAGATCTTTGCTCACGCAAAACAGAAGCTGACGTTGCCTAGCACCTCCAGGTCTTTGCTCACGCAAAACAGAGGAGATACACGAGTTGGTCAGAAAAGATTTCAGAACTAGAACGAAATTGTGTGTATCGGGACATCACACATGCATTCAAATAGCCATGTCCTAATTCCAAGTGATGTTCTTTCCTGAGGTCATAGAATAATATTAGTGTTCTGCACAGAACCAGTCAAAGAATCCAGCTATCAGGATAAAGCCTACCAACATATCACTCTGGAGTCAGACCATTTCAATATTGGTCTTACATGAGCCAGCCTTAATCCACATAGTGAAAATTCATTTCATTTCTCATTTATGCAACAAAATATTTTTTGATTTTTCTGTTTTTCGAATGTTTTTGTATTTTTCTCATTTTCTCTATTTACATACAGATATCTCTAGATATCCCCCTAAATTTGTGCGTAAATCTTATGCGCAAATTTTCCTAACAACGAAAACGTATGTACAAAGAAAAACGCAAAAGAAAAAGAAAATATTTTTGTTGTTTTTGTGTAACCATTCCATCATCAGATTTAAGACTAATCAATATCAAAATTAGAAAGCGAAATTTAAATTTGTACCTTTTCGCTGATCTTGTCTTACCTCTCTTATCTCCTTCAAACGAAACATATCAACTGTAAAGAAATATACTTTTTGCAACAGTGAAATGTTACCCGTTATGTCTCTGGAACAACCGCTATCAACATCCAAGGATTGTCAACAGCTCCTCCTTGGTTGTCCCTAAAAAGTAAGGAGATTAGTAAGACATTGGTACCCAGGCCATCGTGGTCCTGGGTATTCCCGAAGCATCAACGTAAGACACTTCCCACAAGCACATGTCCACTTTTATTTTGTAACACCCCGAAAACGGGTTTGGTAATCAAACCCCGTTAATACTAAAAGACGGGTAAAGTACCGTTAGCGGCAAAAGTAACCCGATAAATATTAGAATTTAAATAATTAATCCTAATATTAATTAAAAGGTGGATAAGAACTTTCAAGGAATAAAAGGGTTAAAAGGCCCGAGTTAACGGAGCTTAAAATAAACGGGTTAGGACTTTCGGGACTCACTAAGTTAACTAGGGGTAATTAACCTAGTTAATTATTTGTTTAAAAACAATAAAGAAGCATGGACTAGTAAGTCTTTTATAAACCAAACGATAGTTGAGGGACCAAAGTTGTTAAAATTGAAACAAGTAATATTAAAACAAAATAATTACCCCAAACACACACTTAGGTGTGTGTGTCTGGTCGATGTTACACATGGGCGATCCAGAAGCTCCTCAACAAACCCTAACTCTTGCAAAATCTGCCAAATTGAAGGATCAAATCAATCCCAAATCAAAATCCGAGCACGAATTAGTGATCTCCACTGAAAAAGGAGTCGCAAGGTATGTAAATTTCATGAGAAATCTCTAGTTGAATTTCGGAGTGAACCTAGAGAATACAAAAAGTGTTGATGCATGCTTGTTATATGGATGATATAGGAACATTGTAGTGTTTAGGAGTAAACCCTAGACAAGTATAGATTGAAATCATGCTTAACTCAAGTAAATTCAGATTTTGTTGATGCTAAATTCATGTATAAGATTTTTTTATGGTTTTGATTGCTAAAAAATAGTGTTATGATGTCAAGAACATGCTTTAATTGAAAGCTGAATTCAAACAGCTCCTTATCAGAATTTACAGCTGACTTGTATTGGCTGTAACTTGGACAAAACTTGACAAAAACATGTGTTTCTTGAGTCTAAAATGTAATTCCTGGAAATATCTTTAAAACCCCACCGGAATCGTATTTTTTCGACGAAAATTGAGCGTTTTATGAATTTTTCCGTATCGAAGGTTCAAGCTGCGTTTTCTGGCAGAATTTGCAGCCCATTACGAATGTCATAACTCAATTTAGGAATTTATTTATGACCTCAAATTTTTACTGTAGATAGTTTTAAGTGATTAGAAACATTTCCAATTGGAATTTCGTCCATCGGATAAACGAGGAATTTTAAATGAATTTTTCCGTAAGCTAGAGTTAGAAGTGACGAATATGATTGTAGCTTAGTAAGTGAATTTTTACGAATTTTTGGTAAAGAGTTAGATCTTGAAATTTTAACACAAGGCCTAACCCTCCGAGAGGTACGCCACATAAAAAAATCATAATTTTTGAAGACTTGTAAACAGGTTAAACAAGTCACCAAAACAGCCCATTTTCAGTGATATGAAATGCCTAAATGAAATCGCGGTCTACTTTGTTGTGTGTAAAACGTAATTATATTAAGTGTTCGGATGAATGCTAGTGATAAGAAATGTCTAAGGTGGAAAATCGTATTAAATAATGGTTAATCTTACCACCTTGTGAATATTGAATAATAGTTTGGCGCTTAACAAGCTAGGTGGAAGCTTGTGGATGAAGCGGGTCAAACGGAGCGAGTATGGAAAGAAAAGCGTGGCATGGATGCAAGGTAAGTGAAACTTACACCTTTTTGTAGAATACGTATTTATTTTATAAGTTGTAAATACGATAAAGACGATATTCGAAATATGGTCTCCGACGCTAAATGGTAGGGGTCGGGACAAATAAAGTTGATAAAACCATGATTAATGATATAAAAAGGTGAATTGGTAATTTAGTCATGAAAAGACTAAGATATAATGAGTTTCTGAACGGCTACTTTATAAGTAGGCCTAAAGAATTAAAAAGAAGAAAAACGGTGATTTGGTCAAGTGAAAATGGATTAAAATTGAAGTTTAAAACGACACCAAGTGGCATAAGCCAAATTGAGTAAACGCTTAAGAAACGGATGTAAGAGACCTAACTAATTGGTGAAAAATCCAAAATAGTTATTAAATGAAATGGTAATTAGATGCCATTCATTCTAAGCGCAAATGGTTGGTCGTTTAGACCAAACGGGTCAAATGGTGATGTTGACACCATTTGACAGTTTACGACTAATAAGTGTTTGTCGAGTCTTATACTTACAGGACAAAACGGCTTATGATTTATCAATGCTATGATATAACAATTTAGCGAGACAAGGTATTAAAAACGGGTCATTGTGTTGATCCGAGCCAGGTACGTATAAATAAGATTATAGTTAAACAAGCGAATTGGGTCAAAAGTGTTATACAGGAATTTCAAGCCGAGAGCTTGAAATTCTGAATTTTTAACTAGCTTTATATCAGGTTTTAACTCCATAGGATGAAGAATTAAATTACGATCGCGTGAGAAAAAGAATCACACGAATCGGATAAGTAGAACAAAAGTTATGCACGTTTTTGTGATTTATAAGTTTGAGTTTTTGAGCTGGGAATCTGCAGTTCAGCAACAAACAATTCTGGACAAAACAGGGCGTCGCGCCACGCGACGACAAAAGCAAGGAGCCGTCGCGCGACGCGACGGGTTCCATAAATATATATATATATATTTATATATATATGTGTGTGTGTGTGTGTTTATTTTAATAGTATACGCATTGCGAACCCGTTTAAATACGTTTTAAGCTACGTATGACTAATCTAACTCATGTTTTATGAGTTGTAGGTAAATTTCTAGTACCGGAGGACGATCAAGCTCAATGACGAACCGAACACGATCAAGAAACGAGCTTCTGCACGACATTTCGTTGTTACTTTTAAATGACGAACTTAATTACATTATGTTGTAAACTTTTAAGTTGTAAAAGTTTTAAATTACTCATTTTTTTTAAGGATCCTTAATCGTATTTATATGTTTATTTTCGTTATATATACGAAAACCTTTAAAATAATAACAAGGGTGTTACAAGTTGGTAATCAGAGCTCAAGGTTAAAAGAGTAAGTGTGTTCGGTTCGAGGCTTGATCGTAGATCCGGTAAGTACAAGTATGTTAATGGTCTAGTATGATTAAAGTGTTGTGAACAACCCATAGGGTATCGTGTAATACACGTTACACCAACGAAAATGATTAGTATAGTTAACGAAATCACATGCAATAAAAAGCCTTGTATTACAATACGTGCATTTATTAATGTTGAAATTACTAACTTTTGTAAATGTTTAGTTGAAGGATACCCGCATCTGAAGATGACGAGAGTTGAACGAATTGTGGATATGACGGTGGAACAGTCCGAGGTATGACAAGCAGAGCATACTCATCAAGGACCTAAATCGCGTGACGATCGCGAACAAAGTCAAAGGCAAGGAAAGCCCATTAAGGGCAAGCATTATCAGGTACACACTTTTAAATTTAATTGCACAAGTAGTAATATGCAACAAACACGTAGGGGATAACCATTGCATATATCTGATAAAACCTGAATAGGATATCTATTCAGGATGATGTTTCTAAGAGAAGTTTAATAGAAACATGCGTTATTCACGATAATGAATATCAAAACTATAAAAGGAATAGTTCATATGAAAACTTGGACGGGGGGTAATTATCCAAGTGGAAAACTCTCAATATAATGCTAATGAGAAAAGTAGCGATCACATTAACAAATGTGATTATATAATAGTTCGATAGAAAAGAAAAATATTTTATATGTTCAAATGTAAAACTAGTAAAACTAATGATTGTTGTTTTGCAATTAAATAAAGTTTTACTAAATGAAATAAGAGATATGAAATAAATAGAGGCATTACTTACATAGGGTGTGATGTGAAAGCTATAAAAAGGTCATGTGTATCATGTGCTGGTCGCTTACTCTGGCCAAGTAAGTAGTGGCATATGATACCATGAACTTCTTGTAGCGGACACATTTACGCCTGATGTAGTAAGGGCGGGGTGAATGGGACTAACTTAAAAGGTACCCAAATAAATCAAATAAGCAAGATGTTTGATAATAAACGTAGACGCAAGTCGGAAGACGGAAGCGTATTACGTTAAAATGAAGAGCCCGAGAGAAGGGACACGGATCAAAGTAAAAGAAAATACAAACCAACTAATGTGAATGCTAAGGCACAAGGGATAAAGTTTGACTATCATAAGTGATGAAATTCACACAGACAAGTTAAAGGGGTAGAATAAAAGAATAAAGGACATGACTAAATAAAAGTGATGGATTTCGCTAAGACGATCAAATAAATTAGGATGATGTCTAAAACCATATAAGAATGGTTACTTGACGATGAATTCGGTAAAGATACCCGATGGACGGGTAGGATTGTGGGTGAATACGTAAACCGAGAGACGGGAACGCGAAAAAGAAAGTCAAAAGACTCGGAATATGAGTCATGACTAAAAGACGGTGAGAATTTGCAGACAGAAATTTTGATAATTATGTTCAACTATTCTAGAGTTGAACGGGTCGAATAAAGAACGAAGTTTAACGTTCATAAGTGATAAAACCTCACACGAATAAGTCAAACGAGAAAAATACAGTATAAGAAATTGGTAGTACAAATAGGCGCAAACCGAATAATAGAAGCGCGAAATATTAATGAACCTATGTGATGGGTCGTAAAGGAATGTAGATAGGAAAAACGCAAACTAGCAAAACAAGAATGTTAAAAAACATTAAGATAAAGAACCTGGGTAACGGGTTGTAAAGAAGTACAGGCAAGACCCGGATAATGGTAAGCGTAGGACAAACTGGCGTGTAAGACGTTAGAAGTCATAAAGTCGGAAATATAATTCGAAAGAAAACAAATGAAGCCTTAGACTACGGTCAAGGTCAAATGAAATCCAAAAAGCAAAAGTAAATGATTCTAAACATAAAAAGGGTACCTTGACACCATAAATATATATATAGTTAAGTAAAGACACAAATAAAAGATGATCTACGGGATCATCATAACCTATGGGATTATAAATAGTGTTAAAGTCTACGGGACCAAAAAGACCTTCGGGTCACAAATAGAAAGAAACGAATTGTAGGGGTCTCACCTTAAAGGGGTAAAAAGGTGAAAATCTGAATAAATAGCCTACAAAGCTAAGTGAAAGAACCTACAGGACATATGGGTCAAGCGTGGGAATTCGTTATAATTCCCCGCATTAAATAATAACTAAAATGAATGGATCCTCGGAAGTAACATTCCTAAAAATGAGAGAAAGAGGTAAGACAAAGAGGAAACGTAAACTAAAAAAAAATTAGTTTATAGTCAAAAGTAACGTTTTAACGAACATAAGTAGTATGAGGGAATTTAGAAAATCTTAAACACACATAAGGCCGGAGATGGCAAAATGGTATACCCGGATGACGGGGTATGAAGTGACGGCGACTAATTAGTCTAGCCGATAAAGCTATTCAAAGATAGGAAAATGTCATGACAAATACAAAGCGCTTGTCAACATAAGACAAGCGCGGGATAAACATGTTAACAGATTGATGAGACTGTAGGAACGAATCACGACCTGAATGAGTCGTTCAGAAGAGTTCGTATCTATACGAAAGGCAGAAACAAACGTATAGACTATGAAACAGCTTGAATATCACTTTAAACGTCTTGTATATTGATTTGACAACGATTACATGCAGTAGACAGACCGGCAGCACTTCGGTACACTAATCAGATTTCGTTACAAATGAAAAGCTATCATCACCTATATATAGGTGTCCTAATTTCGTTTGAAACACACATGACATATTCAAACGGAAATACAAGTTTACAGTTCAAACGAAATCATAACAAAAACTCAAACGAAATTCAATTTTGTTTCTTGTGAGCCTTGTATTTCGTGTATTGTTGCACATGATGATGTCATCTTTATGATGTCATCATTGAATATGATGACATCATGCTTGATCAGATCCGCAATGAAACCAAGACTCGATATAAGACGAAGTTGACAGATGTATGCACTAACAGACTCCCCCTCAGATGTTGACGAGTCTTAAGTGTCGAGTCTTCACAATCTTCAGTCTTTATCAGTCTTTGGGCTCTTTTTAGAATCTCGATCTGATTCTTGCCTCACTCTAACATTCTTCAACTAATCTCCCCCTCTGATGATGTAACTCTCTCTTGTATTTTTCAAGATCAGCAGCTGGCTCTAGCAACTTCTGACTTTCTTTCTCTAACAGACTTCCCCTTAACTTGTACTAGGATCGTAGTCTGGCTTTCACAGGTTCAGGTATCGTAACCTGACTCACCTGCATATTCTCTACCCAAAACATAAGTTTCATAAAAGATAAGATATAACAAATTTAGAAACTTTGCTAATCACTTGAAGACACAACCCTGAATACATCATTTTCAATTATCGAACAATAATGATTTATCAATTATAGTTTCTGATGAACCACTTGCATGAATATCAATTTTCATTTCAAACATTTTCAAACAAACTTCCCAAACATGTTCGTCATGTTCAGCACTCGGAATTTTGAAAATCAGCTCTCCAACACCAGTTGTCGAAAATCTTTTTGGATTTTTACATAACAGAAATGAAATGCAGTAAAGAAATATTTACAAGCAATATTTTTGTGAGTTTGTGTAAGAGGATCATATCAGATTCTGAGACAAATCACCAACACCATTAAGCTTTAAACATTTTACGTTCTAAATGATTCACTTAGATTGTCAGTATACTGATCCACTTAAATTTTCACACAAAGTTCAACTGTTTCGAGATACGAGATTAATGTTTTAAGAGACTTAAACTTATTTGCGTGTCCCACCTCAGAATATACTCCTGTATCAAGATCCCAATATTCAGTCTTACAGGTGAGTATACCTAAATGATATCTGTAAGGGGGTTAAATTGTGAGACCGTGAGAGCTCAAGTCAGAACTTCCGTTCAGCAGAGAGATGACGGTTCGACTTTTGGTGGGTCCCCTTTAGAGGATTTTTTTTACAACAGCATTGATTACCAATTTTATTGTCTCATCATTTATGCTGAGGGCTGCGCTATTTTTCAAGCAAGCGAAAAGTATTCTCTAGGGACTAGGCCATTGCTTCCGCATTATCAAAAGTCCCGGGATAATAACCCAGATATCACTAAGCATAAAGACCTAGTATCTCAGAAAGAGGGGTCCTTCAAACAAGATTTCGGGGGTTACCCATATATCCGAGTGATGTTTCCCCACGATATAAGCAAGTTTGAATTTAGGTTTATATCTCGTCACAATCTACTAAATGTGCAAAAACCTACTGGCACATCATCAGTGAGATCGTTTATCACATTTTTCTTTCCATTTCTTTAGCATGTTGTGATCGTCCACTGATGTACTATCATTTCCTCTTTTATACAACAAAACTCATTTTTTATTTTATCTTGTTTTTGTCTTTTTCAAATTTTCTAATGTTTTTGGATTTTCTGAAATTTTTACTCCCCCTAAAATGCAAACACATTTAAGGAATTTGAAAACAAACTATACAAGGTAAAGTGACAACCGATATCGAATCACTTCAAATCGCCATCCACTTGGCATAAACAATCAGAACTCCCCCTCACAACAAACTATTTTCCCATTGTGATTTCAAAACACTTAAGTTTGTTTTAATCAAATGGTTTTTCTAGAAAATAAGTTTCGTTGATTTTCAAACCACTTGTAGGTTAGGGGATAAACTCATCATTTTGCTCTCCAAAATACCACTTATAATTATGATCCAATCAAGTTCAACTTAATGACCTTGATTAACCATTTGAAAATGAAAACCTTCTTCAACCACTTGCAGGTTCACTTACCAACCATCCCATTTGTAAAACAAAATATAACAATATAAAGATATCACCTGTAGATTTACCAAACAAACATTTCAAGAATGATGACGATTCCTGTTCCACTCTTACCAACCTGGGAGCTCCGGCAAGTCAGGATTTCAGTTAGGAAATAGTTTCCCCCAAGCCTGACCAGCCTTGGGAGATTCTGGTACACACCTATCCCACCAACATTTTTATTTGTAAAATTCTTTTGCACCCTTAACTTTTCCATCAACCATTTTCCCGAAAATATGTTTAACTTTCCCATTGAAAACTTTTTCAGCATCAAATTCTCCTTTACCAGTGAAGAATTGATCTGAAATCTCAACCCTACCTTTTGATTTCAGATTATCTTTTGTCAATGGTGGAAAGTTTTCCTCGTTCAACTCTGGAACGGAATTAACAACCTTTTTCTCAACAGATGACTCCTCTGATTTTATGGAATCTAATTCATTGTCAGAACTACTATCAGATTTTACAACCCATTTTTGTTTTGTTAAATCAACTCTTCTTTTGTAAAACCATTTTGAACTTTCACCTTCTTCAGAAGTTGAATTTTCAAACACTTTCGATTTCTCAGTTGGTTGATTCTTTTTATCAACAAAATTCTTGTTTGTTTCAAAGTGAGAAGAAACTCCCTGTTTAGAATAAACGGACTCTTGGCAGTTCCAAGCAATATGTCCAGTCTTTTGACACTTGAAACAGGTTCTTCTATCAACTTTCTGAGCAAACTTCTTCACATTTTTCTTGACTTCAGCAAGAAACTCTTGATTTGATTGTTTCCAGAATGGTTTCTTCTGCTCTTCTTCAGAACTTCCTCCTGAAACAAATTTTGTTTTTGGTTTATAATTTTTCTCATTTTTATAGTTTTTCGGGGGAATGAAACCTAATCCATTCTTTTTGTAATTACCGTTATGGTTTGGTTTCTTTCGATAACCCGAACCAGAACTGTAACCCTTTTTCGTGTTCAATCTCTGTTGAACTCTTGAAGTGTACTTTTTAGGTTTTTCAGCAAGATTTAAATCTTTTATTTCAGAAATATTAATTTCTGTCAATTTGAAAACCTGTTTGATCATTTCAGTTTTGACACCTGATCGACAACTTTCTTTACTAACTCAGACTCATGATCAGTGTCAGACGTTGTGAATTTAACATCAATATTGTCTGGTAATTCATCAATGATTTCAGACTTTAACTTGATGTTGACTGCCTTTTTTAGACGCTCCTCGTTAGGATTCCTGGGAGAATAACTTTCATGGATCGGGGGTGGACATCTGTTATACTTGACACTTTGTTTCTTACCAGTATCAGTATCTTCAGTCTTTTTCTCCATGAATGCTTCAAGACCTGCAACAGTAGGATAAACACGATCAATCAAATAATCACAAGTAGTGTAACTCAATAGTAATCGTTTAATCCTTTCACTCTCAATCTTCTCAAGTTACACTTCTTTCTTCAACTTAGCACAATCTTCGATGTACTCATTGATGACGCTCTGCTTTGTCATTAATGTTGCACTCATTTTTTCCATTGCATTTTCGATTTCTGAATTCATTCTTTTCAGACTATCAACTGTTTTGTTGAGCACATCATACGAGTCCTTCACGTACTTCACACCAGACAGTAAATCTTCTTTAATCTTCTCTAAATCAACAATTTTCTTATCCTTTTCCTCACAATCTTGGCAAGATTCTAAACATTTCAAACATGGTTTTTCAATCTCAACTATCTTTTCAACTTCAACAACTTTCTCAACTTCAACAATCTTTTCTACCTCGACGATTTTCTCAACTTCGACCAGTTTTTCAACTTCGACTACTTTTTCAACCTCAACAATCTTCTCCACCACTTTCTCCACTTCAACGATTTTCTCTACTACTTTCTCAGTTGCTGGTTCAACATTAGCTTCTCCAGCTTCTGTCTTTGCCTTTTCATCAGCTAGCCTTCTTGCTGCTTCCAGCTCTTTCTTCAATCTGGCAATCTTCTTCTGATTCAGCATCTCCATTTTATCTGCAAAAAACAAATCAAAACTAGTAGGATCTATGCCTTTTTTAGCTTTGTTGAGATGCTCTTCCTCATCATTGGTATCCACATCACTTCCAAGATGGAAAAATCGGAATTCTTTTCTCACTATCTCCATCTTCATCCAGAATTTTAGCAACAAAACCTGAACCGGATGGAATGTATTTATCCCAGCTAAAACCCTCTGCAACAAATTCATCATCTTGATCAATGATACCAAAATAAGCTTTTTTATTTGCTTCTTCAATCATTTTCCGTTTGTCATCCACAATTGGCCGAGCATGTGCAGTTTGTGGTTCCTTTTGTTGAGTTATCTGATGAAAAATAGATTTATGATAGTAATTGTTCTTTTCTTGATTCCCAGTTGCTTCTTGGTTTTTGCATTCTCGTTTAAAATGACCTTTTCCTTTGCAACGGAAACAAGTGACTTTTGATTTATCAAAACCCAAAGGAGAAGTAGCCATTCCTCGAAACTCATCTCTACCAGTAATTTGTTGAAACTTTTCTGCTCTCCTACAAGCACTGGCTAAACACCACTTCACATCCATCAACTCAAGCTCCTCAGCATCAATTTGGTCATAATCTTCTTTTGTAAGCATCGGATTTCCAATCTTGCTAGCAATCAAACCTTCATAGGATTCCAACATAGCAACGAGTGATGCCATGTGTTGCTTGGCTATTTCTGGAGACAAATTCTGACCATTCTGAATGTTCAAAGTCACATTGCATTGCAGATTTGTAGAATTTCGCTTTTGAGGACTTGGTGTGGTATGATTTGGATCAAAGCTTGAATATGATGAAGAATAACCACCACTTTGAGTTGTTGTGCTAACATTTGGGCTGGAAGAACCATCAGCACTAAAACCAGTTTGAATCTTTGGACTTAGGCTGGGGGTAGCCTCAAACTTATTTCCTCGGTAATACAGACTGACATCCTGTTTAGCATTTGGATTTGTCATGATAGCAGTTTTCTGAATATCTAGCTCCTGCTCTTCAATCTTTGAATAAATTGTGCCAGATTCATACTCTCAGACTTTCTTGTGTGTTTTAAAATCATCAAATAAGTTCCCCACTTATGTTGTGGTAATGCTTCAGCTAGTTTATCGACCCACTCATCATCCTCTTTCTCAATGTTAAATCTTTTCATTTCCAAAACTAGATGACAATATCTATCAATGGTCTGCTTTGTTGTTTCATGGTCGAAAGCTGAAAACATATCAAACGATTTCTTCAATAACGCCTTTTTGTTTTTAATCATATCTGCACTTCCTTTGAATTTCTGAATCAATGCTTCCCAAATTGAGTTAGCTGTATTATCATGTTGGAGCAAAACAAATATATCTTCTTTAATCGCTTGCTGAAGAATATTGATCATCATTTTCTCACTTGTAAATTTCAATTTGTCACTCTCTGAATAATCACAAATAGCTTTTTCAATCCCACGTTCATTCTTAGGTTTCTCATAATCTTTCAGCAACGAACACCATGCATCAAATTTGTAAGCTTGCACCCAGTTCTCAAAACGATTTTTCCATCCTTGAAAATCTTCAATGTACATCAGCTTTGGCGGTTTCTGGTGAGTCCCCGTTTCATTCTCACTGTACACAGTTTCAGCAGCAGTAACTGGAGCTACCGGTGTAGCAAATGCATTGTAGAAATCCTCGTCCATGTTTCGGAATAATTTTCACAAACACAAACTTTCTTGTATCAAAAATACTGGTCTCAAACGAGCTGGATCACCTCATAAAAACACCTACTAACAAACAAACAAACAATCAGTTTAACCTGACTGAATTCGTAACCGTGTGTGTTAATGAAATCAATCTAAGACTTGTGTCAAAGATTTGCGGACTCGTTCCAATGTTGTTCAAGTAAAATCACTAACTGAATAGGCCGATCGATCAATAGACAGTATTGGGCCGAGATTAAATGGACTTTTAATCGATTAATACTCAATGATGATTGGGCCAATTAATATGATCAAGTCACATGGGCCGATGAAACAAATGAAATCACATGGGCTTATAATTCTGATTGGACCTTTAATAGTTTGACACACAAATGCACTTGGGTCGATGAACTTTATTGGTTCTGACAATTCACATGCAATTTCAAGATAGTCGACAAAAACTAGAACAAATCACATGCACACTTAATTCGAGAATTGCTGACAACTATCAAAAGCTCACATGGAAACTTGAATTCTATTTGGCCTCACTTTGAAACTTGGGTCGATGATTTTAATAGATCTGTTATACAATTAATTGCATCACATGGTCTTGAGTCATATGGCCGACAACACTTTTATCAAAACATGCAAATTCTTGATCTTTACAAATGGTGGTCTGACAAACTTTAATTCATTTTCACATGTATTCTGATACAAATCACAAGCTATTTTGTCAAAAAATTTCTTGGGCCGATGATCACATGCACTTAACTCATGACATTTTATGACATCCATCTATGAGATTTCATGCAATTTGAAAATCGCCGACAACAATCTTTCACTACAAAATCCTATTGGGCCGATGATACTGATCACGTGATGACTGTTCAAATCTCAAATGAAATCAAATAGTTTCAATTTCAAACGAAATCACAATAGCATGCACTCTCAAACGAGATTAAGTCCTAATTTTCAAACGAAATCAGGTAAATATGTGTTTTCAAACGAGATTACCCAGAAACTTCAAACGAAATCAGATAAATGTGCTTTTTCAAACGAGATTAACAAGTTATTTCAAACGAGATCAGTATGACATCAGCATATTCGCAAAGTTTTTCAAACGAAATTATAGGTTTTTATCAGTTTTAAGTCGAATTTTAGTCCAAAACTTTCAAGGATTAGCTAACACTATGTTTCGCTTGATATGTGAGAGTTTTAAGCCATTTCAACCGTGAAAACTTGTTCAAATCAGAAAAAAAAGGGTAGAAGTGAGAGAATCCGGTAAAATCAAGCTGAATTTGGTATGAACTCCTCGTCCTGAGCTCTGATACCACTTGTAGGATCGAATCGCGACCTGAATGAGTCGTTCAGAAGAGTTCGTATCTATACGAAAGGCGGAAACAAACGTATAGACTATGAAACAGCTTGAATATCACTTTAAATGTCTTGTATATTGATTTGACAACGATTACATGCAGTAGACAGACCGGCAGCACTTCGGTACACTAATCAGATTTCATTACAAATGAAAAGCTATCATCACCTATATATAGGTGTCCTAATTTCGTTTGAAACACACATGACATATTCAAATGGAAATACAAGTTTACAGTTCAAACGAAATCATAACAAAAACTCAAACGAAATTCAATTTTGTTTCTTGTGAGCCTTGTATTTCGTGTATTGTTGCACATGATGATGTCATCATTGAATATGATGACATCATGCTTGATCAGATCCGCAATGAAACCAAGACTCGATATAAGACGAAGTTGACAGATGTATGCACTAACAGAGACTAAGCGGTCAAGTGACAACTCGGTCAATAAGGATAATGCATATAAGCTAAAAATAACGGCCCGCGAGGCCTTACACATGAAAGACGTACGCGTCATATAAATGAAAACGTTAGATCGAAAAGAACGAGTGAATGTCTTGAAAACGAAACTAGGTTCGTTTAGTCTAAATTAAAAGAAATACGTAAATAAGGTTTCGGGGACGAAACCTCTTTAAGGGGGGTAGACTTGTAACACCCCGAAAACGGGTTTGGTAATCAAACCCCGTTAATACTAAAAGACGGGTAAAGTACCGTTAGCGGCAAAAGTAACCCGATAAATATTAAAATTTAAATTATTAATCCTAATATTAATTAAAAGGGGGATAAGAACTTTCAAGGAATAAAAGGGATAAAAGGCCCGAGTTAACGGAGCTTAAAATAAACGTGTTAGGACTTTCGGGACTCACTAAGTTAACTAGGGGTAATTAACCTAGTTAATTATTTGTTTAAAAACAATAAAGAAGCATGGACTAGTAAGTCTTTTATAAACCAAACGATAGTTGAGGGACCGAAGTTGTTAAAATTGAAACAAGTAATATTAAAACAAAATAATTACACCAAACACACACTTAGGTGTGTGTGTCTGGTCGATGTTACACAGGGGCGATCCAGGAACTCCTCAACAAACCCTAACTCTTGTAAAATCTGCCAAATTGAAGGATCAAATCAATCCCAAATCAAAATCCGAGCACGAATTAGTTGTTGGACCGTTGTACGACCTCTAAAAGTCAGTTAAGGCGTTCATCTTCATGTGTAAAGGCGGAATCAATGCACATAAAGTCATAACAGCTCTAATCCTTTTAATTTTTCTTTTCTGATTAATTTGAGTGCTTGTACAAGGTTTTCTGATACAAATCCGTCAGCACTTCGTCTCACATACAATGACAACTCTTTTCGCTTCAAATGACCAACACATCTATATATAGAGTACAAGATTTCGCTTGAGGCAGTCTGAAGCGAAATCATGTGATGTTAATTTCGCTTCAAGCATAACAAAACCCTTTCAAGCGAAATCTCATCTTTACAACATAAAAACCCTAATTTAAACTCTAATGTGTAATCATTCAAACAATCCTAGACACAAGACTTGATAATGACGTAATCAGCAGACATTTAGTGCACCAACAGACTCCCCCTTGGATGTTGATGAAGTCTTTGGCTTCAAGTCTTTGTCTTTAACAATCTTCAAACATTGTAAAAACTCTCATCAATCTTTATCTTCAAGCTTTAAACTTTTAAACTTCAATCTTCCCTTTGACTTTTGATCCAGACTCTCCCTTTCACAGGCTCCCCCTCTCGATATGCTAGAATCTGAGAAATCTGGTTCAAACTTTGTCAATTAGCTTCCGTTGGGAATGATAAAGTCCAATCCTGTTACTCAACCAACAAACATAACCATTCTATCTTTTCAACAATAAAATACAAACTCAATCAGCTTTAACAATCCACTCAAGTATTCAGGTCCAAGTTAATGACCCTGATTACTCAATTAATCTACCAAGTCCAAATTAATGACCTTGGTTTATCTTTTGACGAACCAATACTGATTTTAAAAACAACAATTTCAAATATTTTCTAAAAAGAACAAGTATCAAGTTAATGAACTTGTTTTTGACTTTTCAAACAATTCAAACTTCTTCAAAGTAAGCTCTCCTCATTCTTCAGTCCAGAATCTCCTGCATCTGCTTCAAACAACTGAGAATCCAACAATCAACTTTCCACTTTGGTTTGTCGGAAAATAAAGTAGAAATAAAATCTTTTTGGATTTTATCAAAGTATTCTAAACTAAGAAATGAAAAACAGAAAACTTAAATTGCAGAAAGTAAACTATTTATAACCATATTTTGGTGAGCGTGTCAGGGAATCATATCAGCTTTTCAGACAAATCACAAGTACCATTAAGCTACATTTCATACTTTAGACTTAAACAATTTACCTCGATTGTCGATATACTGATCCATCTTAAATTCTCACACAAATTTCAACTTATTCAGGATACGATTTAGATGAATTAAGAACTTAGATCATTCATGTGTCCCACCTCTTGAATATACTCCCGTATCCAGAATCTCAATAATCAGTCTTACAGGTGAGAATACTACAATGATATCTGTATATAATTTAGGTATGCGAGGGCCGAGGGATCTCAGATCGATACTTCCGTATACGCAGAGAGATATCAGCTTCGACTTTTCGGTGTGTCCCCTTTAGAGGATCTTTTTGCTTACAACAGCAGCATATATCAATTTTATTGTTTCAGCATGCTGAGGGTTTAATGCTGTGTTTCAAGCATTGTAGCAAGTATTAGCCAGGGACTAGGTCAGAACTACCGTTCAGCAGAAGTCCCGGAATAATACCCCAGACATCATAGAGTATAAAGACCTAGTATATCAGATTAAGAGACCTTTCAAACGAGATTTCAGGGGTTACCTATATATCCAAGTAGTGTTCCCCACGAATTCACAAGTTTGAATTTAGGTTTATATCCCGAATAAATCTACTAAATGTACGAAAACCTATCGACACATCATTAGTAAGATTGTTTAACTCCTTTATACTTTTCAAATCTTTAGCATACTGTAATTGTCTAGCTGATGTACTATCATTTTCCCTATTTACACAAGCTCTTTTTCATTTTTTTATCATCATGTTTTTGAATTTTTGCATTTTTTACTGTTTTTGTATTTTCTGAAAATAAACTATATACATCTACTCCCCCTAAATACCAAAACAAGTAAAAATTCGACAAACCATTGCAGATTGTTTCTCGTCTTCATCCGCAACAGTACTCTCATCAACGCCAATAATGCCATCCGACACCGACAGAAGCTTCATACCATTTAGTTTTAACAAATATTTAAACCGATTTTTATCAAAAGCTTTGGTATGTAAATCAGCTTTCTGTTCGTCAGTGTGGATTTTCTCAATTCGTATCAACTTTTTCTCAAAGCAATCACGAATAAAGTGATGACGAATTTCTATGTGTTTAGTTTTAGCGTGATGTACTGGATTTTTAGTAATATTTATAGCGGCCTCATTATCAACAAAAAGAGGTGTGTTAAGAAACGGCAAACCGTAGTCGTGCATCTGTTGCTGTATCCACAAGATCTGAGAGCAGCAACTGCTAGCAGAAACATACTCCGCTTCACAAGTAGATAATGCCACAGACGTTTGTTTCTTACACTGCCAGGTAACCAATCTAGTACCAAAGAACTGGCATCCTGCAGTTGTTGATTTTGAATTAACTTTGCAGCATCCGAAATCCGAATCGGAATACCCTTCGAGCATAAAGTCGCCTTTCCTAGGATACCACAACCCCAATGAAGGAGTTCCTTTCAGGTAGCGCAATATCCTCTTCACAATAATCATGTGCGATGCTCTCGGGTTAGACTGAAATCTTGCTGCGAGGCACGTTGGGTACATAATATCAGGACGTGAAGCAGTTAGGTACATTAAAGAACCTATCATGGATCGGTAAAAAGTTTCATCAGCCCTGTCTCCGGTGAGATCTGGGTGAATCCCATGATTTGTTGCAAGTGGGGTAGCAGCTGGAGTAGAACTTGACATCCCAAATTTCTCGAGAATATCATGAACATACTTTGACTGATGAATGAAAATTCCCTCAGGAAGTTGTTCAACTTGTAGACCCAGAAAGAATTTCATCTCCCCCATTGATGACATTTCAAATTTCTGCTTCATCACTGATTCAAAATCTTTGCATAGATTTTCATTTGTCGACCCAAAGATTATATCGTCCACATAAATTTGAACTATCAGAAGATGACCATCAACGACTTTAGTGAAGAGAGCGGCATCCACTTTTCCACGAATGAACTTGTTGGCTAGTAGGTGTTGAGACAAAGTCTCGTACCAGGCTCTCGGGGCCTGGTGTAAACCATACAGCGCTTTGTCCAATAAGTAGACCTTGTTTTTGTGGATTGGATCGGTAAAGCCCGGCGGCTGACCGACATATACCTCCTCTTTAACCTTCCCATAGAGAAAAGCCGATTTTACATCTAACTGATATACTTTGAAGTTCTTCCAAGACGCAAATGCTAGGAAAATTCTGATAGCCTCTAGTCGTGCTACAGGAGCATAAACTTCGGTAAAATCAATTCCCTCCTGTTGACTAAATCCCTGAACAACGAGTCGAGCTTTGTTCCTTACAACAACTCCTCTATCGTCCCTCTTACACTTGAACACCCACTTGGTGTTAATTTTCCTATGACCATCCGGCAAATCAACTAACTTCCACACTCCCAATTTCTCAAATTGACTAAGTTCCTCCTGCATTGCATTGACCCAAGAGTCTTCAGTAAGCGCCTCTTTGTAAGTTCTTGGTTCAATCTGCGAGATAAAACAACTTAATGAGAATTCAGTTTGCAAAGGAGCAACTTTTGTATAAAAACATGTAAGCCCTTTATCAATCTGATTTCGAGTGCGAATGCCTTTCTGTAAATCTCCTATGATTAACTCCTCTGGATGATATGAAAAAGTTCTCGGCATCACTTCACTTGGAACATCTACATTTCCCTCCAGATTAGTAACATTCTGCTCTGCATCTTGTTCACCAACTTGGTTTGTTTGACCTGAAATCTGAATATGCTCCCCCTCAGAATTTGAATCTGAATCACCATGATCAAAAACTGGCATGTTTTCAGCTTCTAGATTATCATTCTGAGCCGACTGATTATCCTGAGCAACTTCATTCTGTTGGACATCATCATGTTCACCAGCATTACTTGGACCTGCTTCATCGTCATTTGAAGTTTCCCTTGGTCTCCTCGAATACTCAGCTGGGAATCTTAACTGTGACTCATATTCACGCAAAATATCCAACTCATCAAAGAAATCTTCATCATCCTCTGATTCTTCTCTCATGTCAAACGAATCCCAAAGTTTGTCATAATGATAACGCCATGAATCACCAGGATTCTGCGGCGGCATAGTATAACCTTGACATTCAACATTTGCAGCTTCAATAATCCGCTTCTCACTTGGAACGAAGACACGTCGCAATGGATTTGAATAACCAACAAATATACCCTCAATGCACTTCGGACCAAACTTTCCAAAAGGTTCTATAACCGTACAGGGTGACCCGAACGGTTCTAGATACTTCAAATTCGGTTTGCGATTATTGATTAGCTCAAAGCATGTTTTGTTGAACTTCTTGACAGTAAGAACCCTGTTGAGCGTATAGCATGCGGCAGAAACAGCTTCAGCCCAAAAATTAATTGGTAACTTTGAATCTGCGAGCATAGTTCTAGCCGTCTCGATTAGCGTCCGATTTTTGCGTTCTGCGACTCCATTCTGCTGCGGAGTGTACGGAGCACTAAACTCATGCAAAATACCTCTTTCATCACAAAATTCTTCCATCTTACTGTTCTTGAATTCAGTACCATTATCACTTCGAATTCTCTTGATACGCCTTTGGTACAAATTCTCAATCTTTCTGAACAGACCCATCAAACTGTCAAATGTTTCATCTTTCGTCTTCAAGAAAGAAACCCATGAAAATCTGGAATAATCATCAGTAACGACCAAACAATAGGAATCTCCTGTAATGCTCTTGACATTCACCGGACCAAACAAATCCATGTGAAGTCTTTCCAGAGGTCTTGAAACTGAATTGACTTGCTTTGTAGGGTGTGACTTTGTCTTCTGCTTGCCTTTGATGCAGCTAATGCACTCCCCTTCCAGATGAAAACCTTTGATATTAACTCCCAATACCAAATCATTATGCACCAAGTGATTCATCTTCCTTAGGTGAATATGCCCCATCTTTCGGTGCCACAATCTTGATTCTTTCTCAGTTGCTCTAGACACGAAACAATGTGCTTGACCAGTAGTTGTAGTTGCTACACTCATATCTAACACATATAAATCATTCACTCTAGGTGCCCTCATAATAATCCATTCTTCAGGGATAACAAAACCAGGTTTCAAGATCAAACATTCCTTATCAGTGAAGTGAGTAGTATACTGATTGTCACAAATCTGCGAGATACTAAGCAGATTGTTCTCCAGCTCAGTGATGTAGTTAACTCTTTCAAACGTTACAATCCCATTGGATAACGTTCCTTCACCAACAATTCGACCACCTTCATGACCAGCAAATCCCACATAACCACCATTGATATTCCTCACATCATACAGTAATGCAGTTTTTCCTGTCATATGTCGAGATGCTCCACTATCCATGATCCATCTTGAAATGGCTCTTGGAAGATCCTGCATATACCACAAGTTGATTTTAAAACATTTCAATAAAGATGCCGATTCATGCTTCGCGATCCAGGAAGCTCCGGCAATTCAAACTGCTTATTCGAACATGGTGTCCACCCAGGCCTCATCAGCCTTAGGTGTAACCTTGACTCTAGCAACTTGAATTTTGAAATTTTCAGCCTTCAAAGGTGGAAAACTTGCATTATAATCAACCGAAATTGATTCTTCAGCCTTTTTCACTTCAGAAGTTGAAATTTTCATTTCAGTTTTTGGTTTCCAAACTTGTTGAGATAATGCAACCCTCTTGTAAAATTTGTCATTTTTAGTTACCACTTTCTTTACGGGTTCATTTTTCAATTTGATATTGTCATTTTTCACATTCTTTTTCTCAACAACAATTGGTGTTTTACCCTTCACATCAACTTTCTTCTGTTGATACTTCACATTTTCAGTCTTAGGCTTCACATTGGTACACATTCGTGCAATATGACCAACTTGATTACATCTAAAACATGTACGAGTATCAACAACTCGACTTGTGCCTTCAGACTGATAATGTGAAGCTCTTTTCTCAAAAAACTCTTCATTCGATTTTGAAAAGATTTCATTTTCCTCATCAGAAAGTGAACTTGAACCATTTACAAACACCTTCTTTTCAGCAAACCTTCTGTTTTGAAAACTCTTTTTCTGATAATTCTTACCACTTCGATAACCACCCGACCAATTGTTTCGATTGTTATTATAAAAACGTGGTGGAACAATAGGCTTTTTGTAATAAGCTTTGTCTTTTTCAAAATTCATTTGCCTTTTTGTTTGTTTCAAACTGTTCACTTCTGATAACTCAACTTCAACCAATTTGAAAACATTTGTCAACTTTTTCTCATTAACATTCTCAATCGGAAATTCAGAATCCGAATACAACTTATCAGATCCAGCCATCTTGTACATCACAAGACCCGGTTCATCACTTAAGTTGTTTTTGGACTTTGATTTCTGAATGTATTTGTCCAAGAAACCCCCATCCTCCTCAGAAGTGTCACAATCCGGTTTAAGCACTTTGTCTATCACACTTTTCACCACATCACTTTGGACACCCTCGTCATTGGAAGATGTGAACGTGACATCAATGTTTTCAGGAAGTTTAACTTCACTTTCTTCCTCAATTTCAATCAATCCAGACTGCTTTTTCGTGTAATTACCAAGAACAGGTGGTGGAACTTGATGAAACCCCACCCCAGTTCCATCACAATACACATCTTCGCCTGCTTTGTCTTTCCCAATGGGTTTAGGAATAATGTGTTGCAAAACAAAGCTTGCGGAGCTGTAACTGTTAAGTTTCAACTGGATTCGCTCGTTTTCGATTACAGCCTCTTGAACTTTAAGTTTCAATTTAGCGATTTCATCCAGTTGTTTGTTGATTGATTCTTCTTTAACTCTAAGCACTACTTTTAAATGTTCATTTTCTTTAAAAGTTTTACCATTTCGATCATCACAATCTTTCATTGTGCTTTTGAGTTTTTCAATTTTTTCAGAAATCTGACGGTTTTCAAGAATCAACTTTTCGTTTTCCTTTTTAACTTTGTCATGATCAATTTTATCATTTTCCATTTGTTTAGTTAATTCTTTTATCCGTTCAGTTGAAGCTCTAACTGTTTTGTCACGATCAAGAATCTGATTCTCAACATTTCTGACCTTAGCTGTCAGATCTTCAACTTTCTTAATGTTGAGATATGTGACTGTGCTACAAAATTTGCAATCTTTGTTGCAATTTTTGCAATCAGCATTTCCTTCGATCTTTTTACCTGACGCATTTGTTGACATATCTGAACTGACCTGGCTTTTTGACTCAGACACGGAGTTAGAGTCTACCTCAAGTGCTTTGGCAGCTAGCACTTTGTCAGCCATCTTTCCCAGATTCTCTGCAGTCAACTCTTGCGTAGTATCGATAACTCCAGTATCAATCTTCTTGGATTCTTTTCCTTCGATCTCTTCTTTCTCCTTTCTTTCTTTCTCCTCTTCAATCATTTTCGAAGTTGGAGTTCCCCACCATTTGTGTTGCCAATACTCATCATTTTCTTTCATTTCCTTGATTAAGACTTCTATATCAAGAGTTTTGTGATCAACTGCAATATTTCCATACTCATCAAGATAACACTCTCTGTCTGGATCCCATCTGTTAGCTCTCTTTGCATCCAAAAAGATTCTAGAAAGTCTAGTAATTTTGTTTTCCGAAATCATTTTTCTGTATTTATACTTCTGCTCTTCAGTTCTCTCATCTTTCCATGGAATAGGTTCATTTTTCGCCATGAATGCGTAACCAACCGCATCTTCTTCTGGTAGAATCTCTTGACTCCAATCATACCCCTCATCATCGTAAATCACTGCAAGAGCTCTAGATTTCTCTTTGTTGTCTTCAACCTGCTTCAATCTAGGCGGCTCGTATTTATTCTGGTGATAAATTGCCTTCTTGTAGTAATCATCTCTGAAAGGGTTCTCTGATTCATCAGCATAAGCGTTTCGGCATTCTCGTTTGAAATGACCCTTTTGCTTACACTTGAAGCAAGTCACCTTCGATTTATCGAACCCCAACTTAGTAGAAGCACCACCAATTGTTTTTCTGCCAGTGATTTCCATGAATCTTTGTGCACGACAAACAGCACTTGCCATAGCCCAACGAATATCGATCAGTTCCATTTCCTCCGGATCAATCTGATCGTAATCTTCTTTCGTCAGATTTGTATTGCCAATCTTCCCAGCTACCAATCCTTCATACGATTCCAACACTGATGCTAGAAAGATCATTTGCTGCTTTGCCGACTCTTCGTCAAAATTTTGAGCATTCTTCAAGTCTATTGCAATATTGCATTGAAAACGATTCTTTGCATCAGCATTTCCAGAAAATGAAGATACACTGTGAAAAACACTGTGACTTCCACTGCTTTGATCACTTTGACTTTCTTTGCCGGCTGTTGACACGTTTTCAGCAGAAAATGCAGTTTTTGGTGAAGTAGCTTTCGGCATCATGCTCTTTGGATAGTATAGATCCAGATTCTGTTGATAAGATGAATGATTAACTTTGTATGTCTTTTTCAATTCCAATTCATGACTTTCAAGTCTCTCAATCACCAAATCTGGTTTCAACAATTCAGAAGGAATAGTGTTCTTAAGCATGAGAGCATAATATCTCCACTCCATCTCGTCTGGCAATGAATCGAACAACTTGTCTACTTGCTCATCATCAGAATATGTGATATCATGTCTTGCTAATTCCAGCTTCAGATGACCAAACCTCTCTATCATTTTACACACTGACTCATTTTTAAGACAACCAAACATATCAAACTCTTTCCTAAGAAGTTTCTTTTTGTTTTTCACAATTTCAGTACTTCCTAAACATTTCTGTTTTAACTTTGCCCAGAGGTCTTTAGCATTTGAATAATCGATCAATGAAATGATATCCTCCCGAACAGACTGAAATAACAACGCCACACACTTTTGTTCGGCTACGAATGATTCAATCTCATCAGATCCTGTTAAAACTTCCCCATTCTTGTTTCCTTGGTCATAACCATTTTTTAAACTTTTCCAGCTTGGAAACGCAAATGCCATCATCCAGTCTTCAAACTTTCTGGACCATCGACTGTACTCCTCAATAGCCATAAGTTTTGGAGGTTTATTGAACGTTCCGAAAGCACTTTCTGATTCCCAAGCTTCCTTTTTCTTCTCTTTTCGCGAGTTATCATCCACATTACTTGATGAAGTATCATCGTTTCCGGAATTTCCTGCAAACGCGTACATATTGCTAAACGGGTTCATGAAAAGATCATCCATCGTGAATGTTCCTGCAAAATCACCAAACTATTAGAAAAATTTTAAGTTTTGAAAATTCAACAACTTCAAGCGAAATACTTGAAGTAATCTGCTTTAAGCGAAACAGCTCAATAATATTTGTTCAAGCGAAATCAAGCAACAACACTTAATTCAAGTGAAATCAACTATCAATTCTGATTCAAGCGAAATCCACTATTTCGCTTTAGCAAAAACAAGTTCCAATCTGTTCAAGCGAAAACAACAATAAACAATTTCGCTTCAAGTTTCAAGCGAAATCCAACAGTCCTATTTCGCTTCAGGTATTTCAAGCGAAACAGTCCAAACAATCAGATCTGAAGCGAAATCAACCTATAATTTCGAACACCTTTCAAGCGAAATCTAGTTTTAGGTCAATTTTAACATGTTTTAAGCTGAATTTTAGTCCGAATCTTTGTAGGCTTTGTTAAAACTACGTTTTACATGTTATACTCGAAAATTAGACCATTTTGACCGTTGGAACTCGTTCATATCAGAAAAATGTAAAAAGAAATGAGTAGAAAGAAGATAATCCGCTGCTATGGTATGAACTCCTCGTCCTGAGCTCTGATACCACTTGTTGGACCGTTGTACGACCTCTAAAAGTCAGTTAAGGCGTTCATCTTCATGTGTAAAGGCGGAATCAATGCACATAAAGTCATAACAGCTCTAATCCTTTTAATTTTTCTTTTCTGATTAATTTGAGTGCTTGTACAAGGTTTTCTGATACAAATCCGTCAGCACTTCGTCTCACATACAATGACAACTCTTTTCGCTTCAAATGACCAACACATCTATATATAGAGTACAAGATTTCGCTTGAGGCAGTCTGAAGCGAAATCATGTGATGTTAATTTCGCTTCAAGCATAACAAAACCCTTTCAAGCGAAATCTCATCTTTACAACATAAAAACCCTAATTTAAACTCTAATGTGTAATCATTCAAACAATCCTAGACACAAGACTTGATAATGACGTAATCAGCAGACATTTAGTGCACCAACATTAGTGATCTCCACTGAAAAAGGAGTCGCAAGGTATGTAAATTTCATGAGAAATCTCCAGTTGAATTTCTGAGTGAACCTAGAGAATATAAAAAAAATTTGATGCTTGCTTGTTGTATGGATGAAATAGGAACATTGTAGTGTTTAGGAGTAAACCCTAGACAAGTATATATTGAAATCATGCTTAGCTTAAGTAAATTCAGATTTTGTTGTTGCTAAATTCATGTATGAGATGTTTTTAGGGTTTTGAATGCTAAAAAATAGTGTTATGATGTCAAGAACATACTTTAATTGAAAGCTGAATTCAAACAGCTCCTGATCAGAATATACAACCGACTTGTATTGGCTGTAACATGGACAAAACTTGACAAAAACATATGTTTCTTGAGTCTAAAATGTAATTCCTGGAAATATCTTTAAAACCCCACTGGAATCGCATTTTTTCGACGAAAATTGAGCGATTTATGAATTTTTCTGTATCAAAGGTTCAAGCTGCGTTTTCTGACAGAATTTACAGCCCATTACGAATGCCATAACTCAATTTAGGGAATTAGTTATGACCTCAAATTTTTACTGTAGATAGTTTTAAGTGATTAGAAAAATTTCCAATTGTAATTTCGTCAATCGGATAAAGGAGTAATTTTAAATGAATTTTTCCGTAAGCTGCAGTCAGAAGTGACGAATCTGATTGCAGGTTAGTAAATGAATTTTTACGAATTTTTGGGAAAGAGTTAGATCTTGAAATTTTAACACAAGGCCTAACCCTCCGAGAGGTACGTCACATAAAAAAATCATAATTTTGAAGACTTGTAAACAGGTTAAACAAGTCACCAAAAACAGCCCATTTTCAGTGATATGAAATGCCTAAATGAAATCGCGGTCTACTTGGTTGTGTGTAAAACATGATTATATTAAGTGTTCGGATGAATGCTAGTGATAAAGAATGTGTAAGGTGGAAAATCGTATTAAATTATGGTTAATCTTACCACCTTGTGAATATTGAATAATAGTTTGGCGCTTAACAAGCTAGGTGGAAGCTTGTGGATGAAGCGGGTCAAACGGAGCGAGTTTGGAATGAAGAGCGTGGCATGGATGCAATGTAAGTGAAACTTACACCTTTTTGTAGAATACGTATTTATTTTATAAGTTGTAAATACGATAAAGACGATATTCGGAATATGGTCTCCGACGCTAAATGGTAGGGGTCGGGACAAATAAAGTTGATAAAACCATGATTAATGATATAAAAAGGTGAATTGGTAATTTAGTCATGAAAAGACTAAGATATAATTAGTTTCCGAACGGCTACTTTATAAGTAGGCCTAAAGAATTAAAAAGAAGAAAAACGGTGATTTGGTCAAGTGAAAATGGATTAAAATTGAAGTTTAAAACGACACCAAGTGGCATAAGCCAAATTAAGTAAACGCTTAAGAAACGGATGTAAGAGACCTAACTAATTGGTGAAAAATCCGAAATAGTTACTAAACGAAATGGTAATTAGATGCCATTCATTCTAAGCCAAATGGTTGGTCGTTTAGATCAAACGGGTCAAATGGTGATGTTGACACCATTTAACAGTTTACGATTAATAAGTGTTTGTCGAGTCTTATGCTTACAGGACAAAACGGCTTATGATTTATCAATGCTATGATATAACAATTTAGCGAGACAAGGTATTAAAAACGGGTCATTGTGTTGATCCGAGCCAAGTACGTATAAATAAGATAATAGTTAAACAAGCGAATTGGGTCAAAAGTTTTAAGCAGGAATTTCAAGCCGAAAGCTTGAAATTCTGAATTTTTAAGTAGTTTTATATCAGGTTTTAACTCCATATGATGAAGAATTAAATTACGATCGCGTGAGAAAAAGAATCACACGAATCGGATAAGTAGAACAAAAGTTATGCACGTTTTTGTGAATTATAAGTTTGAGTTTTTGAGCTGGGAATCTGCAGTTCAACAACAAACAATTCTGGACAAAACAGTGCGTCGCGCCACGCGACGGCAAAAGCAAGAAGCTGTCGCGCGACGCGACGGGTTCCATAAATCAAAATATATATATATATATGTATATATATATATAGGATTAGGTTCAAACGTGAACAAAATCCCAAGAGTGAACTGCGTGAACTGATCTGGGCCCTTGATTTTTATGATCTTGAGATTAAAGTGAGTGGCATGATGGTAATTATCTGGTTAATTTTTTTCATTTAATTAAATACAAAAAGGGTATATGTGTAATTTCAATCTTAAATTGATTGCATAAATCTCTCACAAATCAAGTAATCAATTATGCTCTTAAATTGATTGCATAAATCTCTCACAAATCAAATCAAGGATTAGGAAAGATGTAACTTAATTCAATTATTAAAATAATTATTTGTTTAAATGCGATGTACATATGTGTATTCTGATTTTGCCCTCTTTTTAATGCGATGTACACATGTGTATATCGTCTGTTTTTGTGATATCTCAGAATTTTTTTTGTATTGAATGTTGATGTACACCTGTGAATTACTGTACACATATGTACGATGCTGAGTACACATGTGTACTGTTCTATTTATATCCAAGTACACATGTGTATACCGTTGAAATATGAAGGTTACGTGGATCTTAAAAATCAAAATTTGAATTCTGGTGATGAAATCTGAAATAAAAATTAAAATTGAAATCTGGTGAATTGTTGTTTGTTTTGATAATTATCTTATTAATAAATAAACATAATGTGGATAATGAATTTAAATTAGGAAAGATGTAACTTAATTCAATTATTAAAATAATGATTTAAATCTAATTTTTTATATAATTACAATCCTACCCTTAACAACTAAAAAGGAAATCAAGGGTCCATATATGTTCACGCAGTTCACTCTTAGGATGTTGTTCACGCTGGAACCCTACCCTATATATATATGTATATATATATATATGTATATATATATATATATGTATATATATATATATGTATATATATATATATTTATTTTAATAGTATACGCATTGCGAACCCGTTTAAATACGTTTTAAGCTACGTATGACTAATCTAACTCATGTTTTATGAGTTGTAGGTAAATTTCTAGTACCGGAGGATGATCAAGCTCAATGAAGAACCGAACACGATCAAGAAACGAGCTTCCGCACGACGTTTCGTTGTTACTTTTAAATGACGAACTTAATTACATTATGTTGTAAACTTTTAAGTTGTAAAAGTTTTAAATTACTCGTATTTTTTAAGGATCCTTAATCGTATTTATATGATTACTTTCGTTATATATACGAAAACCTTTAAAATAATAACAAGGGTGTTACATATTTCAAGGATTGGTGATTTTGCTGCTTTGTGTTTTGCCTTCCAAACTTGTTTTGGTTTCTCTAATTTCTTAGGTGCCTTGGGCAAAATAGTTTGCTTTTCAACCTTTTTATTTTTCGGAACTTGTTTAGGTTTCAAAGCTTGTTTTCGTTTAGTTTTTGCAGCATTCCAATCCCCATCAGATGGTTTAACCTGGGGATGCTTATTCATCATTGCCCTAGGTTTTTCAACCTTCATCGGCTTAGAATAAGATCTATCCCTAGATGTAACCCTCTGATGTTGTGCATAGTATGGCACATAGGGACGATATGTGCAATTCCTTGCAATGTGACCAGGTATGCCACAGTTGTAGCAGGTTTGCTTTTTCACGTAAGAGGCATATCCCGATCCATTGGATCCAACTGATGCTGAGTATTAGTTATAAAGCTTGTTGGATGATTTGTTTGCTGACTTTTCAAACTTTGTACTCTGCTTCCTATGTCCCTATTTGCAACAGTTAGCACATTCATTGGAGTTAACATTTTCATTTCTAACTGTTGGCTTTGGAGGTACATATTTATTTGTAGGGCCTCTCAAAGCTGGCTCAGAATTAGGCTTTCTCACATATGGAGGAGCATCAGCAGACAAATTTGATGTTTTTAAACAAACATCGTCAGCTTTTTGACAAACAATATCATCCTCCTCAACCCAATCCTCTATTATTACCTCATCTTCACATGAGGTAGAAGCATCAGTAACATTCACACACTTAAAATCAGGGACTGGCCTTTTTGTTTCAATTTCAGATGTTGTGGGCTCATTCACTGTTTCACTGCTTGATTCAGCTGAACCACTTGAGTTACATTCCTTTTGTAGTGGCTTCGCTGAATCTTCTTCTGCTGAGTCAGCTACTCCAGAAGATTCACAGTTAGATTCACAAGATTCAACTGATTCCAATTTCTCAGAATCAGTTGCTTCAAGTGATTCACAGTTGGAATCAGATGGAACAACTTGCTCAGTTGGTGTATTTGCCGATTCTTTATTTTTCTCAAAACTCAATGTCTCTGTTTGCTTAGAGGCATCATTTGATTTTACAAAGACAGGTGCAGATGCTGGTTCAGTTGTCTTTGTTTCATTTCTTTTAGGTTTTGAGATTTTAACTTTTGTTGATTTTACCGGCTCAACCTTGATATCATTGGGTTTTCCATACTCCATTTTAGGCAGATTATCTATCTCCTCTTCAGTCATGGGAAGTGAGGTGTAATTGTGATTGTATGGTGGAGGTATACATACGAATCCCAATCCCTTATTTCTCACTTCCTTCTTACTGTATTTAAACTGTTGATTAATCATATTTTCAACTTTTTCACTTGATACATCAAACTTTTTAAAATTAAACTCCGTGTTTTCAAAAGTTGATTTTAGATTATCAAGTTCAACAGTTAGTTTTTCAGACAATTCCTTAAAGTGGAGATATCTACAATTTGCCTCACTCAGATCGTTATGCAACTTACGGATATCAAGCTTCTGTGCCTCCACCATATCCTTGTATCCGTTCAGTTTCTTTTTAATTTCATAATTATTAGATCTTGTATATTGAAGTTGCATAACGAGCGAGTCTGCCTACTCTTTAAACCCTTTAACCTTTTCCCTACATTTAGAAGTACAGCAGATATCGTCTACACATACCTCTTTGATTATGGGAGTGAAGTTGTGAATTTGAATACCTGAACCACAACTTGATTTTGAATTTTGTGATGAATCAGCATAAATGGATGAGCAAACTACAGCAGGCAATGGAGCGGTAGGAGTAGGAGTGGGTGAGCAAACTGCATCAGATGTGTTGTCTTGAGTAGACTGCTTGTCAGCATTGTCATATGATTTGATGAGTGAGATCAGTTCATCTGACTTCATTCTGTAACAGTAGCAGTCGGTTGTCAATATTATCTGATTAACATTGCTAAACCAACTACAGTTTGCCTGATCTGGAATCCTTTTCAGAACATCTAGAAGCCTTTTGTTGCTCATATGACTTGGCACCATAATTTCTGCCTTCTTCATATCAGTGAGCAGTTCAGCAAATCTGTCAATCAATGCTTCTACAGATTCACCAGGACAGTATCTAAAACCTTCAAGATGTAGATTAATCACATCATCCTGAGAAGACATTTCTAAGATACTATACTTTGATCCCCCGAAAACATGATCCCCCGAAGATGTGATCCCCCGAATAAATGATCCCCCGAAAATGTGCGTTTTTAATTATATCCTCAACACAAGCCCAAAGCGAGAACTCGTGTACTCGCTAACTCAAACTCTTTGCCACAAGCACGAACCAACTTTTCTATACCGCGCTTCCAAACCTGTCAAAACTTATTACCAAATAATAACGAAACCCCCTTTTTTAATATTTTCAAAATATAATATAAGTTTTTTTTAATTAACCCCCTTTTTTAAATATAATTACTGTAACTATTATTATGATTAAATTAAAAATATTTTAATAAATATTAATAATAAGGTAATGATTACTTAGGGGAAGGATCCACTAAAAAGTGGATTTTGCCTAAGTAGCCTAAGAAGGATTGTGATGATGACATGTGGCACTCCTAATAAGTAGGAAGGAAGGGTATTTTGGTCCTTATAAATAGGAGTGAAAATGACATGTGGCACCCCTTTTGTTTTTTTAAGAATACAACAAAAAAATCTAGTACAAAAAAATCTAGCACAAAAAATATTGTACAAAAAAATATAGCACAAAAATGTAGTACAAAAAAAATATAGCACAAAAAATCTAGTACAAAAAAATATAGCACGAAAATAGTCAGAAAAAATGTAGTACAAAAAATCCATCACAAAAAAATGAGAAAAAAAAATTTAAGACAAAAAAATTCAGCACAAAAATATAGTACAAATATCAAGCACAAAAAAATGTTATACAAAATAGAAATACAACACATTTTAGTGGGTTTTTTTAGTCTTCATATTTTATATAGCAATATGGTACTCAAATTAAAGATAAAAATACGCTCGATTTTACGGTGAAATTTTTATGAAAAAATAATGTCGTATAAAAAAAGTTATGAACGTTAAAAAAATGAGGGTGAAATATGCATGTGTCTTGCATGTGGAGAGAGAAAGTCCATAGATAGGATTTTCCCAAGATACCCTTGCACTCCTTCTTTCTCCTACACTTTAATCTTAACCATTGATTTGAAAAATGAATGGTTAAGATTCCTTCTCATCCTACTTAGACAAAATAAACTTTTTATTTGATCTTAACCATGATTACCTAATAATTAACTGATAATTATATAATGATTATTATTATTATTATTATTATATTATTATAATTAAAAATAAACCTAAAATCCCTACACGTGAGTTTCTGTTCTTTCTTCTTCGTCTAAACAGGTGAACAAAAACCCTAATATTAACTTCAGGCGCTGTCCCGTCTTCTTCTTTCCCGATGGAACAATGTATCCCGACAACAATCAGACGACGATACAAGTAAAAACAATAAGACAATCCGGAAGAAGGAGGTCCGATACAGGAAGATGGAGGTCCGATACAGGAAGATAGAGGTGGTGGTCACCGGAGATGTTCGGTGGTCGGAGTGGTGGTTATGATGATCCGACGGTGAAGGTGATGGAGGCCGAAGGACCCGTCGGAGAAGATGAAGGAGTTGCAGGCAGGGGCGGACCCACGTTAAGCGGAACGGGGTCCCCGGACCCCAATCTTTTTTTAAAAAGTAGTAGAAGCGGTATATAAAATTTTCTATGGACCCCATAAAATAATTTAATTGGACCCCATAACAATGAGAGTGAGCCTGGTGCAGTGGTAAAGCACCTTGTTTACACACAAAAGGTCACGGGTTCAATACCTGTTTGTTTCGTTTTTTACTTTTTTTGTTTTTTTAAACCTGATTTCTAATTAATCACTCTATTTTTTTTCCTATTACAATTTTTTCTCATCTATATTTAGCTGAATGTGTAGTAAATGAAACTTGTAATTTAGTTATGATATTGTTTTCTATAATGTTTCTCGACCCGACCCGATCCGAACAACGACCGATCCAAAAAATTTGAACACCGGAAAAATGGGACCCCATTGTCCAAAAATCCTGGGTCCGCCACTAGTACTTGCAGGTTACACGGCGGTGGAGATGATAGATGAAGATGGTGAACGATGAAGTTAATCGGCAGAGGATGACCGGTGAAGAGGATGACGATAACCAGTGGTGTTGAGTTGGGTTATGTCGGAGGTAAATGATGGTGAAGATGATGAACCTTGGAGGTGACCGGAGATGGGTTAACAATGAATGGAGATGACGGTTGAAAACGACGGTGGTGATGGTCGGAGAAGATGACCAGCGTGAATGAAGATGATGCGGAGGTGACCGGAAAACTCGAAACAGTAGAGGTGCAATGATGAATAAGATGTTAAATGGTCGTTACCAGTATTCGTAGTTCCGGTTACGGTGGCCGGGGATGGTTGAAGATCGGTGTGCGACTTCGAAGGTGATGAAGATCTGATGAAAGTTGATGATGATTGATCCAATCGCACAAAACCGATGTAGTCGCACAAAGAGTTGATCGCACAAGATTTCTTTGTTACACAGTTGTGCGATGATGATGATGTCAATGATGAATGTTTTGATATTATTGAAATAAGGAGTTGTGGACAATAATGTTGCACAAGTTGGATCGCACAAGTTGAGAAAATGAGATGCACAATTATGATTTTGTAGTCGCACAAGTCTTCTTATTGGTTCACACCTCAACTTGTCTGGTCACACAAGAGATTGTAATCACACAATTTGAACTTGATTTGGTCGCACAATAACTAAAGAATCTATACTATATAATAAAAGAAACCACTTTATGGAAACTTGTCATCATATTAGGCCATGTCTTATGGATAATTATTATTTTAGTTTAATCTTTTCTAATTAATTATAGATAATCCTACTACTAAATATTTTTTAGTTTAATTATTACTTTTAAATTTATCTATTTACTTCAAATTCAAACTTAGTTATCTAATTTGATATTAGAGAAAATTACGATTTTGGCCTATGTGGACCCCTCAACGTCTTTTTTTCTAACCCTTTTGGAGCCCAACGTCATTTTTCTAACCTTTTTGGACCCTAAAAGTAAATGGATGTGGTTAGTGTTTTGGGCCAAAAGGATTAAAAAAAGACGTTGGAGACTTAGATGTTATAAGATTCATTTTTTGGCTAAAATGGTAAAAATAATATAACCACATAGGCCAAAATCGTAATTTACACTTGATATTAACTATATATTTGAACGTTTTGTTTAGTTTGGTATCAAATAGATTTTACGAAACTTAAAATAAAATTAACTAATATTATTTATCATTTCTACATTTACAAGTTTTAAATAAATGGTTAAATTTATTGAGACTTCGTTACATTTACAAGTTTTAAATAAAGGGTTAAATTTATTGAGATTTCGTTAACAAATTTTACTACAATATAATAATCTATTTATATCAATCTAAATATATATCTATACTATACTATATAATAAAACATTAATGTGTGACACCTATCATTCATTTTAAGCATTTATTTTATGATTTTCTCGGTTCACTTCCAAACTTATCTTAGATTAATTAAATAAATAAATGAATAATGAGCTAATATTAAATTTCATTCTACTTTAAATTTTGAATACCATTCTTCTATTTTTCTAATAAAATATTATTCTAAAGTTTAAATTGTTAATTTAAGATATTTTTAAATAAAACAAATTATTTATCACAAAAACCAAACTTTGTATTAATATATGAAATATTTTTATTTTCATTACTGAAAAAATTATTATATCAATTTTATTACATAATTTATAAATCAATTTGTCGGAATTGGTACCAACATTTTATCACTCAAATAGATACTGATTTGCTTCTTGAATAACATATCTTCTTTTCAAGAACCATCTTCACAATCACCATATCCATCGCGTATCGAGTATTATCCATTAGTATATTGAAAGATATGACTTTTTTATTATTGTTATATAAAATTAGATTTATTAAACCCGTGTAATACACGTAGTTTTTTAAAGATATACCTTTTTTATTATTTACTATACAAAATTACATTTATTCGAACCGTGTAATACAAGAGGTTTTTTAAGATATAACTTTTTATTATTTGATATATAAAATTATATTTATTCAATTCATACAATACACGGGGTTTTTTAAGGATATATATTTTTTATTATTTAGTATAGAAAATTACATTTATTCAACCCGTGTAATACACATAATTTTAAAGATGTAACTTTTTTATTATTTGGTATATTAAATTACATATATTCAACCCGTGTAATAAATGAAGTTTTTTTAAAGATGTATTATTTTTTTATTTGGTAAACAATATTACATTTATTCAACATGTGTAATACACATGGTTTTAAAGATATAACTTTTTTATTTGTTATATAAAATTATATTTATTCAACCTGTACAATATGGTTCTTATAGATATAACTTTTTATTATTTAATATATAACATTATATTTATTCGACCCGTGTAATACACGGGGTTATAACCTAGTATTATTTAAAAGGAAACACTAGCAAATCGGAAATTATTGTTTTAGAAAGTATCTTTTCCGAAAATTTGGGATTTATTTCAAAATCCTCTTTGACTTTTCAAGATTAAAATTTCAAATCTTTTAAAAATACGATGGGATCCCTTTTAAACACAATTTCAAACAGATCAAGAAGCAAAGTATAATAAATTTTCACACAAAAATGATGAACATCACGAAGAACACGATGAACAACAACCCAAAAACAACGAAAATCTTGAATATTTGATATCAAACCGAGCCTTTCGAAAGACTTCTTAGGCTCTGATACCAATTGTAAGTCCCAAAAACGGATCTAACACTGATATCAAACAATCACAAAGGATGGGTGGAATCCAAACTTGGTGAAATTCAAGATTAACACGAAAACACAAAACATAAGATATCAATAACTCGATTATATTATCAACGTGCACACGGTTTCTAAAGAACCGTCTGGTACACTTGAGAGAAATCGATAAAGACTAAGAAGAACAATGCAAATGAACAGCCAACAAGAACAGCCAACCTTATAATGAACTAGGTTCACCCTATTTATAGTTACAAAGGGTGACCTAGTTACAAGTTGGGCTAGGACCACATGCACTCTATAGACTAAACAAGCCCAAATCTCTAATTAGCCCACATGGCTTATCCAAATACTATCTAACACACTACAAGGATAAGCCCAATAGCCTATAATCGTGTTTGATAAAGATAAGCGTAAACCTACCCAATTATAGGGCCTTACACTAGAATTCGAGTTACAAGAACAAGGGCCAAACCAACCACCCAAGAATGGAATCGTCGAGCGAAAACACTTGACAACCTCCTAGAAGCAGCTTTTCTTGCAACCAGACCTTTCTCCATCAATTAGGAATCTGATTCCGTCACTAAACACATACCTTAAATTGTAGCTATTTGTTGAGTGTTTTTTTTTTGTGTCTAATCCGCATATATATCACCATTGCCCTTGATTTTCTTGACTGTATATCTCTTAAATGTCAACATATACACGTGTGATTTAGTTTACGAATATTTTTCAATGCCGAGAACCTCGAACAGAGAGTAAAAAAGACGTAAGGTTCACAATGGTGTAAAATTAAAATGAGATATACCGGGCTAGTATTCGAGTTATAGGAACAAGGGCCAAACCAACCACCCAAAAATGGAATCGTCGAGCGAAAACAGTTGACAACCACCTAGAAGCAGCTTTTCTTGCCACCAGACCTTTCTCCATCAATTAGGAATCTGATGCCATCACTAAACACATTCCTTAAATTGTAGCCATTTGTTGAGTGTTTTTTTTTGGTGTCTAATCCGCATATATATCACCGTTGCACTTGATTTTCTTGACTGTATATCTCTTAAATGTCAACATATACACGTGTGATTTAGTTTTCGAAGATTTTTCAATGCCGAGAACCTCGATCAGAGAGTAAAAAAGGCGTAAGTTTCACAATGGTGTAAAAATAAAATGTGATATACCGGGCTAGGATTCGAGTTACAGGAACAACGACCAAACCAACCACCCAAGAATGAAATCGTCGAGCGAAAACACTTGACAACCTCCTAGAAGCAGCTTTTCTTGCCACCAAACCTTTCTCCATCAATTAGGAATCCGATGCCGTCACTAAACACATACCTTAAATTGTAGACATTTGTTGAGTGTTTTTTTTTATATCTAATCCGCATATATATCACCATTGCCCTTGATTTTCTTGACTGTATATATCTTAAATGTCAACATATACACGTGTGATTTAGTTTACAAATATTTTTCGAAGCCGAGAACCTCGATCAGATAGTAAAAAAGGCGTAAGGTTCACAATGGTGTAAAATTAAAATGTGATACACCGGGCTAGGATTCGAGTTACAGGAACCAGGGCCAAACCAACAACACAAGAATGGAATCGTCGAGCGAAAACAGTTGACAACCTCCTAGAAGCAGCTTTTCTTGCCACTATACCTTTCTCCATCAATTAGGAATCTGATGCCGTCACTAAACACATTCATTAAATTGTAGTCATTTGTTGAGTGTTTGTTTTTTGGTGTCTAATCCGCATATATATCACCATTGCCCTTGATTTTCTTTACTGTATATATCTTAAATGTCAACATATACACGTGTGATTTAGTTTACGAAGATTTTTCAATGCCGAGAATATGGATCAGAGAGTAAAAAAGGCGTAAGGTTCACAATTGTGTAAAATTAAAATGGGATATACCGGGCTAGGATTCGAGTTACAGGAACAAGGGCCAAACCAACCACCCAAGAATGGAATCATCGAGCGAAAACACTTGACAACCTCCTAAAAGCAGCTTTTCTTGCCACCAGACCTTTCTCCATCAATTAGGAATCTGATGCCGTCACTAAACACATTCCTTAAATTGTAGCCATTTGTTGTGTGTTTTTTTTTGTGTCTAATCCGCATATATATCACCATTGCCATTGATTTTCTTGACTGTATATCTCTTAAATGTCAACATATACACGTGTTATTTAGTTTACGAATATTTTTCAATGCCGAGAACCTCGATCAGAGAGTAAAAAAGGGGTATGGTTCACAATGATGTAAAATTAAAATGGGATTTACCGGGCTAGGATTCGAGTTACAGGAAAAAGGGCCAAACCAACCACCCAAGAATGGAATCGTCAAGCGAAAACACTTGACAACCTCCTAGAAGCAGATTTTCTTACCACCAGACCTTTCTCCATCAATTCGGAATCTGATGCCGTCACTAAACACATTCCTTAAATTGTAGCCATTTGTTGAGTGTTTTTTTTTTGTGTCTAATCGGCATTTATATCACCATTGCCCTTGATTTTCTTGACTGTATATCTCTTAAATGTCAACATATACACGTGTGATTTAGTTTACGAAGATTTTTCAATGCCGAGAACCTCGATCAGAGAGTAAAAAAAGCGTAAGGTTCACAATGGTGTAAAATTAAAATGGGATATACCGGGCTAGGATTCGAGTTACAGGAACAAGGGCCAAACCAACCACCCAAGAATGGAATCGTCGAGCGAAAACACTTGACAACCTCCTAGAAGCAGCTTTTCTTGCCACCATACCTTTCTCCATCAATTAGGAATCTGATGCCGTCACTAAACACATTCCTTAAATTGTAGCCATTTGTTAAGTGTTTTTTTTTTTGTGTCTAATCCGTATATATATCACCATTGCCCTTGATTTTCTTGACTGTATATATCTTAAATGTCAACATATACACGTGTGATTTAGTTTACGAATATTTTTCAATGCCGAGAACCTCGATGAGAGAGTAAAACAGGCGTAAGTTTCACAATGGTGTAAAATTAAAATGTGATATACCGGGGCTAGGATTCGAGTTACAGGAACAAGGGCCAAACCAACCACCCAATAATGGAATCGTCGAGTGAAAACACTTGACAACCTCCTAGAAGCAGCTTTTCTTGCCACCAGACCTTTCTTCATCAATTAGGAATCTGATGCCGTCACTAAACACATTCCTTAAATTGTAGCTATTTGTTGAGTGTTTTTTTTGTGTCTAATCCGCATATATATCACCATTGCCCTTGATTTTCTTGACTGTATATCTCTTAAATGTCAACATATACACGTGTGATTTAGTTTACGAATATTTTTCAATGCCGAGAACCTCGATCAAAGAGTAAAAAAGGGGTAAGGTTCACAATGGTGTAAAATTAAAATGGGATATACCAGGCTAGGATTCGAGTTACAGGAACAAAGGCCAAACCAACCACCCAAGGATGGAATGGTCTAGCGAAAACACTTGGCAACCTTCTAGAAGAATTTTTTTTTGCCACCAGAACTTTTTCCATCAATTAGGAATCTGATGCCGTCACTAAACACATTCCTTAAATTGTGGCCATTTGTTGAGTATTTTTTTTTGTGTCTAATCCGCATATATATCACCATTGCCCTTGATTTTCTTGACTGTATATCTCTTAAATGTCAACATATACACGTGTGATTTAGTTTACGAAGATTTTTCAATGCCGAGAACCTCGATCAGAGAGTAAAAAAGGCGTAAGTTTCACAATGGTGTAAAATTAAAATGGGATATACCGGGATAGGATTGGAGTTACAGGAACAAGGGCCAAACCAACCACCCAATAATGGAATCGTCGATTGAAAACACTTGACAATCTCCTAGAAGTAGCTTTTCTTGCCAACAGACCTTTCTCCATCAATTAGGAATCTGATGCCGTCACTAAACACATTCCTTAAATTGTAGCTATTTGTTGAGTGTTTTTTTTGGTGTCTAATCCGCATATATATCACCATTTCCCTTGTTTTTCTTCACTGTATATCTCTTAAATGTCAACATATACACGTGTGATTTAGTTTACGAAGATTTTTCAATGCCAAGAACATGGATCAGAGAGTAAAAAAGGCGTAAGGTTCACAATGGTGTAAAATTAAAATGGGATATACCGGTCTAGGATTCGAGTTACAGGAACAAGGGCCAAACCAACCACCCAAGAATGGAATCGTCGAGCGAAAACACTTGACAACCTCCTAGAAGCAGCTTTTCTTGCCACCAGACATTTCTCCATCAATTAGGAATCTGATGCCGTCACTAAACACATTCCTTAAATTATAGCCATTTGTTGAGTGTTTTTTTTTTGTGTCTAATCCGCATATATATCACCATTGCCCTTGATTTTATTGACTGCATATCTCTTGAATGTCAACATATACACGTGTGATTTAGTTTACGAAGATTTTTCAATGCCGAGAACCTCGATTAGAGAGTAAAAAAGGCGTAAGGTTCACAATGGTGTAAAATTAAAATACGATATACCGGGCTAGGATTCAAGTTACAGGAACAAGGGCCAAACCAACCACCCAAGAATGGAATCGTCGAGCGAAAACACTTGACGACCTCCTTGAAGCAACTTTTCTTGCCACCAGACCTTTCTCCATCAATTAGTAATCTGATGCCGTCACTAAACACATACCTTAATTTGTAGCCATTTGTTGAGTGTTTTTTTTGGTGTCTAATCCGCATGTATATCACCATTGCCCTTGATTTTCTTGACTATATTTCTCATAAATGTCAACATATACACGTGTGATTTAGCTTACGAATATTTTTCAAAGCCGAGAACCTCGATCAGAGAGTAAAAAAGGCGTAAGGTTCACAATGGTGTAAAATTAAAATGGGATATACCGAGCTAGGATTCGAGTTACAGGAACAAGGGCCAAACCAACAACCCAAGAATGGAATCGTCGAGGGAAAACACTTGACAACCTCTTAGAAGCAGCTTTTCTTGCCACCAGACATTTCTCCATCAACTAGGAATCTGATGCCGTCACTAAACACCTTCCTTAAATTGTAGCCATTTGTTGAGTATTTTTTTTTGGTGTCTAATCCGCATATATATCACCATTGCCCTTGATTTTCTTGACTTTATATCTCTTAAATGTCAACATATACACGTGTGATTTAGTTTACGAAGATTTTTCAATGATGAGAACCTCGATCAGAGAGTAAAAAAGGCGTAAGGTTCACAATGGGGTAAAATTAAAATGGGATATACCGGGCTAGGATTCGAGTTACAGGAACAAGGGCCAAACCAACCACCCAAGAATGGAATCGTCGAGCAAAAACACTTGACAACCTCCTAGAAGCAACTTTTCTTGCCACCAGACCTTTCTCCGTCAATTAGGAATCTGATGCCGTCCCTAAACACATTCCTTAAATTGTAGCCATTTGTTGAGTGTTTTTTTTTGGTGTCTAATCCGCATATATATCACCATTGCCCTAGATTTTGTTGACTGTAAATGTCAACATATACACGTGTGATTTAGTTTACGAAGATTTTTCAATGACGAGAACCTCGATCAGAGAGTAAAAAAGTCGTAAGGTTCACAATGGTGTAAAATTAAAATGGGATATACCGGGCTAGGAATCGAGTTACAGGAACAAGGGCCAAACAAACCACCCAAGAATGGAATCGTCGAGCGAAAACACTTGACAACCTCCTAGAAGCAACTTTTCTTGCCACCAGACCTTTGTCCATCAATTAGGAATCTGATGCCGTCACTAAACACATTCCTTAAATTGTAGCCATTTGTTGTGTGTTTTTTTTAGTGTCCAATCTGCATATATACCACCATTGCCCTTGATTTTCTTGACTGTATATCTCTTAAATGTCAACATATACACGTGTGATTTAGTTTACGAAGATTTTTCAATGCCGAGAACCTCGAGCAGAGAGTAAAAAAGGCGTAAGGTTCACCATGGTGTAAAATTAAAATGGGATATCCCGGGCTAGGATTCGAGTTACAGGAACAAGGGCCAAACCAACCACCCAAGAATGGAATCATCGAGGTAAAATACTTGACAACCTCCTAGAAGCAACTTTTCTTGCCACCAGACCTTTCTCCATCAATTAGGAATCTGATGCCGTCACTAAACACATTTCTTAAATTGTAGCCATTTGTTGAGTGTTTTTTTGGTGTCTAATCCGCATATATATCACCATTGCCCTTATTTTTCTTCATTGTATATCTCTTAAACGTCAACATATACACGTGTGATTTAGTTTACGAAGATTTTTCAATGCCGAGAACATGGATCAGAGAGTAAAAAAGGCGTAAGGTTCACAATGGTGTAAAATTAAAATGGGATATACCGGTCTAGGATTCGAGTTACAGGAACAAGGGCCAAACCAACCACCCAAGAATGGAATCGTCGAGCGAAAACACTTGACAACCTCCTAGAAGTAGCTTTTCTTGCTACCAGACCTTTCTCCATCAATTAGGAATCTGATGCCGTCACTAAACACATTCCTTAAATTGTAGCCATTTGTTGAGTGTTTTTTGTGTCTAATCCGCATATATATCACAATTGCCCTTGATTTTCTTGACTGCAAATCTCTTGAATGTCAACATATACACGTGTGATTTAGTTTACGAAGATTTTTCAATGCCGAGAACCTCGATCAGAGAGTAAAAAAGGCGTAAGGTTCACAATGGTGTAAAATTAAAATGCGATATACCGGGCTAGGATTCGAGTTACAGGAATAAGGGCCAAACCAACAACCCAAGAATGGAATCGTCAAGCGAAAACACTTGACAACCTCCTAGAAACAGCTTTTCTTCCCACCAGACCTTTCTCCATCAATTAGGAATTTGATTCCGTCACTAAACACATTCCTTAAATTGTAGCCATTTGTTGAGTGTTTTTTTTTTGGTGTCTAATCCGCATATATATCACCATTGCCCTTGATTTTCTTGACTGTATATCTCTTAAATGTCAACATATACACGTGTGATTTAGTTTACGAAGATTTTTCAATGCCGAGAACCTCGATCAGAGAGTAAAAAAGGCGTAAGGTTCACAACGGGGTAATATTAAAATGGGATATACCGGGCTAGGATTCGAGTTACAGGAACAAGGGCTAAACCAACCACCCAAGAATGGAATCGTCGAGCGAAAACACTTGAAAACCTCCTAGAAGCAGCTTTTCTTGCCACCAGACCTTTCTCCATCAATTAGGAATCTGATGCCGTCACTAAACACATTCCTTAAAATGTAGCCATTTGTTGAGTGTTTTTTTTTGGTGTCTAATCCGCATATATATCACCATTGCCCTTGATTTTCTTGACTGTATATCTCTTAAATGTCAACATATACACGTGTGATTTAGTTTACGAAGATTTTTCAATGCTGAGAACCTCGATTAGAGAGTAAAAAAGGCGTAAGGTTCACAATGGTGTAAAATTAAAATGGGATATACCGGGCTAGGATTCGAGTTACAGGAATAAGGGCCAAACCAACCACCCAAGAATGGAATCGTCGAGCGAAAACACTTGATAACCTCCTAGAAGTAGCTTTTCTTGCCACCAGACCTTTCTCCATTAATTAGGAATCTGATGTCGTCACTAAACACATTCTTTAAATTGTAGCCATTTGTTGAGTGTTTTTTTGGTGTCTAATCCGCATATATATCACCGTTGCCCTTGATTTTCTTGACTGTATATCTCTTAAATGTCAACATATACACGTGTGATTTAGTTTACGAAGATTTTTCAATGCTGAGAACCTCGATCAGAGAGTAAAAAAGGCGTAAGGTTCACAATGGTGTAAAATTAAAATGGGATATACCGGTCTAGGATTCGAGTTACAGGAACAAGGGCCAAACCAACCACCCAAGAATAGAATCGTCGAGCGAAAACACTTGACAACCTCCTAGAAGTAGCTTTTCTTGCCACCAGACCTTTCTCCATTAATTAGGAATCTGATGTCGTCACTAAACACATTCCTTAAATTGTAGCCATTTGTTGAGTGTTTTTTTTGGTGTCTAATCCGCATATATATCACCGTTGCCCTTGATTTTCTTGACTGTATATCTCTTAAATGTCAACAAATACACGTGTGATTTAGTTTACGAAGATTTTTCAATGCCGAGAACATGGATCAGAGAGTAAAAAAAGCGTAAGGTTCACAATGGTGTAAAATTAAAATGGGATATACCGGTCTAGGATTCGAGTTACAGTAACAAGGGCCAAACCAACCACCCAAGAATGGAATCGTCGAGCGAAAACACTTGACAACCTCCTAGAAGTAGCTTTTCTTGCCACCAGACCTTTCTCTATTAATTAGGAATCTGATGTCGTCACTAAACACATTCCTTAAATTGTCGCCATTTGTTGAGTGCTTTTTTTGGTGTCTAATCCGCATATATATCACCATTGCCCTTGTTTTTCTTCATTGTATATCTCTTAAATGTCAACATATACACGTGTGATTTAGTTTACGAAGATTTTTCAATGCCGAGAACATGGATCAGAGAGTAAAAAAGGCGTAAGGTTCACAATGGTGTAAAATTAAAATGGGATATACCGGTCTAGGATTCGAGTTACAGGAACAAGGGCCAAACCAACCACCCAAGAATGGAATCGTCGAGCGAAAACACTTGACAACCTCCTAGAAATAGCTTTTCTTGCCACCAGACCTTTCTCCATCAATTAGGAATCTGATTCCGTCACTAAACACATTCCTTAAATTGTAGCCATTTGTTGAGTGTTTTTTTTGGTGTCTAATCCGCATATATATCACCATTGCCCTTGATTTTCTTGACTGTATATCTCTTAAATGTCAACATATACACGTGTGATTTAGTTTACGAAGATTTTTCAATGCCGAGAACCTCGATCAGAGAGTAAAAAAGGCGTAAGGTTCACAACGGGGTAATATTAAAATGGGATATACCGGGCTAGGATTCGAGTTACAGGAACAAGGGCCAAACCAACCACCCAAGAATGGAATCGTCGAGCGAAAACACTTGACAACCTCCTAGAAGCAGCTTTTCTTGCCACCAGACCTTTCTCCATCAATTAGGAATTTGATACCGTCACTAAACACATTCCTTAAAATGTAGCCATTTGTTGAGTGTTTTTTTTTGTGTCTAATCCGCATATATATCACCATTGCCCTTGATTTTCTTGACTGAATATCTCTTAAATGTCAACATATACACGTGTGATTTAGTTTACGAAGATTTTTCAATGCTGAGAACCTCGATTAGAGAGTAAAAAAGGTGTAAGGTTCACAATGGTGTAAAATTAAAATGGGATATACCGGGCTAGGATTCGAGTTACAGGAACAAGGGCCAAACCAACCACCCAAGAATGGAATCGTCGAGCGAAAACACTTGACAACCTCCTAGAAGTAGCTTTTCTTGCCACCAGACCTTTCTACATTAATTAGGAATCTGATGTCGTCACTAAACACATTCTTTAAATTGTAGCCATTTGTTGAGTGTTTTTTTGGTGTCTAATCCGCATATATATCACCGTTGCCCTTGATTTTCTTGACTGTATATCTCTTAAATGTCAACATATACACGTGTGATTTAGTTTACGAAGATTTTTCAATGCTGAGAACCTCGATTAGAGAGTAAAAAAGGCGTAAGGTTCACAGTGGTGTAAAATTAAAATGGGATATACCGGGCTAGGATTCGAGTTACAGGAACAAGGGCCAAACCAACCACTCAAGAATGGAATCGTCAAGCAAAAACACTTCACAACCTCCTAGAAGTAGCTTTTCTTGCCACCAGACCTTTCTCCATTAATTAGGAATCTGATGTCGTCACTAAACACATTCCTTAAATTGTAGCCATTTGTTGAGTGTTTTTTTTGGTGTCTAATCCGCATATATATCACCGCTGCCCTTGATTTTCTTGACTGTATATCTCTTAAATGTCAACATATACACGTGTGATTTAGTTTACGAAGATTTTTCAATGCTGAGACCCTCGATCAGAGGGTAAAAAAGGCGTAAGGTTCACAATGGTGTAAAATTAAAATGGGATATACCGGGCTAGGATTCTAGTTACAGGAACAAGGGCCAAACAAACCACCTAAAATGGAATCGTCGATCCAAAACACTTGACAACCTCCTAGAAGCAGCTTTTCTTGCCACCAGACCTTTCTCCATCAATCAGGAATCTGATGTCGTCCCTAACCACATTCCTTAAATTGTAGCCATTTGTTGAGTGTTTTTTTTTGTGTCTAATCTGCATATATATAACACCATTGCCCTTGATTTTCTTGACTGTATATCTCTTAAATGTCAACATATACACGTGTGATTTAGTTTACGAAGATTTTTCAATGCCGAGAACCTCGAGCAGAGAGTAAAAAAGGCGTAAGGTTCACAATGGTGTAAAATTAAAATGGGATATCACGGGCTAGGATTCGAGTTACAAGAACAGGGGCCAAACCAACCACCAAAGAATGGAATCGTCGAGCGAAAACACTTGACAACCTCCTAGAAGTAGCTTTTGTTGCCACCAGACCTTTCTCCATCAATTAGGAATCTGATGCCCTCACTAAACACATTCCTTAAATTGTAGCCATTTGTTGAGTGTTTTTTTTTGTGTCTAATCCGCATATATATCACCATTGCCCTTGTTTTTCTTCACTGTATATCTCTTAAATGTCAACATATACACGTGTGATTTTGTTTAACTAGAAGATTTTTCAATGATGAGAACCTCGATCAGAGAGTAAAAAAGGCGTAAGGTTCACAATGGGGTAACATTAAAATGGGATATACCGGGCTAGGATTCGAGTTACAGGAACAAGGGGCAAACCAACCACCCAAGAAAGGAATCGTCGAGCGAAAACACTTGACAACCTCCTAGAAGTATCTTTTCTTGCCACCAGACCTTTCTCCGTCAATTAGGAATCTGATGCCGTCCCTAAACACATTCCTTAAATTGTAGCCATTTGTTGAGTGTTTTTTTTGGTGTCTAATCCGCATATATATCACCATTGCCCTAGATTTTCTTGACTGTAAATGTCAACATATACACGTGTGATTTAGTTTACGAAGATTTTTCAATGACGAGAACCTCGATCAGAGAGTAAAAAAGTCATAAGGTTCACAATGGTGTAAAATTAAAATGGGATATACCGGGCTAGGAATCGAGTTACAGGAACAAGGGCCAAACAAACCACCCAAGAATGGAATCGTCGAGCGAAAACACTTGACAACCTCCTAGAAGCAACTTTTCTTGCCACCAGACCTTTGTCCATCAATTAGGAATCTGATGCCGTCACTAAACACATTCCTTAAATTGTAGCCATTTGTTGTGTGTTTTTTTTAGTGTCCAATCTGCATATATACCACCATTGCCCTTGATTTTCTTGACTGTATATCTCTTAAATGTCAACATATACACGTGTGATTTAGTTTACGAAGATTTTTCAATGCCGAGAACCTCGAGCAGAGAGTAAAAAAGGCGTAAGGTTCACCATGGTGTAAAATTAAAATGGGATATCCCAGGCTAGGATTCGAGTTACAGGAACAAGGGCCAAACCAACCACCCAAGAATGGAATCATCGAGGGAAAATACTTGACAACCTCCTAGAAGCAACTTTTCTTGCCACCAGACATTTCTCCATCAATTAGGAATCTGATGCCGTCACTAAACACATTTCTTAAATTGTAGCCATTTGTTGAGTGTTTTTTTTTGTGTCTAATCCGCATATATATCACCATTGCCCTTATTTTTCTTCATTGTATATCTCTTAAACGTCAACATATACACGTGTGATTTAGTTTACGAAGATTTTTCAATGCCGAGAACATGGATCAGAGAGTAAAAAAGGCGTAAGGTTCACAATGGTGTAAAATTAAAATGGGATATACCGGTCTAGGATTCGAGTTACAGGAACAAGGGCCAAACCAACCACCCAAGAATGGAATCGTCGAGCGAAAACACTTGACAACCTCCTAGAAGTAGCTTTTCTTGCTACCAGACCTGTCTCCATCAATTAGGAATCTGATGCCGTCACTAAACACATTCCTTAAATTGTAGCCATTTGTTGAGTGTTTTTTTGTGTCTAATCCGCATATATATCACAATTTCCCTTGATTTTCTTGACTGCAAATCTCTTGAATGTCAACATATACACGTGTGATTTAGTTTACGAAGATTTTTCAATGCCGAGAACCTCGATCAGAGAGTAAAAAAGGCGTAAGGTTCACAATGGTGTAAAATTAAAATGCGATATACCGGGCTAGGATTCGAGTTACAGGAACAAGGGCCAAACCAACAACCCAAGAATGGAATCGTCAAGCGAAAACACTTAACAACCTCCTAGAAACAGCTTTTCTTGCCACCAGACCTTTCTCCATCAATTAGGAATCTGATTCCGTCACTAAACACATTCCTTAAATTGTAGCCATTTGTTGAGTGTTTTTTTTGGTGTCTAATCCGCATATATATCACCATTGCCCTTGATTTTCTTGACTGTATATCTCTTAAATGTCAACATATACACGTGTGATTTAGTTTACGAAGATTTTTCAATGCCGAGAACCTCGATCAGAGAGTAAAAAAGGCGTAAGGTTCACAACGGGGTAATATTAAAATGGGATATACCGGGCTAGGATTCAAGTTACAGGAACAAGGGCTAAACCAACCACCCAAGAATGGAATCGTCGAGCGAAAACACTTGACAACCTCCTAGAAGCAGCTTTTCTTGCCACCAGACCTTTCTCCATCAATTAGGAATCTGATGCCGTCACTAAACACATTCCTTAAAATGTAGCCATTTGTTGAGTGTTTTTTTTTGGTGTCTAATCCGCATATATATCACCATTGCCCTTGTTTTTCTTCACTGTATATCTCTTAAATGTCAACATATACACGTGTGATTTAGTTTACGAAGATTTTTCAATGCCGAGAACATGGATCAGAGAGTAAAAAATGCGTAAGGTTCACAATGGTGTAAAATTAAAATGGGATATACCGGGCTAGGAATCGAGTTACAGGAACAAGGGCCAAACAAACCACCCAAGAATGGAATCGTCGAGCGAAAACACTTGACAACCTCCTAGAAGCAACTTTTCTTGCCACCAGACCTTTGTCCATCAATTAGGAATCTGATGCCGTCACTAAACACATTCCTTAAATTGTAGCCATTTGTTGTGTGTTTTTTTTAGTGTCCAATCTGCATATATACCACCATTGCCCTTGATTTTCTTGACTGTATATCTCTTAAATGTCAACATATACACGTGTGATTTAGTTTACGAAGATTTTTCAATGCCGAGAACCTCGAGCAGAGAGTAAAAAAGGCGTAAGGTTCACCTTGGTGTAAAATTAAAATGGGATATCCCGGGCTAGGATTCGAGTTACAGGAACAAGGGCCAAACCAACCACCCAAGAATGGAATTATCGAGGGAAAATACTTGACAACCTCCTAGAAGCAACTTTTCTTGCCACCAGACCTTTCTCCATCAATTAGGAATCTGATGCCGTCACTAAACACATTTCTTAAATTGTAGCCATTTGTTGAGTGTTTTTTTTGGTGTCTAATCCGCATATATATCACCATTGCCCTTATTTTTCTTCATTGTATATCTCTTAAACGTCAACATATACACGTGTGATTTAGTTTACGAAGATTTTTCAATGCCGAGAACATGGATCAGAGAGTAAAAAAGGCGTAAGGTTCACAATGGTGTAAAATTAAAATGGGATATACCGGTCTAGGATTCGAGTTACAGGAACAAGGGCCAAACCAACCACCCAAGAATGGAATCGTCGAGCGAAAACACTTGACAACCTCCTAGAAGTAGATTTTCTTGCTACCAGACCTGTCTCCATCAATTAGGAATCTGATGCCGTCACTAAACACATTCCTTAAATTGTAGCCATTTGTTGAGTGTTTTTTTTGTGTCTAATCCGCATATATATCACAATTGCCCTTGATTTTCTTGACTGCAAATCTCTTGAATGTCAACATATACACGTGTGATTTAGTTTACGAAGATTTTTCAATGCCGAGAACCTCGATCAGAGAGTAAAAAAGGCGTAAGGTTCACAATGGTGTAAAATTAAAATGCGATATACCGGGCTAGGATTCGAGTTACAGGAACAAGGGCCAAACCAACAACCCAAGAATGGAATCGTCAAGCGAAAACACTTGACAACCTCCTAGAAACAGCTTTTCTTGCCACCAGACCTTTCTCCATCAATTAGGAATCTGATTCCGTCACTAAACACATTCCTTAAATTGTAGCCATTTGTTGAGTGTTTTTTTTGGTGTCTAATCCGCATATATATCACCATTGCCCTTGATTTTCTTGACTGTATATCTCTTAAATGTCAACATATACGCGTGTGATTTAGTTTACGAAGATTTTTCAATGCCGAGAACCTCGATCAGAGAGTAAAAAAGGCGTAAGGTTCACAACGGGGTAATATTAAAATGGGATATACCGGGCTAGGATTCGAGTTACAGGAACAAGGGCTAAACCAACCACCCAAGAATGGAATCGTCGAGCGAAAACACTTGACAACCTCCTAGAAGCAGCTTTTCTTGCCACCAGACCTTTCTCCATCAATTAGGAATCTGATGCCGTCACTAAACACATTCCTTAAAATGTAGCCATTTGTTGAGTGTTTTTTTTGGTGTCTAATCCGCATATATATCACCATTGCCCTTGTTTTTCTTCACTGTATATCTCTTAAATGTCAACATATACACGTGTGATTTAGTTTACGAAGATTTTTCAATGCCGAGAACATGGATCAGAGAGTAAAAAATGCGTAAGGTTCACAATGGTGTAAAATTAAAATGGGATATACCGGTCTAGGATTCGAGTTACAGAAACAAGGGCCAAACCAACTACCTAAGAATGGAATCGTCGAGCGAAAACACTTGACAACCTCCTAGAAGCAGCTTTTCTTGCCACCAGACCTTTCTCCATCAATGAGGAATCTGATGCCGTCACTAAACACATTCCTTAAATTGTAGCCATTTGTTGAGTGTTTTTTTTTTGTCTAATCCGCATATATGTCACCGTTGCCCTTGATTTTCTTGACTGTATATCTCTTAAATGTCAACATGTACACGTGTGATTTAGTTTACCAAGATTTTTCAATGCCGAGAACCTCGATCAGAGAGTAAAAAAGGCGTAAGGTTCACAATGGTGTAAAATTAAAATGGGATATACCGGGCTAGGACTCGAGTTACAAGATCAAGGACCAAACCAACCACCCAAGAATGAATCGTCCAGTGAAAACACTTGACAACCTCCTAGAAACAGCTTTTCTTGCCACCAGACCTTTCTCCATCAATTAGGAATTTGATGCCGTCACTAAACACATTCCTTAAATTGTAGTCCTTTGTTGAGTGTTTTTTTTTGTGTCTAATCCGCATATATATCACCATTGCACTTGATTTTCTTAACTGTATATCTCTTAAATGTCAACATATACACGTGTGATTTAGTTTACGAAGATTTTTCAATGCCGAGAACCTCGATCAGAGAGTAAAAAAGGCGTAAGGTTCACAATGGTGTAAAATCAAAATGAGATATACCGGGCTAGGATTCGAGTTACAGGAACAATGGCCAAACCAACCGCCCAAGAATGGAATCGTCGAGCGAAAACACTTGACAACCTCCTAGAAGCAGCTTTTCTTGCCACCAGACCTTTCTCCATCAATTAGAAATCTGATGCCGTCACTAAACACATTCCTTAAATTGTAGCCATTTGTTGAGTGTTTTTTTTTTTGTGTCTAATCCGCATATATATCACTATTGCCCTTGTTTTTCTTCACTGTATATCTCTTAAATGTCAACATATACACGTGTGATTTAGTTTACAAAGATTTTTCAATGCCGAGAACATGGATCAGAGAGTAAAAAAGGCGTAAGGTTCACAATTGTGTAAAATTAAAATGGGATATACCGGTCTAGGATTCGAGTTACAGAAACAAGGGCCAAACCAACTACCTAAGAATGGAATCGTCGAGCGAAAACACTTGACAACCTCTTAGAAGCAGCTTTTCTTGCCACCAGACCTTTCTCCATCAATGAGGAATCTGATGCCGTCACTAAACACATTCCTTAAATTGTAGCCATTTGTTGAGTGTTTTTTTTTGTCTAATCCGCATATATGTCACCGTTGCCCTTGATTTTCTGGACTGTATATCTCTTAAATGTCAACATATACACGTGTGATTTAGTTTACCAAGATTTTTCAATGCCGAGAACCTCGATCAGAGAGTAAAAAAGGCGTAACGTTCACAACGGGGTAATATTAAAATGGGATATACCGGGCTAGGACTCGAGTTACAAGATCAAGGACCAAACCAACCACCCAAGAATGAATCGTCCAGCGAAAACACTTGACAACCTCCTAGAAACAGCTTTTCTTGCCACCAGACCTTTCTCCATCAATTAGGAATCTGATGCCGTCACTAAACACATTCCTTAAATTGTAGTCATTTGTTGAGTGTTTTTTTTGTGTCTAATCCGCATATATATCACCATTGCACTTGATTTTCTTAACTGTATATCTCTTAAATGTCAACATATACACGTGAGATTTAGTTTACGAAGATTTTTCAATGCCGAGAACCTCGATCAGAGAGTAAAAAAGGCGTAAGGTTCACAATGGTGTAAAATTAAAATGGGATATACCGGGCTAGGATTCGAGTTACAGGAACAATGGCCAAACCAACCGCCCGAGAATGGAATCGTCGAGCGAAAAAACTTGACAACCTCCTAGAAGCAGCTTTTTTTTGCCACCAGACCTTTCTCCATCAATTAGGAATCTGATGCCGTCACTAAACACGTTCCTTAAATTGTAGCCATTTGTTGAGTGTTTTTTTTGTGTCTAATCCGCAAATATATCACCATTGCCCTTGATTTTCTTGACTATATATCTCTTAAATGTCAACATATACACGCGTGATTTAGTTTACGAAGATTTTTCAATGCTGAGAACCTCGATCAGAGAGTAAAAAAGGCGTAAGGTTCACAATGGTGTAAAATTAAAATAGGATATACCGGTGTAGGATTCGAGTTACAGGAACAAGGGCCAAACCAACCACCCAAGAATGGAATCGTCAAGCGAAAACACTTGACAACCTCCTAGAAGTAGCTTTTCTTGCCACCAGACCTTTCTCCATTAATTAGGAATATGATGTCGTCATTAAACACATTCCTTAAATTGTAGCCATTTGTTGAGTGTTTTTTTTGGTGTCTAATCCGCATATATATCACCGCTGCCCTTGATTTTCTTGACTGTATATCTCTTAAATGTCAACATATACACGTGTGATTTAGTTTACGAAGATTTTTCAATGCTGAGACCCTCGATCAGAGAGTAAAAAAGGCGTAAGGTTCACAATGGTGTAAAATTAAAATGGGATATACCGGGCTAGGATTCTAGTTACAGGAACAAGGGCCAAACAAACCACCTAAAATGGAATCGTCGATCCAAAACACTTGACAACCTCCTAGAAGCAGCTTTTCTTGCCACCAGACCTTTCTCCATCAATCAGGAATCTGATGTCGTCCCTAACCACATTCCTTAAATTGTAGCCATTTGTTGAGTGTTTTTTTTGGTGTCTAATCTGCATATATATAACACCATTGCCCTTGATTTTCTTGACTGTATATCTCTTAAATGTCAACATATACACGTGTGATTTAGTTTACGAAGATTTTTCAATGCCGAGAACATCGAGCAGAGAGTAAAAAAGGTGTAAGGTTCACAATGGTGTAAAATTAAAATGGGATATCACGGGCTAGGATTCGAGTTACAAGAACAAGGGACAAACCAACCACCAAAGAATGGAATCGTCGAGCGAAAACACTTGACAACCTCCTAGAAGCAGCTTTTCTTGCCACCAGACCTTTCTCCATCAATTAGGAATCTGATGCCCTCACTAAACACATTCCTTAAATTGTAGCCATTTGTTGAGTGTTTTTTTTGTGTCTAATCCGCATATATATCACCATTGCCCTTGTTTTTCTTCACTGTATATCTCTTAAATGTCAACATATACACGTGTGATTTTGTTTATGAAGAGTTTTCAATGCCGAGAACATGGATCAGAGAGTAAAAAAGGCGTAAGGTTCACAATGGTGTAAAATTAAAATGGGATATACCGGTATAGGATTCGAGTTACAGGAACAAGGGCCAAACCAACTACCCAAGAATGGAATCGTCGAGCGAAAACACTTGACAACCTCCTAGAAGCAGCTTTTCTTGCCACCAGACCATTCTCCATCAATTAGGAATCTGATGCCGTCACTAAACACATTCCTTAAATTGTAGCCATTTGTTGAGTGTTTTTTTTGGTGTCTAATCCGTATATATATCACCATTGCCCTTTATTTTCTTGACTGTATATCTCTTAAATGTCAACATATACACGTGTGATTTAGTTTACAAAGATTTTTCAATGCCGAGAACCTCGATCAAAGAGTAAAAAAGGTGTAAGGTTCACAATGGTGTAAAATTAAAATGGGATGTACCGGGCTAGGATTCGAGTTACAGGAACAAGGGCCAAACAAACCACCCAAGAATGGAATCGTCGAGCCAAAACACTTGACAACCTCCTAGAAGCAGCTTTTCTTGCCACCCGACCTTTCTCCATCAATTAGGAATCTGATGCCGTCCCTAACCACATTCCTTAAATTGTAGCCATTTGTTGAGTGTTTTTTTTTTGTGTCTAATCTGCGTATATATAACACCATTGCCCCTGATTTTCTTGACTATATATCTCTTAAATGTCAACATATACACGTGTGATTTAGTTTACAAAGATTTTTCAATGCCGAGAACCTCGAGCAGGGAGTAAAAAAGGCTTAAGGTTCATAATGGTGTAAAATTAAAATGGGATATCACGGGTTAGGATTCGAGTTACAAGAACAAGGGCCAAACCAACCACCCAAGAATGGAATCGTCGAGCGAAAATACTTAACAACCTCCTAGAATCAGCTTTTCTTGCCACCAGACCTTTCTCCATCAATTAGGAATCTGATGCCGTCACTAAACACATTCCTTAAATTGTAGCCATTTGTTGAGTGTTTTTTTTTTGTGTCTAATCCTCATATATATCACCATTGCCCTTGTTTTTCTTCACTGTATATCTCTTAAATGTCAACATATACACGTGTGATTTAGTTTACGAAGAGTTTTCAATGCCGAGAACAAGGATCAGAGAGTAAAAAGGGCGTAAGGTTCACAATGGTGTAAAATTAAAATGGGATATACCGGTCTAGGATTCGAGTTACAGAAACAAGGGACAAACCAACCACCAAAGAATGGAATCGTCGAGCGAAAACACTTGACAACCTCCTAGAAGCAGCTTTTCTTGCCACCAGACCTTTCTCCATCAATTAGGAATCTGATGCCCTCACTAAACACATTCCTTAAATTGTAGCCATTTGTTGAGTGTTTTTTTTGTGTCTAATCCGCATATATATCACCATTGCCCTTGTTTTTCTTCACTGTATATCTCTTAAATGTCAACATATACACGTGTGATTTTGTTTATGAAGAGTTTTCAATGCCGAGAACATGGATCAGAGAGTAAAAAAGGCGTAAGGTTCACAATGGTGTAAAATTAAAATGGGATATACCGGTATAGGATTCGAGTTACAGGAACAAGGGCCAAACCAACTACCCAAGAATGGAATCGTCGAGCGAAAACACTTGACAACCTCCTAGAAGCAGCTTTTCTTGCCACCAGACCTTTCTCCATCAATTAGGAATCTGATGCCGTCACTAAACACATTCCTTAAATTGTAGCCATTTGTTGAGTGTTTTTTTTTGTGTCTAATCCGCATATATATCACCATTGCCCTTTATTTTCTTGACTGTATATCTCTTAAATGTCAACATATACACGTGTGATTTAGTTTACAAAGATTTTTCAATGCCGAGAACCTCGATCAAAGAGTAAAAAAGGTGTAAGGTTCACAATGGTGTAAAATTAAAATGGGATGTACCGGGCTAGGATTCGAGTTACAGGAACAAGGGCCAAACAAACCACCCAAGAATGGAATCGTCGAGCCAAAACACTTGACAACCTCCTAGAAGCAGCTTTTCTTGCCACCCGACCTTTCTCCATCAATTAGGAATCTGATGCCGTCCCTAACCACATTCCTTAAATTGTAGCCATTTGTTGAGTGTTTTTTTTTGGTGTCTAATCTACATATATATAACACCATTGCCCTTGATTTTCTTGACTATATATCTCTTAAATGTCAACATATACACGTGTGATTTAGTTTACAAAGATTTTTCAATGCCGAGAACCTCGAGCAGGGAGTAAAAAAGGCTTAAGGTTCACAATGGTGTAAAATTAAAATGGGATATCACGGGCTAGGATTCGAGTTACAAGAACAAGGGCCAAACCAACCACCCAAGAATGGAATCGTCGAGCGAAAATACTTAACAACCTCCTAGAATCAGCTTTTCTTGCCACCAGACCTTTCTCCATCAATTAGGAATCTGATGCCGTCACTAAACACATTCCTTAAATTGTAGCCATTTGTTGAGTGTTTTTTTTTGTGTCTAATCCGCATATATATCACCATTGCCCTTGTTTTTCTTCACTGTATATCTCTTAAATGTCAACATATACACGTGTGATTTAGTTTACGAAGATTTTTCAATGCCGAGAACAAGGATCAGAGAGTAAAAAGGGCGTAAGGTTCACAATGGTGTAAAATTAAAATGGGATATACCGGTCTAGGATTCGAGTTACAGAAACAAGGGCCAAACCAACTACCTAAGAATGGAATCGTCGAGCGAAAACACTTGACAACCTCCTAGAAGCAGCTTTACTTGCCACCAGACCTTTCTCCATCAATGAGGAATCTGATGCCGTCACTAAACACATTCCTTAGATTGTAGCCATTTGTTGAGTGTTTTTTTTTTGTCTAATCCGCATATATGTCACCGTTGCCCTTGATTTTCTTGACTGTATGTCTCTTAAATGTCAACATATACACGTCTGATTTAGTTTACGAAGATTTTTCAATGCCGAGAACCTCGATCAGAGAGTAAAAAAGGCGTAAGGTTCACAATGGTGTAAAATTAAAACGGGATATACCGGGCTAGGACTCGAGTTACAAGATCAAGGACCAAACCAACCACCCAAGAATGAATCGTCCAGTGAACACACTTGACAACCTCCTAGAAACAGCTTTTCTTGCCACCAGACCTTTCTCCATCAATTAGGAATTTGATGCCGTCACTAAACACATTCCTTAAATTGTAGTCATTTGTTGAGTGTTTTTTTTGTGTCTAATCCGCATATATATCACCATTGCACTTGATTTTCTTAACTGTATATCTCTTAAATGTCAACACATACACGTGTGATTTAGTTTACGAAGATTTTTCAATGCCGAGAACCTCGATCAGAGAGTAAAAAAGGCGTAAGGTTCACAATGGTGTAAAATTAAAATGGGATATACCGGGCTAGGATTCGAGTTACAGAAACAAGGGCCAAACCAACTACCTAAGAATGGAATCGTCGAGCGAAAACACTTGACAACCTCTTAGAAGCAGCTTTTCTTGCCACCAGACCTTTCTCCATCTATGAGGAATCTGATGCCGTCACTAAACACATTCCTTAAATTGTAGCCATTTGTTGAGTGTTTTTTTTGTCTAATCCGCATATATGTCACCGTTGCCCTTGATTTTCTTGACTGTATATCTCTTAAATGTCAACATATACACGTGTGATTTAGTTTACCAAGATTTTTCAATGCCGAGAACCTCGATCAGAGAGTAAAAAAGGCGTAAGGTTCACAATAGTGTAAAATTAAAATGGGATATACCGGGCTAGGACTCGAGTTACAAGATCAAGGACCAAACCAACCACCCAAGAATGAATCGTCTAGCGAAAACACTTGACAACCTCCTAGAAACAGCTTTTCTTGCCACCAGACCTTTCTCCATCAATTAGGAATTTGATGCCGTCACTAAACACATTCCTTAAATTGTAGTCATTTGTTGAGTGTTTTTTTTTGTGTCTAATCCGCATATATATCACCATTGCACTTGATTTTCTTAACTGTATATCTCTTAAATGGCAACATATACACGTGTGATTTAGTTTATGAAGATTTTTCAATGCCGAGAACCTCGATCGGAGAGTAAAAAAGGCGTAAGGTTCACAATGGTGTAAAATTAAAATGGGATATACCGGGCTAGGATTCGAGTTACAGGAACAATGGCCAAACCAACCGCCCAAGAATGGAATCGTCGAGCGAAAAAACTTGACAACCTCCTAGAAGCAGCTTTTTTTTGCCACTAGACCTTTATCCATCAATTAGGAATCTGATGCCGTCACTAAACACGTTCCTTAAATTGTAGCCATTTGTTGAGTGTTTTTTTTTGTGTCTAATCCGCAAATATATCACCATTGCCCTTGATTTTCTTGACTATATATCTCTTAAATGTCAACATATACACGCGTGATTTAGTTTACGAAGATTTTTCAATGTCGAGAACCTCGATCAGAGAGTAAAAAAGGCGTAAGGTTCACAATGGTGTAAAATTAAAATAGGGTATACCGGTGTAGGATTCGAGTTACAGGAACAAGGGCCAAACCAACCAGCGAAGAATGGAATCGTCGAGCGAAAACACTTGACAACCTCCTAGAAGCAGCTTTTCTTGCCACCAGAGATTTCTCCATCAATTAAGAATCTGATGCCGTCACTAAACACATTCCTTAAATTGTAGCCATTTGTTGAGTGTTTTTTTTGTGTCTAATCCGCATATATATCACCATTGCCCTTGATTTTCTTGACTGTATATCTCTTAAATGTCAACATATACACGTGTGATTTAGTTTATAAAGATTTTTCAATGCCGAGAACATCGATCAGAGAGTAAAAAAGGCGTAAGGTTCACAATGGTGTAAAATTAAAATGGGATATACGGGGCTAGGATTCGAGTTACAGGAACAAGGGCCAAACCAACCACCCAAGAATGGAATCGTCGAGCGAAAACACTTGACAATCTCCTAGAAGCAGCTTTCTTGCCACCGGACCTTTCTCAATCAATTAGGAATCTGATGCCGTCACTAAACAGATTCCTTAAATTGTAGCCATTTGTTGAGTTATTTTTTTGGTGTCTAATCCGCATATATATCACCATTGCCCTTTATTTTCTTGACTGTATATCTCTTAAATGTCAACATATACACGTGGGATTTAGTTTACGAAGATTTTTCAATGTCGAGAACCTCGATCAGAGAGTAAAAAAGGCGTAAGGTTCACAATGGTGTAAAATTAAAATGGGATATACGGGGCTAGGATTCGAGTTACAGAAACAAGGGCCAAACCAACCACCCAAGAATGGAATCGTCGAGCGAAAACACTTGACAACCTCCTAGAAGCAGCTTTTCTTGCCACCAGACCTTTCTCCATCAATTAAGAATCTGATGCCGTCAGTAAATAGATTCCTTAAATTGTAGCCATTTGTTTTGTGTTTTTTTTTTGGTGTCTAATCCGCATATATATCACCATTGCCCTTGATTTGCTTGACTGTATATCTCTTAAAAAGTCAACATATACACGTGTGATTTAGTTTACGAAGATTTTTCAATGCCGAGAACCTCGATAAGAGAATAAAAAATGCGTAAGGTTCACGATGGTGTAAAATTAAAATGAGATATACCGGGCTAGGATTCGAGTTAAAGGAACAAGGGCCAAACCCACCACCCAAGAATGGAATTGTCGAGCGAAAACACTTAACAACCTCCTAGAAGCAGCTTTTCTTGCCACCAGACCTTTCTCCATCAATTAGGAATCTGATGCCGTCACTAAACAGATTCCTTAAATTGTAGCCATTTGTTCAGTTATTTTTTTGGTGTCTAATCCGCATATATATCACCATTACCGTTGATTTTCTAGAATGTATATCTCTTAAATGTCAACATATACATGTGTGATATAGTTTACGAAGATTTTTCAATGCCGAGAACCTCGATCAGAGAGTAAAAAAGGCGTAAGGTTCATTATGGTGTAAAATTAAAATGGGATATACCGGGCTAGGATTCCAGTTACATGAACAAGGGCCAAACCAACCACCGAAGAATGGAATCGTCGAGCGAAAACACTTCACAACCTCCTTGAAGCAGCTTTTCTTGCCACCAGACCTTTCTCCATCAATTAGGAATCTGATGCCGTCACTAAACAGATTCCTTAAATTGTAGCCATTTGTTGAGTTATTTTTTGGTGTCTAATCCGCATATATATCACCATTACCGTTGATTTTCTTGAATATATATCTCTTAAATGTCAACATATACACGTGTGATTTAGTTTACGAAGATTTTTCAATGCCGAGAACCTCGATCAGAGAGTAAAAAAGGAGTAAGGTTCATAACGGTGTAAAATTAAAATGGGATATACCGGGCTAGGATTCGAGTTACATGAACAAGGGCCAAACCAACCACCCTAGAATGGAATCGTCGAGCGAAAACACTTGACAACCTCCTAGACGCAACTTTTCTTGCCAACAGACCTTTCTCCATCAATTAGGAATCTGATGCCGTCACTAAACACATTCCTTAAATTGTAGCCATTTGTTGAGTGTTTTTTTTTTGTGTCTAATCCGCATATATATCACCATTACCCTTGATTTTCTTGAATGTATATCTCTTAAATGTCAACATATACACGTGTGATTTAGTTTATGAATATTTTTCAATGCCGAGAACCTCGATCAGAGAGTAAAAAAGGCGTAAGGTTCACAATGGTGTAAAATTAAAATGGGATATACCGGCCTAGGATTCGAGTTACAGGAACAAGGGCCAAACCAACCACCCAAGAATGGAATCGTCGAGCGAAAACACTTGACAACCTCCTAGAAGCAGCTTTTCTTGCCACCAAACCATTGTCCATCAATTAGGAATCTGATGCCATCACTAAACAGATTCCTTAAATTGTAGCCATTTGTTCAGTTATTTTTTTGGTGTCTAATCTGCATATATATCACCATTACCGTTGATTTTCTAGAATGTATATCTCTTAAATGTCAACATATACATGTGTGATTTAGTTTACGAAGATTTTTCAATGCCGAGAACCTCGATCAGAGAGTAAAAAAGGCGTAAGGTTCATTATGGTGTAAAATTAAAATGGGATATACCGGGCTAGGATTCCAGTTACATGAACAAGGGCCAAACCAACCACCCAAGAATGGAATCGTCGAGCGAAAACACTTGACAACCTCCTTGAAGCAGCTTTTCTTGCCACCAGACCTTTCTCCATCAATTAGGAATCTGATGCCGTCACTAAACAGACTCCTTAAATTGTAGCCATTTGTTGAGTTATTTTTTGGTGTCTAATCCGCATATATATCACCATTACCGTTGATTTTCTTGAATATATATCTCTTAAATGTCAACATATACACGTGTGATTTAGTTTACGAAGATTTTTCAATGCCGAGAACCTCAATCAGAGAGTAAAAAAGGCGTAAGGTTCATAACGGTGTAAAATTAAAATGGGATATACCGGGCTAGGATTCGAGTTACATGAACAAGGGCCAAACCAACCACCCTAGAATGGAATCGTCGAGCGAAAACACTTGACAACCTCCTAGACGCAACTTTTCTTGCCAACAGACCTTTCTCCATCAATTAGGAATCTGATGCCGTCACTAAACACATTCCTTAAATTGTAGCCATTTGTTGAGTGTTTTTTTTTTTGTGTCTAATCCGCATATATATCACCATTACCCTTGATTTTCTTGAATGTATATCTCTTAAATGTCAACATATACACGTGTGATTTAGTTTACGAATATTTTTCAATGCCGAGAACCTCGATCAGAGAGTAAAAAAGGCGTAAGGTTCACAATGGTGTAAAATTAAAATGGGACATACCTGGTTAGGATTCGAGTTACAGGAACAAGGGCCAAACAAACCACCCAAGAATGGATTCGTCAAGCAAAAACACTTGACAACCTCCTAGAAGCAGCTTTTCTTGCCACCAGACCTTTCTCCATCAATTAGGAATCTGATGCCGTCAGTAAACACATTCCTTAAATGGTAGCCATTTGTTGAGTGTTCTTTTTTTTGGTGTCTAATCCGCATATATATCACCATTGCCCTTTATTTTCTTAACTGTATATCTCTTTAATGTCAACATATACACGTGTGATTTAGTTTACGAAGATTTTTCAATGCCGAGAACCTCGATCAGAGAGTAAAAAAACGTGTTAGGTTCACAATGGTGTAAAATTAAAATGGGATATACCGGGCTAGTATCCGAGTTACAGGAACAAGGGCCAAACCAACCACCCAAGAATGGAATCGTCGAGCAAAAACACTTGACAACCTCCAAGAAGCAGCTTTTCTTGCCACCAGACCTTTCTCCATCTATTAGGAATCTGATGCCGTCACTTAACACATTCCTTAAATTGTAGCCATTTGTTGAGTGTTTTTTTTTTGTGTCTAATCCGGGTATATATCACCATTGCCCTTGATTTTCTTGACTGTATATCTCTTAAATGTTAACATATACACGTGTGATTTAGTTTACGAAGATTTTTCAATGCCGAGAACCTCGCTCAAAGAGTAAAAAAGGCGTAAGGTTCACAATGGTGTAAAATTAAAATGGGATATACCGACCTAGGATTCGAGTTACAGGAACAAGGGCCAAACCAACCAGCCAAGAATGGAATCGTCGAACGAAAACACTTGGCAACCTCCTAGAAGCAGTTTTCTTGCCACCAGACCTTTCTCCATCAACTAGGAATCTGATGCCGTCACTAAACACATTCCTTAAATTGTAGCCATTTGTTGAGTGTTTTTTTTGGTGTCTAATCCGCATATATATCACCATTGCCCTTGATTTTCTTGACTGTATATCAATTAAATGTCAACATATACACATGTGATTTAGTTTACGAAGATTTTTCAATGCCGAGATCCTCGATCAGAGAGTAAAAAAGGCGTAAGATTCACAATGGTGTAAAATTAAAATGGGATATACCGGGCTAGGATTTGAGTTACAGGAACAAGGGCCAAACCAACCACCCAAGAATGGAATCGTCGAGCGAAAACACTTGACAACCTCCTAGAAGCAGCTTTTCTTGCCACCAAACCATTGTCCATCAATTAGGAATCTGATGCCGTCACTAAACACATTCCTTAAATTGTAGCCATTTATTGCGTGTTTTTTTTTTGGTGTCTAATCCGCATATATATCACCATTGCCTTTGATTTTCTTGATTGTATATCTCTTAAATGTCAACATATAGACGTGTGATTTAGTTTACGAAGATTTTTCAATGCCGAGAACCTCGATCAGAGAGTAAAAAAGGTGTAAGGTTCACAATGGTGTAAAATTAAAATGGGATATACCGGGCTAGGATTCGAGTTACAGGAACAAGGGCCAAACCAATCACCCAAGAATGGAATCGTCGGGCGAAAACACTTGACAACCTCCTAGAAGCAGCTTTTCTTGCTACCAGACCTTTCTCCATCAATTACGAATCTGATGCCGTCATTAAACACATTCCTTATATTGTAGCCATTTGTTGTGTTTTTTTTTTGGTGTCTAATCCGCATATATATCACCATTGCCATTGATTTTCTTGACTGTATATCTCTTGAATGTCAACATATACACGTGTGATTTAGTTTACGAAGATTTTTCAATGCCGAGAACCTCGATCAGAGAGTAAAAAAGGCGTAAGGTTCACAATAGTGTAAAATTAAAATGGGATATACCGGGCTAGGATTCGAGTTACATGAACAAGGGCCAAACCAACCACCCAAGAATAGAATCGTCGAGGGAAAACACTTGACAACCTCCTCGAAGCAGCTTTTCTTGCCACCAGACCTTTCTCCATCAATTAGGAATCTGATGCCGTTACTAAACGGATTCCATAAATTGTAGCCATTTGTTGAGTTATTTTTTTGGGGTCTAATCCACATATATATGACCCTTACTGTTGATTTTCTTGAATGTATATCTCTTAAATGTCAACATATACACGTGTGATTTAGTTTACGAAGATTTTTCAATGCCGAGAACCTCGATCAGAGAGTAAGAAAGGCGTAAGGTTCACAATTGTGTAAAATTAAAATGGGATATACCGAACTAGGATTCGAGTTACAGGAACAAGGGCCAAACCAACCACCCAAGAATGGAATCGTCGAACGAAAACACTTGGCAACCTCCTAGAAGCAGTTTTCTTGCCACCAGACCTTTCTCCAACAATTAGGAATCTGATGCCGTCACTAAACACATTCCTTAAATTGTAGCCATTTGTTGAGTGTTTTTTTTGGTGTCTAATCCGCATATATATCACCATTGCCCTTGATTTTCTTGACTGTATATCAATTAAATGTCAACATATACACATGTGATTTAGTTTACGAAGATTTTTCAATGCCGAGAACCTCGATCAGAGAGTAAAAAAGGCGTAAGGTTCACAATGGTGTAAAATTAAAATGGGATATACCGGGCTAGGATTCGAGTTACAGGAACAAGGGCCAAACCAACCACCCAAGAATGGAATCGTCGAGCGAAAACACTTGACAACCTCCTAGAAGCAGCTTTTCTTGCCACCAAACAATTGTCCATCAATTAGGAATCTGATGCCGTCACTAAACACATTCCTTAAATTGTAGCCATTTATTGCGTGTTTTTTTTGTTGTCTAATCCGCATATATATCACCATTGCCCTTGATTTTCTTGATGGAATATCTCTTAAATGTCAACATGTACACGTGTGATTTAGTTTACGAAGATTTTTCAATGCCGAGAACCTCGATCAGAGAGTAAAAAAGGTGTAAGGTTCACAATGGTGTAAAATTAAAATGGGATATACCGGGCTAGGATTCGAGTTACAGGAACAAGGGCCAAACCAACCACCCAAGAATGGAATCGTCGAGCGAAAACACTTGACAACCTCCTAGAAGCAGCTTTTCTTGCCACCAAACCATTGTCCATCAATTAGGAATCTGATGCCGTCATTAAACACATTCCTTATATTGTAGCCATTTGTTGAGTTATTTTTTTGGTTTCTAATCCGCATATATATCACCATTACCGTTGATTTTCTTGAATGTATATCTCTTAAATGTCAACATATACACGTGTGATTTAGTCTACGAAGATTTTTCAATGCCGAGAACATCGATCAGAGAGTAAGAAAGGCGTAAGGTTCACAATTGTGTAAAATTAAAATGGGATATACCGACCTAGGATTCGAGTTACAGGAACAAGGGCCAAACCAACCACCCAAGAATGGAATCGTCGAACGAAAACACTTGGCAACCTCCTAGAAGCATTTTTCTTGCCACCAGACCTTTCTCCAACAATTAGGAATCTGATGCCGTCACTAAACACATTCCTTAAATTGTAGCCATTTGTTGAGTGTTTTTTTTTGGTGTCTAATCCGCATATATATCACCATTGCCCTTGATTTTCTTGACTGTATATCAATTAAATGTCAACATATACACATGTGATTTAGTTTACGAAGATTTTTCAATGCCGAGAACCTCGATCAGAGAGTAAAAAGGCGTAACGTTCACAATGGTGTAAAATTAAAATGGGATATTCCGGGCTAGGATTCGAGTTACAGGAACAAGGGCCAAACCAACCACCCAAGAATGGAATCGTCGAGCGAAAACACTTGACAACCTCCTAGAAGCAGCTTTTCTTGCCACCAAACCATTGTCCATCAATTAGGAATCTGATGCCGTCACTAAACACATTCCTTAAATTGTAGCCATTTATTGCGTGTTTTTTTTTTGTGTCTAATCCGCATATATATCACCATTGCCTTTGATTTTCTTGATTGTATATCTCTTAAATGACAACATATACACGTGTGATTTAGTTTACGAAGATTTTTCAATGCCGAGAACCTCGATCAGAGAGTAAAAAAACGTGTTAGGTTCACAATGGTGTAAAATTAAAATGGGATATACCGGGCTAGTATCCGAGTTACAGGAACAAGGGCCAAACCAACCACCCAAGAATGGAATCGTCGAGCAAAAACACTTGACAACCTCCAAGAAGCAGCTTTTCTTGCCACCAGACCTTTCTCCATCTATTAGGAATCTGATGCCGTCACTTAACACATTCCTTAAATTGTAGCCATTTGTTGAGTGTTTTTTTTTGGTGTCTAATCCGGGTATATATCACCATTGCCCTTGATTTTCTTGACTGTATATCTCTTAAATGTTAACATATACACGTGTGATTTAGTTTACGAAGATTTTTCAATGCCGAGAACCTCGATCAAAGAGTAAAAAAGGCGTAAGGTTCACAATGGTGTAAAATTAAAATGGGATATACCGACCTAGGATTCGAGTTACAGGAACAAGGGCCAAACCAACCAGCCAAGAATGGAATCGTCGAACGAAAACACTTGGCAACCTCCTAGAAGCAGTTTTCTTGCCACCAGACCTTTCTCCATCAACTAGGAATCTGATGCCGTCACTAAACACATTCCTTAAATTGTAGCCATTTGTTGAGTGTTTTTTTTGGTGTCTAATCCGCATATATATCACCATTGCCCTTGATTTTCTTGACTGTATATCAATTAAATGTCAACATATACACATGTGATTTAGTTTACGAAGATTTTTCAATGCCGAGAACCTCGATCAGAGAGTAAAAAAGGCGTAAGATTCACAATGGTGTAAAATTAAAATGGGATATACCGGGCTAGGATTTGAGTTACAGGAACAAGGGCCAAACCAACCACCCAAGAATGGAATCGTCGAGCGAAAACACTTGACAACCTCCTAGAAGCAGCTTTTCTTGCCACCAAACCATTGTCCATCAATTAGGAATCTGATGCCGTCACTAAACACATTCCTTAAATTGTAGCCATTTATTGCGTGTTTTTTTTTGGTGTCTAATCCGCATATATATCACCATTGCCTTTGATTTTCTTGATTGTATATCTCTTAAATGTCAACATATACACGTGTGATTTAGTTTACGAAGATTTTTCAATGCCGAGAACCTCGATCAGAGAGTAAAAAAGGTGTAAGGTTCACAATGGTGTAAAATTAAAATGGGATATACCGGGCTAGGATTCGAGTTACAGGAACAAGGGCCAAACCAATCACCCAAGAATGGAATCGTCGGGCGAAAACACTTGACAACCTCCTAGAAGCAGCTTTTCTTGCTACCAGACCTTTCTCCATCAATTACGAATCTGATGCCGTCATTAAACACATTCCTTATATTGTAGCCATTTGTTGTGTTTTTTTTTTGGTGTTTAATCCGCATATATATCACCATTGCCATTGATTTTCTTGACTGTATATCTCTTGAATGTCAACATATACACGTGTGATTTAGTTTACGAAGATTTTTCAATGCCGAGAACCTCGATCAGAGAGTAAAAAAGGCGTAAGGTTCACAATAGTGTAAAATTAAAATGGGATATACCGGGCTAGGATTCGAGTTACATGAACAAGGCCCAAACCAACCACCCAAGAATAGAATCGTCGAGCGAAAACACTTGACAACCTCCTAGAAGCAGCTTTTCTTGCCACCAGACCTTTCTCCATCAATTAGGAATCTGATGCCGTTACTAAACGGATTCCATAAATTGTAGCCATTTGTTGAGTTATTTTTTTGGGGTCTAATCCACATATATATGACCCTTACTGTTGATTTTCTTGAATGTATATCTCTTAAATGTCAACATATACACGTGTGATTTAGTTTACGAAGATTTTTCAATGCCGAGAACCTCGATCAGAGAGTAAGAAAGGCGTAAGGTTCACAATTGTGTAAAATTAAAATGGGATATACCGAAATAGGATTCGAGTTACAGGAACAAGGGCCAAACCAACCACCCAAGAATGGAATCGTCGAACGAAAACACTTGGCAACCTCCTAGAAGCAGTTTTCTTGCCACCAGACCTTTCTCCAACAATTAGGAATCTGATGCCGTCACTAAACACATTCCTTAAATTGTAGCCATTTGTTGAGTGTTTTTTTTGGTGTCTAATCCGCATATATATCACCATTGCCCTTGATTTTCTTGACTGTATATCAATTAAATGTCAACATATACACATGTGATTTAGTTTACGAAGATTTTTCAATGCCGAGAACCTCGATCAGAGAGTAAAAAAGGCGTAAGGTTCACAATGGTGTAAAATTAAAATGGGATATACCGGGCTAGGATTCGAGTTACAGGAACAAGGGCCAAACCAACCACCCAAGAATGGAATCGTCGAGCGAAAACACTTGACAACCTCCTAGAAGCAGCTTTTCTTGCCACCAAACAATTGTCCATCAATTAGGAATCTGATGCCGTCACTAAACACATTCCTTAAATTGTAGCCATTTATTGCGTGTTTTTTTTGTTGTCTAATCCGCATATATATCACCATTGCCCTTGATTTTCTTGATTGTATATCTCTTAAATGTCAACATGTACACGTGTGATTTAGTTTACGAAGATTTTTCAATGCCGAGAACCTCGATCAGAGAGTAAAAAAGGTGTAAGGTTCACAATGGTGTAAAATTAAAATGGGATATACCGGGCTAGGATTCGAGTTACAGGAACAAGGGCCAAACCAACCACCCAAGAATGGAATCGTCGAGCGAAACCACTTGACAACCTCCTAGAAGCAGCTTTTCTTGCCACCAAACCATTGTCCATCAATTAGGAATCTGATGCCGTCATTAAACACATTCCTTATATTGTAGCCATTTGTTGAGTTATTTTTTTGGTTTCTAATCCGCATATATATCACCATTACCGTTGATTTTCTTGAATGTATATCTCTTAAATGTCAACATATACACGTGTGATTTAGTCTACGAAGATTTTTCAATGCCGAGAACCTCGATCAGAGAGTAAGAAAGGCGTAAGGTTCACAATTGTGTAAAATTAAAATGGGATATACCGACCTAGGATTCGAGTTACAGGAACAAGGGCCAAACCAACCACCCAAGAATGGAATCGTCGAACGAAAACACTTGGCAACCTCCTAGAAGCAGTTTTCTTGCCACCAGACCTTTCTCCAACAATTAGGAATCTGATGCCGTCACTAAACACATTCCTTAAATTGTAGCCATTTGTTGAGTGTTTTTTTTTGGTGTCTAATCCGCATATATATCACCATTGCCCTTGATTTTCTTGACTGTATATCAATTAAATGTCAACATATACACATGTGATTTAGTTTACGAAGATTTTTCAATGCCGAGAACCTCGATCAGAGAGTAAAAAGGCGTAACGTTCACAATGGTGTAAAATTAAAATGGGATATACCGGGCTAGGATTCGAGTTACAGGAACAAGGGCCAAACCAACCACCCAAGAATGGAATCGTCGAGCGAAAACACTTGACAACCTCCTAGAAGCAGCTTTTCTTGCCACCAAACCATTGTCCATCAATTAGGAATCTGATGCCGTCACTAAACACATTCCTTAAATTGTAGCCATTTATTGCGTGTTTTTTTTTTGTGTCTAATCCGCATATATATCACCATTGCCTTTGATTTTCTTGATTGTATATCTCTTAAATGACAACATATACACGTGTGATTTAGTTTACGAAGATTTTTCAATGCCGAGAACCTCGATCAGAGAGTAAAAAAGGTGTAAGGTTCACAATGGTGTAAAATTAAAATGGGATATACCGGGCTAGGATTCGAGTTACAGGAACAAGGGCCAAACCAATCACCCAAGAATGGAATCGTCGGGCAAAAACACTTGACAACCTCCTAGAAGCAGCTTTTCTTGCTACCAGACCTTTCTCCATCAATTAGGAATCTGATGCCGTCATTAAACACATTCCTTATATTGTAGCCATTTGTTGTGTTTTTTTTTGGTGTCTAATCCGCATATATATCACCATTGCCCTTGATTTTCTTAACTGTATATCTCTTAAATGTCAACATATACACGTGTGATTTAGTTTACGAAGATTTTTCAATGCCGAGAACCTCGATCAGAGAGTAAAAAAGGCGTAAGGTTCACAATGGTGTAAAATTAAAATGGGATATTCCGGGCTAGGATTCGAGTTACATGAACAAGGGCCAAACCAACCACCCAAGAATAGAATCGTCGAGCGAAAACACTTGACAACCTCCTAGAAGCAGCTTTTCTTGCCACCAGACCTTTCTCCATCAATTAGGAATCAGATGCCGTTACTAAACAGATTCTATAAATTGTAGCCATTTGTTGAGTTATTTTTTTGGGGTCTAATCCACATATATATGACCCTTACCGTTGATTTTCTTGAATGTATATCTCTTAAATGTCAACATATACACGTGTGATTTAGTTTACGAAGATTTTTCAATGCCGAGAACCTCGATCAGAGAGTAAGAAAGGCGTAAGGTTCACAATTGTGTAAAATTAAAATGGGATATACCGACCTAGGATTCGAGTTACAGGAACAAGGGCCAAACCAACCACCCAAGAATGGAATCGTCGAACGAAAACACTTGGCAACCTCCTAGAAGCAGTTTTCTTGCCACCAGACCTTTCTCCAACAATTAGGAATCTGATGCCGTCACTAAACACATTCCTTAAATTGTAGCCATTTGTTGAGTGTTTTTTTTGGTGTCTAATCCGCATATATATCACCATTGCCCTTGATTTTCTTGACTGTATATCAATTAAATGTCAACATATACACATGTGATTTAGTTTACGAAGATTTTTCAATGCCAAGAACCTCGATCAGAGAGTAAAAAAGGCGTAAGGTTCACAATGGTGTAAAATTAAAATGGGATATACCGGGCTAGGATTCGAGTTACAGGAACAAGGGCCAAACCAACCACCCAAGAATGGAATCGTCGAGCGAAAACACTTGACAACCTCCTAGAAGCAGCTTTTCTTGCCACCAAACCATTGTCCATCAATTAGGAATCTGATGCCGTCACTAAACACATTCCTTAAATTGTAGCCATTTATTGCGTGTTTTTTTGGTGTCTAATCCGCATATATATCACCATTGCCCTTGATTTTCTTGATTGTATATCTCTTAAATGTCAACATGTACACGTGTGATTTAGTTTACGAAGATTTTTCAATGCCGAGAACCTCGATCAGAGAGTAAAAAAGGTGTAAGGTTCACAATGGTGTAAAATTAAAATGGGAGATACCAGGCTAGGATTCGAGTTACAGGAACAAGGGCCAAACCAATCACCCAAGAATGGAATCGTCGAGCGAAAACACTTGACAACCTCCTAGAAGCAGCTTTTCTTGCTACCAGACCTTTCTCCATCAATTAGGAATCTGATGCCGTCATTAAACACATTCCTTATATTGTAGCCATCTGTTGAGTGTTTTTTTTGGTTTCTAATCCGCATATATATCACCATTACCGTTGATTTTCTTGAATGTATATCTCTTAAATGTCAACATATACACGTGTGATTTAGTTTACGAAGATTTTTCAATGCCGAGAACCTCGATCAGAGAGTAAAAAAGGCGTAAGGTTCACAATGGTGTAAAATTAAAATGAGATATACCGGGCTAGGATTCAAGTTACATGAACAAGGGCCAAACCAACCACCCAAGAATGGAATCGTCGAGCGAAAACACTTGACAACCTCCTAGACGCAACTTTTCTTGCCAACAGACCTTTCTCCGTCAATTAGGAATCTGATGTCGTCACTAAAGACATTCCTTAAATTGTAGCCATTTGTTGAGTGTTTTTTTGGTGTCTAATCCGCATATATATCACCATTACCCTTGATTTTCTTGACTGTATATCTCTTAAATGTCAACATATACACATGTGATTTAGTTTACGAATATTTTTCAATGCCGAGAACCTCGATCAGAGAGTAAAAAAGGCGTAAGGTTCACAATGGTGTAAAATTAAAATGGGATATACCGGCCTAGGATTCGAGTTACAGGAACAAGAGCGAAACCAACCACCCAAGAATGGAATCGTTGAGTGAAAACACTTGGCAACCTCCAAGAAGCAGCTTTTCTTGCCACCAGACCTTTCTCCATCAATTAGGATTCTGATGCCGTCACTAAACACATTCCTTAAATTGTAGCCATTTGTTGAGTGTTATTTTTTTTGTTGTCTAATCCGCATATATATCACCATTTCCCTTGATTTTCTTAACTGTATATCTCTTTAATGTCAACATATACACGTGTGATTTAGTTTACGAAGATTTTTCAATGCCGAGAACCTCGATTAGAGAGTAAAAAACGTGTAAGGTTCACAATGGTGTAAAATTAAAATGGGATATACCGGGCTAGTATCCGAGTTACAGGAACAAGGGCCAAACCAACCACCCAAGAATGGAATCGTCGAGCAAAAACACTTGACAACCTCCTAGAAGCAGCTTTTCTTACCACCAGACCTTTCTCCATCAATTAGGAATCTGATGCCGTCACTGAACACATTCCATAAATTGTAGCCATTTGTTGAGTGTTTTTTTTTTGGTGTCTAATCCGCATATGTATCACCATTGCCCTTGATTTTCATGACTGTATATCAATTAAATGTCAACATATACACATGTGATTTAGTTTACAAAGATTTTTCAATGCCGAGAACCTCGATCAGAGAGTAAAAAGCGTAAGGTTCACAAAGGTGTAAAATTAAAAGGGGATATACCGGGCTAGGATTCGAGTTACAGGAACAAGGGCCAAACCAACCACCAAAGAATGGAATTGTCGAGCGAAAACAATTGACAACCTCCTAGAAGCAGCTTTTCTTGCCACCAAACCATTGTCCATCAATTAGGAATCTGATGCCGTCACTAAACACATTCCTTAAATTGTAGCCATTTATTGTGTGTTTTTTTTTGGTGTCTAATCCGCATATATATCACCATTGCCCTTGATTTTCTTGATTGTATATCTCTTAAATGTCAACATATACACGTGTGATTTAGTTTACGAAGATTTTTCAATGTCGAGAACCTCGATTAGAGAGTAAAAAAGGTGTAAGGTTCACAATGGTGTAAAATTAAAATGGGATATATACCGGGCTAGGATTCGAGTTACAGGAACAAGGGCCAAACCAATCACCCAAGAATGGAATCGTCGAGCGAAAACACTTGACAACCTCCTAGAAGCAGCTTTTCTTGCTACCAGACCTTTCTCCATCAATTAGGAATCTGATGCCGTCACTAAACACATTCCTTAAATTGTAGCCATTTGTTGAGTGTTTTTTTTGGTGTCTAATCCGCATATATATCACCATTGCCCTTGATTTTCTTGATTGTATATCTCTTAAATGTCAACATATACACGTGTGATTTAGTTTACGAAGATTTTACAATACCAAGAACCTCGATCAGAGAGTAAAAAAGGCGTAAGCTTCACAATGGTGTAAAATTAAAATGGGATATACCAGGCTAGGATTCGAGTTACAGGAACAAGGGCGAAACTAACCTCCCAAGAATGGAATCGTCGAGCGAAAACACTTGACAACCTCCTAGAAGCAGCTTTTCTTGCCACCAGACCTTTCTCCATCAATCAATTAGGAATCTGATGTCGTCACTAAACACATTCCTTAAATTGTAGCCATTTGTTGAGTGTTTTTTTTTGGTGTCTAATCCGCATATATATCACCATTTCCCTTGATTTTCTTGACTGTATATCTCTTAAATGTCAACATATACAAGTGTGATTTATTTTACGAAGATTTTTCAATGTCGAGAACCTCGATCAGAGAGTAAAAAAGGCGTAAGGTTCACAGTGGTGTAAAATTAAAATAGGATATACCGGGCTAGGATTCGAGTTACAGGAACAAGGGCCAAACCAACCACCCAAGAATGGAATCGTCGAGCGAAAACACTTTACAACCTCCTAGAAGCAGCTGTTCTTGCCACCAGACCTTTCTCCATCAATTAAGAATCTGATGCCGTCACTAAACACATTCCTTAAATTGTAGCCATTTGTTTAGTGTTTTTTTTTTGTGTCTAATCCGCATATATATCACCATTGCCCTTGATTTTCTTGACTGTATATCTCTTAAATGTCAACATATACACGTGTGATTTAGTTTACGAAGATTTTTCAATGCCGAGAACCTCGATAAGAAAATAAAAAAGGCGTAAGGTTCATGATGGTGTAAAATTAAAATGGGATATACCGGGCTAGGAACAAGGGCCAAACTAACCACCCAAGAATGGAATTGTCGAGCGAAAACACTTGACAACCTCCTAGAAGCAGCTTTTCTTGCCACCAGACCTTTCTCCATCCATTAGGAATCTGATGCCGTCACTAAACATATTCCTTAAATTGTAGCCATTTGTTGAGTTATTTTTTGGTGTCTAATCCGCATATATATCACCATTGCCGTTGATTTTCTTGAATGTATATCTCTTAAATGTCAACATATACACGTGTGATTTAGTTTACGAAGATTTTTCAATGCCGAGAACCTTGATCAGAGAGTAAAAAAGGCGTAAGGTTCAAAATGGTGTAAAATTAAAATGGGATATACCGGGCTAGGATTCGAGTTACATGAACAAGGGCCAAACCGACCACCCAAGAATGGAATCGTCGAGCGAAAACACTTGACAACCTCCTAGACGCAACTATTCTTGCCAACAGACCTTTCTCCATCAATTAGGAATCTGATGTCGTTACTACACACAATCCTTAAATTGTAGCCATTTGTTGAGTGTTTTTTTTTGGTGTCTAATCCGCATATATATCACCATTGCCCTTGATTTTCTTGACTGTATATCTCCTAAATGTCAACATATACACGTGTGATTTAGTTTACGAATATTTTCAATGCCGAGAAACTCGATCAGAGAGTAAAAAAGGCGTAAGGTTCACAATGGTGTAAAATTAAAATGGGATATACCGGGCTAGGATTCGAGTTACAGGAATAAGGGCCAAACCAACCACCCAAGAATGGAATCGTCGAGCGAAAACAGTTGGCAACCTCCTAGAAGCAGCTTTTCTTGCCACCAGACCTTTCTCCATCAATTAGGAATCTGATGCCGTCACTAAACACATTTCTTAAATTGTAGCCATTTGTTGAGTGTTCTTTTTTTTGGTGTCTAATCCGCATATATATCACCATTGCCCTTGATTTTCTTGACTGTATAACTCTTTAATGTCAACATATACATGTGTGATTTAGTTTACGAAGATTTTTCAATGCCGAGAACCTCGATCAGAGAGTAAAAAACGTGTAAGGTTCACAATGGTGTAAAATTAAGATGGGATATACCGGGCTAGTATCCGAGTTACAGGAACAAGGGCCAAACCAACCACCCAAGAATGGAATCGTCGAGCAAAAACACTTGACAACCTGCTAGAAGCAGCTTTTCTTGCCACCAGACCTTTCTCCATCAATTAGGAATCTGATGCCGTCACTAAACACATTCCTTAAATTGTAGTCATTTGTTGAGTGTTTTTTTTGTGTCTAATCTGCATATATATTACCATTGCCCTTGATTTTCTTGACTGTATATCTCTTAAACGTCAACATATACACGTGTGATTTAGTTTAAGAAGATTTTTCAATGTCGAGAACCTCGATCAGAGAGTAAAAAAGGCGTAAGGGTCACAATGGTGTAAAATTAAAATGATATATACCGGGCTAGGATTCGAGTTACAGGAACAAGGGCCAAACCAACCACCCAAGAATGGAATCGTCGAACAAAAACACTTGACAACCTCCTAGAAGCAGCTTTTCTTGCCACCGGACCTTTCTCCATCAATAGGGAATCTAATGCCGTCACTAAACACATTCCTTAAATTGCAGCCATTTGTTGAGTGTTTTTTTTTTGTGTCTAATCCGCATATATATCACCATTGCCCTTGATTTTCTTGACTGTATATCTCTAAAATGTCAACATATACACGTGTGATTTAGTTTACGAAGATTTTTAGTGCCGAGAACCTCGATCAGAGAGTAAAAAAGGCGTAAGGTTCACATTGGTGTAAAATTAAAATGAGATATACCCGGATAGAATTCGAGTTACAGAAACAAGGGCCAAACCAACCACACAAGAATGGAATCGTCGAGAGAAAACTCTTGACAACCTCCTAGAAGCGGCTTTTCTTGCCACCAGACCTTTCTCCATCAATCAATTAGGAATCTGATGCCGTCACTAAACACATTTCTTAAATTGTAGCCATTTGTTGAGTGTTCTTTTTTTTGGTGTCTAATCCTCATATATATCACCATTGCCCTTGATTTTCTTGACTGTATAACTCTTTAATGTCAACATATACATGTGTGATTTAGTTTACGAAGATTTTTCAATGCCGAGAACCTCGATCAGAGAGTAAAAAACGTGTAAGGTTTACAATTGTGTAAAATTAAGATTGGATATACCGGGCTAGTATCCGAGTTACAGGAACAAGGGCCAAACCAACCACCCAAGAATGGAATCGTCGAGCAAAAACACTTGACAACCTCCTAGAAGCAGCTTTTCTTGCCACCAGACCTTTCTCCATCAATTAGGAATCTGATGCCGTCACTAAACACATTCCTTAAATTGTAGTCATTTGTTGAGTGTTTTTTTTTTGTGTCTAATCTGCATATATATTACCATTGCCCTTGATTTTCTTGACTGTATATCTCTTAAATGTCAACATATACACGTGTGATTTAGTTTAAGAAGATTTTTCAATGTCGAGAACCTCGATCTGAGAGTAAAAAAGGCGTAAGGGTCACAATGGTGTAAAATTAAAATGATATATACCGGGCTAGGATTCGAGTTACAGGAACAAGGGCCAAACCAACCACCCAAGAATGGAATCGTCGAATAAAAACACTTGACAACCCCCTAGAAGCAGCTTTTCTTGCCACCGGACCTTTCTCCATCAATAGGGAATCTAATGCCGTCACTAAACACATTCCTTAAATTGCAGCCATTTGTTGAGTGTTTTTTTTTGTGTCAAATCCGCATATATATCACCATTGCCCTTGATTTTCTTGACTGTATATCTCTAAAATGTCAACATATACATGTGTGATTTAGTTTACGAAGATTTTTAGTGCCGAGAACCTCGATCAGAGAGTAAAAAAGGCGTAAGGTTCACATTGGTGTAAAATTAAAATGAGATATACCCGGATAGGATTCGAGTTACAGAAACAAGGGCCAAACCAACCACACAAGAATGGAATCGTCGAGAGAAAACACTTGACAACCTCTTAGAAGCAGCTTTTCTTGCCACCAGACCTTTCTCCATCAATCAATTAGGAATTTGATGTTGTCACTAAACACATTCCTTAAATTGTAGCCATTTGTTGAGTGTATTTTTTTTTGGTGTCTAATCCGCATATATATCACCATTGCCCTTGATTTTCTTGACTGTATATCTCTTAAATGTCAACATATACACGTGTGATTTAGTTGACGAAGATTTTTCAATGTCGAGAACCTCGATCAGAGAGTAAAAAAGGCCTAAGGTTCACAATGGTGTAAAATTAAAATAGGATATACCGGGCTAGGATTCGAGTTACAGGAACAAGGGCCAAAGCAACCACCCAAGAATGGAATCGTCGAGCGAAAACACTTGACAACCTCCTAGAAGCAGCTTTTCTTCCACCAGACCTTTCTCCATCAATTAAGAATCTGATGCCGTCACTAAACACATTCCTTAAATTGTAGCCATTTGTTTAGTGTTTTTTTTAGGTGTCTAATCCGCATATATATCACCATTGCCCTTGATTTTCTTGACTGTATATCTCTTAAATGTCAACATATACACGTGTGATTTAGTTTACGAAGATTTTTCAATGCCGAGAACCTCGATAAGAGAATAAAAAAGGCGTAAGGTTCACGATGGTGTAAAATTAAAATGGGATATACCGGGCTAGGATTCAAGTTACAGGAACAAGTGCCAAACCAACCACCCAAGAATGGAATCGTTGAGCGAAAACACTTGACAACCTCCTAGAAGCAGCTTTTCTTCCCACCAGACCTTTCTCCATCAATTAGGAATCTGATGCCGCCACTAAACAGACTCCTTAAATTGTAGCCATTTGTTGAGTTATTTTTTTGGTTTCTAATCCGCATATATATCTCCATTGCCCTTGATTTTCTTGACTGTATATCTCTTTAATGTCAACATATACATGTGTGATTTAGTTTACGAAGATTTTTCAATGCCGAGAACGTTGATCAGAGAGTAAAAAACGTGTAAGGTTCACAATGGTGTAAAATTAAGATGGGATATACCGGGCTAGTATCCGAGTTACAGGAACAAGGGCGAAACCAACCACCCAAGAATGGAATCGTCGAGCAAAAACACTTGACAACCTCCTAGAAGCAGCTTTTCTTGCCACCAGACCTTTCTCCATCAATTAAGAATCTGATGCCGTCACTAAACACATTCTTTAAATTGTAGTCATTTGTTGAGTGTTTTTTTTTGTGTCTAATCCGCATATATATTACCATTGCCATTGATTTTCTTGACTGTATATCTCTTAAATGTCAACATATACACGTGTGATTTAGTTTACGAAGATTTTTCAATGTCGAGAACCTCGATCAGAGAGTAAAAAAGGCGTCAGGGTCACAATGGTGTAAAATTAAAATGATATATACCGGGCTAGGATTCGAGTTACAGGAACAAGGACCAAACCAACCACCCAAGAATGGAATCGTCGACCGAAAACACTTGGCAACCTCCTAGAAGCAGCTTTTCTTGCCACCAGACCTTTCTCCATCAATTAGGAATCTGATGCCGTCACTAAACACATTCCTTAATTTGTAGCCATTTGTTGAGTGTTGTTTTTTTTGGTGTCTAATCCGCATACATATCACCATTGCCCTTGATTTTCTTGACTGTATATCTCTTTAATGTCAATATATACATGTGTGATTTAGTTTACGAAGATTTTTCAATGCCGAGAACCTTGATCAGAGAGTAAAAAACGTGTAAGGTTCACAATGGTGTAAAATTAAAATGGGATATACCGTCCTAGGATTCGAGTTACAGGAATAAGGGCCAAACCAACCACCCAAGAATGGAATCGTCGAGCAAAAACGCTTGACAACCTCCTAGAAGCAGCTTTTCTTGCCACCAGACCTTTCTCCATCAATTAGGAATCTGATGCCGTCACTAAACACATTCCTTAAATTGTAATCATTTGTTGAGTGTTTTTTTTTGTGTCTAATCCGCATATATATTACCATTGCCCTTGATTTTCTTGACTGTATATCTCTTTAATGTCAACATATACACGTGTGATTTAGTTTAAGAAGATTTTTCAATGTCGAGAACCTCGATCAGAGAGTAAAAAACGTGTAAGGTTTACAATGGTGTAAAATTAAGATGGGATATACCGGGCTAGTATCCGAGTTACAGGAACAAGGGCCAAACCAACCACCCAAGAATGGAATCGTCGAGCAAAAACACTTGACAACCTCCTAGAAGCAGCTTTTCTTGCCACCAGACCTTTCTCCATCAATTAGGAATCTGATGCCGTCACTAAACAGATTCCTTAAATTGTAGCCATTTGTTGAGTTATTTTTTTGGTTTCTAATCCGCATATATATCACCATTGCCGTTGATTTTCTTGAATGTATATCTCTTAAACGTCAACATATACACGTGTGATTTAGTTTACAAAGATTTTTCAACATCGAGAACCTCGATCAGATAGTAAAAAAGGCGTAAGGTTCACAATGGTGTAAAATTAAAATGGGATATACCGGCCTAGGATTCGAGTTACAGGAACAAGGACCAAACCAACCACCCAAGAATGGAATCGTCGAACGAAAACACTTGACAACCTCCTAGAAGCAGCTTTTCTTGCCACCGGACCTTTCTCCATCAATAGGGAATCTAATGCCGTCACTAAATACATTCCTTAAATTGCAGCCATTTGTTGAGTGTTTTTTTTGTGTCTAATCCGCATATATATCACCATTGCCCTTGATTTTCTTGACTGTATATCTCTAAAATGTCAACATATACACGTGTGATTTAGTTTACGAAGATTTTTAGTGCCGAGAACCTCGATCAGAGAGTAAAAAAGGCGTAAGGTTCACATTGGTGTAAAATTAAAATGAGATATACCCGGCTAGGATTCGAGTTACAGAAACAAGGGCCAAACCAACCACACAAGAGTGGAATCTTCGAGCGAAAACACTTGACAACCTCCTAGAAGCAGCTTTTCTTGCCACCAGACCTTTCTCCATCAATCAATTAGGAATCTGATGTCGTCACTAAACACATTCCTTAAATTGTAGCCATTTGTTGAGTGTTTTATTTTTTGGTGTCTAATCCGCATATATATCACCATTGCCCTTGATTTTCTTGACTGTATATCTCTTAAATGTCAACATATACACGTGTGATTTAGTTTACGAAGATTTTTCAATGTCGAGAACCTCGATCAGAGAGTAAAAAAGGCGTAAGGTTCACAATGGTGTAAAATTAAAATAGGATATACCGGGCTAGGATTCGAGTTACAGGAACAAGGGCCAAACCAACCACCCAAGAGTGGAATCGTCGAGCGAAAACACTTGACAACCTCCTAGAAGCAGCTTTTCTTGCCACCAGACCTTTCTCCATCAATTAAGAATCTGATGCCGTCACTAAACACATTCCTTAAATTGTAGCCATTTGTTTAGTGTTATTTTTTTTGGTGTCTAATCCGCATATATATCACCATTGCCCTTGATTTTCTTGACTGTATATCTCTTAAATGTCAACATATACACGTGTGATTTAGTTTACGAAGATTTTTCAATGCCGAGAACCTCGATAAGAGAATAAAAAAGGCGTAAGGTTCACGATGGTGTAAAATTAAAATGGGATATACCGGGCTAGGATTCGAGTTACAGGAACAAGTGCCAAACCAACCACCCAAGAATGGAATCGTTGAGCGAAAACACTTGACAACCTCCTAGAAGCAGCTTTTCTTCCCACCAGACCTTTCTCCATCAATTAGGAATCTGATGCCGCCACTAAACAGACTCCTTAAATTGTAGCCATTTGTTGAGTTATTTTTTTGGTTTCTAATCCGCATATATATCTCCATTGCCCTTGATTTTCTTGACTGTATATCTCTTTAATGTCAACATATACATGTGTGATTTAGTTTACGAAGATTTTTCAATGCCGAGAACGTTGATCAGAGAGTAAAAAACGTGTAAGGTTCACAATGGTGTAAAATTAAGATGGGATATACCGGGCTAGTATCCGAGTTACAGGAACAAGGGCCAAACCAACCACCCAAGAATGGAATCGTCGAGCAAAAACACTTGACAACCTCCTAGAAGCAGCTTTTCTTGCCACCAGACCTTTCTCCATCAATTAAGAATCTGATGCCGTCACTAAACACATTCTTTAAATTGTAGTCATTTGTTGAGTGTTTTTTTTTGTGTCTAATCCGCATATATATTACCATTGCCATTGATTTTCTTGACTGTATATCTCTTAAATGTCAACATATACACGTGTGATTTAGTTTACGAAGATTTTTCAATGTCGAGAACCTCGATCAGAGAGTAAAAAAGGCGTAAGGGTCACAATGGTGTAAAATTAAAATGATATATACCGGGCTAGGATTCGAGTTACAGGAACAAGGACCAAACCAACCACCCAAGAATGGAATCGTCGATCGAAAACACTTGGCAACCTCCTAGAAGCAGCTTTTCTTGCCACCAGACCTTTCTCCATCAATTAGGAATCTGATGCCGTCACTAAACACATTCCTTAATTTGTAGCCATTTGTTGAGTGTTCTTTTTTTTGGTGTCTAATCCGCATATATATCACCATTGCCCTTGATTTTCTTGACTGTATATCTCTTTAATGTCAACATATACATGTGTGATTTAGTTTACGAAGATTTTTCAATGCCGAGAACCTTGATCAGAGAGTAAAAAACGTGTAAGGTTCACAATGGTGTAAAATTAAAATGGGATATACCGTCCTAGGATTCGAGTTACAGGAACAAGGGCCAAACCAACCACCCAAGAATGGAATCGTCGAGCAAAAACGCTTGACAACCTCCTAGAAGCAGCTTTTCTTGCCACCAGACCTTTCTCCATCAATTAGGAATCTGATGCCGTCACTAAACACATTCCTTAAATTGTAGTCATTTGTTGAGTGTTTTTTTTTGTGTCTAATCCGCATATATATTACCATTGCCCTTGATTTTCTTGACTGTATATCTCTTTAATGTCAACATATACACGTGTGATTTAGTTTAAGAAGATTTTTCAATGTCGAGAACCTCGATCAGAGAGTAAAAAACGTGTAAGGTTTACAATGGTGTAAAATTAAGATGGGATATACCGGGCTAGTATCCGAGTTACAGGAACAAGGGCCAAACCAACCACCCAAGAATGGAATCGTCGAGCAAAAACACTTGACAACCTCCTAGAAGCAGCTTTTCTTGCCACCAGACCTTTCTCCATCAATTAGGAATCTGATGCCGTCACTAAACAGATTCCTTAAATTGTAGCCATTTGTTGAGTTATTTTTTTGGTTTCTAATCCGCATATATATCACCATTGCCGTTGATTTTCTTGAATGTATATCTCTTAAACGTCAACATATACACGTGTGATTTAGTTTACAAAGATTTTTCAATGTCGAGAACCTCGATCAGATAGTAAAAAAGGCGTAAGGTTCACAATGGTGTAAAATTAAAATGGGATATACCGGCCTAGGATTCGAGTTACAGGAACAAGGACCAAACCAACCACCCAAGAATGGAATCGTCGAACGAAAACACTTGACAACCTCCTAGAAGCAGCTTTTCTTGCCACCGGACCTTTCTCCATCAATAGGGAATCTAATGCCGTCACTAAATACATTCCATAAATTGCAGCCATTTGTTGAGTGTTTTTTTTGTGTCTAATCCGCATATATATCACCATTGCCCTTGATTTTCTTGACTGTATATCTCTAAAATGTCAACATATACACGTGTGATTTTGTTTACGAAGATTTTTAGTGCCGAGAACCTCGATCAGAGAGTAAAAAAGGCGTAAGGTTCACATTGGTGTAAAATTAAAATGAGATATACCCGGCTAGGATTCGAGTTACAGAAACAAGGGCCAAACCAACCACACAAGAGTGGAATCTTCGAGCGAAAACACTTGACAACCTCCTAGAAGCAGCTTTTCTTGCCACGAGACCTTTCTCCATCAATCAATTAGGAATCTGATGTCGTCACTAAACACAATCCTTAAATTGTAGCCATTTGTTGAGTGTTTTATTTTTTGGTGTCTAATCCGCATATATATCACCATTGCCCTTGATTTTCTTGACTGTATATCTCTTAAATGTCAACATATACACGTGTGATTTAGTTTACGAAGATTTTTCAATGTCGAGAACCTCGATCAGAGAGTAAAAAAGGCGTAAGGTTCACAATGGTGTAAAATTAAAATAGGATATACCGGGCTAGGATTCGAGTTACAGGAACAAGGGCCAAACCAACCACCCAAGAGTGGAATCGTCGAGCGAAAACACTTGACAACCTCCTAGAAGCAGCTTTTCTTGCCACCAGACCTTTCTCCATCAATTAAGAATCTGATGCCGTCACTAAACACATTCCTTAAATTGTAGCCATTTGTTTAGTGTTATTTTTTTTGGTGTCTAATCCGCATATATATCACCATTGCCCTTGATTTTCTTGACTGTATATCTCTTAAATGTCAACATATACACGTGTGATTTAGTTTACGAAGATTTTTCAATGCCGAGAACCTCGATAAGAGAATAAAAAAGGCGTAAGGTTCACGATGGTGTAAAATTAAAATGGGATATACCGGGCTAGGATTCGAGTTACAGGAACAAGTGCCAAACCAACCACCCAAGAATGGAATCGTCGAGCGAAAACACTTGACAACCTCCTAGAAGCAGCTTTTCTTGCCACCTTCTCCATCAATTAGGAATCTGATGCCGTCACTAAACAGATTCCTTAAATTGTAGCCATTTGTTGAGTTATTTTTTTGGTTTCTAATCCGCATATATATCACCATTGCCGTTGATTTTCTTGAATGTATATCTCTTAAATGTCAACATATACACGTGTGATTTAGTTTATAAAGATTTTTCAATGCCGAGAACCTCGATCAGATAGTAAAAAAGGCGTAAGGTTCACAATGGTATAAAATTAAAATGGGATATACCGGCCTAGGATTCGAGTTACAGGAACAAGGACCAAACCAACCACCCAAGAATGGAATCGTCGACCGAAAACACTTGGCAACCTCCTAGAAGCAGCTTTTCTTGCCACCAGACCTTTCTCCATCAATTAGGAATCTGATGCCGTCACTAAACACATTCCTTAATTTGTAGCCATTTGTTGAGTGTTCTTTTTTTTGGTGTCTAATCCGCATATATATCACCATTGCCCTTGATTTTCTTGACTGTATATCTCTTTAATGTCAACATATACATGTGTGATTTAGTTTACGAAGATTTTTCAATGCCGAGAACCTTGATCAGAGAGTAAAAAACGTGTAAGGTTCACAATGGTGTAAAATTAAGATGGGATATACCGGGCTAGTATCCGAGTTACAGGAACAAGGGCCAAACCAACCACCCAAGAATGGAATCGTCGAGCAAAAACACTTGACAACCTCCTAGAAGCAGCTTTTCTTGCCACCAGACCTTTCTCCATCAATTAAGAATCTGATGCCGTCACTAAACACATTCTTTAAATTGTAGTCATTTGTTGAGTGTTTTTTTTGTGTCTAATCCGCATATATATTACCATTGCCATTGATTTTCTTGACTGTATATCTCTTAAATGTCAACATATACACGTGTGATTTAGTTTACGAAGATTTTTCAATGTCGAGAACCTCGATCAGAGAGTAAAAAAGGCGTAAGGGTCACAATGGTGTAAAATTAAAATGATATATACCGGGCTAGGATTCGAGTTACAGGAACAAGGGCCAAACCAACCACCCAAGAATGGAATCGTCAAACGAAAACACTTGACAACCTCCTAGAAGCAGCTTTTCTTGCCACCGGACCTTTCTCCATCAATAGGGAATCTAATGCCATCACTAAACACATTCCTTAAATTGCAGCCATTTGTTGAGTGTTTTTTTTTGTGTATAATCCGCATATATATCACCATTGCCCTTGATTTTCTTGACTGTATATCTCTTAAATGTCAACATATACACGTGTGATTTACTTTACAAAAATTTTTAGTGCCGAGAACCTCGATCAGAGAGTAAAAAAGGCGTAAGGTTCACATTGGTGTAAAATTAAAATGAGATATACCCGGCTAGGATTCGAGTTACAGAAACAAGGGCCAAACCAACCACACAAGAATGGAATCGTCGAGCGAAAACACTTGACAACCTCCTAGAAGCAGCTTTTCTTGCCACTAGACCTTTCTCCATCAATCAATTAGGAATCTGATGTCGTCACTAAACACATTCCTTAAATTGTAGCCATTTGTTGAGTGTTTTTTTTTGGTGTCTAATCCGCATATATATCACCATTGCCCTTGATTTTCTTAACTGTATATCTCTTAAATATCAACATATACACGTGTGATTTAGTTTACGAAGATTTTTCAATGTCGAGAACCTCGATCAGAGAGTAAAAAAGGCGTAAGGTTGACAATGGTGTAAAATTAAAATAGGATATACCGGGCTAGGATTCGAGTTACAGGAACAAGGGCCAAACCAACCACCCAAGAATGGAATCGTCGAGCGAAAACACTTGACAACCTCCTAGAAGCAGCTTTTCTTGCCAATAGACCTTTCTCCATCAATCAATTAGGAATCTGATGTCGTCACTAAACACATTCCTTAAATTGTAGCCATTTGTTGAGTGTTTTTTTTTGGGTGTCTAATCCGCATATATATCACCACTGCCCTTGATTTTCTTGACTGTATATCTCTTAAATGTCAACATATACACGTGTGATTTAGTTTACAAAGATTTTTCAATGTCGAGAACCTCGATCAGAGAGTAAAAAAGGCGTAAGGTTCACAATGGTGTAAAATTAAAATAGGATATACCGGGCTAGGATTCGAGTTACAGGAACAAGGGCCAAACCAACCACCCAAGAATGGAATCGTCGAGCGAAAACACTTGACAACCTCCTAGAAGCAGCTTTTCTTGCCACCAGACCTTTCTCCATCAATTAAGAATCTGATGCCGTCACTAAACACATTCCTTAAATTGTAGCCATTTATTTAGTGTTTTTTTTGGTTTCTAATCCGCATATATATCACCATTGCCCTTGATTTTCTTGACTGTATATCTCTTAAATGTCGACATATACACGTGTGATTTAGTTTACGAAGATTTTTCAATGCCGAGAACCCCGATAAGAGAATAAAAAAGGCGTAAGGTTCACGATGGTGTAAAATTAAAATGGGATATACCGGGCTAGGATTCGAGTTACAGGAACAAGTGCCAAACCAACCACCTAAGAATGGAATAGTCGAGAGAAAACACTTGACAACCTCCTAGAAGCAGCTTTTCTTGCCACCAGACCTTTCTCCATCAATTAGGAATCTGATGCCGTCACTAAACAGATTCCTTAAATTGTAGCCATTTGTTGAGTTATTTTTTTGGTTTCTAATCCGCATATATATCACCATTGCCGTTGATTTTCTTGAATGTATATCTCTTAAATGTCAACATATACACGTGTGATTTAGTTTACGAAGATTTTTCAATGCCGAGAACCTCGATCAGAGAGTAAAAAAGGCGTATGGTTCACAATGGTGTAAAATTAAAAATGGGATATACCGGCCTAGGATTCGAGTTACAGGAACAAGGACCAAAGCAACCACCCAAGAATGGAATCGTCGAGCGAAAACACTTGGCAACCTCCTAGAAGCAGCTTTTCTTGCCACCAGACCTTTCTCCATCAATTAGGAATCTGATGCCGTCACTAAACACATTCCTTAATTTGTAGCCATTTGTTGAGTGTTCTTTTTTTTGGTGTCTAATTCGCATATATATCACCATTGCCCTTGATTTTCTTGACTGTATATCTCTTTAATGTCAACATATACATGTGTGATTTAGTTTACGAAGATTTTTCAATGCCGAGAACCTCGATCAGAGAGTAAAAAACGTGTAAGGTTCACAATGGTGTAAAATTAAGATGGGATATACCGGGCTAGTATCCGAGTTACATGAACAAGGGCCAAACCAACCACCCAAGAATGGAATCGTCGAGCAAAAACACTTGACAACCTCCTAGAAGCAGCTTTTCTTGCCACCAGACCTTTCTCCATCAATTAGGAATCTGATGCCGTCACTAAACACATTCTTTAAATTGTAGTCATTTGTTGAGTGTTTTTTTTGTGTCTAATCCGCATATATATTACCATTGCCCTTGATTTTCTTGACTGTATATCTCTTAAATGTCAACATATACACGTGTGATTTAGTTTACGAAGATTTTTCAATGTCGAGAACCTTGATCAGAGAGTAAAAAAGGCGTAAGGGTCACAATGGTGTAAAATTAAAATGATATATACCGGGCTACGATTCGAGTTACAGGAACAATGGCCAAACCAACCACCCAAGAATGGAATCGTCGAACGAAAACACTTGACAACCTCATAGAAGCAGCTTTTCTTGCCACCAGACCTTTCTCCATCAATTAGGAATCTGATGTCGTCACTAAACACATTTCTTAAATTGTAGCCATTTGTTGAGTGTTTTTTTTTGGGTGTCTAATCCGCATATATATCACCGCTGCCCTTGATTTTCTTGACTGTATATCTCTTAAATGTCAACATATACACGTGTGATTTAGTTTACAAAGATTTTTCAATGTCGAGAACCTCGATCAGAGAGTAAAAAAGGCGTAAGGTTCACAATGGTGTAAAATTAAAATAGGATATACCGGGCTAGGATTCGAGTTACAGGAACAAGGGCCAAACCAACCACCCAAGAATGGAATCGTCGAGCGAAAACACTTGACAACCTCCTAGAAGCAGCTTTTCTTGCCACCAGACCTTTCTCCATCAATTAAGAATCTGATGCCGTCACTAAACACATTCCTTAAATTGTAGCCATTTATTTAGTGTTTTTTTTGGTTTCTAATCCGCATATATATCACCATTGCCCTTGATTTTCTTGACTGTATATCTCTTAAATGTCGACATATACACGTGTGATTTAGTTTACGAAGATTTTTCAATGCCGAGAACCCCGATAAGAGAATAAAAAAGGCGTAAGGTTCACGATGGTGTAAAATTAAAATGGGATATACCGGGCTAGGATTCGAGTTACAGGAACAAGTGCCAAACCAACCACCTAAGAATGGAATAGTCGAGAGAAAACACTTGACAACCTCCTAGAAGCAGCTTTTCTTGCCACCAGACCTTTCTCCATCAATTAGGAATCTGATGCCGTCACTAAACAGATTCCTTAAATTGTAGCCATTTGTTGAGTTATTTTTTTGGTTTCTAATCCGCATATATATCACCATTGCCGTTGATTTTCTTGAATGTATATCTCTTAAATGTCAACATATACACGTGTGATTTAGTTTACGAAGATTTTTCAATGCCGAGAACCTCGATCAGAGAGTAAAAAAGGCGTATGGTTCACAATGGTGTAAAATTAAAATGGGATATACCGGCCTAGGATTCGAGTTACAGGAACAAGGACCAAAGCAACCACCCAAGAATGGAAACGTCGAGCGAAAACACTTGGCAACCTCCTAGAAGCAGCTTTTCTTGCCACCAGACCTTTCTCCATCAATTAGGAATCTGATGCCGTCACTAAACACATTCCTTAATTTGTAGCCATTTGTTGAGTGTTCTTTTTTTTGGTGTCTAATTCGCATATATATCACCATTGCCCTTGATTTTCTTGACTGTATATCTCTTTAATGTCAACATATACATGTGTGATTTAGTTTACGAAGATTTTTCAATGCCGAGAACCTCGATCAGAGAGTAAAAAACGTGTAAGGTTCACAATGGTGTAAAATTAAGATGGGATATACCGGGCTAGTATCCGAGTTACATGAACAAGGGCCAAACCAACCACCCAAGAATGGAATCGTCGAGCAAAAACACTTGACAACCTCCTAGAAGCAGCTTTTCTTGCCACCAGACCTTTCTCCATCAATTAGGAATCTGATGCCGTCACTAAACACATTCTTTAAATTGTAGTCATTTGTTGAGTGTTTTTTTTGTGTCTAATCCGCATATATATTACCATTGCCCTTGATTTTCTTGACTGTATATCTCTTAAATGTCAACATATACACGTGTGATTTAGTTTACGAAGATTTTTCAATGTCGAGAACCTTGATCAGAGAGTAAAAAAGGCGTAAGGGTCACAATGGTGTAAAATTAAAATGATATATACCGGGCTAGGATTCGAGTTACAGGAACAATGGCCAAACCAACCACCCAAGAATGGAATCGTCGAACGAAAACACTTGACAACCTCATAGAAGAAGCTTTTCTTGCCATCGGACCTTTCTCCATCAATAGGGAATCTGATGCCGTCACTAAACACATTCCTTAAATTGCAGCCATTTGTTGACTGTTTTTTTTTTGTGTCTAATCCGCATATATATCACCATTGCCCTTGATTTTCTTGACTGTATATCTCTTAAATGTCAACATATACACGTGTGATTTAGTTTACGAAGATTTTTAGTGCCGAGAACCTAGATCAGAGAGTAAAAAAGGCGTAAGGTTCACATTGGTGTAAAATTAAAATGAGATATACCCGGCTAGGATTCGAGTTACAGAAACAAGGGCCAAACCAACCTCACAAGAATGGAATCGTCGGGCGAAAACACTTGACAACCTCCTAGAAGAAGCTTTTCTTGCCACCAGACCTTTCTCCATCAATCAATTAGGAATCTGATGTCGTCACTAAACACATTCCTTAAATTGTAGCCATTTGTTGAGTGTTTTTTTTTTGGTGTCTAATCCGCATATATATCACCATTGCCCTTGATTTTCTTGACTGTATATCTCTTAAATGTCAACATATACACGTGTGATTTAGTTTACGAAGATTTTTCAATGTCGAGAACCTCGATCAGAGAGTAAAAAAGGCGTAAGGTTCACAATGGTGTAAAATTAAAAAAGGATATACCGGGCTAGGATTCGAGTTACAGGAACAAGGGCCAAACCAACCACCCAAGAATGGAATCGTCGAGCGAAAACACTTGACAACCTCCTAGAAGCAGCTTTTCTTTCCACCAGACCTTTCTCCATCAATTAAGAATCTGATGCCGTCACTAAACACATTCCTTAAATTGTAGCCATTTGTTTAGTGTTTTTTTTGGTGTCTAATCCGCATATATATCACCATTGCCCTTGATTTTCTTGACTGTATATCTCTTAAATGTCAACATATACACGTGTGATTTAGTTTACGAAGATTTTTCAATGCCGAGAACCTCGATTAGAGAATAAAAAAGGCGTAAGGTTCACGATGGTGTAAAATTAAAATGGGATATACCGGGCTAGGATTCGAGTTACAGGAACAAGGGCCAAACCAACCACCCAAGAATGGAATCGTCGAGCGAAAACACTTGACATCCTCATAGAAGCAGCTTTTCTTGCCACCAGACCTTTCTCCATCAATTAGGAATCTGATGCCGTCACTAAACAGATTCCTTAAATTGTAGCCATTTATTGAGTTATTTTTTTGGTGTCTAATCCGCATATATATCACCATTGCCGTTGATTTTCTTGAATCTCTTAAATGTCAACATATACACGTGTGATTTAGTTTACGAAGATTTTTCAATGCCGAGAACCTCGATCAGAGAGTAAAAGAGGCGTAAGGTTCACAATGGTGTAAAATTAAAATGGGATATAACGGGCTAGGATTCGAGTTACATGAACAAGGGCCAAACCAACCACCCAAGAATGGAATCGTCGAGCGAAAACACTTGACAACCTCCTAGACGCAACTTTTCATGCCAACAGACCTTTCTCCATCAATTAGGAATCTGATGTCGTCACTAAACACATTCCTTAAATTGTAGCCATTTGTTGAGTGTTTTTTTTGGTGTCTAATCCGCATATATATCACCATTGCCCTTGATTTTCTTGACTGTATATCTCTTAAATGTCAACATATACACGTGTGATTTAGTGTACGAATATTTTTCATTGCCGAGAACCTCGATCAAAGAGTAAAAAAGGCGTAAGGTTCACACTGGTGTAAAATTAAAATAGGATATACCGGGCTAGGATTCGAGTTACAGGAACAAGGGCCAAACCAACCACCCAAGAATGGAATCGTCGAGCGAAAACACTTGACAACCTCCTAGAAGCAGCTTTTCTTGCCACCAGACCTTTCTCCATCAATTAAGAATATGATGCCGTCATTAAACACATTCCTTAAATTGTAGCCATTTGTTTAGTGTTTTTTTTGGTGTCTAATCCGCATATATATCACCATTGCCCTTGATTTTCTTGACTGTATATCTCTTAAATGTCAACATATACACGTGTGATTTAGTTTACGAAGATTTTTTAATGCCGAGAACCTTGATAAGAGAATAAAAAAGGCGTAAGGTTCACGATGGTGTAAAATTAAAATGGGATATATACCGGGCTAAGATTCGAGTTACAGGAACAAGGGCCAAACCAACCACCCAAGAATGGAATAGTCGAGCGAAAACACTTGACAACCTTCTGGAAGCAGCTTTTCTTGCCACCAGACCTTTCTCCATCAATTAGGAATCTGATGCCGTCACTAAACAGATTCCTTATATTGTAGCCATTTGTTGAGTTATTTTTTTGGTGTCTAATCCGCATATATATCACCATTGCCGTTGATTTTCTTGAATGTATATCTCTTAAATGTCAACATATGCACGTGTGATTTAGTTTACGAAGATTTTTCAATGCCGAGAACCTCGATCAGAGAGTAAAAAAGGCGTAAGGTTCACAATGGTGTAAAATTAAAATGGGATATACCGGGCTTGGATACGAGTTACATGAACAAGGGCCAAACCAACCACCCAAGAATGGAATCGTCGAGCGAAAACACTTGACAACCTCCTAGACGCAACTTTTCTTGCCAACAGACCTTTCTCCATCAATTAGGAATCTGATGCCGTCACTAAACACATTCCTTAAATTGTAGCCATTTGTTGAGTGTTTTTTTTGTGTCTAATCCGCAAATATATCACCATTGCCCTTGATTTTCTTGACTGTATATCTCTTAAATGTCAACGTATACACGTGTGATTTAGTTTACGAATATTTTACAATGCCGAGAACCTCGATCAGAGAGTAAAAAAGGCGTAAGGTTCACAAAGGTGTAAAATTAAAATAGGATATACCGGCCTAGGATTCGAGTTACAGGAACAAGGGCCAAACCAACCACCCAAGAATGGAATCGTCGAGCGAAAACACTTGGCAACCTCCTAGAAGCAACTTTTCTTGCCACCAGACCTTTCTCCATCAATTAGGAATCTGATGCCGTCACTAAACACATTCCTTAAATTGTAGCCATTTGTTGAGTGTTCTTTTTTTTGGTGTCTAATCCGCATATATATCACCATTGCCCTTGATTTTCTTGACTGTATATCTCTTTAATGTCAACATATACACATGTGATTTAGTTTACGAAGATTTTTCAATGCCGCGAACCTCGATCAGAGAGTAAAAAACGTGTAAGGTTAACAATGGTGTAAAATTAAAATGGGATATACCGGGCTAGTATCCGAGTTACAGGAACATTGGCCAAACCAACCACCCAAGAATGGAATCGTCGTGTAAAAACACTTGACAACCTCCTAGAAGCAGCTTTTCTTGCCACCAGACCTTTCTCCATCAATTAGGAAGCTGATGCCGTCACTAAACACATTCCTTAAATTGTAGCCGTTTGTTGAGTTTTTTTGTTTTGTGTCTAATCCGCATATATATCACCATTGCCCTTGATTTTCTTGACTGTATATCTCTTAAATGTCAACATATACACGTGTGATTTAGTTTACGAAGATTTTTCAATGCCGAGAACCTCGATCAGAGAGTAAAAAAGGCGTAAGGTTCACAATGGTGTAAAATTAAAATGGGATACACCGACCTAGGATTCGAGTTACAGGAACAAGGGCCAAACCAACCACCCAAGAATGGAATCGTCGAACGAAAACACTTTGCATCCTCCTAGAAGCAGCTTTTCTTGCCACCAGACCTTTCTCCATCAATTAGGAATCTGATGTCATCACTAAACACATTCCTTAAATTGTAGCCATTTGTTGAGTTTTTTTTTGGTGTCTAATCTGCATATATATCACCATTGCCTTGATTTTCTTGACTGTATATCAATTAAATGTCAACATATACACGTGTGATTTAGTTTACGAAGATTTTTCAATGCCGAGAACCTCGATCAGAGAGTAAAAAAGGCGTAAGGTTCAGAATGGTGTAAAATTAAAATGGGATATACCGGGCTAGGATTCGAGTTACAGGAACAAGGGCCAAACCAACCACCCAAGAATGGAATCGTCGAGCGAAAACACTTGACAACCTTCTAGAAGCAGCTTTTCTTGCCACCAAACCATTGTCCATCAATTAGGAATCTGATGCCGTCACTAAACACATTCCTTAAATTGTAGCCATTTATTGCCTGTTTTTTTTGGTGTCTAATCCGCATATATATCACCATTGCCCTTGATTTTCTTGACTATATATCTCTTAAATGTCAACATATACACGTTTGATTTAGTTTACGAAGATTTTTCAATGCCGAGAACCTCGATCAGAGAGTAAAAATGGAGTAAGGTTCACAATGGTGTAAAATTAAAATAGGATACACCGGGCGAGGATTCGAGTTACTGGAACAAGGGCCAAACCAACCACCCAAGAATGGAATTATCGAGCGAAAACATTTGACAACCTCCTAGAAGCAGCTTTACTTGCCACCAGACCTTTCTCCATCAATTAGGAATTTGATACCGTCACTAAACACATTTCTTAAATTGTAGCCATTTGTTGAGTGTTTTTTTGGGTGTCTAATCCGCATATATATCACCATTGCCCTTGATTTTCTTGACTGTATATCTCTTAAATGTCAACATATACACGTGTGATTTAGTTTACGAAGATTTTTCAACGCCGAGAACCTCGATCATAGAGTAAAAAAGGTGTAAGGTTCACAATGTTGTAAAATTAAAATGTGATATACCGGGCTAGGATTCGGGTTACAGAAATAAGGGCCAAACCAATCACCCAAGAATGGAATCGTCGAGCGAAAACACTTGACAACCTCCTAGAAGCAGCTTTCTTGCTACCAGACCTTTCTCCATCAATTAGGAATCTGATGCCGTCATTAAACACATTCCTTAAATTGTAGCCATTTGTTGATTTTTTTTTGGTGTCTAATCCGCATATATAACACCATTGCCCTTGATTTTCTTGACTGTATATCTCTTAAATGTCAACATAGGCACGTGTGATTTAGTTTACGAAGATTTTCAGTGCCGAGAACCTCGATCAGAGAGTAAAAAAGGCGTAAGGTTCACATTGGTGTAAAATTAAAATGGGATATACCCGGCTAGGATTCAAGTTACAGGAACAAGGGCCAAACCAACCACACAAGAATGGAATCGCCGAGCGAAAACACTTGAAAACCTCCTAGAAGCTGCTTTTCTTGCCACCAGACCTTTCTCCATCAATTAGGAATCAAATGCCGTCACTAAACACATTCCTTAAATTGTAGCCATTTGTTGAGTGTTTTTTTTGGTGTCTAATCCGCATATATATCACCATTGCCCTTGATTTTCTTGACTGTATATCTCTTAAATGTCAACATATGCACGTGTGATTTAGTTTACGAAGATTTTACAATACCGAGAACCTCGATCAGAGAGTAAAAAAGGAGTAAGGTTCACAATGGCGTAAAATTAAAATGGGATATACCGGGCTAGGATTCGAGTTACAGGAACAAGGGCGAAACCAATCTCCCAAGAATGGAATCGTCGAGCGAAAACACTTGACAACCTCCTAGAAGCAGCTTTTCTTGCCACCAGACCTTTCTCTATCAATCAATTAGGAATCTGATGTCGTCACTAAACACATTCCTTAAATTGTAGCCAATTGTTGAGTGTTTTTTTGGTGTCTAATCCGCATATATATCACCATTGCCCTTGATTTTGTTGACTGTATATCTCTTAAATGTCAACATATACACGTGTGATTTGGTTTATGAAGATTTTTCAATGTCGAGAACCTCGATCAGAGAGCAAAAAAGGCGTAAGGTTCACAATGGTGTAAAATTAAAATAGGATATACCGGGCTAGGATTCGAGTTACAGGAACAAGGGCCAAACCAACCACCCAAGAATGGAATCGTCGAGCGAAAACACTTGACAACCTCCTAGAAGCAGCTTTTCTTGCCACCAGACCTTTCTCCATCAATTAAGAATCTGATGCCATTACTAAACACATTCCTTAAATTGTAGCCATTTGTTTAGTGTTTTTTTTTGTGTCTAATCCGCATATATATCTCCATTGCCCTTGATTTTCTTGACTGTATATCTCTTAAATGTCAACATATACACGTGTGATTTAGTTTACGAAGATTTTTCAATGCCGAGAACCTCGATAAGAGATTAAAAAAAGCGTAAGGTTCACGATGGTGTAAAATTAAAATGGGATATACCGGGCTAGGATTCGAGTTACAGGAACAAGGGCCAAACCAACCACCCAAGAATGGAATCGTCGAGCGAAAACACTTGACAACCTCCTAGAAGCAGCTTTTCTTGCCACCAGACCTTTCTCCATCAATTAGGAATCTGATGCCGTCACTAAACAGATTTCTTAAATTGTAGCCATTTGTTGAGTTATTTTTTGGTGTCTAATCCGCATATATATCACCATTGCCGTTGATTTTCTTGAATGTATATCTCTTAAATGTCAACATATACACGTGTGATTTAGTTTACGAAGATTTTTCAATGCCGAGAACATCGATCAGAGAGTAAAAAAGGCGTAAGGTTCACAATGGTGTAAAATTAAAATGGGATATACCTGGCTAGGATTCGAGTTACATGAACAAGGGCCAAACCAACCACCAAAGAATGGAATCGTCGAGCGAAAACACCTGACAACCTCCTAGACGCAACTTTTCTTGCCAACAGACCTTTCTCCATCAATTAGGAATCTGATGCCGTCACTAAACACATTCCTTAAATTGTAGCCATTTGTTGAGTGTTTTTTTTTTGTGTCTAATCCGCATATATATCACAATTGCCCTTGATTTTCTTGACTGTATATCTCTTAAATATCGACATATACACGTGTGATTTAGTTTACGAATATTTTTCAATGCCGAGAACCTCGATCAGAGAGTAAAAAAGGCGTAAGGTTCACAATGGTGTAAAATTAAAATGGGATATACCGGCCTAGGATTCGAGTTACAGGAACAAGGGCCAAACCAACCACCCAAGAATGGAATCGTCGAGCGAAAACACTTAGCAACCTCCTAGAAGCAGCTTTTCTTGCCACAAGACCTTTCTCCATCAATTAGGAATCTGATGCCGTCACTAAACACATTCCTTAAATTGTAGCCATTTGTTGAGTGTTCTATTTTTTTGTGTCTAATCCGCATATATATTACCATTGCCCTTGATTTTCTTGACTGTATATCTCTTTAATGTCAACATATACACGTGTGATTTAGTTTACGAAGATTTTCAGTGCCGAGAACCTCGATCAGAGAGTAAAAAAGGGGTAAGGTTCACATTGGTGTAAAATTAAAATGGGATATACCAGGCTTGGATTCGAGTTACAGGAACAAGGGCCAAACCAACCACACAAGAATGGAATCGCCGAGCGAAAACACTTGACAACCTCCTAGAAGCAGCTTTTCTTGCCACCAGACCTTTCTCCATCAATTACGAATCTAATGCCGTCACTAAACACATTCCTTAAATTGTAGCCATTTGTTGAGTGTTTTTTTTTTGTGTCTAATCCGCATATATATCACCATTGCCCTTGATTTTCTTGACTGTATATCTCTTAAATGTCAACATATACACGTGTGATTTAGTTTACGAAGATTTTACAATACCGAGAACCTCGATCAGAGAGTAAAAAAGGCGTAAGGTTCACAATGGTGTAAAATTAAAATGGGATATACCGGGCTAGGATTCGAGTTACAGGAACAAGGGCGAAACCAACCTCCCAAGAATGGAATTGTCGAGCGAAAACACTTGACAACCTCCTAGAAGCAGCTTTTCTTGCCACCAGAACTTTCTCCATCAATCAATTAGAAATCTGATGTCGTCACTAAACACATTCCTTAAATTTTAGCCATTTGTTGAGTGTTTTTTTTTGGTGTCTAATCCGCATATATATCACCATTGCCCTTGATTTTCTTGACTGTATATCTCTTAAATGTCAACATATACACGTGTGATTTAGTTTACGAAGATTTTTCAATGTCGAGAACCTCGATCAGAGAGTAAAAAAGGCGTAAGGTTCACAATGGTGTAAAATTAAAATAGGATATACCGGGCTAGGATTCGAGTTACAGGAACAAGGGCCAAACAAACCACCCAAGAATGGAATCGTCGAGCGAAAACACTTGACAACCTCCTAGAAGCTGCTTTTCTTGCCACCAGACCTTTCTCCATCTATTAAGAATCTGATGCCGTTACTAAACACATTCCTTAAATTGTAGCCATTTGTTTAGTGTTTTTTTGGTGTCTAATCCGCATATATATCACCATTGCCCTTGATTTTCTTGACTGTATATGTTGGGATTGAACCCTACCAGAGGAACAGATAATGAAAGCCAAAACTGGTTCACTACAGTGGATTCACAATAAGCAGCTGTTTACACTAAGTCTTCTCCCTTGAAAGTGATTATAACAGCTGATGGTCTGATATCCACTGCCCGGATACAACTGCTGCTGTTCTTCAAAACTACTGATGAAGCCCATAAGACTGCTGAGAACTAAACACTGCTGGTACAATCTACTGATGACAAAGCACTGCCCAATCAAGAACTGATCAACCTTGAGGAAAGCACTGATGTAAGGAGAGAGCAGTAGTTTAGTATGTCATCTGTTTTATGTATAGTCAGTGGTTAGGTTTAGCAGTGTTTGTATAAGAACAATAGATACAGGTTGTTAGGCTGTTAGATGTCGCTTTCATGGTGACGTCAGCTGAGATGTCTCAGTGGTTTGGATTGTCTATAAATGGAACAGTACTCTGTACTGTTACATTTGATCGTTTTGAGTGAGTTCTTCTCCTCAATTCAATCCTTTCATCTTGTGCAAACCAACCATGGAGTATCAGGCTGAGGGGGAGTTTAGTTTGTAAGCATGCTTGTAATCTTTTGATTTACTTTGTAATCTTTTGACTGATGAAAAGCATTTGTTTATCTAAACTATTTTCTTCCTTGATTGTGTTTACAAAGTTTGTGATCATTTCCGCTGCACTTAAACTCTAATCATTTCTATTTGATTTGTTAAAATTTACACAAACAAACACTCTCATAAGAGCCTCCGATCCTAACAATTGGTATCAGAGCCTGGACAGTCAAATTCGACCTAACAATCAATTTGACATAACAGTTCGGCTCAAAATTCATTGATACTAAGGTTGGTTGTATTTAGTTGAAAAACAAAGTAACGAGTGATAACGCTTAAAGTTGATATTCAAATACTCTGTAAAACAACCAAGATGTCATAAGACACACAAATCTCACACAACAAGTGATATCATGCACAAGACACTCATGGTTTTTAGATCTGAAAACATATTTGTTAAACTATGGGATTATTTCTTATTTTCAAAATTGATTTCAACTGTTGTTATGAAACTTGTGATGTCCCTATATTAGATGCTAAAGTATGAACCTCAGATTAACAGAAGCCTATGTTCATAAAACATTAGTGTTTTTGCTAACGTAAAAAGAGGGAAATTAAAACTTTAGTCATAAGGACTTATGTGTTGAAAACAGGGTGAGATTCTCAAAAGGAACAAATCAACTCTGTTAAAATACATTAAGAAAACAGGATAGTCCATATCATATGTAATGTAAGATTGGTAAAAAATTTTACAAATATGGTCAATCCTCTTAAAGCATTACTGCAAAATGATTTTGGATTGAGTATTCCTTTACTAAAGACCTCCCAGTAAGCATTTCATTACTTATGAATGGGAAGGGTAAAAAGGGAAGAAGAAAATTCACAAAAACTCAGAAGTGTGTTTATCTCAAAACTTTTGGAGTCAGAAGAAAAGAGTATAAACATAAAACACTTAAGAGTCAAGGTTTAGGGTAACAATGGTCATTAAGCAACTATGTGCATTCATTAGTTCAGGAAAGGGTTCAGGTAACAATAGTATTCGCAGAGAATAAACTTTCAAAAGGACTAGACAAATTTTCAGAATCATCACATGGTAACAAAGTCTACACCAGGGTTTTCGAAAACTCATGTGATCTTGTGTCCTCATTTTTATGTTGTCAATCAATCAACAAGAGAATGGTACCAAACAGTGGTCAAAATGTTTTTAAAATTTCATACCACTGTTGACAAACCACTGACCATTTTCAAAAGCTTGAGATTGATATGATTAAGAATTTCAGTGGAAAATTATACCAGATTCTTTTTGATATTGTTTCCAGAAAATCCTTTACTTATTTTTCTGAAAAAGGATTCTCTCGAATAAGGCAGGATATATCATTCTTCATTTTTTAAGAATAATATATTTTGAACTTTTACTGGTTTTTTATAGTAAAAGTTTCAATCTCCTGTCAGGATGTATAATCTTTTTTTGTGTTGGTTATAATATCCTCAAAACAGATCAAAAGGAATTTGGTACAAGTATCAAGGTAATATCTAACTCAAGTTTGTCTTTAAACTGATCAAAAATTGATTGCCAAAAGACTTTGAAATACTGGGGTACTCTTGTTTTAATTTAAATATTATAGCAAGAATGAGTAGCCTTGGTAAAAAGTTTACATCATCTGGGGTACTAAAACACTGTCAGGGAGTTGTAAAAGCTTCAAAATATAAATGACATGTGGCAAAACCTTGAATGAAAATTCTCAATTCAGTTGCTGATATACTAGTCTTTCAAATCATTACCATTACCTTACCCCTAATCACAGTTTTGCTCAAACATTTGTTTCCTAAATGCTGTCCACTGCTGAAAGTCAACCACTGATATTTCATTTTCTTGGCAAGCACTGATGCTCAAAATCAGTGTCTTATCCACTGATATGCTATCTTCTGATAGTAAAAATCATCCACTGTTATCACATTATTACCGTTGTAACCACTGATGCTTGCTTCATCAGTGGCTCTCAAAACAACTGTCCTCCGTCTTCATCCATTTCATCAGAGGTTGACACGTGGTCAGTTTTTAGCCCTCAGATCCTTATAACCGCTGCCACATCGGCGTCCATTTTCTTTTTCCCTAAATAAAACCCTGATCAAAACCCCAAACAGGGTTTTACACCGTCGAATTGAATTCCAAAATTCTCTTCTCAAAACAGTTTCCAACTTTTCTTCTCAAATCACTCTCTAATCCTTCTTCATCAAAATGACGAAATCAAAATCAAAATCATCTTCATCTTCATCTCCTAAAGAAGCCACACAAATGGCCGCTGAATCCATTGAAATACCATACAAATCTCCTCACAACTATTTGGGTCTACTCACAAAACCCACAAATAACCACACCTTTGATTCCATCATCGACACATTATCTGAATCAAAGTACAAAACTTTGTTGATAGCAGATGCTCCCATTTACCTGCAAACCCAGAAAGAGTTTTGGAAAAATGCTACGCTTGAAAAACAAGACGATAAAGTAGTAGCCATCAACTCCTCGATACAGGGTAAAGCAATTAAAATTACTCCGCAATCAATCTCAGAAGTTTTTAAACTCGATGATCTGAAAGGTAAAACTTCCTTTGATAAAAACGAATTGAAAGCTGATTTTCTGAAAAGGGGATATGCAGAACAATAAAAGGTAGATACCTTACAAAAAGGTTACTTCCCTTCTGCACTAAGGTTTTTATTTCACACACTTTTAATGTGTGTTTCAAATAAAACAACAGCGTTTAACGAAATACCATTGAAGATTCAATGTCTGGGTTATGCTATTTTAAAGAATGAAAATTACAACTATTCCCAGGAGATCTTTAATGACTTGGTAAAAAATGTTGATAGCAAATCATTTTTACTTTTTCCAAGGTTTCTAAGCTACTATCTTACACAAAAATTTGAAAAAGAAAATGAAAATTTGCTCAAACAGGGTGTCTATTTTCAAATAAAAGGGTTAACAACTGAAACATTTTCTAGAATGATGGCACCAATAAAAACAAAAGCAGAGGTGCCTGAGCAGAATTTAGCAGTTACAACTGTTCCTCAGACATCTGCTGCTGAGCCCACTGCTCCAGGTGATCATAGCAGCACTACCACTGCTTTGAAACCCACACATGCCATTACCAAAAAGGACAAAAAGAAAACATCCAGAAAACCCACCAAACCCAAAACAAAGGCAACTCTGGAAGATGAGATCCCAGAGCAACTGCCAGTGACAAAACAAATGTCACCACAAACCACTGCTGCTACTTCCTCACAGCAGTTGGTAGAAAGATCTCCACGATTGCCTCAAACTCCTCCTGCATCCTCACAAAAGGATCAGGTTGTAAGCACAGGGACCCCACAATATGAAGCTCTGGACCCAATCGGATCCATCTTCCTCAGTCCTGATCCCAAGGACATGTCTCTTTCAACACCCATACCCTCACCAATCATAATGCCACAATCAATAATACCCTTGTTGCATGCAGTTGCTATAGCTCAGACACAAACCAGTTCCTCTCTATCACCTGTCACTGAGAGTATACTCCCATAAGTGACTGGGTCTGATGCTACTACACCTGCTATCCCAGCAACAATTGAGGAGGTTACACTGCAGGAGTTACAAGTAACTCCTGTCAGTAGTTCAAGTAGAGCAGCAACTACAAATGTTGGATCAACAGATCTACATTCGGACAGTTGTTTCATCAGTCAGACTCCCTTGAAGGCAATTTCTTCCATAGCACCACTGATAACCACTAGTGAGGCTGTTTTGTCCACTGGTACCATCAAAGGATTATCAAGTGCTGTAGAAAGAAGTCCCCAGTACCAAGAACAAGGGGCATCAATGGGTGATTTTTGGGACTCAGTTCCTAAGTCACACATTGGTACAACCACTGCTGGTGGGGAATCAGATGATCCTACTAACGTGGGTGATGATTCAAAATATCAGGAATTGACGGGCAGAGTAGAAAAACTTGAAACATCAGTTACTGAAATAAAGGATATGGTGCAACAGCTGTTAAAAGCTCAAAAAGCACAATCCACTGCTGTTCCACCTCAAGCACCTGCTCAACCACAAGCACTTGCTGCAAATGAGCTCTGGAATCTTTTTCAACCCCTGCTAGAAAAACAAAAACAAATGGCTGATCAGCAACATGAAATGCATGTAAAAATGCTGACAAACATGGTGGAGTCAAGATTTAAAGATACTCAAGCAGACATTAAGGCTATAAAGGCCAGCATCCAAAGCACCACTGGAAAAGCTCCCTCTACTATCTTTTTCATGGATAACCCCCTTCCAGATAACGCCAAAAAAGGGGAGAAAATCAAGTTGAAAAAGAAGGGAATAGAAGATGGTCTGTATATTGAACCAGAACAAGAAAAACAGACATCTAAACCACTTCCAAAAGGTTCCAAACCTCAAACCACAAAATCTCATATTTCCATCCAAACAGCTGATACAACAGTGATTTCAAAAACTGCTAGCCAAACAGCTGTCATCTCATCAACACACACAACTTCACCACACACCACCAAAGCCACTGCCCTACCATCATCATCTACAATCATATCACCACCATCGCCTCCTGCCATAAAGCAGAAGACAGCAGATGTTACAACATCTGTTGTAATGACAACAGTGGTTGAAACACCAGTTGTTACAACACCTGTTAGTCAATCACAATTCACTGCTACTCAAACCACTGATCCACCCAAGAAATCATCAGCCTCTCCTACAATAAAAAGGAGAAGGGTTTTCATTCCTGATGATGATTCTTCATCACCACCAACTTCACAAACTTCAACCCCTGCTCAAAAGCAGAAGACATCTACTGACACATCAGTAGTTGTAATGACAACAGAGGTTGAAGAACCAGTTGCTTCAACAGTTGTTTGTCAACCATCCACCACTGTTCTCATCATTCCTACATCACAACCAAAAGTACCTCCACTCATAAAGCTTCACAAGAGAAAAAGAGAAACAACTCAGGCAACTGATGAAAACTATGATCTTGTTGCTGCTAAATATCCACTGGAACTAGAAGCTGTGAAAAATGAGATGAAACAATTTTACACCGAGGATGATCCTTCAAAAAGAAGATTTCCTTCTCACATAGGTTTCATAGTCCCAGAAGACATGGATGAATATCTCGAGATGAAAGCAAGGCAAGCAAAGATTAGAGCTAAACTCGAATGCAAAGATCAAGGTGATGAAGCCATTTTTGAAAAATTGGAATTTTTGCTCACAAAAGTCAAGCTGATGGAAAACTATGCACAAGATCTGAGCAAAGAAAAGGCAGATCAACGAAAAGCAATGAGAAAAGAATATCTTGCATATATAATGAAAGAAAAATTCTATTCAGCTGAAGAAAAACAGTTTGAAGAATGGCCAATGATCGCTTTAAAGCATGAAGCTAACAGAATTGAAAGGATTAAGAATGATCCAAGAAAGAAGAAGACAACTCCTAATTGGAACAAATACAAAAAGCTTATTGCTGATCTGACATCCGAGTACAAAAAGAAGAAACAGGAACTGATAGATGCTAAGGTGGATACTACTGAAGCCATAGCAAAATGGACAAAGCAGTATACCGACGAGGCTTATGAACGGCTGAAGAAAAGAAGGATAACAGTTTCAGACACTTCTAAAAAGCCAGACTACAACAAGATGGAACAAAAGCTGGATGCTCTTAAAACACTGCTCACATCAGCAGATAACCCTATCCTTGTGGAAAACCAAGAAAAAGGAAAACTGCTGACCAGTGAAGAAAAAAAGAAAAGGAAGCTGAATACTTCACAAAAGCCATCAAGAAAATGGGTCTAAAAGAAGATAGTTCAGTAAGCCTTCAAAACCTTTTCAAAAAGGTATTAACCAAACCTGTAGCAGATATCTCAGACACTGAACTTGAACAAAGAAAAAGGCAAGAGCTAATTGAACAAGAAGCTGCAGAAGACATAGCTGCAGCAAATGAAGTCATAGATGAGGCTTTTAAACGAATGTCTGAAGTTCAGGATACTGCTTTACAATTTTTCTCAAGGCCAAAATCTCCAAGCTCATCTGGAAATAAATCTCTCCCAAGAAACCCATTGGGTTCAAAAGTACTAAAGTGGCTCTCTGATCAAAAGACCCATGTATTGACCCTGGTCAGATCCAATGTTTGTGCATGTTTGTGACAACAGCTTAGATTTGGTCTTTGGATATCTTGTAATTAGTAAAACGATAAACGGTTAGCGGGTTTAGTTTTGTAATAGTTTGATTATAGAGTTTGGGCTAAACAAAACCCACATTGGGTGATGGGGGACGAAATGGGCCTAGCCCATGTAGGAACCCATGCCTAAAGTTGCAACCTTGTGTTATATAAACAAGGTTAGGCTTTAGGGTTTAGGTGAATCAGCCAAAACAGTTTGTGAGAGAGCAATTTCGTGAGAGACTTGTCTTGGACGAAATTAGGGTTGGTTAGGGTTTGATTGATTGTAATACTTCTGTTTGATAATCAATAGAAACCCGGTTGAAAGTGAATTGCTGTTCCTACACGTTTTCTGCTATATTCTGATCAAGAGGATTCCGCACTCTTGATTAGATTGACAATTCTGTGAAGATCCATACACATCAAGGGGACCTACAATTGGTATCAGAGCTTCAGGCTCTTGAAGGCTCGGTTCAGAATTGTTGGCTGCAGAAACAGGAAGAATTTTCGAAATCTTTGAAATCTGAAATTAGGGTTTCGAAATTTTTGAGTTCTGATAATCTTTCTGCGATTTTGTTTATGTTTGATCAGTTTGTTTGTTTAGTTTTGCTGATTTGCAGGTTTTCGGGACGATTTCTGTTGGATTTTGACGAGTATTTGGCTGGAATTCGAAGACTGTTCTTCGTGTTCATCATATTATTTTCAAAAATTGACTGATATTTTGCCTTGTGATTCTGTAGGAAAGTGTTGGTGAAATCTGGAAAATCTTCAGAATTTCGAAAAGATTAAGTTTCCTGATTTACTGGTTCAGCGAATTTAACAGTCCAGCGAAATTGTTTAACCCGGCGAAGTTAAAATCCAAAGGCGACTTTGGTAACCGTATAATTTTCCACAGCGAAATTAATACGGTTTTCGGCGACTTTACAGGTCGTCGTAACAGCGAAATTATACCAGCGAATTTGACAAGCAAATTTAACATATCAGCGAAATTGACCAGCAAATTTAACTGATTTACCAGCGAAATTAACAGAAAATTTAAAAACCAGCAAATTTAAAGTGGTGGAATCTTGGTTGGCAAGCGTCGATAAAATTTCAGTGTCTTGCATTTAGAAATTGATCCGTAGCTCGTTTGACAGAACCGTCTGCACCGTTACCCGATTTCGGTTTTTGACATTATATATCATTGGATTCGTCTTTTCGAGATGATTCTAACGGTCTAATTTGGTAACCACTGTTTTCGGAGATATTTTGTACGGTTTTACCAGTCTGTTTGCGTTAAAATGTCGAACATGACAAAATTGAATGCACCTAAGATGATGAAGGTGGAGAATTATCTTACATGGAAGGACAACTTCAAATCTTTCATTGAATCTCAGGATGCACGTATGTGGATATGTATTGAAGATGGGTACATAAACCCTACACATGATTATGAGGGCAGACCACGTAGAACAGACTATGTGAACATGAAAGAGGATGATAAAAAGATGTATGAGGCTGAAAAGAGAGCCTTGGCTGCGATAAAGATGTCCTTACCTGATAGCATCAAGCATACCTTCACAAAGTACACTAATTCAAAAGATATGTGGGATGCATTACAAAAGCGATATCAGGGAAATGAGAGTGCCACTCAGGCATTCATGGTAGAGATAGTGCCAGTTGATGAGGCTGAAACTACTGTGAGTGATGCTGAATCTGAAGTGAAAAATACTGAAGCAAAAGTGGATGCTGAAGTAGAGAAAGAGAGTGAAGCTGAACAGGTTGTTGCTGATGAAACTTCAGAAGTTCATGAGAAAGAGGTAAAATCTGATTCTGTATGTTTGAGATGTCGTGAACTACAGGGTGAGGTTGACAGGTTGTCAACACAAAACCAAAGTCTGGTAAGTGAGATTTCTAACATAAAAGAAGCAAACTTTTTTGCTAAAAGAAATAAATCGTCATACTTGAAGAAGATAAAAGGTTATGAAGCTGAAATTGAAGCTTTAACTTGCAAACTAAATGAAAAACTTCAAGTCATAGACTTAGCTCATGACATGATGGCTGAGAAAACAAGAGAGATTTCTGAAAAATGCAAAGAGTTGTCAGATGCACAACTCAAAATTGTTGAACTTGAAAAGAAAATGAGTCAATTCAGAGATTCCTCTTTTGTAATGAAACACATGATGGGTGGGTTAAAGAAGAGTAATGACAAGACCAGTGTGGGCTTCCAGGGCTTTAATGAAGTTCCACCTCCTCTTAGTCATGACTATTCATTCCTGCCAGTGAAGATGAGCTAGCAGACTTTATGGCATCTGCACCAAGTAGTTTTCCATCCACTTCAAGTCAAGGTGATGGATCTGAGAGTGATGAGGCTAAGAATAACAATAACAGGGAACCTTTGAAAAGGAAAAATTCACCGCCTAAGAATAAAAATCAAGCTTTTGTCAAAAAGATTAATTTTGTTCAAGGTAGTGATATGAAAAACGAAACTGCTGTTATTGAAAATGAATCGAATGTAGAGTTTGCAAAAAATAAGAGCATAGAAAAATCTGAAATCAAGCAAACTAAACAAGGTTCATCCAAAGGATCATCACCATCTGATAAGGGATCTACCTCAGAGACTCCAGCTAAGAAGTCTTTGAAAAGGAGATCGTGCTTCAAGTGTCACATCAAAGGACATGTAGCTAGCTGCTGTCCTAACAAAAAGAGTGAAGCACAACTTAGTGAAAAACAGAAAGGGAAATTACCAGATAAGAAAGGTGATAGTGAGGAGAAAGGCTCAAATTCTCCAAAGAAATCTGCTCCTAAGCAACCAGAAAATGTTGCTGTTGGTGTAAATAAGGCTGAAAAAGGAACTCCACAAGTTCCTCATTTTCAAAGAAATCAACCAAGATTTCAGCCTAGATCTCCACCAGGCAGATATGAGAGACCTAGAAGCAGTTCACCAAGAATGAACTATTATAATTCTAATAATTTCAGAAGTCAAGGTCAATTTCAAAATCGATACCAAAATAATGGTGGTCGAACTTTTTATAACAATGGCTTTAGAAATTACAACAATAATGCTTCTTGGAATCAAAACTCAAGGTTTCAAAATCAAAATTTCCAAAGGTCAAATAGTCCAAACACATTTAGGAACCCTCAGGACCAAAGACCAAAGACTCCAGTTAGGAGTAATGGATACTGGATGGATGTTCCAGTGGTTGGTGAATTCGGACGACCCAAGACCATTAAGGCTTGGGTCCCCCAATCTTACTAATTTCTTAGTTGGTGTGTGCAGGAGCTGCTAAGGAGGATTATCAACTTATGTTGATAGTGGCTGCTCTAGGCACATGACGGGGAATGTGAGATTGTTTATATATATATATTGATTGATTTAAATTGAAGTTCAAAGTGCTAAGTCGACACACTAGATAACCTGGCAGATATTTATACTAAAGCATTTGACAGGGCTCGCTTTGAACATTTAGTCAAACTCAACGGGATGAGAAATCCTGAATAACTGGTTTTTCATAAGAATTTTTGTAAATAGTTTATTGCTTTTCTTAAAAATCAAAAATACAAAAACATTAAAAAATTTGAAAAATAAAAAAAAATAGAAAATCAAAAATGAGTTATCACTGTGTGAAAAAGAAGAAATGATAGTACATCGGCAAGTTAGACTGTCACACTGAACATAAATTAAAATGCTTAAGTGTGATAGCAGCTTCATCATATGATGTACCAGTAGGCAAAAAGCATGAAATAATCAACTTACCAATGTGATATAAACCTAAATTAACTGTGTATGAGTGGGGAACACATCAGTGGTGTATGGTTTAATGACCTTAAATCTTGCGTTGATAGATTGCCAAAATCTGAAGTTTTGGGTCTTTATACTGTTATTTCATCTGGGGATATCAGGGGTGTCCTTCTGCTGCATCCAGATACATGCTGACCTAGGCACACCCATGATATCTTAAAAGAGCTTAAAATGCCAAAACCCATAAATGAAGAAGCTCTCATAGAGAGTCATTCAAAAAGTTCAAAATGCATAAATCGTACCAAAAAATGGTATTTGTCATAGCCCTTGTTAGATATTTTGGTCTCTTTGCTGTACGAAAGTACTGACCTGTTCACCAATTATCTAAACGTTGAAAAACAAAACGGATGAATTCAGTATACTCACCTACTACGATGAATCTTTGTGCATACCTTGATCGTGGGGGTATATCCTGAAGTGGGACACACTAGTATATCAGTAATAAAATTACCTTAACGTATCATACGGTAATGGTACTTGAAATGTTCATGCATTTTGTTTAAGAGGACAAACATACTGGTAATCGTCTTGGACTGCTTTTCACGAAAAATTTAATAAAGAATTATCTAATTGTGTGAAACAGTTTGATTGTGTTGATATGATCTTCTTACAAGTGATTCTCACAAAAATAGAGTGTTTATTGCTTTTGTTATTTACTTGCTTTCAGAAAATATAAAAATCCAAAAATAGTGTTTTTTTCTGTTTAAAATTCTTAATGTACGAAAAACTGTTATTCTTGGAGGAATTGTTACTGATAGGGGGAGACGGTGTTAGAAAGTGAGTTCAAAATTTTAAATCATGCGGGTTATAGGGTGTGATTAAAAAGTTTTGTATGTTGGTGATAAATTGAAAATGCTTAATCTGTAATACAGTTTAACTATCTCTTGAAAAGTAATAATTTATTTAACTATTGTTGAAAAATTCTTATGGTTTCTCGAGATGTTTGTTTTATAGTATACAGATTGAAGTAGTGTGTTGCTGAGAAGTTAAAGTGATGAGTTGCTGTGAAGATGAGAGTTTGATTGGATGCATGGTAGAACCTCCTTTCTACATTGCAGACAAAGTGAAGAGTTTGAAGATTGCTTTACAAATGCTGAACTGGAGTTTACTCAAACGCTAAAGTTTTTGAAGATTTGGTGATTGGATGCATCAGCTTAGGGGGAGTCTGTTGCTGACAGAAGCTGTTAAAGCTGAAGCTATCCAAAGACCAAAGACAGTGCAAGATTACATGAAGATTGCAAGAAGACTGAAGACAAAGTTATTTTATGAAGCTATTGTCAAGGGGGAGTTTGTTGGTGCATGTTTGTGACAACAGCTTAGATTTGGTCTTTGGATATCTTGTAATTAGTAAAACGATAAACGGTTAGCGGGTTTAGTTTTGTAATTGTTTGATTATAGAGTTTGAGCTAAACAAAACCCACATTGGGTGCTGGGGGACAAAATGGGCCTAGCCCATGTAGGAACCCATGCCTAAAGTTACAACCTTGTGTTATATAAACAAGGTTAGGCTTTACGGTTTAGGTGAATCAGCCAAAATAGTTTGTGAGAGAGCAATTTCGTGAGAGACTTTTCTTGGACGAAATTAGGATTGGTTAGGGTTTGATTGATTGTAATACTTCTGTTTGATAATCAATAGAAACCCGGTTGAAAGTGAATTGCTGTTCCTACATGTTTTCTGCTATATTCTGATCAAGAGGATTCAGCACTCTTGATTAGATTGACAATTCTGTGAAGATCCATACACATCAAGGGGACCTACATCCAATGGTGAGATGAAGTACATATCAAGGAAAGAAGCACTAGGCCTTAGTGTTGAAGATTTGCAGGATCTCCTTGAACTTTCATTGTGCAGGGATGAGGATGACACAAGTTCCAAAGAATTTGAAGAAGAATTTAAAAGACAAGCAAGGGAACTGCTGATGAGGAATAAAGATCCTAAATAATGAAGTGTTTTGGCATTATCTGTTCCAGGGGGAGATTCTTGGGATTGAACCCTACCAGAGGAACAGATAATGAAAGCCAAAACTGGTTCACTACAGTGGATTCACAATAAGCAGCTGTTTACACTAAGTCTTCTCCCTTGAAAGTGATTATAACAGCTGATGGTCTTATATCCACTGCCCGGATACAACTACTGCTGTTCTTCAAAACTACTGATGAAGCCCATAAGACTGCTGAGAACTAAGCACTGCTGGTACAATCTACTGATGACAAAGCACTGCCCAATCAAGAACTGATCAACCTTGAGGAAAGCACTGATGTAAAGAGAGAGCAGTAGTTTAGTATGTCATCTATTTATGTATAGTCAGTGGTTAGGTTTAGCAGTGTTTGTATAAGAACAGTAGATACAGGTTGTTAGGCTGTTAGACGTCGCTTTCATGGTGACGTCAGCTGAGATGTCTCAGTGGTTTGGATTGTCTATAAATGGAACAGTACTCTGTACTGTTACATTTGATCGTTTTGAGTGAGTTCTTCTCCTCAATTCAATCATTTCATCTTGTGCAAACCAACCATGGAGTATCAGGCTGAGGGGGAGTTTCGTTTGTAAGCATGCTTGTAATCTTTTGATTTACTTTGTAATCTTTTGACTGATGAAAAGCATTTGTTTATCTAAACTATTTTCTTCCTTGATTGTGTTTACAAAGTTTGTGATCACTTCCGCTGCACTTAAACTCTAATCATTTCTATTTGATTTGTTAAAATTTACACAAACAAACACTCTCATAAGAGCCTCCGATCCTAACACCCAAGAATGGAATCGTCGAGCGAAAACACTTGACAACCTCCTAGAAGCAGCTTTTCTGGCCACCAGACCTTTCTCCATCAATTAGGAATCTGATGCCGTCACTAAACACATTCCTTAAATTGTAGCCATTTGTAGAGTGTTTTTTTTTTGTGTCTAATCCGCATATATATCACCATTGCCCTTGATTTTCTTGACTGTATATCTCTTAAATGTCAACATATACACGTGTGATTTAGTTTACGAAGATTTTTCAATGTCGAGAACCTCGATCAGAGAGTAAAAAAGGCGTAAGGTTCACAATGGTGTAAATTAAAATGGGATATACCGGGCTAGGATTCAAGTTATAGGAACAAGGGCCAAACCAACCACCCAAGAATGGAATCGTCGAGCGAAAACACTTGACAACCTCCTAGAAGCAGCTTTTCTTGCCACCAGACCTTTCTCCATGAATTAGGAATCTGATGCCGTCACTAAACACATTCCTTAAATTGTTGCCATTTGTTAAGTGTTTTTTTTGGTGTCTAATCCGCATATATATCACCATTGCCCTTGATTTTCTTGACTGTATATATCTTAAATGTCAACATATACACGTGTGATTTAGTTTACGAAGATTTTTCAATGCCGAGAACCTCGATCAGAGAGTAAAAAAGGCGTAAGGTTCACAATGGTGTAAAATTAAAATGTGATATATTGGGCTAGGATTCGAGTTATAAGAACAAGGGCCAAACCAACCACCCAAGAATGGAATCGTCGAACGAAAACACTTGACAACCTCCTAGAAGCAGCTTTTCTTGCCACCAGACCTTTCTCCATCAATAGGGAATCTGATGCCGCACTAAACACATTCCTTAAATTATAGACATTTGTTGAGTGTTTTTTTGGTGTCTAATCCGCATATATATCAGCATTGCCCTTATTTTCTTGACTGTATATCTCTTAAATGTCAACAAATACACGTGTGATTTTCTTTACGAAGATTTTCAGTGCCGAGAAACTAGATCATGGAGTAAAAAAGGCGTAAGGTTCACAATGGTGTAAAATTAAAATGGGATATACCGGGATAGGATTCGAGTTACAGGAACAAGGGCCAAACCAACCACCCAAGAATGGAATCGTCAAGCGAAAACACTTGACAACCTCCTAGAAGCAGCTTTTCTTGCCACCAGACCTTTCTCCATCAATTAGGAATCGAATGCCGTCACTAAACACATTCCTTAAATTGTAGCCATTTGTTGAGTGTTTTTTTTGGGTATCTAATCCTCATATATATCACCATTGCCCATTATTTTCTTTACTGTATATCTCTTCAATGTCAACATATACACGTGTGATTTAGTTTAAGAAATATTTTTCAATGCCGAGAACCTTGATCAGAGAGTAAAAAAGGCGTAAGGTTCAAAATGGTGTAAAATTAAAATGATATATACCGGGCTAGGATTCGAGTTACAGGAACAAGGGCCAAACCAACCACCCAAGAATGGAATCGTCGAACGAAAACACTTGACAACCTCCTAGAAGCAGCTTTTCTTGCCACCAGACCTTTCTCCATCAATAGGGAATCTGATGCCGCACTAAACACATTCCTTAAATTATAGACATTTGTTGAGTGTTTTTTGGTGTCTAATCCGCATATATATCAGCATTGCCCTTATTTTCTTGACTGTATATCTCTTAAATGTCAACAAATACACGTGTGATTTTCTTTACGAAGATTTTCAGTGCCTAGAAACTCGATCAGAGAGTAAAAAAGGCGTAAGGTTCACAATGGTGTAAAATTAAAATGGGATATACCGAGTTAGGATTTGAGTTACAGGAACAAGGGCCAAACCAACCACCCAAGAATGGAATCGTCGAGCGAAAACACTTGACAACCTCCTAGAAGCAGCTTTTCTTGCCACCAGACCATTCTCCATCAATTAGGAATCTGATGCCGACACTAAACACATTCCGTAAATTGTAGCCATATGTTGAGTGTTTTTTGTTTGGTGTCTAATCCACATATGTATCACCATTACTCTTGATTTTCTTGACTGTATATCTCTTAAATGTCAACATATACACGTGTGATTTAGTTTACGAAGATTTTCAATGCCGAGAACCTCGATCAGAGAGTAAAAAAGGCGTAAGGTTGACAATGGTGTAAAACTAAAATGGGATATACCGGGCTAGGATTTGAGTTACAGGAACAAGGGCCAAACCAACCACCCAAGAATGGAATCTTCGAGCGAAAACACTTGACAACCTACTAGAAGCAGCTTTTCTTGCCACCAGACCTTTCTCCATCAATTAGGAATCTGAGGCCATAACTAAACACATTCCTTAAATTGTAGCCATTTGTTGAGTGTTTTTTTGGTGTCTAATCCGCATATATATCACCATTGCCCTTGATTTTCTTGACTGTATATCTCTTAAATGTCAACATATACACGTGTGATTTAGTTTACGAAGATTTTTCAATGCCGAGAACCTCGATCAGAGAGTAAAGAAGGCGTAAGGTTCACAATGGTGTAAAACTAAAATGGGATATACCGGGCTAGGATTCGAGTTACAGGAACAAGGGCCAAACCAACTACCCAAGAATGGAATCGTCGAGCGAAAACACTTGACAACCTACTAGAAGCAGCTTTTCTTGCCACCAGACCTTTCTCCATCAATTAGGAATCTGATGCCGTAACTAAACACATTCCTTAAATTGTAGCCATTTGTTGAGTGTTTTTTTTTTTGGTGTCTAACCCGCATATATATGACCATTGCCCTTTATTTTCTTGACTGTATATCTCTTAAATGTAAACATATACACGTGTGATTTAGTTTACGAAGATTTTTCTATGCCGAGAACCTCAATCAGAGAGTAAAAAAGCGTAAGGTTCACAATGGTGTAAAATTAAAATGGGATATACCGGGCTAGTATTCGAGTAACAGGAACAAGGGCCAAACCAACCACCCAAGAATGGAATCATCGAGCGAAAACACTTGACAATCTCCTAGAAGCAGCTTTTCTTGCCACCAGACCTTTCTTCATCAATTAGGAATCTATTGCCGTCACTAAACACATTCCTTAAATTGTAGCCATTTGTTGAGTGTTTTTTTTGGGTGTCTAATCCGCATATATATCACCATTGCCCTTATTTTCTTGACTGTATATCTCTTAAATGTCAACAAATACACGTGTGATTTAGTTTACGAAGATTTTTCAATGCCGAGAACCTCGATCAGAGAGTACAAAAGGCGTAAGGTTCACAATGGTGTAAAATTAAAATGGGATATACCAGGCTAGGATTCGAGTTACAGGAACATGGACCAAACCAACCAAACAAGAATGGAATCATCGAGCAAAAACACTTGACAACCTCCTAGAAGCAGCTTTTCTTTCCACCAGACCTTTCTCCATCAATTAGGAATCTGATGTCGTCACTAAACACATTCCTTAAATTGTAGCCATTTGTTGAGTGTTTTTTTTTTGTCTAATCTGCATATATATCACCATTTCCCTTGATTTTCTTGTCTGTATATCTCTTAAATGTATACACGTCTGATTTAGTTTACGATGATTTTTCAATGTCGAGAACCTCGATCAGAGGGTAAAAAAGGCGTAAGGTTCACAATGGTGTATTGTTGGATCGGTTCCGTGACCCTAAATAGTCAGTAAAGGTAGTTCATCTTCGTTTACAGAGGCGGAATCAAAGTAAACAAAGTCACAACAGCTTGTTCCTTTCAATTCTTTTCTATTAATGCTTTTCTGAGACTTTACAATGATTTCTGATGAAATTTTGGCAGCACCTTGTCTCTCACACACACACTAGTCCGTTTCAAATGAACCAACACACAACCTATAGACTAAGCCATTCCGTTTGAACTTGACACACCCAGTTCAAACGAACTGGACATGTTCAAACGGACTGGACATGTTCAAACGGACTCTCTTCCTAAAACATGACTAAACCCTAATTCAATCACTGTTGTTCACTCATTTAACCTATTTAGACATAAGACTCGATAAGACGTAGTCAGCAGACATTCAGTGCACCAACAGACTCCCCCTTGGATGTTGACGAAGTCTTCTGCGTCGAGTCTTTAGTCTTTGTCTCTTTCCAAATTGTCTTGACATTGCAAAAACTCTCTCTTCACAGGTTCAGGAACTCAACCTAGCTCCATCTTCAAATTCCCCTTTGACTGTTGATCCAGAACTCTAACTCCCCCTTTCGCAGACTCCCCCTCTCGGAATGCTGGGACTTGAAATTCTTGTTCAAACTTTAACTTTTCGTTGCCATGGGGAACTACATTCCTGTTACCTGCATATACTCTACCCAACATAAGTTTTACAAATTTATAACACTTAGATTTAAGAAACTTACTGGTAGAAATCATTCATTCATCAATCTGTATAGTTACATCAAGTTCAAGTAAATGACCTTGATTAACTAAACATACAATCTTTTAAAAACATTTGTATGTAACATTCAAAGTTTATAAACAAACTCTCCCAATCCTCTAGTTCATCAAGTTTAGCACTTGGAATTTTGAAAATCAACTCTCCAACATCAGTTGTCGAAAATCTTTTTGTATTTTCAAAAAACTATACTAAAACACAATCTTTTTGGGTTTTTGTTTTTAGAAAAAAAACATTAAAGAAATATATACAGACAATATTTTTGTGAGTTTGTGTAAGAGGATCATATCAGTTCATGAGACAAATCACAAGCACCGTTAAGCTTTTGACATTTTAAGTTCTAAACGATTCACGTTGATTGACGATATAGTTATCCTCTTAAGCTCAATCTAAAAACTTTCGAAATACTTACCGTTATGTTAAGGTATATTAACTTTGCACTAAATTCTTATGGACCCCACGATCTCAGCATATCCCCTCATCATGCAATACACTGACTCAAGTAATGCCTTTAAACTTTCATCAACTGTGATATGTTCAAAAAATAAAGCAAAATGTTTAAACATTAACAATCAGGTCGATACTTCCGTATACGCAGAGAAAGTCCAATGTTTAAACAAAATAAGAAAATAAAAATTAGTTGAAGTTGTTTAGGCTTTAACCACCAGGTCGATACTTCCGTATACACAGAGGTGATCCAAAGCTTAAACGAAACACCAAAGAAAATAAAGCAGAACGTTTAGGCAATAACATCTAGGTCGATACTCACGTATACGCAGAGGATGTCCAATGCTTAAACAAAATAAAGAAATAAAACAAGTTTAAATCTTTGCAAAATGAAATGCACAGTCACAGCGACTTTTCAGCAAGTTGTGAAAGTTCACAGACTTAACCGGTTTTTATGTCTTTCGACATTCAGCGATTACTGAGTAGGTACACAATCACGAAGGACAAAACTAAGTATTTTGCTTTCAACCATGTTTCCCACTAGAACTAGGCTTTTTCATTTAAGTTTGTATCGTTATCGCAAATCTACCAGTCTAGCTGAGCCTATCGTCACATCATTAGTGAGATCGTTTATCACATTTGACATTACATATCTTTAGCATGCTGTGATAGTCCACTGATTTACTATCATTTCCTCTTTTCTCAACAAAACTCATTTTTGCTTTTTCAATGTTTTTGGCATTTTCAAATTTTCTAATTTTTTTAAAATTTTTCTCCCCCTAAAATCAAAATATGTTTGAATTTTGATTTTCAAGGAAAATTTGAAAACAAACTGTACAAGGTAAAGTGACAACATGATGAGAATTACTTCAATTCTCCATCCACTATGCATAAACAATCAGAACTCCCCCTGTCAACAAACTATTTTCCCATTAAGATTTCAAAACACTTAAGTTTGTTTTAATCGAAATGGTTTTTCCGAAAAATCAGTTTTCTTTTTCTTTTCAAAAACTTGGGGTTCTTTCATCACATTGTTTTCAACAATATCTCTTGTCAGAAAGATAAATCAAGTACAACTTAATGTCCTTGATTAACCTCTTCAAATTCGAAATATCACAGTTACCAACCTGTGAATTTCTCAAGAAAGATACAGATTCCTGTTCCACACTTACCAACCTGGGAACTCCGGCAAGTCAGGATTTTACTTGGACAGATTCACCCAAGCCTGACCAGCCTTGGGTTTGACAGTTTTTACCTCAACAGATGGCTCTTCTGGTTTTGACGAACCAGAATCATTGCCTGAATGTGGCTTGTCTGACTTTGAAGAGTCAGATTCATCACCAACACGTGGCTCCTTTGTTTCCGAAGAAACAAATTCCTTGCCAGAAGATGGCTCGTTTGTTTGCTCAGAAACAAATTCATCACCAACAATTTTCTTCTTCTTTTCTTTTATCCCCAGATTTGTATCTGATGAATTCATTTTTCTTGCCTTTTTAGTTGAGGAAAGCAATTCATCAGAACTTTTTCTCGGATTACCAGTTGTATCGGAGGACAAAATTCGTTCGAGATACTCTCTTGCCTTCTTTCTCTTCTTCCTCAGTCTGTCTTTCTGCCCTTGTGAAAGCTTAATTTTCTTTTCTTGAACTTTCTGTTCTTGAATTTTTGGTTCTTGAACTTTCTGTTCCTTGGGCTTGACATTGACTGGTTTCTTTGCCATTTTCTGAGATTCAGCCCTCGATCTTCCCTTTGATCTCATTGGGCAATCTCTGGCAATATGGCCTCTGATCTGGCATTCATAGCACCTTCTTGTTTCGAATCTCTGGCTTTGACAGTTAACAGCAATGTGTCCTTGATAGCCACAAGTGTAACACACTCTGTTATCATACCTCTCACTACTTTCATACCACACACTTAGATCATAGCATTGATTTGCCTTGTGGTACTCATGTCTCCTCTTGTATCCTTGATTTGGCATTTGAGCACAGTTGTCAAACCTGCACCACTGATTACCAACTTTTTGTAAGTTTTGATTTTTAAATTTTTGTAGTTTTTCATAATGATTGGATGACTGAACTGATGAGCTTTTATTTTCATTTTTAAAATTTTTCAAATTTTTAACTTTTTGTTTCTGTTCTACAATCTTCTTAACAGGTTTTTGCTTTGAGCATTCACCTATTTCAGTAGACTGCAAAACAGTATTTTGAAATTTTTCTTGTAATTCTAAAAATATTTTTCTTATCTTTTCTTTTTCTTTTTCATCATCAGCTTTGTCATCGAAATTTTTAATTTTGACTTTGTCAAAATTTGTGACATTGTCACTTATTGGAACTGAATTGATCGGTTTTGGACAGACATGTGATGTAGAATTCACAAAACCTTTCAATTTATTCTCAAGCTCATCAATTTTATTTCTTGCAATTTCAGCTTCATTTTCAAGCCGAATGATTTTCTGAAGATGAGAATTTATTTCAATCTGTTTTTTCAAGATTATTTTTAAAAATAACAGATTTTTCATCTTCTAAAATCTTCATTTGACTTTGAAAATCTTTTTCTTTTTCTTTTAACGCTTCATTTTCCAATTTTATCCAAGAAACGTTTTCATTTTCAATTTTAATTTTTCCAAAATCTTTTTCTTTTTCTTTCAAATTGTTAATTTCCAATGTCAAACTGTTCAAGTCACTTAACAATTTAACATTTTCAGATTTCAGTTTTTCACAATTTTCCTGCAAAACAAGATTCTGTTTATCATCAGATTGCTTCTCATCCTTCAACAGTTTGACATTGTCTTCTTCGAATTTTTCGCATTTTGAGCACACAACTTCACTTTTTGAAATTTCATCTTTTTCTTCTTCTTCATTCTTTGAAATATCCTGTGTCTCTGTCTTGTATGTACCTGCACAAAATTTTTTTAACAAAATCAAGAGAATTCATATATTCATCAATATAACAACCCCTCTTAATATCGTATTTCATAACATTTTTTTGCAGCAAGACACACATAAATTCTTTTTCTCATTTCAATGATTACATCCAAATTTATCTTTTCTAAATCTTCTTTTATTTCATCCATTAACTTCCATTTTCTTGATTCTTCATCACACTTGTGTGATTTAAGTTTATTGATGGAATCTCTTAAACCATAGTATGAAAAACTAGAATTCCGTTTCAGTTCACGCAAGAATTTATCCCATTCCAAAGGTAATGCATCAGCAAATCTTGAAATTTTTTCATCATTTGGAAAACTTATCCCATGTCTTTGTAACTTGTCAATTAACTCATTAAATCGTTTTTCCAACTTCTCCAATGATTCATTCTTCATACACAAAAAATTTTTGAATCTTTTAACATAAACATTCTTATCACTTCTCCTCTCATACCAAGATTCACTAGGCCAATCATTTAAATTTTCAAGATTCTTGTTTTCCTTTTCGTCAAACATTTTAACCACAAATTCTTTGTTAAATCTCTTGAATTCTATTAAATGTGTCCAACAATTTAGAATCACTCAACAAATTGATTGGGCCGAACAATTTGCTTTAACTGTTTAGTGATGTTTGATCAGATAATCATGCAAAATCCGACAACCAGTAAATGTATTCAGATTTCTCGTGGTATGGTCACAAGCTCACTTTAATCCTATTGGACCCCAAAAGTATATGGCAGACAACAACTAGACCTTGGGCCGATGACTTACTTGGGCTGACAACACTTTCCAAACAATTGGTCCAATTAAACCACTAACCGACAACAATTTCTTTTTAATACTTTGCACGCAACCTACAATTTTAAGTTGTCTTTGATTGGGCCGCTAATACTTATTACGTGAACTACTGACCACTTTCAAACAGAAATACAATAATGATCCACTCTCAAACGTGATAACCTAATCACTTTCAAGTGACACTTTCAAACAAATCACTTTCAAACGTGAACTCTCAAACGAAGTGTGGCTTTCAAACGGACAGTTTCAAATGAAACACTTTCAAACCTTACGTTCAAACGGAAACCCCTTATTTCAAACGAAGTGTCAATGTTCAAACGGAAATCAGACTTCGTTCAAACAGAACATTACCAATTTCAAACTAAGTGTCAATTTTCAAACGGAAAGCCAATCTTCAAACGGTTCGTTCAAACGTAATAGCCTATGACGTCAGCATATTTCGAACAATTTCAAACGGATTAGATGTTTTCGATCAGTTTTAAGTCGAATTTTAGTCTCAAATTTTCAAGGATTAGTTAACACAGTATTTCGTTTGATATGTGAGAGTTTTAGACCATTTTAACCTTAAACACTTGTTCAAATCAGAAAAGAAAGGTAGAAGTGAGAGAATCCAAAGTAATCAAGCTGAATTTGGTATGAAGTCCTCGTCCTGAGCTCTGATACCACTTGTTGGATCGGTTCCGTGACCCTAAATAGTCAGTAAAGGTAGTTCATCTTCGTTTACAGAGGCGGAATCAAAGTAAACAAAGTCACAACAGCTTGTTCCTTTCAATTCTTTTCTATTAATGCTTTTCTGAGACTTTACAATGATTTCTGATGAAATTTTGGCAGCACCTTGTCTCTCACACACACACTAGTCCGTTTCAAATGAACCAACAGACAACCTATTTATAGACTAAGCCATTCCGTTTGAACTTGACACACCCAGTTCAAACGTAAACCTGTTCAAACGGACTGGACATGTTCAAACGGACTGGACATGTTCAAACGGACTCTCTTCCTAAAACATGACTAAACCCTAATTCAATCACTGTTGTTCACTCATTTAACCTATTTAGACATAAGATTCGATAAGACGTAGTCAGCAGACATTCAGTGCACCAACATGTATAATTAAAATGGGATATACTGGGCTAGGATTCGAGTTACAGGAACAAGGGCCAAACCAACCACCCAAGAATGGAATCGCCGAGCGAAAACACTTGACAACCTCCTAGAAGCAGCTTTTCTTGCCACCAGACCTTTCTCCATCAATTAGGAATCTGATGCCGTCACTAAACACATTCCTTAAATTGTAGCCATTTGTTGAGTGTTTTTTTTGTGTCTAATCCGCATATATATCACCATTGCCCTTGATTTTCTTGACTGTATATCTCTTAAATGTCAACATATACACGTGTGATTTAGTTTAGGAAGATTTTTCAATGCCGGGAACCTCGATCAGAGAGTAAAAAAGGCGTAAGGTTCACAATGGTGTAAAATTAAAATGGGATATACCGGGCTAGGATTCAAGTTACAGGAACAAGGGCCAAACCAACCACCCAAGAATGGAATCGTCGAACGAAAACACTTGACAACCTCCTAGAAGCAGCTTTTCTTGCCACCAGACCTTTCTCCATTAATTAGGAATCTGATGCCGTCACTAAACACATTCCTAAAATTGTAGCCATTTGTTGAGTGTTTTTTTTTAGTCTAATCCGCATATATATCACCATTGCCCTTGATTTTCTTGACTGTATATCTCTTAAATGTCAACATATACACGTGTGATTTAGTTTACGAAGATTTTTCAATGCTGAAAACCTCGATCAAAGAGTAAAAAAGGCGTAAGGTTCACAATGGTGTAAGATTAAAATCGGATATACCGGGCTAGGTTTCGAGTTACAGGAACAAGGGCCATACCAACCACCCAAGAATGGAATCGTCGAGCGAAAACACTTGACAACCTCCTAGAAGCAGCTTTTCTTGCCACCAGACCATTCTCCATCAATTAGGAATCTGATGCCGACATTAAACACATTCCGTAAATTGTAGCCATTTGTTGAGTGTTTTTTTTTGGTGTCTAATACATATGTATCAACATTACCCTTGATTTTCTTGACTGTATATCTCTTAAATGTCAACATATACACGTGTGATTTAGTTTACGAAGATTTTTCAATCCCGAGAACCTCGATCAGAGAGTAAAAAAGGAGTAAGGTTCACAATGGTGTAAAACTAAAATGGGATATACCGAGCTATGATTCGAGTTACAGGAACAAGGGCCAAACCAACCACCCAAGAATGGAATCGTCGAGCGAAAACAATTGACAACCTACTAGAAGCAGCTTTTCTTGCCACCAGACCATTCTCCATCAATTAGGAATCTGATGCCATAACTAAACACATTCCTTAAATGGTAGCCATTTGTTGAGTGTTTTTTTGGTGTCTAATCCGCATATATATCACCATTGCCCTTGATTTTCTTGACTGTATATCTCTTAAATGTCAACATATACACTTGTGATTTAGTTTACGAAGATTTTTCAATGCCGAGAACCTCGATCAGAGAGTAAAAAAGGCGTAAGGTTCATAATGGTGTAAAACTAAAATGGGATATACCGGGCTAGGATTCGAGTTACAGGAACAAGGGCCAAACAAACCACCCAAGAATGGAATCGTCGAGCGAAAACACTTGACAACCTACTAGAAGCAGCTTTTCTTGCCACCAAACCTTTCTCCATCAATTAGGAATCTGATGCCCTAACTAAACACATTACTTAAATTGTCGCCATTTGTTGAGTGTTTTTTTTGGTGTCTAATCCGCATATATATCACCATTGCCCTTGATTTTCTTGACTGTATATCTCTTAAATGTCAACATATACACGTGTGATTTAGTTTACGAAGATTTTTCAATGCCGAGAACCTCGACCAGAGAGTAAGAAAGGCGTAAGGTTCACAATGGTGTAAAATTAAAATGGGATATACCGGGCTAGGATTCGAGTTACAGGAACAGGGGCCAAACCAACCCCCCAAGAATGGAATCGTCGAGCGAAAACGCTTGACAATCTTCTAGAAGCAGCTTTTCTTGCCACCAGACCTTTCTCCATCAATTAGAAATCTGATGCCGTCACTAAACACATTCCTTAAATTGTAGCCATTTGTTGGGTATTTTTTTTTGGTGTCTAATCCGCATATATATCACCATTCCCGATGATTTTATTGACTGTATATCTCTTAAATGTCAACATATACACGTGTGATTTAGGTTACGAAGATTTTTCAATGCCGAGAACCTCGATCAGAGAGTAAAAAAGGAGTATGGTTCACAATGGTGTAAAATTAAAATGGGATACACCGGGCTAGGATTCGAGTTACAAGAACAAGGGCCAAACCAACCACCCAAAAATGGAATCGTCGAGCGAAAACACTTGCCAAACTCCTAAAAGCAGCTTTTCTTGCCACCAGAACTTTCTCCATCAATTAGGAATCTGATGCCGTCACCAAACACATTCTTAAATTGTAGCCATTTGTTGAGTGTTTTTTGTTGGTGTCTAGTCCGCATTTATATCACCGTTGCCCTAGATTTTCTTGACTGTATATCTCTTAAATGTCAACATATACACGTGTGATTTAGTTTACGAAGATTTTTCAATGTCGAGAACCTCGATCAGAGAGTAGAAAAGGCGTAAGGTTCACAATGGTGTAAAATTAAAATGGGATATACCGTGCTAGGATTCGAGTTATAGGAACAAGGGCCAAACCAACCACCCAAGAATGGAATCGTCAAGCGAAAACACTTGACAACCTCCCAGAAGCAGCTTTTCTTACCACTAAACCTTTATCCAACAATTAGTAATCTGATGCCGTCACTAAACACATTCCTTAAATTGTAGCCATTTGTTAAGTGTTTTTTTTGGTGTCTAATCCGCATATATATCACCATTGCCCTTGATTTTCTTGACTGTATGTCTCGTAAATGTCAACATATACACGTGTGATTTAGTTTACGAAGATTTTTCAATGCCAAGAACCTCGATCAGAGAGTAAAAAAGGCGTAAGGTTCACAATGGTGTAAAATTAAAATGTGATATAGCGGGCTAGGATTTGAGTTACGGGAACAAGGGCCAAACCAACCACCCAAGAATGGAATCGTCGAGCGAAAACACTTGAAAACCTCCTAGAAGCAGCTTTTCTTACCTCCAGACCTTTCTCCATCAATTAGGAATCTGATGCCGTCACTAAACACATTCCTTAAGTTGTAGCCATTTGTTGAGTGTTTTTTTTTTGGTGTCTAATCCGCATATATATCACCATTCCCCATGATTTTATTAACTGTATATCTCTTAAATGTCAACATAAACACGTGTGATTTAGTTTACGAAGATTTTTCAATGCCAAGAACCTCGATCAGAGAGTAAAAAAGGCGTATGGTTCACAATGGTGTAAAATTAAAATGGGATACACCGGGCTAGGATTCGAGTTACAGGAACAAGTGCCAAACCAACCACCCAAGAATGGAATCGTCGAGCGAAAACACATGACAAACTCCTAGAAGCAGCTTTTCTTGCCACCAGACCTTTCTCCATCAATTAGGAATCTGATGCCGTCACTAAACACATTCTTTAAATTGTAGCCATTTGTTGAGTGTTTTTTTTCGGTGTCTAATCCGCCTATATATTACTATTGTCCTTGATTTTCTTGACCGTATATCTCTTAAATGTCAACATATACACGTGTGATTTAGTTTACGAAGATTTTTCAATGCCGAGAACCTCGATCAGAGAGTAAAAAAGGCGTAAGGTTCACAATGGTGTAAAATTAAAATGGGATATACCGGGATAGGATTCGAGTTACATGAACAAGGGCCAAACCAACCACCCAAGAATGGAATCGTCGAGCGAAAACACTTGACAACCTCCTAGAAACAACTTTTCTTGCCACCAGACCTTTCTCCATCAATTAGGAATCTGATGCCGTCACTAAACACATTCCTTAAATTGTAGCCATTTGTTGAGTGTTTTTTTCTTTTGGTGTCTAATCCGCATATATATCCCTATTGCCCTTGGTTTTCTTGACTGTATATCTCTTAAATGTCAACATATACACGTGTGATTTAGTTTACGAAGATTTTTCAATGCCGAGAACCTCAATCAGAGAGTAAAAAAGGCGTAAGGTTCACAATTGTGTAAAATTAAAATGGGATATACCGGGCTAGGATTCGAGTTATAGGAACAAGGGCCAAACCAACCACACAAGAATGGAATCGTCGAGCGAAAACACTTGGAAACCTCCTAGAAGCAGCTTTCTTGCCACCAGATATTTCTCCATTAATTAGGAATCTGATGCCGTCACTAAACACATTCCTTAAATTGTAGCCATTTGTTGAGTGTTTTTTTGTGTCTAATCCGCATATATATCACCATTGCCCATGATTTTCTTGACTGTAAATCTCTTAAATGTCAACATATACACGTGTGATTTAGTTTACGAAGATTTTCCAATGCCGAGAACCTCGATCAGAGAGTAAAAAAGGAGTGAGGATCACAATGGTGTAAAATTAAAATGGGATATATCGGGCTAGGATTCGAGTTACAGGAACAAGGGCCAAACCAACCACCCAAGAATGGAATCGTCGAGCGAAAACACTTGACAACCTCCTAGAAGTAGCTTTTCTTGCCACCAGACCTTTCTCCATCAATTAGGAATCTGATGCCGTCACTAAACACATTCCTTAAATTGTAGCCATTTGTTGAGTGTTTTTTTTCTTTTGGTGTCTAATCCGCATATATATCCCCATTGCCCTTGATTTTCTTGACTGTATATCTCTTAAATGTCAACATATACACGTGTGATTTAGTTTACGAAGATTTTTCAATGCCGAGAACCTCAATCAGAGAGTAAAAAAGGCGTAAGGTTTACAATTGTGTAAAATTAAAATGGGATATACCGGGCTAGGATTCGAATTACTGGAACAAGGGCTAAACCAACCACCCAAGAATGGAATCGTCGAGCGAAAACACTTGACAACCTCCTAGAAGCAGCTTTTCTTGCCACCAGACATTTCTCCATCAATTAGGAATCTGATGCCGTCACTAAACACATTCCTTAAATTGTAGTCATTTGTTGAGTGTTTTTTTTTTCTTTTGGTGTCTAATCCGCATATATATCCCTATGGCCCATGGTTTTGTTGACTGTATATCTCTTAAATGTCAACATATACACGTGTGATTTAGTTTACGAAGATTTTTCAATGCCGAGAACCTCAATCAGAGAGTTAAAAAGGCGTAAGGTTCACAATTGTGTAAAATTAAAATGGGATATACCGGGCTAGGATTCGAGTTACAGGAACAAGGGCCAAACCAACCACACAAGAATGGAATCGTCGAGCGAAAACACTTGACAACCTCCCAGATTAGTAATCTGATGCCGTCACTAAACAGATTCCTTAAATTGTAGCCATTTGTTGAGTGTTTTTTTTTGGTGTCTAATCCGCATATATATCACCATTGCCCTTGATTTTCTTGACTGTATGTCTTGTAAATGTCAACATATACACGTGTGATTTAGTTTACGAAGATTTTTCAATGCCAAGAACCTCGATCAGAGAGTAAAAAAGGCGTAAGGTTCACAATGGTGTAAAATTAAAATGTGATATAGCGGGCTAGGATTTGAGTTACGGGAACAAGGGCCAAACCAACCACCCAAGAATGGAATTGTCGAGCGAAAACACTTGACAACCTACTAGAAGCATCTTTTCTTACCACCAGACCTTTCTCCATCAATTAGGAATCTGATGCCGTCACTAAACACAGTCCTTAAATTGTAGCCATTTGTTGAGTGTTTTTTTTGGTGTCTAATCCGCATATATATCACCATTCCCCATGATTTTATTGACTGTATATCTCTTAAATGTCAACATATACACGTGTGATTTAGTTTACGAAGATTTTTCAATGCCAAGAACCTCGATCAGAGAGTAAAAAAGGCGTATGGTTCACAATGGTGTAAAATTAAAATGGGATACACCGGGCTAGGATTCGAGTTACAGGAACAAGGGCCAAACCAACCACCCAAGAATGGAATCATCGAGCGAAAACACTTGACAAACTCCTAGAAGCAGCTTTTCTTGCCACCAGACCTTTCTCCATCAATTAGGAATCTGATGCCGTCACTAAACACATTCTTTAAATTGTAACCATTTGTTGAGTGTTTTTTTTCGGTGTCTAATCCGCCTATATATTACTATTGTCCTTGATTTTCTTGACGGTATATCTCTTAAATGTCAACATATACACGTGTGATTTAGTTTACGAAGATTTTTCAATGCTGAGAACCTCGATCAGAGAGTAAAAAAGGAGTAAGGATCACAATGGTGTAAAATTAAAATGGGATATATCGGGCTAGGATTCGAGTTACAGGAACAAGGGCCAAACCAACCACCCAAGAATGGAATCGTCGAGCGAAAACACTTGACAACCTCCTAGAAGCAGCTTTTCTTGCCACCAGACCTTTCTCCATCAATTAGGAATCTGATGCCGTCACTAAACACATTCCTTAAATTGTAGCCATTTGTTGAGTGTTTTTTTTTATTTTGGTGTCTAATCCGCATATATATCCCAATTGCCCTTGATTTTCTTGACTGTATATCTCTTAAATGTCAACATATACACGTGTGATTTAGTTTACGAAGATTTTTCAATGCCGAGAACCTCAATCAGAGAGTAAAAAAGGCGTAAGGTTTACAATTGTGTAAAATTAAAATGGGATATACCGGGCTAGGATTCGAATTACTGGAAGAAGGGCTAAACCAACCACCCAAGAATGGAATCGTCGAGCGAAAACACTTGACAACCTCCTAGAAGCAGCTTTTCTTGCCACCAGACATTTCTCCATCAATTAGGAATCTGATGCCGTCACTAAACACATTCCTTAAATTGTAGTCATTTGTTGAGTGTTTTTTTTTTCTTTTGGTGTCTAATCCGCATATATATCCCTATGGCCCATGGTTTTCTTGACTGTATATGTCTTAAATGTCAACATATACACGTGTGATTTAGTTTACGAAGATTTTTCAATGCCGAGAACCTCAATCAGAGAGTTAAAAAGGCGTAAGGTTCACAATTGTGTAAAATTAAAATGGGATATACCGGGCTAGGATTCGAGTTACAGGAACAAGGGCCAAACCAACCACACAAGAATGGAATCGTCGAGCGAAAACACTTGACAACCTCCCAGAAGCAGCTTTTCTTGCCACTAAACTTTTATCCAACAATTAGTAATCTGATGCCGTCACTAAACACATTCCTTAAATTGTAGCCATTTGTTGAGTGTTTTTTTTTGGTGTCTAATCCGCATATATATCACCATTGCCCTTGATTTTCTTGACTGTATGTCTCGTAAATGTCAACATATACACGTGTGATTTAGTTTACGAAGATTTTTCAATGCCAAGAACCTCGATCAGAGAGTAAAAAAGGCGTAAGGTTCACAATGGTGTAAAATTAAAATGTGATATAGCGGGCTAGGATTTGAGTTACGGGAACAAGGGCCAAACCAACCACCCAAGAATGGAATTGTCGAGCGAAAACACTTGACAACCTCCTAGAAGCCGCTTTTCTTACCACCAGACCTTTCTCCATCAATTAGGAATCTGATGTCGTCACTAAACACAATCCTTAAATTGTAGCCATTTGTTGAGTGTTTTTTTTTGGTGTCTAATCCGCATATATATCACCATTCCACATGATTTTATTGACTGTATATCTCTGAAATGTCAACATATACACGTGTGATTTAGTTTACGAAGATTTTTCAATGCCAAGAACCTCGATCAGAGAGTAAAAAAGGCGTATGGTTCACAATGGTGTAAAATTAAAATGGGATACACCGGGCTAGGATTCGAGTTACAGGAACAAGGGCCAAACCAACCACCCAAGAATGGAATCATCGAGCGAAAACACTTGACAAACTCCTAGAAGCAGCTTTTCTTGCCACCAGACCTTTCTCCATCAATTAGGAATCTGATGCCGTCACTAAACACATTCTTTAAATTGTAACCATTTGTTGAGTGTTTTTTTTCAGTGTCTAATCCGCCTATATATTACTTTTGTCCTTGATTTTCTTGACTGTATATCTCTTAAATGTCAACATATACACGTGTGATTTAGTTTGCGAAGATTTTTCAATGCCGAGAACCTCGATCAGAGAGTAAAAAAGGAGTAAGGATCACAATGGTGTAAAATTAAAATGGGATATATCGGGCTAGGATTCGAGTTACAGGAACAAGGGCCAAACCAACCACCCAAGAATGGAATCGTCGAGCGAAAACACTTGACAACCTCCTAGAAGCAGCTTTTCTTGCCACCAGACCTTTCTCCATCAATTAGGAATCTGATGCCGTCACTAAACACATTCCTTAAATTGTATCCATTTGTTGAGTGTTTTTTTTATTTTGGTGTCTAATCCGCATATATATCCTCATTGCCCTTGATTTTCTTGACTGTATATCTCTTAAATGTCAACATATACACGTGTGATTTAGTTTAGGAAGATTTTTCAATGCTGAGAACCTCAATCAGAGAGTAAAAAAGGCGTAAGGTTTACAATTGTGTAAAATTAAAATGGGATATACCGGGCTAGGATTTGAATTACTGGAACAAGGGCTAAACCAACCACCCAAGAATGGAATCGTCGAGCGAAAACACTTGACAACCTCCTAGAAGCAGCTTTTCTTGCCACCAGACATTTCTCCATCAATTAGGAATCTGATGCCGTCACTAAACACATTCCTTGAATTGTAGTCATTTGTTGAGTGTTTTTTTTTCTTTTGGTGTCTAATCCGCATATATATCCCTATGTCCCATGGTTTTCTTGACTGTATATCTCTTAAATGTCAACATATACACGTGTGATTTAGTTTACGAAGATTTTTCAATGCCGAGAACCTCAATCAGAGAGTTAAAAATGCGTAAGGTTCACAATTGTGTAAAATTAAAATGGGATATACCGGGCTAGGATTCGAGTTACAGGAACAAGGGCCAAACCAACCACACAAGAATGGAATCGTCGAGCGAAAACACTTGACAACCTCCCCGAAGCAGCTTTTCTTGCCACTAAACCTTTATCCAACAATTAGTAATCTGATGCCGTCACTAAACATATTCCTTAAATTGTAACCATTTGTTGAGTGTTTTTTTTGGTGTCTAATCCGCATATATATCACCATTGCCCTTGATTTTCTTGACTGTATGTCTCGTAAATGTCAACATATACACGTGTGATTTAGTTTACGAAGATTTTTCAATGTCAAGAACCTCGATCAGAGAGGAAAAAAGGCGTAAGGTTCACAATGGTGTAAAATTAAAATGTGATATAGCGGGCTAGGATATGAGTTACGGGAACAAGGGCCAAACCAACCACCCAAGAATGGAATTGTCGAGCGAAAACACTTGACAACCTCCTAGAAGCAGCTTTTCTTACCACCAGACCTTTCTCCATCAATTAGGAATCTGATGCCGTCACTAAACACAATCCTTAAATTGTAGCCATTTGTTGAGTGTTTTTTTTTGGTGTCTAATCCGCATATATATCACCATTCCCCATGATTTTCTTGACTGTATATCTCTTAAATGTCAACATATACACGTGTGATTTAGTTTACGAAGATTTTTCAATGCCAAGAACCTCGATCAGAGAGTAAAAAAGGCGTATGGTTCACAATGGTGTAAAATTAAAATAGGATACACCGGGCTAGGATTCGAGTTACAGGAACAAGGGCCAAACCAACCACCCAAGAATGGAATCGTCGAGCGAAAACACTTGACAAACTCCTAGAAGCAGCTTTTCTTGCCACCAGACCTTTCTCCATCAATTAGGAATCTGATGCCGTCACTAAACACATTCTTTAAATTGTAACCATTTGTTGAGTGTTTTTTTTCGGTGTCTAATCCGCCTATATATTACTATTGTCCTTGATTTTCTTGACTGTATATCTCTTAAATGTCAACATATACACGTGTGATTTAGTTTACGAAGATTTTTCAATGCCGAGAACCTCGATCAGAGAGTAAAAAAGGAGTAAGGATCACAATGGTGTAAAATAAAAATGGGATATATCGGGCTAGGATTCGAGTTACAGGAACAAGGGCCAAACCAACCACCCAAGAATGGAATCGTCGAGCGAAAACACTTGACAACCTCCTAGAAGCAGCTTTTCTTGCCACCAGACCTTTCTCCATCAATTAGGAATCTGATGCCGTCACTAAACACATTCCTTAAATTGTAGCCATTTGTTGAGTGTTTTTTTTGGTGTCTAATCCGTATATATATCACCATTGCCCTTGATTTTCTTGACTGTATATCTCTTAAATGTCAACATATACACGTGTGATTTAGTTTACGAAGATTTTTCAATGCCGAGAACCTCGATCAGAGAGTAAAAAAGGCGTAAGGTTCACAATGGTGTAAAATTAAAATGGGATATACCGGGCTAGGATTTGAGTTACAGGAACAAGGGCCAAACCAACCACCCAAAAATGGAATCGTCGAGCGAAAACACTTGACAACCTCCTAGAAGCAGCTTTTCTTGCCACCAGACATTTCTCCATGAATTAGGAATCTGATGCTGTCACTAAACACATTCCTTAAATTGTAGCCATTTGTTGAGTGTTTTTTTTGGTGTCTAATCAGTATATATATCACCATTGCCCTTGATCTTCTTGACTGTATATCTCTTAAATGTCAACATATACACGTGTGATTTAGTTTACGAAGATTTTTCAATGCCGAGAACCTCGATCAGAGAGTAAAAAAGGCGTAAGGTTCACAATGGTGTAAAATTAAAATGGGATATACCGGGATAGGATTCGAGTTACAGGAACAAGGGCCAAACCAACCACCCAAGAATGGAATCGTCGAGCGAAAACACTTGACAACCTCCTGGAAACAGCTTTTCTTGCCACCAGACATTTCCCCATCAATTAAGAATCTGATGCCGTCACTAAACACATTTCTTAAATTGTAGCCATTTGTTGAGTTTTTTTTGTCTAATCTGCATATATATCACCATTGCCCATTATTTTTTTGACTGTATATATCTTAAATGTCAACATATACACGCGTGATTTAGTTTACGAAGATTTTTCAATGCCGAGAACCTCGATCAGAGAGTAAAAAAGGAGTAAGGTTCACAATGGTGTAAAATTAAAATGGGATATACCGGGCTAGGATTCGAGTTACAGGAACAAGGGCCAAACCAACCACCCAAGAATGGAATCGTCGAGCGAAAACACTTGACAATCTCCTAGAAGCAGCTTTTATTGCCACCAGACCTTTCTCCATCAATTAGGAATCTGATGCCGTCACTAAACACATTTCTTAAATTGTAGCCATTTGTTGAGTTTTTTATGTGTCTAATCCGCATATATATCACCATTGCCCATGATTTTCTTGACTGTATATATCTTAAATGCCAATATATACACGCGTGATTTAGTTTACGAAGATTTTTCAATGACGAGAACCTCGATCAGAGAGTAAAAAAGGCGTAAGGTTCACAATGGTGTAAAATTAAAATGGGATATACCGGGCTAGGATTCGAGTTACAGGAAAAAGGGCCAAACCAACTACCCAAGAATGGAATCCTCGAGCGAAAACACTTGACAACCTCCTAGAAGCAACTTTTCTTGCCACCAGACATTTCTCTATCAATTAGGAATCTGATGCCGTCGCTAAACACATTCCTTAAATTGTAGCCATTTGTTGAGTGTTTTTTTGGTGTCTAATCCGCATATATATCACCATTGCCCATGATTTTATTGGCTGTATATCTCTTAAATGTCAACATATACATGTGTGATATAGTTTACGAAGATTTTTTAATGCCAAGGACCTCGATCAGAGTGTAAAAAAGGCGTATGGTTCACAATGGTGTAAAATTAAATTGGGATATACCGGGCTAGGATTCGAGTTACAGGAACAAGGGCCAAACCAACCACCCAAGAATGGAATCGTCGAGCGAAAACACTTGACAACCTCCTGGAAGCAGCTTTTCTTGCCACCAGACATTTCTCCATCAATTAGGAATCTGATGCCGTCACTAAACACATTTCTTAAATTGTAGCCATTTGTTGAGTTTTTTTATGTGTCTAATCCACATATATATCACCATTGCCCATGATTTTCTTGACTGTATATATCTTAAATGCCAATATATACACGCGTGATTTAGTTTACGAAGATTTTTCAATGACGAGAACCTTGATCAGAGAGTAAAAAAGGCGTAAGGTTCACAATGGTGTAAAATTAAAATGGGATATACCGGGCTAGGATTCGAGTTACAGGAACAAGGGCCAAACCAACCACCCAGGAATGGAATTCTTGAGCGAAAACACTTGACAACCTCCTAGAAGCAGCTTTTCTTGCCACCATACATTTCTCCATCAATTAGGAATCTGATGCCGTCACTAAACACATTCCTTAAATTGTAGCCATTTGTTGTGTGTTTTTTTTGGTGTCTAATCCGCATATATATCACCATTGCCCATGATTTTATTGGCTGTATATCTCTTAAATATCAACATATACACGTGTGATTTAGTTTACGAAGATTTTTCAATGCCAAGAACCTCGATCAGAGTGTAAAAAAGGCGTATGGTTCACAATGGTGTAAAATTAAAATGGGATATACCGGGCTAGGATTCGAGTTACAGGAACAAGGGCCAAACCAACCACCCAAGAATGGAATCGTCGAGCGAAAACACTTGACAAACTACTAGAAGCAGCTTTTCTTGCCACCAGACCTTTCTCCATCAATTTTGAATCTGGTGCCGTCACTAAACACTTTCCTCAAATTGTAGCCATTTGTTGTGTGTTTTTTTTTCTTTTGGAGTCTAATCCGCATATATATCCCCATTGCCCTTGATTTTCTTGACTGTATATCTCTTAAATTTCAACATATACACGTGTGATTTAGTTTACGAAGATTTTTCAATGACGAGAACCTCAATCAGAGAGTAAAAAAGGCGTAAGGTTCACAATGGTGTAAAATTAAAATGGGATATAGCGGGCTAGGATTCGAGTTACAGGAACAAAGGCCAAACCAACCACCCAAGAATGGAATCGTCGAGCGAAAACACTTGACAACCTCCTAGAAGCCTCTTTTCTTGCCACCAGACATTTCTCCATCAATTAGGAATCCGATGCCGTCACTAAACACATTCCTTAAATTGTAGCCATTTGTTGAGTGTTTTTTTTTGTGTCTAATCCGCATATATATCACCAATGCCCATGATTTTATTGGCTGTATATCTCTTAAATGTCAACATATACACGTGTGATTTAGTTTATGAATATCTTTCAATGCCAAGATCCTCGATCAGAGGGTAAAAAAGGCGTGTGGTTCACAATGGTGTAAAATTAAAATGGGATATACCGGGCTAGGATTCGAGTTACAGGAACAAGGGCCAAACCAACCACCCAAGAATGGAATCGTAGAGCGAAAACACTTGACAACCTCCTGGAAGCAGCTTTTCTTGCCACCAGACATTTCTCCATCAATTAGGAATCTGATGCCGTCACTAAACACATTTCTTAAATTGTAGCCATTTGTTGAGTTTTTTTTTGTGTCTAATCCGCATATATATCACCATTGCCCACGATTTTCTTAACTGTATATCTCTTAAATGTCAGCATATACACGCGTGATTTAGTTTACGAAGATTTTTCAATGCCGAGAACCTCGATCAGAGAGTAAAAAAGGCGTAACGTTCACAATGGTGTAAAATTAAAATGGGATATACCGGGCTAGGATTCGAGTTACAGGAACAAGGGCCAAACCAACCTCCTAGAAGCAGCTTTTCTTGCCACCAGACATTTCTCCATCAATTAGGAATCTGATGCCGCCGCAAAACACATTCCTTAAATTGTAGGCATTTGTTGAGTGTTTTTTTAGTGTCTAATCTGCATATATATCACCATTGCCCATGATTTTATTGGCTGTATATCTCTTAAATGTCAACATATACACGTGTGATTTAGTTTACGAAGATTTTAAAATGCCAAGAACCTCGATCAGAGTGTAAAAATGGCGTATGGTTCACAATGGTGTAAAATTAAAATGGGATATACCGGGCAAGGATTCGAGTTACAGGAATAAGGGCCAAACCAACCACCCAAGAATGGAATCGTCGAGCAAAAACACTTGACAAACTCCTGGAAGCAGCTTTTCTTGCCACCAGACCTTTCTCCATCAATTAGGAATCTGATGCCGTCACTAAACACATTCCTTAAATTGTAGCCATATGTTGAGTATTTTTTTTGTGTCTAATCCGCATATATATCACCATTGTCCTTGATTTTCTTGACTGTATATTTCTTAAATGTCAACATATACACGTGTGATTTAGTTTATGAAGATTTTTCAATGCCGAGAACCTCGATCAGAGAGTAAAAAAGGCGTAAGGTTCACAATGGTGTAAAATTAAAATGGGATATACCGGGCTAGGATTCGAGTTACAGGAACAAGGGCCAAACCAACCACCCAAGAATGGAATCGTCGAGCGAAAACACTTGACAACCTCCTAGAAGCAGCTTTTCTTTCCACCAGAACTTTCTCCATCAATTAGGAATCTGATGCCGTCACTAAACACATTCTTTAAATTGTAGCCATTTGTTGAGTGGTTTTTTTCTTTTGGAGTCTAATCCGCATATATATCCCCATTGCCCTTGATTTTCTTGACTGTATATCTCTTAAATATCAACATATACAAGTGTGATTTAGTTTACGATGATTTTTCAATGCCGAGAACCTCAATCAGAGAGTAAAAAAGGCGTAAGTTTCACAATGGTGTAAAATTAAAATGGGATATACCGGGCTAGGATTCGAGTTACATGAACAAGGGCCAAACCAACCACCCAAGAATGGAATCGTCGAGCGAAAACACTTGACAACCTCCTGGAAGCAGCTTTTCTTGCCACCATACATTTATCCATCAATTAGGAATCTAATGCCGTCACTAAACACATTTCTTAAATTGTAGCCATTTGTTGAGTTTTTTTTTGTGTCTAATCCGCATATATATCACCATTGCCCATGATTTTCTTGACTGTATATCTCTTAAATGTCAACATATACACGTGTGATTTAGTTTACGAAGATTTTTCAATGCCAAGAACCTCGATCAGAGTGTAAAAAAGGCGTATGGTTCACAATGGTGTAAAATTAAAATGGGATATACCGGGCTAGGATTCGAGTTACTGGAACAAGGGCCAAACCAACCACCCAAGAATGGAATCGTCGAGCGAAAACACTTGACAACCTCCTAGAAGCAGCTTTTCTTGCCACCAGACATTTCTCCATCAATTAGGAATCCGATGCCGTCACAAAACACATTCCTTAAATTGTAGCCATTTGTTGAGTGTTTTTTTTTGTCTAATCCGCATATATATCACCATTGCCCATGATTTTATTGGATGTATATCTCTTAAATGTCAACATATACACGTGTGATTTAGTTTACGAATATTTTTCAATGCCAAGATCCTCGATCAGAGGGTAAAAAAGGCGTATGGTTCACAATGGTGTAAAATTAAAATGGGATATACCGGGCTAGGATTCGAGTTACAGGAACAAGGGCCAAACCAACCACCCAAGAATGGAATCGTCGAGCGAAAACACTTGACAACCTCCTGGAAGCAGCTTTTCTTGCCACCAGACAGTTCTCCATCAATTAGGAATCTGATGCCGTCACTAAACACATTTCTTAAATTGTAGCCATTTGTTGAGTTTTTTTTTTAGTTTCTAATATGCATATATATCACCATTGCCCACGATTTTCTTAACTGTATATCTCTTAAATGTCAACATATACACGCGTGATTTAGTTTACGAAGATTTTTCAATGCCGTGAACCTCGATCAGAGAGTAAAAAAGGCGTAACGTTCACAATGGTGTAAAATTAAAATGGGATATACCGGGCTAGGATTCGAGTTACAGGAACAAGGGCCAAACCAACCACCCAAGAATGGAATCGTCGAGCGAAAACACTTGACAATCTCCTAGAAGCAGCTTTTCTTGCCACCAGACATTCCTCCATCAATTAGGAATTTGATGCCATCACTAAACAAATTCCTTAAATTGTAGCCATTTGTTGAGTGTTTTTTTTGTGTCTAATCCGCATATATATCATCATTGCCCATGATTTTATTGGCTGTATATCTCTTAAATGTCAACATATACACGTGTGATTTGGTTTACAAAGATTTTTCAATCCCAAGAACCTCGATCAGAGTGTAAAAATGGCGTATGGTTCACAATGGTGTAAAATTAAAATGGGATATACCGGGCAAGGATTCGAGTTACAGGAATAAGGGCCAAACCAACCACCCAAGAATGGAATCGTCGAGCAAAAACACTTGACAAACTCCTGGAAGCAGCTTTTCTTGCCACCAGACCTTTCTCCATCAATTAGGAATCTGATGCCGTCACTAAACACATTCCTTAAATTGTAGCCATTTGTTGAGTGTTTTTTTTTGTGTCTAATCTGCATATATATCACCATTGTCCTTGATTTTCTTGACTGTATATCTCTTAAATGTCAACATATACACGTGTGATTTAGTTTACGAAGATTTTTCAATGCCGAGAACCTCGATCAGAGAGTAAAAAAGGCGTAAGGTTCACAATGGTGTAAAATTAAAATGGGATATACCGGGCTAGGATTCGAGTTACAGGAACAAGGGCCAAACCAACCACCCAAGAATGGAATCGTCGAGCGAAAACACTTGACAACCTCCTAGAAGCAGGTTTTCTTTCCACCAGACCTTTCTCCATCAATTAGGAATCTGATGCCGTCACTAAACACATTCTTTAAATTGTAGCCATTTGTTGAGTGGTTTTTTTCTTTTGGAGTCTAATCCGCATATATATCCCCATTGCCCTTGATTTTCTTGACTGTATATCTCTTAAATATCAACATATACAAGTGTGATTTAGTTTACGACGATTTTTCAATGCCGAGAACCTCAATCAGAGAGTAAAAAAGGCGTAAGTTTCACAATGGTGTAAAATTAAAATGGGATATACCGGGCTAGGATTCTAGTTACATCAACAAGGGCCAAACCAACCACCCAAGAATGGAATCGTCGAGCGAAAACACTTGACAACCTCCTGGAAGCAGCTTTTCTTGCCACCATACAATTATCCATCAATTAGGAATCTGATGCCGTCACTAAACACATTTCTTAAATTGTAGCCATTTGTTGAGTTTTTTTTTGTGTCTAATCCGCATATATATCACCATTGCCCATGATTTTCTTGACTGTATATCTCTTAAATGTCAACATATACACGTGTGATTTAGTTTACGAAGATTTTTCAATGCCAAGAACCTCGATCAGAGTGTAAAAAAGGCGTATGGTTCACAATGGTGTAAAATTAAAATGGGAAATACCGGGCTAGGATTGGAGTTACAGGAACAAGGGCCAAACCAACCACCCAAGAATGGAATCGTCGAGCGAAAACACTTGATAACCTCCTAGAAGCAGCTTTTCTTGCCACCAGACATTCCTCCATCAATTAGGAATTTGATGCCGTCACTAAACACATTCCTTAAATTGTAGCCATTTGTTGAGTGTTTTTTTTTTGGTGTCTAATCCGCATATATATCATCATTGCCCATGATTTTATTGGCTGTATATCTCTTAAATGTCAACATATACACGTGTGATTTAGTTTACGAAGATTTTTCAATGCCAAGAACCTCGATCAGAGTGTAAAAAAGACGTATGGTTCACAATGGTGTAAAATTAAAATGGGATATACCGGGCTAGGATTCGAGTTACAGGAACATGGGCCAAACCAACCACCCAAGAATGGAATCGTCGAGCGAAAACACTTGACAAACTCCTAGAAGCAGCTTTTCTTGCCACCAGATCTTTCTCCATCAATTAGGAATCTGATGCCGTCACTAAACACATTCCTTAAATTGTAGCCATTTGTTGAGTGTTTTTTTTTTTGGTGTCTAATCCGCATATATATCACCATTGTCCTTGATTTTCTTGACTGTATATCTCTTAAATGTCAACATATACACGTGTGATTTAGTTTACGAAGATTTTTCAATGCCGAGAACCTCGATCAGAGAGTAAAAAAGGCGTAAGGTTCACAATGGGGTAAAATCAAAATGGGATATACCGGGCTAGGATTCGAGTTACAGGAACAAGGGCCAAACCAACCACCCAAGAATGGAATCGTCGAGCGAAACTACTTGATAACCTCCTAGAAGCAGCTTTTCTTTCCACCAGACCTTTCTCCATCAATTAGGAATCTGATGCCGTCACTAAACACATTCTTTAAATTGTAGCCATTTGTTGAGTGGTTTTTTTCTTTTGGAGTCTAATCCGCGTATATATCCCCATTGCCCTTGATTTTCTTGACTGTATATCTCTTAAATGTCAACATATACAAGTGTGATTTAGTTTACGAAGATTTTTCAATGCCGAGAACCTCAATCAGAGAGTAAAAAAGGCGTAAGGTTCACAATGGTGTAAAATTAAAATGGGATATACAGGGCTAGGATTCGAGTTACAGGAACAAGGGCCAAACCAACCACCCAAGAATGGAATCGTCGAGCGAAAACACATGACAACCTCCTGGAAGCAGCTTTTCTGGCCACCAGACATTTATCCATCAATTAGGAATCTGATGCCGTCAGTAAACACATTTCTTAAATTGTAGCCATTTGTTGAGTTTTTTTTATGTCTAATCCGCATATATATCACCATTGCCATGATTTTCTTGACTGTATATCTCTTAAATGTCAACATATACACGTGTGATTTAGTTTAGGAAGATTTTTCGATGTCGAGAACCTCGATCAGAGAGTAAAAAAGGCGTAAGGTTCACAATGGTGTAAAATTAAAATGGGATATACCGGGCTAGGATTCGAGTTACAGGAACAAGGTCCAAACCAACCACCCAAGAATGGAATCGTCGAGCGAAAACACTTGACAACCTCCTAGAAGCAGCTTTTCTTGCCACCAGACATTCCTCCATCAATTAGGAATTTGATGCCGTCACTAAACACATTCCTTAAATTGTAGCCATTTGTTGAGTGTTTTTTTTTTGTGTCTAATCCGTATATATATCATCATTGCCCATGATTTTATTGGCTGTATATCTCTTAAATGTCAACATATACACGTGTGATTTGGTTTACAAAGATTTTTCAATGCCAAGAACCTCGATCAGAGTGTAAAAAAGGCGTATGGTTCACAATGGTGTAAAATTAAAATGGGATATACCGGGCTAGGATTCGAGTTACAGAAACAAGGGCCAAACCAACCACCCAAGAATGGAATCGTCGAGCGAAAACACTTGACAAACTCCCAGAAGCAGCTTTTCTTGCCACCAGACCTTTCTCCATCAATTAGGAATCTGATGCCGTCACTAAACACATTCCTTAAATTGTAGCCATATGTTGAGTATTTTTTTTGTGTCTAATCCGCATATATATCACCACTGTCCTTGATTTTCTTGACTGTATATCTCTTAAATGTCAACATATACACGTGTGATTTAGTTTATGAAGATTTTTTAATGCCGAGAACCTCGATCAGAGAGTAAAAAAGGTGTAAGGTTCACAATGGTGTAAAATTAAAATGGGATATACCGGGCTAGGATTCGAGTTACAGGAACACGGGCCAAACCAACCACCCAAGAATGGAATAGTCGAGCGAAAACACTTGACAACCTCCTAGAAGCAGCTTTTCTTTCCACCAGACCTTTCTCCATCAATTAGGAATCTGATGCCGTCACTAAACACATTCTTTAAATTGTAGCCATTTGTTGAGTGGTTTTTTTCTTTTGGAGTCTAATCCGCATATATATCCCCATTGCCCTTGATTTTCTTGACTGTATATCTCTTAAATATCAACATATACAAGTGTGATTTAGTTTACGAGGATTTTTCAATGCCGAGAACCTCAATCAGAGAGTAAAAAAGGCGTAAGTTTCATAATGGTGTAAAATTAAAATGGGATATACCGGGCTAGGATTCGAGTTACATGAACAAGGGCCAAACCAACCACCCAAGAATGGAATCGTCGAGCGAAAACACTTGACAACCTCCTGGAAGCAGCTTTTCTTGCCACCACACATTTATCCATCAATTAGGAATCTGATGCCGTCACTAAACACATTTCTTAAATTGTAGCCATTTGTTGAGTTTTTTTTGTGTCTAATCCGCATATATATCACCATTGCCCATGATTTTCTTGACTGTATATCTCTTAAATGTCAACATATACACGTGTGATTTAGTTTACGAAGATTTTTCAATGCCAAGAACCTCGATCAGAGTGTAAAAAAGGCGTATGGTTCACAATGGTGTAAAATTAAAATGGGATATACCGGGCTAGGATTCGAGTTACAGGAACAAGGGCCAAACCAACCACCCAAGAATGGAATCGTCGAGCGAAAACACTTGACAAACTCCCAGAAGCAGCTTTTCTTGCCACCAGACCTTTCTCCATCAATTAGGAATCTGATGCCGTCACTAAACACATTCCTTAAATTGTAGCCATATGTTGAGTATTTTTTTTGTGTCTAATCCGCATATATATCACAATTGTCCTTGATTTTCTTGACTGTATATCTCTTAAATGTCAACATATACACGTGTGATTTAGTTTATGAATATTTTTCAATGCCGAGAACCTCGATCAGAGAGTAAAAAAGGCGTAAGGTTCACAATGGTGTAAAATTAAAATGGGATATACCGGGCTAGGATTCGAGTTACAGGAACAAGGGCCAAACCAACCACCCAAGAATGGAATCGTCGAGCGAAAACACTTGACAACCTCCTAGAAGCAGCTTTTCTTTCCACCAGACCTTTCTCCATCAATTAGGAATCTGATGCCGTCACTAAACACATTCTTTAAATTGTAGCCATTTGTTGAGTGGTTTTTTTCTTTTGGAGTCTAATCCGCATATATATCCCCATTGCCCTTGATTTTCTTGACTGTATATCTCTTAAATATCAACATATACAAGTGTGATTTAGTTTACGATGATTTTTCAATGCCGAGAACCTCAATCAGAGAGTAAAAAAGGCGTAAGTTTCACAATGGTGTAAAATTAAAATGGGATATACCGGGCTAGGATTCGAGTTACATGAACAAGGGCCAAACGAACCACCCAAGAATGGAATCGTCGAGCGAAAACACTTAACAACCTCCTGGAAGCAGCTTTTCTTGCCACCAGACAGTTCTCCATCAATTAGGAATCTGATGCCGTCACTAAACACATTTCTTAAATTGTAGCCATTTGTTGAGTTTTTTTTTAGTGTCTAATCTGCATATATATCACCATTGCCCACGATTTTCTTAACTGTATATCTCTTAAATGTCAACATATACACGCGTGATTTAGTTTACGAAGATTTTTCAATGCCGAGAACCTCGATCAGAGAGTAAAAAAGGCGTAACGTTCACAATGGTGTAAAATTAAAATGGGATATACCGGGCTAGGATTCGAGTTACAGGAACAAGGGCCAAACCAACCACCCAAGAATGGAATCGTCGAGCGAAAACACTTGACAATCTCCTAGAAGCAGCTTTTCTTGCCACCAGACATTCCTCCATCAATTAGGAATTTGATGCCGTCACTAAACACATTCCTTAAATTGTAGCCATTTATTGAGTGTTTTTTTTGTGTCTAATCCGCATATATATCATCATTGCCCATGATTTTATTGGCTGTATATCTCTTAAATGTCAACATATACACGTGTGATTTGGTTTACAAAGATTTTTCAATGCCAAGAACCTCGATCAGAGTGTAAAAATGGCGTATGGTTCACAATGGTGTAAAATTAAAATGGGATATACCGGGCAAGGATTCGAGTTACAGGAATAAGGGCCAAACCAACCACCCAAGAATGGAATCGTCGAGCAAAAACACTTGACAAACTCCTGGAAGCAGCTTTTCTTGCCACCAGACCTTTCTCCATCAATTAGGAATCTGATGCCGTCACTAAACACATTCCTTAAATTGTAGCCATTTGTTGAGTGTTTTTTTTTGTGTCTAATCCGCATATATATCACCATTGTCCTTGATTTTCTTGACTGTATATCTCTTAAATGTCAACATATACACGTGTGATTTAGTTTACGAAGATTTTTCAATGCCGAGAACCTCGATCAGAGAGTAAAAAAGGCGTAAGGTTCACAATGGTGTAAAATTAAAATGGTATATACCGGGCTAGGATTCGAGATACAGGAACAAGGGCCAAACCAACCACCCAAGAATGGAATCGTCGAGCGAAAACACTTGACAACCTCCTAGAAGCAGGTTTTCTTTCCACCAGACCTTTCTCCATCAATTAGGAATCTGATGCCGTCACTAAACACATTCTTTAAATTGTAGCCATTTGTTGAGTGGTTTTTTTCTTTTGGAGTCTAATCCGCATATATATCCCCATTTCCCTTGTTTTTCTTGACTGTATATCTCTTAAATATCAACATATACAAGTGTGATTTAGTTTACGACTATTTTTCAATGCCGAGAACCTCAATCAGAGAGTAAAAAAGGCGTAAGTTTCACAATGGTGTAAAATTAAAATGGGATATACCGGGCTAGGATTCGAGTTACATCAACAAGGGCCAAACCAACCACCCAAGAATGGAATCGTCGAGCGAAAACACTTGACAACCTCCTGGAAGCAGCTTTTCTTGCCACCATACAATTATCCATCAATTAGGAATCTGATGCCGTCACTAAACACATTTCTTAAATTGTAGCCATTTGTTGAGTTTTTTTTTTGTGTCTAATCTGCATATATATCACCATTGCCCATGATTTTCTTGACTGTATATCTCTTAAATGTCAACATATACACGTGTGATTTAGTTTACGAAGATTTTTCAATGCCAAGAACCTCGATCAGAGTGTAAAAATGGCGTATGGTTCACAATGGTGTAAAATTAAAATGGGATATACCGGGCTAGGATTCGAGTTACAGGAACAAGGGCCAAACCAACCACCCAAGAATGGAATCGTCGAGCGAAAACACTTGACAACCTCCTAGAAGCAGCTTTTCTTGCCACCAGACATTCCTCCATCAATTAGGAATTTGATGCCGTCACTAAACACATTCCTTAAATTGTAGCCATTTGTTGAGTGTTTTTTTTTGGTGTCTAATCCGCATATATATCATCATTGCCCATGATTTTATTGGCTGTATATCTCTTAAATGTCAACATATACACGTGTGATTTAGTTTACGAAGATTTTTCAATGCCAAGAACCTCGATCAGAGTGTAAAAAAGACGTATGGTTCACAATGGTGTAAAATTAAAATGGGATATACCGGGCTAGGATTCGAGTTACAGGAACATGGGCCAAACCAACCACCCAAGAATGGAATCGTCGAGCGAAAACACTTGACAAACTCCTAGAAGCAGCTTTTCTTGCCACCAGACCTTTCTCCATCAATTAGGAATCGGATGCCGTCACTAAACACATTCCTTAAATTGTAGCCATTTGTTGAGTGTTTTTTTTTTGTGCCTAATCCGCATATATATCACCATTGTCCTTGATTTTCTTGACTGTATATCTCTTAAATGTCAACATATACACATGTGATTTAGTTTACGAAGATTTTTCAATGCCGAGAACGTCGATCAGAGAGTAAAAAAGGCGTAAGGTTCACAATGGGGTAAAATCAAAATGGGATATACCGGGCTAGGATTCGAGTTACAGGAACAAGGGCCAAACCAACCACCCAAGAATGGAATCGTCGAGCGAAACTACTTGATAACCTCCTAGAAGCAGCTTTTCTTTCCACGAGACCTTTCTCCATCAATTCGGAATCTGATGCCGTCACTAAACACATTCTTTAAATTGTAGCCATTTGTTGAGTGGGTTTTTTCTTTTGTAGTCTAATCCGCGTATATATCCCCATTGCCCATGATTTTCTTGACTGTATATCTCTTAAATGTCAACATATACACGTGTGATTTAGTTTAGGAAGATTTTTCAATGTCGAGAACCTCGATCAGAGAGTAAAAAAGGCGTAAGGTTCACAATGGTGTAAAATTAAAATGGGATATACCGGGCTAGGATTCGAGTTACAGGAACAAGGGCCAAACCAACCACCCAAGAATGGAATCGTCGAGCGAAAACACTTGACAACCTCCTAGAAGCAGCTTTTCTTGCCACCAGACATTCCTCCATCAATTTGGAATTTGATGCCGTCACTAAACACATTCCTTAAATTGTAGCCATTTGTTGAGTGTTTTTTTTTTGTCTAATCCGTATATATATCATCATTGCCCATGATTTTATTGGCTGTATATCTCTTAAATGTCAACATATACACGTGTGATTTGGTTTACAAAGATTTTTCAATGCCAAGAACCTCGATCAGAGTGTAAAAAAGGCGTATGGTTCACAATGGTGTAAAATTAAAATGGGATATACCGGGCTAGGATTCGAGTTACAGGAACAAGGGCCAAACCAACCACCCAAGAATGGAATCGTCGAGCGAAAACACTTGACAAACTCCCAGAAGCAGCTTTTCTTGCCACCAGACCTTTCTCCATCAATTAGGAATCCGATGCCGTCACTAAACACATTCCTTAAATTGTAGCCATTTGTTGAGTGTTTTTTTTTGGTGTCTAATCCGCATATATATCACCATTGTCCTTGATTTTCTTGACTGTATATCTCTTAAATGTCAACATATACACGTGTGATTTAGTTTACGAAGATTTTTCAATGCCGAGAACCTCGATCAGAGAGTAAAAAAGGCGTAAGGTTCACAATGGAGTAACATCAAAATGGGATATACCGGGCTAGGATTCGAGTTACAGGAACAAGGGCCAAACCAACCAACCAAGAATGGAATCGTCGAGCGAAACCACTTGACAACCTCCTAGAAGCAGCTTTTCTTTCCACCAGACCTTTCTCCATCAATTAGGAATCTGATGCCGTCACTAAACACATTCTTTAAATTGTAGCCATTTGTTGAGTGGTTTTTTTCTTTTTGAGTCTAATCCGCGTATATATCCCCATTGCCCTTGATTTTCTTGACTGTATATCTCTTAAATGTCAACATATACAAGTGTGATTTAGTTTACGAAGATTTTTCAATGCCGAGAACCTTAATCAGAGAGTAAAAAAGGCGTAAGGTTCACATTGGTGTAAAATTAAAATGGGATATACAGGGCTAGGATTCGAGTTACAGGAACAAGGGCCAAACCAACCACCCAAGAATGGAATCGTCGAGCGAAAACACATGACAACCTCCTGGAAGCAGCTTTTCTTGCCACCAGACATTTAACCATCAATTAGGAATCTGATGCCGTCAGTAAACACATTTCGTAAATTGTAGCCATTTGTTGAGTTTTTTTTTATGTCTAATCCGCATATATATCACCATTGCCCATGATTTTCTTGACTGTATATCTCTTAAATGTCAACATATACACGTGTGATTTAGTTTAGGAAGATTTTTCAATGTCGAGAACCTCGATCAGAGAGTAAAAAAGGCGTAAGGTTCACAATGGTGTAAAAGTAAAATGAGATATACCGGGCTAGGATTCGAGTTACAGGAACAAGGGCCAAACCAACCACCCAAGAATGGAATCGTCGAGCGAAAACACTTGACAACCTCCTAGAAGCAGCTTTTCTTGCCAACAAACCTTTCTCAATCAATTAAGAATCTGATGCCGTCACTAAACACATTCCTTAAATTATAGCCATTTGTTAAGTGTTTTTTTGGGGTCTAATCCACATGTATATCACCATTGCCCTTGATTTTCTTGACTGTATATCTCTTAAATGTCAACATATACACGTGTGATATAGTTTACGAAGATTTTTCAATGCCGAGAACCTCGATCAGAGAGTAAAAAAGGCATAAGGTTCACAATGGTATAAAATTAAAATGGGATATACCGGGATAGGATTCGAGTTACAGGAACAAGGGCCAAACCAACCACCCAAGAATGGAATCGTCGAGCGAAAACACTTGACAACCTCCTATAAGCAGCTTTTCTTGCCACCAGACATTTCTCCATCAATTAGGAATCTGATGCCGTCACTAAACACGTTTCTTAAATTGTATCCATTTGTTGAGTGTTTTTTTTGTGTCTAATCCGCATATTTATCACCATTGCCCATGATTTTACTAACTATATATCTCTTAAATGTCAACATATACACGTGTGATTTAGTTTACAAAGATTTTTCAATTCCAAGAACCTCGATCAGAGAGTAAAAAAGGCGTAAGGTTCACAATGGTGTAAAATTAAAATGAGATATACCGGGCTAGGATTCGAGTTACAGGAACAAGGGCCAAACCAACCACCCAAGAATGGAATCGTCGAGCGAAAACACTTGACAACCTCCTAGAAGCAGCTTTTCTTGCCACCAGACCTTTCTCCATCAATTAGGAATCTGATGCCGTCACTAAACACATTCCTTAAATTGTTGCCATTTGTTGAGTGTTTTTTTTTTTGGTGTCTAGTCCTCATATATATCACCATTGACCTTGATTTTCTTGACTGTATATCTCTTAAATGTTTAACATATAAACGTGTGATTTAGTTACGAAGATTTTTCAACGCCGAGAACCTCGATCAGGGAGTAGAAGAGGCGTAAGGTTCACAATGGTGTAAAAATAAAATGGGATGTACCGGGCTAGGATTCGAGTTACAGGAACAAGGGCCAAACCAACCACTCAAGAATGGAATCGTCGAGCGAAAACACTTGACAACCTCCTAGAAGTAGGTTTTCCATCCACTAGACCTTTCTCCATCAATTAGTAATCTGATTCCGTCACTAAACACATTCCTTAAATTGTAGCCATTTGTTGAGTGTTTTTTTGGTGTCTAATCCGCATATATATCACCATTGCCCTTGATTTTCTTGACTGTATATCTCTTAAATGTCAACATATACACGTGCGATTTAGTTTACGAAGATTTTTCAATGCTGATAACCTCGATCAGAGAGTAAAAAAGGCGTAAGTTTCACAATGGTGTAAAATTAAAATGGGATATACCGGGCTAGGATTCGAGTTACAGGAACAAGGGCCAAACCAACCACCCAATAATGGAATCGTCGAGCGAAAACACTTGACAACCTCCTAGAAGCAGCTTTTCTTGCCACCAGACCTTTCTCCATCAATTAGGAATCTGATGCCGTCACTAAACACATTCCTTAAATTGTAGCCATTTGTTGAGTGTTTTTTTTGGTGTCTAATCCGTATATATATCACCATTGCGCTTGATTTTCTTGACTGTATATCTCTTAAATGTCAACATATAAACGTGTGATTTAGTTTACGAAGATTTTTCAATGCCGAGAACCTCGATCAGAGAGTAAAAAAGGCGTAAGGTTCACAATGGTGTAAAATTAAAATGGGATATACCGGGCTAGGATTCGAGTCACAGGAACAGGGGCCAAACCAACCACCCAAGAATGGAATCGTCGAGCTAAAACACTTGACAACCTCCTAGAAGCAGCTTTTCTTGCCACTAGACCTTTCTCCATCAATTAGGAATCTAATGCCGTCACTAAACACATTCCTTAAATTGTATCCATTTGTTGAGTGTTTTTTTTGGTGTCTAATCCGTATATATATCATCATTGCCCTTGATTTTCTTGACTGTATATCTCTTAAATGTCAACATATACACGTGTGATTTAGTTTACGAAGATTTTTCAATCCCAAGAACCTCGATCAGAGGGTAAAAAAGGCGTAAGGTTCACAATGGTGTAAAATTAATATGGGATATACCGGGCTAGGATTCGAGTTACAGGAACAAGGGCCAAACCAACCACCCAAGAATGGAATCTTCGAGCGAAAACACTTGACAACCTCCTGGAAGCAGCTTTTCTTACCACCAGACATTTCTCTATCAATTAGGAATCTGATGCCGTCACTAAACACATTTTTTAAATAGTAGCCATTTGTTGAGTTTTTTTTTGTGTCTGATCCGCACATATATCACCATTGCCTATGATTTTCTTGACTGAATAACTCTTAAATGTCAACATATACACGTGTGATTTAGTTTACGAAGGTTTTTCAATGCTGAGAACCTCGATCAGAGAGTAAAAAAGGCGTAAGGTTCACAATGGTGTAAAATTAAAATGGGATATACCGGGCTAGGATTCGAGTTACAGGAACAAGGGCCAAACCAACCACCCAAGAATGGAATCGTCGAGCGAAAACACTTGACAACCTCCTAGAAGCAGCTTTTCTTGCCACCAGACATTTCTCCATCAATTAGGAATCTGATGCCGTCACTAAACACATTCCTTAAATTGTAGCAATTTGTTGAGTGTTTTTTTGTGTCTAATTCGCATATATATCACCATTGCCCATGATTTTCTTGACTGTATATCTCTTAAATGTCAACATATACACGTGTGAGTTAGTTTACGAAGATTTTTCAATGCCGAGATCCTCGATCAGAGAGTAAAAAAGGCGTAAGGTTCACAATGGTGTAAAATTAAAATGGGATATACCGGGCTAGGATTCGAGTTACAGGAACAAGGGCCAAACAAACCACCCAAGAATGGAATCGTCAAGCGAAAACACTTGACAACCTCCTAAAAGCAGCTTTTCTTGCCACCAGGCCTTTCTCCATAAATTAAGAATCTGATGCCGTCACTAAACACATTCCTTAAATTGTAGCCATTTGTTGAGTGTTTTTTTTTGGGGTTTAATCCGCATATATATCACCATTGCCCTTGATTTCTTAACTGTATATCTCTTAAACGTCAACATATACACGGGTGATTTAGTTTACGAAGATTTTTCAATGCCGAGAACCTCGATCAGAGAGTAAAAAAGGCATAAGGTTCACAATGGTGTAAAATTAAAATGGGATATACCGGGCTAGGATTCGAGTTACAGGAACAAGGGCCAACCCAACCACCCAAGAATGGAATCGTCGAGCGAAAACACTTGACATCCTCCTAGAAGCAGCTTTTCATGCCACCAGACCTTTCTCCATCAATTAGTAATCTGATGCCGTCACTAAACACATTCCTTAAATTGTAGCCATTTGTTGAGTGTTTTTTTTTTTGTGTCTAATCCGCATATATATCACCATTGCCCTTGATTTTGTTGACTGTATATCTCTTAAATGTCAACATATACCCGTGTGATTTAGTTTACGTAGATTTTTCATTGCCGAGAACCACGATCAAAGAGTAAAAAAGGCGTAAGATTCACAACGGTGTAAAATTAAAATGGAATATACCGGGCTAGGATTCGAGTTACAGGAACAAGGGCCAAACCAACCACCCAAGAATGGAATCGTCGAGCGAAAACACTTGACAACCTCCTGGAAGCAGCTTTTCTTGCCACCAGACATTTCTCTATCAATTAGGAATCTGATGCCGTCACTAAACACATTCCTTAAATTGTAGCCATTTGTTGAGTGTTTTTGTTTGTCTAATCCGCATATATATCACCATTGCCCTTGATTTTCTTGACTGTATATCTCTTAAATGTCAACATATACACGTGTGATTTAGTTTACGAAGATTTTTCAATGCCGAGAACCTCGATCAGAGTGTAAAAAAGGCGTATGGTTCACAATGGTGTAAAATTAAAATGGGATATACCGGGCTAGGATTCGAGTTACAGGAACAAGGGCCAAACAAACCACCCAAGAATGGAATCGTCGAGCGAAAACACTTGACAAACTCCTAGAAGCAACTTTTCTTGCCACCAGACCTTTCAACATCAATTAGGAATCTGATGCCGTCACTAAACAAACTCCTTAAATTGTAGCCATTTGTTGAGTGTTTTTTTGGTGTCTAATCCGCATATATATCACCATTGTCCTTGATTTTCTTGACTGTATACCTCTTAAATGTCAACATATACACGTGTGATTTAGTTTACGAAGATTTTTCAATGCCGAGAACCTCGATCAGAGAGTAAAAAAGGCGTAAGGTTCACAACGGTGTAAAATTAAAATGGAATATACCGGGCTAGGATTCGAGTTACAGGAACAAGGGCCAAACCAACCACCCAAGAATGGAATCGTCGAGAGAAAAAACTTGACAACCTCCTAGAAGCAGCTTTTCTTGCCACTAGACATTTCTCTATCAATTAGGAATCTGATGCCGTCACTAAACACATTCCTTAAATTGTAGCCATTTTTTGAGTGTTTTTTTGTGTCTAATCCGCATATATATCACCATTGCCCTTGATTTTCTTGACTGTATATCTCTTAAATGTCAACATATACACGTGTGATTTAGTTTACGAAGATTTTTCAATGCCGAGAACCTCGATCAGAGTGTAAAAAAGGCGTATGGTTCACAATGGTGTAAAATTAAAATGGGATATACCGGGCTAGGATTCGAGTTACAGGAACAAGGGCCAAACCAACCACCCAAGAATGGAATCGTCGAGCGAAAACACTTGACAAACTCCTAGAAGCAACTTTTCTTGCCACCAGACCTTTCAACATCAATTAGGAATCTGATGCCGTCACTAAACAAACTCCTTAAATTGTAGCCATTTGTTGAGTGTTTTTGTTTGTCTAATCCGCATATATATCACCATTGCCCTTGATTTTCTTGACTGTATATCTCTAAAATGTCAACATATACACGTGTGATTTAGTTTACGAAGATTTTTCAATGCCGAGAACCTCGATCAGAGAGTAAAAAAGGCATAAGGTTCACAATGGTGTAAAATTAAAATGGGATATACCAGGCTAGGATTCGAGTTACAGGAACAAGGGCCAAACCAACCACCCAAGAATGGAATCGTCGAGCGAAAAAACTTGACAAACTCCTAGAAGCAGCTTTTCTTGCCACCAGACCTTTCTCCATCAATTAGGAATCTGATGCCGTCACTAAACAAATTCCTTAAATTGTAGCCATTTATTGAGTGTTTTTTTTGGTGTCTAATCCGCATATATATCACCATTGTCCTTGATTTTCTTGACTGTATATCTCTTAAATGTCAACATATACACGTGTGATTTAGTTTACGAAGATTTTTCAATGCCGAGAACCTCGATTAGATAGTAAAAAAGGCGTAAGGTTCACAACGGTGTAAAATTAAAATGGGATATACCAGGCTAGGATTCGAGTTACAGGAACAAGGGCCAAACCAACCACCCAAGAATGGAATCGTCGAGCGAAAACACTTGACAACCTCCTGGAAGCAGCTTTTCTTGCCACCAGACATTTCTCTATCAATTAGGAATCTGATGCCGTCACTAAACACATTCCTTAAATTGTAGCCATTTGTTGAGTGTTTTTGTTTGTCTAATCCGCATATATATCACCATTGCCCTTGATTTTCTTGACTGTATATCTCTTAAATGTCAACATATACACGTGTGATTTAGTTTACGAAGATTTTTCAATGCCGAGAACCTCGATCAGAGTGTAAAAAAGGCGTATGGTTCACAATGGTGTAAAATTAAAATGGGATATACCGGGCTAGGATTCGAGTTACAGGAACAAGGGCCAAACCAACCACCCAAGAATGGAATCGTCGAGCGAAAACACTTGACAAACTCCTAGAAGCAACTTTTCTTGCCACCAGACCTTTCAACATCAATTAGGAATCTGATGCCGTCACTAAACAAACTCCTTAAATTGTAGCCATTTGTTGAGTGTTTTTTTGGTGTCTAATCCGCATATATATCACCATTGTCCTTGATTTTCTTAACTGTATACCTCTTAAATGTCAACATATACACGTGTGATTTAGTTTACGAAGATTTTTCAATGCCGAGAACCTCGATCAGAGAGTAAAAAAGGCGTAAGGTTCACAATGGTGTAAAATTAAAATGGGATATACCGGGCAAGGATTCGAGTTACAGGAACAAGGGTCAAACCAACCACCCAAGAATGGAATCGTCGAGCGAAAAAACTTGACAAACTCCTAGAAGCAGCTTTTCTTGCCACCAGACCTTTCTCCATCAATTAGGAATCTGATGCCGTCACTAAACAAATTCCTTAAATTGTAGCCATTTATTGAGTGTTTTTTTTGGTGTCTAATCCGCATATATATCACCATTGTCCTTGATTTTCTTGACTGTATATCTCTTAAATGTCAACATATACACGTGTGATTTAGTTTACGAAGATTTTTCAATGCCGAGAACCTCGATTAGATAGTAAAAAAGGCGTAAGGTTCACAACGGTGTAAAATTAAAATGGAATATACCGGGCTAGGATTCGAGTTACAGGAACAAGGGCCAAACCAACCACCCAAGAATGGAATCGTCGAGCGAAAACACTTGACAACCTCCTGGAAGCAGCTTTTCTTGCCACCAGACATTTCTCTATCAATTAGGAATCTGATGCCGTCACTAAACACATTCCTTAAATTGTAGCCATTTGTTGAGTGTTTTTGTTTGTCTAATCCGCATATATATCACCATTGCCCTTGATTTTCTTGACTGTATATCTCTTAAATGTCAACATATACACGTGTGATTTAGTTTACGAAGATTTTTCAATGCCGAGAACCTCGATCAGAGTGTAAAAAAGGCGTATGGTTCACAATGGTGTAAAATTAAAATGGGATATACCGGGCTAGGATTCGAGTTACAGGAACAAGGGCCAAACAAACCACCCAAGAATGGAATCGTCGAGCGAAAACACTTGACAAACTCCTAGAAGCAACTTTTCTTGCCACCAGACCTTTCAACATCAATTAGGAATCTGATGCCGTCACTAAACAAACTCCTTAAATTGTAGCCATTTGTTGAGTGTTTCTTTGGTGTCTAATCCGCATATATATCACCATTGTCCTTGATTTTCTTGACTGTATACCTCTTAAATGTCAACATATACACGTGTGATTTAGTTTACGAAGATTTTTCAATGCCGAGAACCTCGATCAGAGAGTAAAAAAGGCGTAAGTTTCACAATGGTGTAAAATTAAAATGGGATATACCGGGCTAGGATTCGAGTTACAGGAACAACGGCCAAAACAACCACCCAAGAATGGAATCGTCGAGAGAAAAAACTTGACAACCTCCTAGAAGCAGCTTTTCTTGCCACCAGACATTTCTCTATCAATTCGGAATCTGATGCCGTCACTAAACACATTCCTTAAATTGTAGCCATTTGTTGAGTGTTTTTTTGTGTCTAATCCGCATATATATCACCATTGCCCTTGATTTTCTTGACTGTATATCTCTTAAATGTCAACATATACACGTGTGATTTAGTTTACGAAGATTTTTCAATGCCGAGAACCTCGATCAGAGTGTAAAAAAGGCGTATGGTTCACAATGGTGTAAAATTAAAATGAGATATACCGGGCTAGGATTCGAGTTACAGGAACAAGGGCCAAACCACCACCCAAGAATGGAATCGTCGAGCGAAAACACTTGACAAACTCCTAGAAGCAACTTTTCTTGCCACCAGACCTTTCAACATCAATTAAGAATCTGATGCCGTCACTAAACAAACTCCTTAAATTGTAGCCATTTGTTGAGTGTTTTTTTGGTGTCTAATCCGCATATATATCACCATTGTCCTTGATTTTCTTGACTGTATATCTCTTAAATGTCAACATATACACGTGTGATTTAGTTTACGAAGATTTTTCAATGCCGAGAACGTCGATCAGAGAGTAAAAAAGGCGTAAGGTTCACAACGGTGTAAAATTAAAATGGGATATACCGGGCTAGGATTCGAGTTACAGGAACAAGGGCCAAACCAACCACCCAAGAATGGAATCATCGAGCGAAAAAACTTGACAACCTCCTAGAAGCAGCTTTTCTTGCCACCAGACATTTCTCTATCAATTAGGAATCTGATGCCATCACTAAACACATTCCTTAAATTGTAGCCATTTGTTGAGTGTTTTTTTTTTGTCTAATCCGCATATATATCACCATTGCCCTTGATTTTCTTGACTGTATATCTCTTAAATGTCAACATATACACGTGTGATTTAGTTTACGAAGATTTTTCAATGCCGAGAACCTCGATCAGAGTGTAAAAAAGGCGTATGGTTCACAATGGTGTAAAATTAAAATGGGATATACCGGGCTAGGATTCGAGTTACAGGAACAAGGGCCAAACCAACCACCCAAGAATGGAATCGTCGAGCGAAAACACTTGACAAACTCCTAGAAGCAACTTTTCTTGCCACCAGACCTTTCAACATCAATTAGGAATCTGATGCCGTCACTAAACAAACTCCTTAAATTGTAGCCATTTGTTGAGTGTTTTTTTGGTGTCTAATCCGCATATATATCACCATTGTCCTTGATTTTCTTGACTGTATATCTCTTAAATGTCAACATATACACGTGTGATTTAGTTTACGAAGATTTTTCAATGCCGAAAACATCGATCAGAGAGTAAAAAAGGCGTAAGGTTCACAATGGTGTAAAATTAAAATGGGATATACCGGGCTAGGATTCGAGTTACAGGAACAAGGGCCAAACCAACCACCCAAGAATGGAATCGTCGAGCGAAAAAACTTGACAAACTCCTAGAAGCAGCTTTTCTTGCCACCAGACCTTTCTCCATCAATTTTGAATCTGGTGCCGTCACTAAACACTTTCCTCAAATTGTAGCCATTTGTTGTGTGTTTTTTTTTCTTTTGGAGTCTAATCCGCATATATATCCCCATTGCCCTTGATTTTCTTGACTGTATATCTCTTAAATTTCAACATATACACGTGTGATTTAGTTTACGAAGATTTTTCAATGACGAGAACCTCAATCAGAGAGTAAAAAAGGCGTAAGGTTCACAATGGTGTAAAATTAAAATGGGATATAGCGGGCTAGGATTCGAGTTACAGGAACAAGGGCCAAACCAACCACCCAAGAATGGAATCGTCGAGCGAAAACACTTGACAACCTCCTAGAAGCATCTTTTCTTGCCACCAGACATTTCTCCATCAATTAGGAATCCGATGCCGTCACTAAACACATTCCTTAAATTGTAGCCATTTGTTGAGTGTTTTTTTTTGTGTCTAATCCGCATATATATCACCAATGCCCATGATTTTATTGGCTGTATATCTCTTAAATGTCAACATATACACGTGTGATTTAGTTTATGAATATCTTTCAATGCCAAGATCCTCGATCAGAGGGTAAAAAAGGCGTGTGGTTCACAATGGTGTAAAATTAAAATGGGATATACCGGGCTAGGATTCGAGTTACAGGAACAAGGGCCAAACCAACCACCCAAGAATGGAATCGTAGAGCGAAAACACTTGACAACCTCCTGGAAGCAGCTTTTCTTGCCACCAGACATTTCTCCATCAATTAGGAATCTGATGCCGTCACTAAACACATTTCTTAAATTGTAGCCATTTGTTGAGTTTTTTTTTGTGTCTAATCCGCATATATATCACCATTGCCCACGATTTTCTTAACTGTATATCTCTTAAATGTCAACATATACACGCGTGATTTAGTTTACGAAGATTTTTCAATGCCGAGAACCTCGATCAGAGAGTAAAAAAGGCGTAACGTTCACAATGGTGTAAAATTAAAATGGGATATACCGGGCTAGGATTCGAGTTACAGGAACAAGGGCCAAACCAACCACCCAAGAATGGAATCGTCAAGCGAAAACACTTGACAACCTCCTAGAAGCAGCTTTTCTTGCCACCAGACATTTCTCCATCAATTAGGAATCTGATGCCGCCGCAAAACACATTCCTTAAATTGTAGGCATTTGTTGAGTGTTTTTTTAGTGTCTAATCTGCATATATATCACCATTGCCCATGATTTTATTGGCTGTATATCTCTTAAATGTCAACATATACACGTGTGATTTAGTTTACGAAGATTTTAAAATGCCAAGAACCTCGATCAGAGTGTAAAAATGGCGTATGGTTCACAATGGTGTAAAATTAAAATGGGATATACCGGGCAAGGATTCGAGTTACAGGAATAAGGGCCAAACCAACCACCCAAGAATGGAATCGTCGAGCAAAAACACTTGACAAACTCCTGGAAGCAGCTTTTCTTGCCACCAGACCTTTCTCCATCAATTAGGAATCTGATGCCGTCACTAAACACATTCCTTAAATTGTAGCCATATGTTGAGTATTTTTTTTGTGTCTAATCCGCATATATATTACCATTGTCCTTGATTTTCTTGACTGTATATTTCTTAAATGTCAACATATACACGTGTGATTTAGTTTATGAAGATTTTTCAATGCCGAGAACCTCGATCAGAGAGTAAAAAAGGCGTAAGGTTCACAATGGTGTAAAATTAAAATGGGATATACCGGGCTAGGATTCGAGTTACAGGAACAAGGGCCAAACCAACCACCCAAGAATGGAATCGTCGAGCGAAAACACTTGACAACCTCCTAGAAGCAGCTTTTCTTTCCACCAGACCTTTCTCCATCAATTAGGAATCTGATGCCGTCACTAAACACATTCTTTAAATTGTAGCCATTTGTTGAGTGGTTTTTTTTCTTTTGAAGTCTAATCCGCATATATATCCCCATTGCCCTTGATTTTCTTGACTGTATATCTCTTAAATATCAACATATACAAGTGTGATTTAGTTTACGATGATTTTTCAATGCCGAGAACCTCAATCAGAGAGTAAAAAAGGCGTAAGTTTCACAATGGTGTAAAATTAAAATGGGATATACCGGGCTAGGATTCGAGTTACATGAACAAGGGCCAAACCAACCACCCAAGAATGGAATCGTCGAGCGAAAACACTTGACAACCTCCTGGAAGCAGCTTTTCTTGCCACCATACATTTATCCATCAATTAGGAATCTAATGCCGTCACTAAACACATTTCTTAAATTGTAGCCATTTGTTGAGTTTTTTTTTGTGTCTAATCCGCATATATATCACCATTGCCCATGATTTTCTTGACTGTATATCTCTTAAATGTCAACATATACACGTGTGATTTAGTTTACGAAGATTTTTCAATGCCAAGAACCTCGATCAGAGTGTAAAAAAGGCGTATGGTTCACAATGGTGTAAAATTAAAATGGGATATACCGGGCTAGGATTCGAGTTACAGGAACAAGGGCCAAACCAACCACCCAAGAATGGAATCGTCGAGCGAAAACACTTGACAACCTCCTAGAAGCAGCTTTTCTTGCCACCAGACATTTCTCCATCAATTAGGAATCCGATGCCGTCACAAAACACATTCCTTAAATTGTAGCCATTTGTTGAGTGTTTTTTTTTTGTCTAATCCGCATATATATCACCATTGCCCATGATTTTATTGGATGTATATCTCTTAAATGTCAACATATACACGTGTGATTTAGTTTACGAATATTTTTCAATGCCAAGATCCTCGATCAGAGGGTAAAAAAGGCGTATGGTTCACAATGGTGTAAAATTAAAATGGGATATACCGGGCTAGGATTCGAGTTACAGGAACAAGGGCCAAACCAACCACCCAAGAATGGAATCGTCGAGCGAAAACACTTGACAACCTCCTGGAAGCAGCTTTTCTTGCCACCAGACAGTTCTCCATCAATTAGGAATCTGATGCCGTCACTAAACACATTTCTTAAATTGTAGCCATTTGTTGAGTTTTTTTTTAGTTTCTAATCTGCATATATATCACCATTGCCCACGATTTTCTTAACTGTATATCTCTTAAATGTCAACATATACACGCGTGATTTAGTTTACGAAGATTTTTCAATGCCGTGAACCTCGATCAGAGAGTAAAAAAGGCGTAACGTTCACAATGGTGTAAAATTAAAATGGGATATACCGGGCTAGGATTCGAGTTACAGGAACAAGGGCCAAACCAACCACCCAAGAATGGAATCGTCGAGCGAAAACACTTGACAATCTCCTAGAAGCAGGTTTTCTTGCCACCAGACATTCCTCCATCAATTAGGAATTTGATGCCATCACTAAACAAATTCCTTAAATTGTAGCCATTTGTTGAGTGTTTTTTTTGTGTCTAATCCGCATATATATCATCATTGCCCATGATTTTATTGGCTGTATATCTCTTAAATGTCAACATATACACGTGTGATTTGGTTTACAAAGATTTTTCAATCCCAAGAACCTCGATCAGAGTGTAAAAATGGCGTATGGTTCACAATGGTGTAAAATTAAAATGGGATATACCGGGCAAGGATTCGAGTTACAGGAATAAGGGCCAAACCAACCACCCAAGAATGGAATCGTCGAGCAAAAACACTTGACAAACTCCTGGAAGCAGCTTTTCTTGCCACCAGACGTTTCTCCATCAATTAGGAATCTGATGCCGTCACTAAACACATTCCTTAAATTGTAGCCATTTGTTGAGTGTTTTTTTTTGTGTCTAATCTGCATATATATCACCATTGTCCTTGATTTTCTTGACTGTATATCTCTTAAATGTCAACATATACACGTGTGATTTAGTTTACGAAGATTTTTCAATGCCGAGAACCTCGATCAGAGAGTAAAAAAGGCGTAAGGTTCACAATGGTGTAAAATTAAAATGGGATATACCGGGCTAGGATTCGAGTTACAGGAACAAGGGCCAAACCAACCACCCAAGAATGGAATCGTCGAGCGAAAACACTTGACAACCTCCTAGAAGCAGGTTTTCTTTCCACCAGACCTTTCTCCATCAATTAGGAATCTGATGCCGTCACTAAACACATTCTTTAAATTGTAGCCATTTGTTGAGTGGTTTTTTTCTTTTGGAGTCTAATCCGCATATATATCCCCATTGCCCTTGATTTTCTTGACTGTATATCTCTTAAATATCAACATATACAAGTGTGATTTAGTTTACGACGATTTTTCAATGCCGAGAACCTCAATCAGAGAGTAAAAAAGGCGTAAGTTTCACAATGGTGTAAAATTAAAATGGGATATACCGGGCTAGGATTCTAGTTACATCAACAAGGGCCAAACCAACCACCCAAGAATGGAATCGTCGAGCGAAAACACTTGACAACCTCCTGGAAGCAGCTTTTCTTGCCACCATACAATTATCCATCAATTAGGAATCTGATGCCGTCACTAAACACATTTCTTAAATTGTAGCCATTTGTTGAGTTTTTTTTTGTGTCTAATCCGCATATATATCACCATTGCCCATGATTTTCTTGACTGTATATCTCTTAAATGTCAACATATACACGTGTGATTTAGTTTACGAAGATTTTTCAATGCCAAGAACCTCGATCAGAGTGTAAAAAAGGCGTATGGTTCACAATGGTGTAAAATTAAAATGGGATATACCGGGCTAGGATTGGAGTTACAGGAACAAGGGCCAAACCAACCACCCAAGAATGGAATCGTCGAGCGAAAACACTTGATAACCTCCTAGAAGCAGCTTTTCTTGCCACCAGACATTCCTCCATCAATTAGGAATTTGATGCCGTCACTAAACACATTCCTTAAATTGTAGCCATTTGTTGAGTGTTTTTTTTTGGTGTCTAATCCGCATATATATCATCATTGCCCATGATTTTATTGGCTGTATATCTCTTAAATGTCAACATATACACGTGTGATTTAGTTTACGAAGATTTTTCAATGCCAAGAACCTCGATCAGAGTGTAAAAAAGACGTATGGTTCACAATGGTGTAAAATTAAAATGGGATATACCGGGCTAGGATTCGAGTTACAGGAACATGGGCCAAACCAACCACCCAAGAATGGAATCGTCGAGCGAAAACACTTGACAAACTCCTAGAAGCAGCTTTTCTTGCCACCAGATCTTTCTCCATCAATTAGGAATCTGATGCCGTCACTAAACACATTCCTTAAATTGTAGCCATTTGTTGAGTGTTTTTTTTTTTTGGTGTCTAATCCGCATATATATCACCATTGTCCTTGATTTTCTTGACTGTATATCTCTTAAATGTCAACTTATACACGTGTGATTTAGTTTACGAAGATTTTTCAATGCCGAGAACCTCGATCAGAGAGTAAAAAAGGCGTAAGGTTCACAATGGGGTAAAATCAAAATGGGATATACCGGGCTAGGATTCGAGTTACAGGAACAAGGGCCAAACCGACCACCCAAGAATGGAATCGTCGAGCGAAACTACTTGATAACCTCCTAGAAGCAGCTTTTCTTTCCACCAGACCTTTCTCCATCAATTAGGAATCTGATGCCGTCACTAAACACATTCTTTAAATTGTAGCCATTTGTTGAGTGGTTTTTTTCTTTTGGAGTCTAATCCGCGTATATATCCCCATTGCCCTTGATTTTCTTGACTGTATATCTCTTAAATGTCAACATATACAAGTGTGATTTAGTTTACGAAGATTTTTCAATGCCGAGAACCTCAATCAGAGAGTAAAAAAGGCGTAAGGTTCACAATGGTGTAAAATTAAAATGGGATATACAGGGCTAGGATTCGAGTTACAGGAACAAGGGCCAAACCAACCACCCAAGAATGGAATCGTCGAGCGAAAACACATGACAACCTCCTGGAAGCAGCTTTTCTGGCCACCAGACATTTATCCATCAATTAGGAATCTGATGCCGTCAGTAAACACATTTCTTAAATTGTAGCCATTTGTTGAGTTTTTTTTATGTCTAATCCGCATATATATCACCATTGCCATGATTTTCTTGACTGTATATCTCTTAAATGTCAACATATACACGTGTGATTTAGTTTAGGAAGATTTTTCGATGTCGAGAACCTCGATCAGAGAGTAAAAAAGGCGTAAGGTTCACAATGGTGTAAAATTAAAATGGGATATACCGGGCTAGGATTCGAGTTACAGGAACAAGGTCCAAACCAACCACCCAAGAATGGAATCGTCGAGCGAAAACACTTGACAACCTCCTAGAAGCAGCTTTTCTTGCCACCAGACATTCCTCCATCAATTAGGAATTTGATGCCGTCACTAAACACATTCCTTAAATTGTAGCCATTTGTTGAGTGTTTTTTTTTTGTGTCTAATCCGTATATATATCATCATTGCCCATGATTTTATTGGCTGTATATCTCTTAAATGTCAACATATACACGTGTGATTTGGTTTACAAAGATTTTTCAATGCCAAGAACCTCGATCAGAGTGTAAAAAAGGCGTATGGTTCACAATGGTGTAAAATTAAAATGGGATATACCGGGCTAGGATTCGAGTTACAGAAACAAGGGCCAAACCAACCACCCAAGAATGGAATCGTCGAGCGAAAACACTTGACAAACTCCCAGAAGCAGCTTTTCTTGCCACCAGACCTTTCTCCATCAATTAGGAATCTGATGCCGTCACTAAACACATTCCTTAAATTGTAGCCATATGTTGAGTATTTTTTTTGTGTCTAATCCGCATATATATCACCACTGTCCTTGATTTTCTTGACTGTATATCTCTTAAATGTCAACATATACACGTGTGATTTAGTTTATGAAGATTTTTTAATGCCGAGAACCTCGATCAGAGAGTAAAAAAGGTGTAAGGTTCACAATGGTGTAAAATTAAAATGGGATATACCGGGCTAGGATTCGAGTTACAGGAACACGGGCCAAACCAACCACCCAAGAATGGAATAGTCGAGCGAAAACACTTGACAACCTCCTAGAAGCAGCTTTTCTTTCCACCAGACCTTTCTCCATCAATTAGGAATCTGATGCCGTCACTAAACACATTCTTTAAATTGTAGCCATTTGTTGAGTGGTTTTTTTCTTTTGGAGTCTAATCCGCATATATATCCCCATTGCCCTTGATTTTCTTGACTGTATATCTCTTAAATATCAACATATACAAGTGTGATTTAGTTTACGAGGATTTTTCAATGCCGAGAACCTCAATCAGAGAGTAAAAAAGGCGTAAGTTTCATAATGGTGTAAAATTAAAATGGGATATACCGGGCTAGGATTCGAGTTACATGAACAAGGGCCAAACCAACCACCCAAGAATGGAATCGTCGAGCGAAAACACTTGACAACCTCCTGGAAGCAGCTTTTCTTGCCACCACACATTTATCCATCAATTAGGAATCTGATGCCGTCACTAAACACATTTCTTAAATTGTAGCCATTTGTTGAGTTTTTTTTGTGTCTAATCCGCATATATATCACCATTGCCCATGATTTTCTTGACTGTATATCTCTTAAATGTCAACATATACACGTGTGATTTAGTTTACGAAGATTTTTCAATGCCAAGAACCTCGATCAGAGTGTAAAAAAGGCGTATGGTTCACAATGGTGTAAAATTAAAATGGGATATACCGGGCTAGGATTCGAGTTACAGGAACAAGGGCCAAACCAACCACCCAAGAATGGAATCGTCGAGCGAAAACACTTGACAAACTCCCAGAAGCAGCTTTTCTTGCCACCAGACCTTTCTCCATCAATTAGGAATCTGATGCCGTCACTAAACACATTCCTTAAATTGTAGCCATATGTTGAGTATTTTTTTTGTGTCTAATCCGCATATATATCACAATTGTCCTTGATTTTCTTGACTGTATATCTCTTAAATGTCAACATATACACGTGTGATTTAGTTTATGAATATTTTTCAATGCCGAGAACCTCGATCAGAGAGTAAAAAAGGCGTAAGGTTCACAATGGTGTAAAATTAAAATGGGATATACCGGGCTAGGATTCGAGTTACAGGAACAAGGGCCAAACCAACCACCCAAGAATGGAATCGTCGAGCGAAAACACTTGACAACCTCCTAGAAGCAGCTTTTCTTTCCACCAGACCTTTCTCCATCAATTAGGAATCTGATGCCGTCACTAAACACATTCTTTAAATTGTAGCCATTTGTTGAGTGGTTTTTTTCTTTTGGAGTCTAATCCGCATATATATCCCCATTGCCCTTGATTTTCTTGACTGTATATCTCTTAAATATCAACATATACAAGTGTGATTTAGTTTACGATGATTTTTCAATGCCGAGAACCTCAATCAGAGAGTAAAAAAGGCGTAAGTTTCACAATGGTGTAAAATTAAAATGGGATATACCGGGCTAGGATTCGAGTTACATGAACAAGGGCCAAACGAACCACCCAAGAATGGAATCGTCGAGCGAAAACACTTAACAACCTCCTGGAAGCAGCTTTTCTTGCCACCAGACAGTTCTCCATCAATTAGGAATCTGATGCCGTCACTAAACACATTTCTTAAATTGTAGCCATTTGTTGAGTTTTTTTTTAGTGTCTAATCTGCATATATATCACCATTGCCCACGATTTTCTTAACTGTATATCTCTTAAATGTCAACATATACACGCGTGATTTAGTTTACGAAGATTTTTCAATGCCGAGAACCTCGATCAGAGAGTAAAAAAGGCGTAACGTTCACAATGGTGTAAAATTAAAATGGGATATACCGGGCTAGGATTCGAGTTACAGGAACAAGGGCCAAACCAACCACCCAAGAATGGAATCGTCGAGCGAAAACACTTGACAATCTCCTAGAAGCAGCTTTTCTTGCCACCAGACATTCCTCCATCAATTAGGAATTTGATGCCGTCACTAAACACATTCCTTAAATTGTAGCCATTTATTGAGTGTTTTTTTTGTGTCTAATCCGCATATATATCATCATTGCCCATGATTTTATTGGCTGTATATCTCTTAAATGTCAACATATACACGTGTGATTTGGTTTACAAAGATTTTTCAATGCCAAGAACCTCGATCAGAGTGTAAAAATGGCGTATGGTTCACAATGGTGTAAAATTAAAATGGGATATACCGGGCAAGGATTCGAGTTACAGGAATAAGGGCCAAACCAACCACCCAAGAATGGAATCGTCGAGCAAAAACACTTGACAAACTCCTGGAAGCAGCTTTTCTTGCCACCAGACCTTTCTCCATCAATTAGGAATCTGATGCCGTCACTAAACACATTCCTTAAATTGTAGCCATTTGTTGAGTGTTTTTTTTTGTGTCTAATCCGCATATATATCACCATTGTCCTTGATTTTCTTGACTGTATATCTCTTAAATGTCAACATATACACGTGTGATTTAGTTTACGAAGATTTTTCAATGCCGAGAACCTCGATCAGAGAGTAAAAAAGGCGTAAGGTTCACAATGGTGTAAAATTAAAATGGTATATACCGGGCTAGGATTCGAGATACAGGAACAAGGGCCAAACCAACCACCCAAGAATGGAATCGTCGAGCGAAAACACTTGACAACCTCCTAGAAGCAGGTTTTCTTTCCACCAGACCTTTCTCCATCAATTAGGAATCTGATGCCGTCACTAAACACATTCTTTAAATTGTAGCCATTTGTTGAGTGGTTTTTTTCTTTTGGAGTCTAATCCGCATATATATCCCCATTGCCCTTGATTTTCTTGACTGTATATCTCTTAAATATCAACATATACAAGTGTGATTTAGTTTACGACGATTTTTCAATGCCGAGAACCTCAATCAGAGAGTAAAAAAGGCGTAAGTTTCACAATGGTGTAAAATTAAAATGGGATATACCGGGCTAGGATTCGAGTTACATCAACAAGGGCCAAACCAACCACCCAAGAATGGAATCGTCGAGCGAAAACACTTGACAACCTCCTGGAAGCAGCTTTTCTTGCCACCATACAATTATCCATCAATTAGGAATCTGATGCCGTCACTAAACACATTTCTTAAATTGTAGCCATTTGTTGAGTTTTTTTTTTGTGTCTAATCTGCATATATATCACCATTGCCCATGATTTTCTTGACTGTATATCTCTTAAATGTCAACATATACACGTGTGATTTAGTTTACGAAGATTTTTCAATGCCAAGAACCTCGATCAGAGTGTAAAAATGGCGTATGGTTCACAATGGTGTAAAATTAAAATGGGATATACCGGGCTAGGATTCGAGTTACAGGAACAAGGGCCAAACCAACCACCCAAGAATGGAATCGTCGAGCGAAAACACTTGACAACCTCCTAGAAGCAGCTTTTCTTGCCACCAGACATTCCTCCATCAATTAGGAATTTGATGCCGTCACTAAACACATTCCTTAAATTGTAGCCATTTGTTGAGTGTTTTTTTTTGGTGTCTAATCCGCATATATATCATCATTGCCCATGATTTTATTGGCTGTATATCTCTTAAATGTCAACATATACACGTGTGATTTAGTTTACGAAGATTTTTCAATGCCAAGAACCTCGATCAGAGTGTAAAAAAGACGTATGGTTCACAATGGTGTAAAATTAAAATGGGATATACCGGGCTAGGATTCGAGTTACAGGAACATGGGCCAAACCAACCACCCAAGAATGGAATCGTCGAGCGAAAACACTTGACAAACTCCTAGAAGCAGCTTTTCTTGCCACCAGACCTTTCTCCATCAATTAGGAATCGGATGCCGTCACTAAACACATTCCTTAAATTGTAGCCATTTGTTGAGTGTTTTTTTTTTGTGTCTAATCCGCATATATATCACCATTGTCCTTGATTTTCTTGACTGTATATCTCTTAAATGTCAACATATACACATGTGATTTAGTTTACGAAGATTTTTCAATGCCGAGAACGTCGATCAGAGAGTAAAAAAGGCGTAAGGTTCACAATGGGGTAAAATCAAAATGGGATATACCGGGCTAGGATTCGAGTTACAGGAACAAGGGCCAAACCAACCACCCAAGAATGGAATCGTCGAGCGAAACTACTTGATAACCTCCTAGAAGCAGCTTTTCTTTCCACGAGACCTTTCTCCATCAATTCGGAATCTGATGCCGTCACTAAACACATTCTTTAAATTGTAGCCATTTGTTGAGTGGGTTTTTTCTTTTGGAGTCTAATCCGCGTATATATCCCCATTGCCCATGATTTTCTTGACTGTATATCTCTTAAATGTCAACATATACACGTGTGATTTAGTTTAAGAAGATTTTTCAATGTCGAGAACCTCGATCAGAGAGTAAAAAAGGCGTATGGTTCACAATGGTGTAAAATTAAAATGGGATATACCGGGCTAGGATTCGAGTTAAAGGAACAAGGGCCAAACCAACCACCCAAGAATGGAATCGTCGAGCGAAAACACTTGACAACCTCCTAGAAGCAGCTTTTCTTGCCACCAGACATTCCTCCATCAATTAGGAATTTGATGCCGTCACTAAACACATTCCTTAAATTGTAGCCATTTGTTGAGTGTTTTTTTTTGGTGTCTAATCCGCATATATATCATCATTGCCCATGATTTTATTGGCTGTATATCTCTTAAATGTCAACATATACACGTGTGATTTAGTTTACGAAGATTTTTCAATGCCAAGAACCTCGATCAGAGTGTAAAAAAGACGTATGGTTCACAATGGTGTAAAATTAAAATGGGATATACCGGGCTAGGATTCGAGTTACAGGAACATGGGCCAAACCAACCACCCAAGAATGGAATCGTCGAGCGAAAACACTTGACAAACTCCTAGAAGCAGCTTTTCTTGCCACCAGACCTTTCTCCATCAATTAGGAATCGGATGCCGTCACTAAACACATTCCTTAAATTGTAGCCATTTGTTGAGTGTTTTTTTTTTGTGTCTAATCCGCATATATATCACCATTGTCCTTGATTTTCTTGACTGTATATCTCTTAAATGTCAACATATACACGTGTGATTTAGTTTATGAATATTTTTCAATGCCGAGAACCTCGATCAGAGAGTAAAAAAGGCGTAAGGTTCACAATGGTGTAAAATTAAAATGGGATATACCGGGCTAGGAATCGAGTTACAGGAACAAGGGCCAAACCAACCACCCAAGAATGGAATCGTCGAGCGAAAACACTTGACAACCTCCTAGAAGCAGCTTTTCTTGCCACCAGACATTCCTCCATCAATTTGGAATTTGATGCCGTCACTAAACACATTCCTTAAATTGTAGCCATTTGTTGAGTGTTTTTTTTTTGTCTAATCCGTATATATATCATCATTGCCCATGATTTTATTGGCTGTATATCTCTTAAATGTCAACATATACACGTGTGATTTGGTTTACAAAGATTTTTCAATGCCAAGAACCTCGATCAGAGTGTAAAAAAGGCGTATGGTTCACAATGGTGTAAAATTAAAATGGGATATACCGGGCTAGGATTCGAGTTACAGGAACAAGGGCCAAACCAACCACCCAAGAATGGAATCGTCGAGCGAAAACACTTGACAAACTCCCAGAAGCAGCTTTTCTTGCCACCAGACCTTTCTCCATCAATTAGGAATCCGATGCCGTCACTAAACACATTCCTTAAATTGTAGCCATTTGTTGAGTGTTTTTTTTTGGTGTCTAATCCGCATATATATCACCATTGTCCTTGATTTTCTTGACTGTATATCTCTTAAATGTCAACATATACACGTGTGATTTAGTTTACGAAGATTTTTCAATGCCGAGAACCTCGATCAGAGAGTAAAAAAGGCGTAAGGTTCACAATGGAGTAACATCAAAATGGGATATACCGGGCTAGGATTCGAGTTACAGGAACAAGGGCCAAACCAACCAACCAAGAATGGAATCGTCGAGCGAAACCACTTGACAACCTCCTAGAAGCAGCTTTTCTTTCCACCAGACCTTTCTCCATCAATTAGGAATCTGATGCCGTCACTAAACACATTCTTTAAATTGTAGCCATTTGTTGAGTGGTTTTTTTCTTTTTGAGTCTAATCCGCGTATATATCCCCATTGCCCTTGATTTTCTTGACTGTATATCTCTTAAATGTCAACATATACAAGTGTGATTTAGTTTACGAAGATTTTTCAATGCCGAGAACCTTAATCAGAGAGTAAAAAAGGCGTAAGGTTCACATTGGTGTAAAATTAAAATGGGATATACAGGGCTAGGATTCGAGTTACAGGAACAAGGGCCAAACCAACCACCCAAGAATGGAATCGTCGAGCGAAAACACATGACAACCTCCTGGAAGCAGCTTTTCTTGCCACCAGACATTTATCCATCAATTAGGAATCTAATGCCGTCAGTAAACACATTTCGTAAATTGTAGCCATTTGTTGAGTTTTTTTTTATGTCTAATCCGCATATATATCACCATTGCCCATGATTTTCTTGACTGTATATCTCTTAAATGTCAACATATACACGTGTGATTTAGTTTAGGAAGATTTTTCAATGTCGAGAACCTCGATCAGAGAGTAAAAAAGGCGTAAGGTTCACAATGGTGTAAAAGTAAAATGGGATATACCGGGCTAGGATTCGAGTTACAGGAACAAGGGCCAAACCAACCACCCAAGAATGGAATCGTCGAGCGAAAACACTTGACAACCTCCTAGAAGCAGCTTTTCTTGCCAACAAACCTTTCTCAATCAATTAAGAATCTGATGCCGTCACTAAACACATTCCTTAAATTATAGCCATTTGTTAAGTGTTTTTTTGGTGTCTAATCCACATGTATATCACCATTGCCCTTGATTTTCTTGACTGTATATCTCTTAAATGTCAACATATACACGTGTGATATAGTTTACGAAGATTTTTCAATGCCGAGAACCTCGATCAGAGAGTAAAAAAGGCATAAGGTTCACAATGGTATAAAATTAAAATGGGATATACCGGGATAGGATTCGAGTTACAGGAACAAGGGCCAAACCAACCACCCAAGAATGGAATCGTCGAGCGAAAACACTTGACAACCTCCTATAAGCAGCTTTTCTTGCCACCAGACATTTCTCCATCAATTAGGAATCTGATGCCGTCACTAAACACGTTTCTTAAATTGTATCCATTTGTTGAGTGTTTTTTTTGTGTCTAATCCGCATATTTATCACCATTGCCCATGATTTTACTAACTATATATCTCTTAAATGTCAACATATACACGTGTGATTTAGTTTACAAAGATTTTTCAATTCCAAGAACCTCGATCAGAGAGTAAAAAAGGCATAAGGTTCACAATGGTGTAAAATTAAAATGAGATATACCGGGCTAGGATTCGAGTTACAGGAACAAGGGCCAAACCAACCACCCAAGAATGGAATCGTCGAGCGAAAACACTTGACAACCTCCTAGAAGCAGCTTTTCTTGCCAACAAACCTTTCTCAATCAATTAAGAATCTGATGCCGTCACTAAACACATTCCTTAAATTATAGCCATTTGTTAAGTGTTTTTTTGGTGTCTAATCCACATGTATATCACCATTGCCCTTGATTTTCTTGACTGTATATCTCTTAAATGTCAACATATACACGTGTGATATAGTTTACGAAGATTTTTCAACGCCGAGAACCTCGATCAGGGAGTAGAAGAGGCGTAAGGTTCACAATGGTGTAAAAATAAAATGGGATGTACCGGGCTAGGATTCGAGTTACAGGAACAAGGGCCAAACCAACCACTCAAGAATGGAATCGTCGAGCGAAAACACTTGACAACCTCCTAGAAGTAGGTTTTCCATCCACTAGACCTTTCTCCATCAATTAGTAATCTGATTCCGTCACTAAACACATTCCTTAAATTGTAGCCATTTGTTGAGTGTTTTTTTGGTGTCTAATCCGCATATATATCACCATTGCCCTTGATTTTCTTGACTGTATATCTCTTAAATGTCAACATATACACGTGCGATTTAGTTTACGAAGATTTTTCAATGCTGATAACCTCGATCAGAGAGTAAAAAAGGCGTAAGTTTCACAATGGTGTAAAATTAAAATGGGATATACCGGGCTAGGATTCGAGTTACAGGAACAAGGGCCAAACCAACCACCCAATAATGGAATCGTCGAGCGAAAACACTTGACAACCTCCTAGAAGCAGCTTTTCTTGCCACCAGACCTTTCTCCATCAATTAGGAATCTGATGCCGTCACTAAACACATTCCTTAAATTGTAGCCATTTGTTGAGTGTTTTTTTTGGTGTCTAATCCGTATATATATCACCATTGCGCTTGATTTTCTTGACTGTATATCTCTTAAATGTCAACATATAAACGTGTGATTTAGTTTACGAAGATTTTTCAATGCCGAGAACCTCGATCAGAGAGTAAAAAAGGCGTAAGGTTCACAATGGTGTAAAATTAAAATGGGATATACCGGGCTAGGATTCGAGTTACAGGAACAGGGGCCAAACCAACCACCCAAGAATGGAATCGTCGAGCTAAAACACTTGACAACCTCCTAGAAGCAGCTTTTCTTGCCACTAGACCTTTCTCCATCAATTAGGAATCTAATGCCGTCACTAAACACATTCCTTAAATTGTATCCATTTGTTGAGTGTTTTTTTTTGGTGTCTAATCCGTATATATATCATCATTGCCCTTGATTTTCTTGACTGTATATCTCTTAAATGTCAACATATACACGTGTGATTTAGTTTACGAAGATTTTTCAATCCCAAGAACCTCGATCAGAGAGTAAAAAAGGCGTAAGGTTCACAATGGTGTAAAATTAATATGGGATATACCGGGCTAGGATTCGAGTTACAGGAACAAGGGCCAAACCAACCACCCAAGAATGGAATCCTCGAGCGAAAACACTTGACAACCTCCTGGAAGCAGCTTTTCTTACCACCAGACATTTCTCTATCAATTAGGAATCTGATGCCGTCACTAAACACATTTTTTAAATAGTAGCCATTTGTTGAGTTTTTTTTTGTGTCTAATCCGCACATATATCACCATTGCCTATGATTTTCTTGACTGAATATCTCTTAAATGTCAACATATACACGTGTGATTTAGTTTACGAAGGTTTTTCAATGCTGAGAACCTCGTTCAGAGAGTAAAAAAGGCGTAAGGTTCACAATGGTGTAAAATTAAAATGGGATATACCGGGCTAGGATTCGAGTTACAGGAACAAGGGCCAAACCAACCACCCAAGAATGGAATCGTTGAGCGAAAACACTTGACAACCTCCTAGAAGCAGCTTTTCTTGCCACCAGACATTTCTCCATCAATTAGGAATCTGATGCCGTCACTAAACACATTCCTTAAATTGTAGCAATTTGTTGAGTGTTTTTTTGTGTCTAATTCGCATATATATCACCATTGCCCATGATTTTCTTGACTGTATATCTCTTAAATGTCAACATATACACGTCTGAGTTAGTTTACGAAGAATTTTCAATGCCGAGAACCTCGATCAGAGAGTAAAAAAGGCGTAAGGTTCACAATGGTGTAAAATTAAAATGGGATATACCGGGCTAGGATTCGAGTTACAGGAACAAGGGCCAAACAAACCACCCAAGAATGGAATCGTCAAGCGAAAACACTTGACAACCTCCTAAAAGCAGCTTTTCTTGCCACCAGGCCTTTCTCCATAAATTAAGAATCTGATGCCGTCACTAAACACATTCCTTAAATTGTAGCCATTTGTTGAGTGTTTTTTTTTGGGGTTTAATCCGCATATATATCACCATTGCCCTTGATTTCTTAACTGTATATCTCTTAAACGTCAACATATACACGGGTGATTTAGTTTACGAAGATTTTTCAATGCCGAGAACCTCGATCAGAGAGTAAAAAAGGCATAAGGTTCACAATGGTGTAAAATTAAAATGGGATATACCGGGCTAGGATTCGAGTTACAGGAACAAGGGCCAACCCAACCACCCAAGAATGGAATCGTCGAGCGAAAACACTTGACATCCTCCTAGAAGCAGCTTTTCATGCCACCAGACCTTTCTCCATCAATTAGTAATCTGATGCCGTCACTAAACACATTCCTTAAATTGTAGCCATTTGTTGAGTGTTTTTTTTTGTGTGTCTAATCCGCATATATATCACCATTGCTCTTAATTTTCTTGACTGTATATATCTTAAATGTCAACATATACACGTGTGATTTAGTTTACGAAGATTTTTCAATGCCGAGAACCTCGATCAGTGAGTAAAAAAGGCGTAAGGTTCACAATGGTGTAAAATTAAAAAGGGATATACCGAGCTAGGATTCGAGTTACAGGAACAAGGGCCAAACCGACCACCCAAGAATGGAATCGTCGATCGAAAACACTTGACAACCTCCTAGAAGCAGCTTTTCTTGCCACCAGACCTTTCTCCATCAATTAGGAATCTGATGCCGTCACTAAACACATTCCTTAAGTTGTAGCCATTTGTTGAGTGTTTTTTTTTTGTGTCTAATCCGCATATATATCACCATTGCCCTTGATTTTGTTGACTGTATATCTCTTAAATGTCAACATATACCCGTGTGATTTAGTTTACGTAGATTTTTCATTGCCGAGAACCACGATCAAAGAGTAAAAAAGGCGTAAGGTTCACAACGGTGTAAAATTAAAATGGAATATACCGGGCTAGGATTCGAGTTACAGGAACAAGGGCCAAACCAACCACCCAAGAATGGAATCGTCGAGCGAAAACACTTGACAACCTCCTGGAAGCAGCTTTTCTTGCCACCAGACATTTCTCTATCAATTAGGAATCTGATGCCGTCACTAAACACATTCCTTAAATTGTAGCCATTTGTTGAGTGTTTTTGTTTGTCTAATCCGCATATATATCACCATTGCCCTTGATTTTCTTGACTGTATATCTCTTAAATGTCAACATATACACGTGTGATTTAGTTTACGAAGATTTTTCAATGCCGAGAACCTCGATCAGAGTGTAAAAAAGGCGTATGGTTCACAATGGTGTAAAATTAAAATGGGATATACCGGGCTAGGATTCGAGTTACAGGAACAAGGGCCAAACAAACCACCCAAGAATGGAATCGTCGAGCGAAAACACTTGACAAACTCCTAGAAGCAACTTTTCTTGCCACCAGACCTTTCAACATCAATTAGGAATCTGATGCCGTCACTAAACAAACTCCTTAAATTGTAGCCATTTGTTGAGTGTTTTTTTGGTGTCTAATCCGCATATATATCACCATTGTCCTTGATTTTCTTGACTGTATACCTCTTAAATGTCAACATATACACGTGTGATTTAGTTTACGAAGATTTTTCAATGCCGAGAACCTCGATCAGAGAGTAAAAAAGGCGTAAGGTTCACAACGGTGTAAAATTAAAATGGAATATACCGGGCTAGGATTCGAGTTACAGGAACAAGGGCCAAACCAACCACCCAAGAATGGAATCGTCGAGAGAAAAAACTTGACAACCTCCTAGAAGCAGCTTTTCTTGCCACTAGACATTTCTCTATCAATTAGGAATCTGATGCCGTCACTAAACACATTCCTTAAATTGTAGCCATTTTTTGAGTGTTTTTTTGTGTCTAATCCGCATATATATCACCATTGCCCTTGATTTTCTTGACTGTATATCTCTTAAATGTCAACATATACACGTGTGATTTAGTTTACGAAGATTTTTCAATGCCGAGAACCTCGATCAGAGTGTAAAAAAGGCGTATGGTTCACAATGGTGTAAAATTAAAATGGGATATACCGGGCTAGGATTCGAGTTACAGGAACAAGGGCCAAACCAACCACCCAAGAATGGAATCGTCGAGCGAAAACACTTGACAAACTCCTAGAAGCAACTTTTCTTGCCCCCAGACCTTTCAACATCAATTAGGAATCTGATGCCGTCACTAAACAAACTCCTTAAATTGTAGCCATTTGTTGAGTGTTTTTGTTTGTCTAATCCGCATATATATCACCATTGCCCTTGATTTTCTTGACTGTATATCTCTAAAATGTCAACATATACACGTGTGATTTAGTTTACGAAGATTTTTCAATGCCGAGAACCTCGATCAGAGAGTAAAAAAGGCATAAGGTTCACAATGGTGTAAAATTAAAATGGGATATACCAGGCTAGGATTCGAGTTACAGGAACAAGGGCCAAACCAACCACCCAAGAATGGAATCGTCGAGCGAAAAAACTTGACAAACTCCTAGAAGCAGCTTTTCTTGCCACCAGACCTTTCTCCATCAATTAGGAATCTGATGCCGTCACTAAACAAATTCCTTAAATTGTAGCCATTTATTGAGTGTTTTTTTTGGTGTCTAATCCGCATATATATCACCATTGTCCTTGATTTTCTTGACTGTATATCTCTTAAATGTCAACATATACACGTGTGATTTAGTTTACGAAGATTTTTCAATGCCGAGAACCTCGATTAGATAGTAAAAAAGGCGTAAGGTTCACAACGGTGTAAAATTAAAATGGGATATACCGGGCTAGGATTCGAGTTACAGGAACAAGGGCCAAACCAACCACCCAAGAATGGAATCGTCGAGCGAAAACACTTGACAACCTCCTGGAAGCAGCTTTTCTTGCCACCAGACATTTCTCTATCAATTAGGAATCTGATGCCGTCACTAAACACATTCCTTAAATTGTAGCCATTTGTTGAGTGTTTTTGTTTGTCTAATCCGCATATATATCACCATTGCCCTTGATTTTCTTGACTGTATATCTCTTAAATGTCAACATATACACGTGTGATTTAGTTTACGAAGATTTTTCAATGCCGAGAACCTCGATCAGAGTGTAAAAAAGGCGTATGGTTCACAATGGTGTAAAATTAAAATGGGATATACCGGGCTAGGATTCGAGTTACAGGAACAAGGGCCAAACCAACCACCCAAGAATGGAATCGTCGAGCGAAAACACTTGACAAACTCCTAGAAGCAACTTTTCTTGCCACCAGACCTTTCAACATCAATTAGGAATCTGATGCCGTCACTAAACAAACTCCTTAAATTGTAGCCATTTGTTGAGTGTTTTTGTTTGTCTAATCCGCATATATATCACCATTGCCCTTGATTTTCTTGACTGTATATCTCTTAAATGTCAACATATACACGTGTGATTTAGTTTACGAAGATTTTTCAATGCCGAGAACCTCGATCAAAGAGTAAAAAAGGCGTAAGGTTCACAATGGTGTAAAATTAAAATGGGATATACCGGGCTAGGATTCGAGTTACAGGAACAAGGGTCAAACCAACCACCCAAGAATGGAATCGTCGAGCGAAAAAACTTGACAAACTCCTAGAAGCAGCTTTTCTTGCCACCAGACCTTTCTCCATCAATTAGGAATCTGATGCCGTCACTAAACAAATTCCTTAAATTGTAGCCATTTATTGAGTGTTTTTTTTGGTGTCTAATCCGCATATATATCACCATTGTCCTTGATTTTCTTGACTGTATATCTCTTAAATGTCAACATATACACGTGTGATTTAGTTTACGAAGATTTTTCAATGCCGAGAACCTCGATTAGATAGTAAAAAAGGCGTAAGGTTCACAACGGTGTAAAATTAAAATGGAATATACCGGGCTAGGATTCGAGTTACAGGAACAAGGGCCAAACCAACCACCCAAGAATGGAATCGTCGAGCGAAAACACTTGACAACCTCCTGGAAGCAGCTTTTCTTGCCACCAGACATTTCTCTATCAATTAGGAATCTGATGCCGTCACTAAACACATTCCTTAAATTGTAGCCATTTGTTGAGTGTTTTTGTTTGTCTAATCCGCATATATATCACCATTGCCCTTGATTTTCTTGACTGTATATCTCTTAAATGTCAACATATACACGTGTGATTTAGTTTACGAAGATTTTTCAATGCCGAGAACCTCGATCAGAGTGTAAAAAAGGCGTATGGTTCACAATGGTGTAAAATTAAAATGGGATATACCGGGCTAGGATTCGAGTTACAGGAACAAGGGCCAAACAAACCACCCAAGAATGGAATCGTCGAGCGAAAACACTTGACAAACTCCTAGAAGCAACTTTTCTTGCCACCAGACCTTTCAACATCAATTAGGAATCTGATGCCGTCACTAAACAAACTCCTTAAATTGTAGCCATTTGTTGAGTGTTTTTTTGGTGTCTAATCCGCATATATATCACCATTGTCCTTGATTTTCTTGACTGTATACCTCTTAAATGTCAACATATACACGTGTGATTTAGTTTACGAAGATTTTTCAATGCCGAGAACCTCGATCAGAGTGTAAAAAAGGCGTAAGGTTCACAATGGTGTAAAATTAAAATGGGATATACCGGGCAAGGATTCGAGTTACAGGAACAAGGGTCAAACCAACCACCCAAGAATGGAATCGTCGAGCGAAAAAACTTGACAAACTCCTAGAAGCAGCTTTTCTTGCCACCAGACCTTTCTCCATCAATTAGGAATCTGATGCCGTCACTAAACAAATTCCTTAAATTGTAGCCATTTATTGAGTGTTTTTTTTGGTGTCTAATCCGCATATATATCACCATTGTCCTTGATTTTCTTGACTGTATATCTCTTAAATGTCAACATATACACGTGTGATTTAGTTTACGAAGATTTTTCAATGCCGAGAACCTCGATTAGATAGTAAAAAAGGCGTAAGGTTCACAACGGTGTAAAATTAAAATGGAATATACCGGGCTAGGATTCGAGTTACAGGAACAAGGGCCAAACCAACCACCCAAGAATGGAATCGTCGAGCGAAAACACTTGACAACCTCCTGGAAGCAACTTTTCTTGCCACCAGACATTTCTCTATCAATTAGGAATCTGATGCCGTCACTAAACACATTCCTTAAATTGTAGCCATTTGTTGAGTGTTTTTGTTTGTCTAATCCGCATATATATCACCATTGCCCTTGATTTTCTTGACTGTATATCTCTTAAATGTCAACATATACACGTGTGATTTAGTTTACGAAGATTTTTCAATGCCGAGAACCTCGATCAGAGTGTAAAAAAGGCGTATGGTTCACAATGGTGTAAAATTAAAATGGGATATACCGGGCTAGGATTCGAGTTACAGGAACAAGGGCCAAACAAACCACCCAAGAATGGAATCGTCGAGCGAAAACACTTGACAAACTCCTAGAAGCAACTTTTCTTGCCACCAGACCTTTCAACATCAATTAGGAATCTGATGCCGTCACTAAACAAACTCCTTAAATTGTAGCCATTTGTTGAGTGTTTTTTTGGTGTCTAATCCGCATATATATCACCATTGTCCTTGATTTTCTTGACTGTATACCTCTTAAATGTCAACATATACACGTGTGATTTAGTTTACGAAGATTTTTCAATGCCGAGAACCTCGATCAGAGAGTAAAAAAGGCGTAAGTTTCACAATGGTGTAAAATTAAAATGGGATATACCGGGCTAGGATTCGAGTTACAGGAACAAGGGCCAAAACAACCACCCAAGAATGGAATCGTCGAGAGAAAAAACTTGACAACCTCCTAGAAGCAGCTTTTCTTGCCACCAGACATTTCTCTATCAATTCGGAATCTGATGCCGTCACTAAACACATTCCTTAAATTGTAGCCATTTGTTGAGTGTTTTTTTGTGTCTAATCCGCATATATATCACCATTGCCCTTGATTTTCTTGACTGTATATCTCTTAAATGTCAACATATACACGTGTGATTTAGTTTACGAAGATTTTTCAATGCCGAGAACCTCGATCAGAGTGTAAAAAAGGCGTATGGTTCACAATGGTGTAAAATTAAAATGAGATATACCGGGCTAGGATTCGAGTTACAGGAACAAGGGCCAAACCAATCACCCAAGAATGGAATCATCGAGCGAAAAAACTTGACAACCTCCTAGAAGCAGCTTTTCTTGCCACCAGACATTTCTCTATCAATTAGGAATCTGATGCCATCACTAAACACATTCCTTAAATTGTAGCCACTTGTTGAGTGTTTTTTTTTTGTCTAATCCGCATATATATCACCATTACCCTTGATTTTCTTGACTGTATATCTCTTAAATGTCAACATATACACGTGTGATTTAGTTTACGAAGATTTTTCAATGCCGAGAACCTCGATCAGAGTGTAAAAAAGGCGTATGGTTCACAATGGTGTAAAATTAAAATGGGATATACCGGTCTAGGATTCGAGTTACAGGAACAAGGGCCAAACCAACCACCCAAGAATGGAATCGTCGAGCGAAAACACTTGACAAACTCCTAGAAGCAACTTTTCTTGCCACCAGACCTTTCAACATCAATTAGGAATCTGATGCCGTCACTAAACAAACTCCTTAAATTGTAGCCATTTGTTGAGTGTTTTTTTGGTGTCTAATCCGCATATATATCACCATTGTCCTTGATTTTCTTGACTGTATATCTCTTAAATGTCAACATATACACGTGTGATTTAGTTTACGAAGATTTTTCAATGCCGAGAACCTCGATCAGAGAGTAAAAAAGGCGTAAGGTTCACAATGGTGTAAAATTAAAATGGGATATACCGGGCTAGGATTCGAGTTACAGGAACAAGGGCCAAACCAACCACCCAAGAATGGAATCGTCGAGCGAAAAAACTTGACAAACTCCTAGAAGCAGCTTTTCTTGCCACCAGACCTTTCTCCATCAATTAGGAATCTGATGCCGTCACTAAACAAATTCATTAAATTGTAGCCATTTATTGAGTGTTTTTTTTTGTGTCTAATCCGCATATATATCACCATTGTCCTTGATTTTCTTGACTGTATATCTCTTAAATGTCAACATATACACGTGTGATTTAGTTTACGAAGATTTTTCAATGCCTAGAACCTCGATTAGATAGTAAAAAAGACGTAAGGTTCACAACGGTGTAAAATTAAAATGGGATATACCGGGCTAGGATTCGAGTTACAGGAACAAGGGCCAAACCAACCACCCAAGAATGGAATCCTCGAGCGAAAACACTTGACAACCTCCTAGAAGCAGCTTTTCTTTTCACCAGACATTTCTCCATCAATTAGGAATCTGATGCCGTCACTAAACACACTCTTTAAATTGTATCCATTTGTTGAGTGTTTTTTTTTCTTTTGGAGTCTAATCCGCATATATATCCCCATTGCCCTTGATTTTCTTGACTGTATATCACTTAAATGTCAACATATACACGTGTGATTTAGTTTACGAAGATTTTTCAGTGCCGAGAACCTCAATCAGAGAGTAAAAAAGGCGTAAGGTTCACAATGGTGTAAAATTAAAATGGGATATACCGGGCTAGGATTCGAGTTACAGGAACAAGGGCCAAACCAACCACCCAAGAATGGAATCGTCAAGCGAAAAAACTTGACAAACTCCTAGAAGCAGCTTTTCTTGCCACCAGACCTTTCTCCATCAATTAGGAATCTGATGCCGTCACTAAACAAATTCGTTAAATTGTAGCCATTTATTGAGTGTTTTTTTTTTGTGTCTAATCCGCATATATAACACCATTGTCCTTGATTTTCTTGACTGTATATCTCTTAAATGTCAACATATACACGTGTGATTTAGTTTACGAAGATTTTTCAATGCCTAGAACCTTGATTAGATAGTAAAAAAGGCGTAAGGTTCACAACGGTGTAAAATTAAAATGGGATATACCGGGATAGGATTCGAGTTACAGGAACAAGGGCCAAACCAACCACCCAAGAATGGAATCGTCGAGCGAAAACAGTTGACAACCTCCTAGAAGCAGCTTTTCTTTTCACCAGACATTTCTCCATCAATTAGGAATCTGATGCCGTCACTAAACACATTCTTTAAATTGTAGCCATTTGTTGAGTGTTTTTTTTTCTTTTGGAGTCTAATCCGCATATATATCCCCATTGCCCTTGATATTCTTGACTGTATATCTCTTAAATGTCAACATATACACGTGTGATTTAGTTTACGAAGATTTTTCAATGCCGAGAACCTCAATCAGAGTGTAAAAAAGGCGTAAGGTTCACAATGGTGTAAAATTAAAATGGGATATACCGGGCTAGGATTCGAGTTACAGGAACAAGGGCCAAACCAACCACCCAAGAATGGAATCGTCGAGTGAAAACACTTGACAACCTCCTGAAAGCAGCTTTTCTTGCCACAAGACATTTCTCCATCAATTAGGAATCTGATGCCGTCACTAAACACATTTCTTAAATTGTAGCCATTTGTTGAGGTTTTTTTATTTTTTTTTTGTGTCTAATCCGCATATATATCACCATTGCCCATGATTTTCTTGACTGTATATATCTCTTAAATGTCAACATATACCCGCGTGATTTAGTTTACGAAGATTTTTCAATGCCGAGAACCTCGATCAGAGAGTAAAAAAGGCGTAACGTTCACAATGGTGTAAAATTAAAATGGGATATACCGGGCTAGGATTCGAGTTACAGGAACAAGGGCCAAACCAACCACCCAAGAATGGAATCGTCGAGCAAAAACACTTGACAACCTCCTAGAAGCAGCTTTTCTTGCCACCAGACATTTCTCCATCAATTAGGAATCTGATGCCGCCAATAAACACATTCCTTAAATTGTAGCCATTTGTTGAGTGTTTTTTTTGTGTCTAATCCGCATATATATCACCATTGTCCTTGATTTTCTTGACTGTATATCTCTTAAATGTCAACATATACACGTGTGATTTAGTTTACGAAGATTTTTCAACGCCGAGAACCTCGATCAGAGAGTAAAAAAGGCGTAAGGTTCACAATGGTGTAAAATTAAAATGGGATATACCGGGCTAGGATTCGAGTTACAGGAACAAGGGCCAAACCAACCACCCAAGAATGGAATCGTCGAGCGAAAACACTTGACAACCTCCTAGAAGCAGCTTTTCTTTCCACCAGACCTTTCTCCATCAATTAGGAATCTGATGTCGTCACTAAACACATTCTTTAAATTGTAGCCATTTGTTGAGTGGTTTTTTTCTTTTGGAGTCTAATCCGCATATATATCTCCATTGCCCTTGATTTTCTTGACTGTATATCTCTTAAATGTCAACATATACAAGTGTGATTTAGTTTACGACGATTTTTCAATGCCGAGAACCTCAATCAATGAGTAGAAAAGGCGTAAGGTTCACAATGGTGTAAAATTAAAATGGGATATACCGGGCTAGGATTCGAGTTACTGGAACAAGGGCCAAACCAACCACCCCAGAATGGAATCGTCGAGCGAAAACACTTGACAACCTCCTGGAAGCAGCTTTTCTAGCCACCATACATTTATCCATCAATTAGGAATCAGATGCCGTCACTAAACATATTTCTTAAATTGTAGCCATTTGTTGAGTTTTTTTTTGTGTCTAATCCGCATATATACCACCATTGCCCATGATTTTCTTGACTGTATATCTCTTAAATGTCAACATATACACGTGTGATTTAGTTTACGAAGATTTTTCAATGCCAAGAACCTCGATCAGAGTGTAAAAAAAGGTGTATGGTTCACAATGGTGTAAAATTAAAATGGGATATATCGGGCTAGGATTCGAGTTATAGGAACAAGGGCCAAACCAACCACCCAAGAATGGAATCGTCGAGCGAAAACACTTGACAAACTCCTAGAAGCAGCTTTTCTTGCCACCAGACCTTTCTCCATCAATTAGGAATCTGATGCCGTCACTAAACACATTCCTTAAATTGTAGCCATTTGTTGAGTGTTTTTTTGGTGTCTAATCCGCATATATATCACCATTGTCCTTGATTTTCTTGACTGTATATCTTTTAAATGTCAACATATACACGTGTGATGTAGTTTACGAAGATTTTTCAATGCCGAGAACCTCGATTAGAGAGTAAAAAAGGCGTAAGGTTCACAATGGTGTAAAATTAAAATGGGATATATCGGGTTAGGATTCGAGTTACAGGAACAAGGGCCAAACCAACCACCCAAGAATGGAATCGTCGAGCGAAAACACTTGACAAACTCCTAGAAGCAGCTTTTCTTGCCACCAGACCTTTCTCCATCAATTAGGAATCTGATGCCGTCACTAAACACATTCCTTAAATTGTAGCCATTTGTTGAGTGTTTTTTTTATGTCTAATCCGCATATATATCACCATTGTCCTTGATTTTCTTGACTGTATATCTCTTAAATGTCAACATATACACGTGTGATTTAGTTTACGAAGATTTTTCAATGCCGAGAACCTCGATCAGAGAGTAAAAAAGGCGTAAGGTTCACAATTGGGTAAAATCAAAATGGGATATACCGGGCTAAGATTCGAGTTACAGGAACAAGGGCCAAACCAACCACCCAAGAATGGAATCGTCGAGCGAAACCACTTGACAACCTCCTAGAAGCAACTTTTCTTTCCACCAGACCTTTCTCCATCAATTAGGAATCTGATGCCGTCACTAAACACATTCTATAAATTGTAGCCATTTGTTGAGTGGTTTTTTTCTTTTTGAGTCTAATCCGCGTATATATCCCCATAGCCCTTGATTTTCTTGAATGTATATCTCTTAAATGTCAACATATACAAGTGTGATTTAGTTTACGAAGATTTTTCAATGCCGAGAACCTCAATCAGAGAGTAAAAAAGGCGTAAGGTTCACAATGGTGTAAAATTAAAATGGGATATACAGGGCTAGGATTCGAGTTACAGGAACAAGGGCCAAACCAACCACCCAAGAATGGAATCGTCGAGCGAAAACACTTGACAACCTCCTGGAAGCAGCTTTTCTTGCTACCAGACATTTATCCATCAATTAGGAATCTGATACCGTCACTAAACACATTTCTTAAATTGTAGCCATTTGTTGAGTTTTTTTTTGTGTCTAATCCGCATATATATCACCATTGCCCATGATTTTCTTGACTGTATATCTCTTAAATGTCAACATATACACGTGTGATTTAGGTTACGAAGATTTTTCAATGTCGAGAACCTCGATCAGAGAGTAAAAATGGCGTAAGGTTCACAATGGTGTAAAATTAAAATGGGATATACCGGGCTAGGATTCGAGTTACAGGAACAAGGGCCAAACCAACCACCCAAGAATGGAATCGTCGAGCGAAAACACTTGACAACCTCCTAGAAGCAGCTTTTCTTGCCACCAGACATTCCTCCATCAATTAGGAATTTGATGCCGTCACTAAACACATTCCTTAAACTGTAGCCATTTGTTGAGTGTTTTTTTTTTGGTGTCTAATCCGCATATATATCATCAATGCCCACGATTTTATTGGCTGTATATCTCTTAAATGTCAACATATAAACGTGTGATTTAGTTTACGAAAATTTTTCAATGCCAAGAACCTCGATCAGAGTGTAAAAAAGGCGTATGGTTCAGAATGGTGTAAAATTAAAATGGGATATACCGGGCTAGGATTCGAGTTATAGGAACAAGGGCCAAACCAACCACCCAAGAATGGAATCGTCGAGCGAAAACACTTGACAAACTCCTAGAAGCAACTTTTCTTGCCACCAGACCTTTCTCCATCAATTAGGAATCTGATGCCGTCACTAAACACATTCCTTAAATTGTAGCCATTTGTTGAGTGTTTTTTTTGGTGTCTAATCCGCATATATATCACCATTGTCCTTGATTTTCTTGACTGTATAACTCTTAAATGTCAACATATACACGTGTGATTTAGTTTACGAAGATTTTTCAATGCTGAGAACCTCGATCAGAGAGTAAAAAAGGCGTAAGTTTCACAATGGGGTAAAATCAAAATGGGATATACCGGGCTAGGATTCGAGTTACAGGAACAAGGGCCAAACCAACCACCCAAGAATGGAATCGTCGAGCGAAACCACTTGACAACCTCCTAGAAGCAGCTTTTCTTTCCACCTGACCTTTCTCCTTCAATTAGGAATCTGATGCCGTCATTAAACACATTCTTTAAATTGTAGCTATTTGTTGAGTGGTTTTTTTCTTTTGGAGTCTAATCCGCGTATATATCCCCATTGCCCTTGATTTTCTTGACTGTATATCTCTTAAATGTCAACATATACAAGTGTGATTTAGTTTACATAGATTTTTCAATGCCGAGAACCTCAATCAGAGAGGAAAAAAGGCGTAAGGTTCACAATGGTGTAAAATTAAAATGGGATATACAGGGCTAGGATTCGAGTTACAGGAACAAGGGCCAAACCAACGACCCAAGAATGGAATCGTCGAGCGAAAACACTTGACAACCTCCTGGAAGCAGCTTTTCTTGCCACCAGACATTTATCCATCAATTAGGAATCGGATGCCGTCACTAAACACATTTCTTAAATTGTAGCCATTTGTTGAGTTTTTTTTTGTCTAATCTGCATATATATCACCATTGCCCATGATTTTCTTGACTGTATATCTCTTAAATGTCAACATATACCCGCGTGATTTAGTTTACGAAGATTTTTCAATGCCGAGAACCTCGATCAGAGAGTAAAAAAGGCGTAACGTTCACAATGGTGTAAAATCAAAATGGGATATACCGGGCTAGGATTCGAGTTACAGGAACAAGGGCCAAACCAACCACCCAAGAATGGAATCGTCGAGCGAAAACACTTGACAACCTCCTAGAAGCAGCTTTTCTTGCCACCAGACATTTCTCCATCAATTAGGAATCTGATGCCGCCACTAAACACATTCCTTAAATTGTAGCCATTTGTTGAGTGTTTTTTTTGGTGTCTAATCCGCATATATATCACCATTGTCCTTGATTTTCTTGACTGTATAACTCTTAGATGTCAACATATACACGTGTGATTTAGTTTACGAAGATTTTTCAATGCCGAGAACCTCGATCAGAGAGTAAAAAAGGCGTAAGGTTCACAATGGGTAAAATCAAAATGAGATATACCGGGCTAGGATTCGAGTTACAGGAACAAGGGCCAAACCAACCACCCAAGAATGGAATCGTCGAGCGAAACCACTTGACAACCTCCTAGAAGCAGCTTTTCTTTCCACCTGACCTTTCTCCATCAATTAGGAATCTGATGCCGTCACTAAACACATTCTTTAAATTGTAGCCATTTGTTGAGTGGTTTTTTTTCTTTTGGAGTCTAATCCGCGTATATATCCCCATTGCCCTTGATTTTCTTGACTGTATATCTCTTAAATGTCAACATATACAAGTGTGATTTAGTTTACATAGATTTTTCAATGCCGAGAACCTCAATCAGAGAGTAAAAAAGGCGTAAGTTTCACAATGGTGGAAAATTAAAATGGGATATACCGGGCTAGGATTCGAGTTACAGGAACAAGGGCCAAACCAACCACCCAAGAATGGAATCGTCGAGCGAAAACACTTGACAAACTCCTAGAAGCAGCTTTTCTTGCCACCAGACCTTTCTCCATCAATTAGGAATCTGATGCCGTCACTAAACACATTCCTTAAATTGTAGCCATTTGTTGAGTGTTTTTTTTTATGTCTAATCCGCATATATATCACCATTGTCCTTGATTTTCTTGACTGTATATCTCTTAAATGTCAACATATACACGTGTGATTTAGTTTACGAAGATTTTTTAATGCCGAGAACCTCGATCAGAGAGTAAAAAAGGCGTAAGGTTCACAATGGTGTAAAATTAAAATGGGATATACCGGGCTAGGATTCGAGTTATAGGAACAGGGGCCAAACCAACCACCCAAGAATGGAATCGTCGAGCTAAAACACTTGACAACCTCCTAGAAGCAGCTTTTCTTGCCACCAGACCTTTCTCCATCAATTAGGAATCTGATGCCGTCACTAAACACATTCCTTAAATTGTAGCCATTTGTTGAGTGATTTTCTTGACTGTATATCTCTTAAATGTCAACATATACACGTGTGATTTAGTTTACGAAGATTTTTCAATGCCGAGAACCTCGATCAGAGAGTAAAAAAGGCGTAAGGTTCACAATGGGGTAAAATCAAAATGGGATATACCGGGCTAGGATTCGAGTTACAGGAACATGGGCCAAACCAACCACCCAAGAATGGAATCGTCGAGCAAAACCACTTGACAACCTCCTAGAAGCAGCTTTTCTTTCCACCTGACCTTTCTCCATTAATTAGGAACCTGATGCCGTCACTAAACACATTCTTTAAATTGTAGCCATTTGTTGAGTGGTTTTTTTCTTTTGGAGTCTAATCCGCGTATATATCCCCATTGCCCTTGATTTTCTTGACTGTATATCTCTTAAATGTCAACATATACAAGTGTGATTTAGTTTACGAAGATTTTTCAATGCCGAGAACCTCAATTAGAGAGTAAAAAGGGCGTAAGGTTCACAATGGTGTAAATTTAAAATGGGATATACAGGGCTAGGATTCGAGTTACATGAACAAGGGCCAAACCAACCACCCAAGAATGGAATCGTCGAGCGAAAACACTTGACAACCTCCTGGAAGCAGCTTTTCTTGCCACCAGACATTTATCCATCAATTAGGAATCTGATGCCGTCACTAAACACGTTTCTTAAATTGTAGCCATTTGTTGAGTTTTTTTTGTGTCTAATCCGCATATATATCACCATTGCCCATGATTTTCTTGACTGTATATCTCTTAAATGTCAACATATACACGTGTGATTTAGTTTACGAAGATTTTTCAATGTCGAGAACCTCGATCAGAGAGTAAAAAAGGCGTAAGGTTCACAATGGTGTAAAATTAAAATGGGATATACCGGGCTAGGATTCGAGTTACAGGAACAAGGGCCAAACCAACCACCCAAGAATGGAATCGTCGAGCGAAAACACTTGACAACCTCCTAGAAGCAGCTTTTCTTGCCAACAGACCTTTCTCTATCAATTAAGAATCTGATGCCGTCACTAAACACATTCCTTAAATTATAGCCATTTGCTGAGTGTTTTTTTGGTGTCTAATCCACATGTATATCACCATTGCCCTTGATTTTCTTGACTGTATATCTCTTAAATGTCAACATATACACGTGTGATATAGTTTACGAAGATTTTTCAATGCCGAGAACCTCGATCAGAGAGTAAAAAAGGCGTAAGGTTCACAATGGTATAAAATTAAAATGGGATATACCGGGCTAGGATTCGAGTTACAGGAACAAGGGCCAAACCAACCACCCAAGAATGGAATCGTCGAGCGAAAATACTTGACAACCTCCTAGAAGCAGCTTTTCTTGCCAACAGACCTTTCTCTATCAATTAAGAATCTGATGCCGTCACTAAACACATTCCTTAAATTATAGCCATTTGCTGAGTGTTTTTTTGGTGTCTAATCCACATGTATATCACCATTGCCCTTGATTTTCTTGACTGTATATCTCTTAAATGTCAACATATACACGTGTGATATAGTTTACGAAGATTTTTCAATGCCGAGAACCTCGAACAGAGAGTAAAAAAGGCGTAAGGTTCACAATGGTGTAAAATTAAAATGGGATATACCGGGCTAGGATTCGAGTTACAGGAACAAGGGCCAAACCAACCACCCAAGAATGGAATCGTCGAGCGAAAACACTTGACAACCTTCTAGAAGCAGCTTTTCTTGCCACCAGACCTTTCTCCAACAATTAGGAATCTGATGCCGTCACTAAACACATTCCTTAAATTGTAGCCATTTGTTGAGTGTTTTTTTTTTGGTGCTAGTCCTCATATATATCACCATTGACCTTGATTTTCTTGACTGTATATCTCTTAAATGTCAACATATAAACGTGTGATTTAGTTTACGAAGATTTTTCAATGCCGAGAACCTCGATCAGAGAGTAGAAGAGGCGTAAGGTTCACAATGGTGTAAAAATAGAATGGGATGTACCGAGCTAGGATTCGAGTTACAGGAACAAGGGCCAAACCAACCACTCAAGAATGGAATCGTCGAGCGAAAACACTTGACAACCTCCTAGAAGTAGCTTTTCCATCCACTAGACCTTTCTCCATCAATTAGGAATCTGATGCCGTCACTAAACACATTCCTTAAATTGTAGCCATTTTTGGGGGTTTTTTTTGGTGTCTAATCCGTATATATATCACCATTGCGCTTGATTTTCTTGACTGTATATCTCTTAAATATCAACATATAAACGTGTGATTTAGTTTACGAAGATTTTTCAATGCCGAGAACCTCGATCAGAGAGTAAAAAAGGCGTAAGGTTCACAATGGTGTAAAATTAAAATGGGATATACCGGGCTAGGATTCGAGTTACAGGAACAGGGGCCAAACCAACCACCCAAGAATGGAATCGTCGAGCTAAAACACTTGACAACCTCCTAGAAGCAGCTTTTCTTGCCACTAGACCTTTCTCCATCAATTAGGAATCTAATGCCGTCACTAAACACATTTCTTAAATTGTAGCCATTTGTTGAGTGTTTTTTTTGGTGTCTAATCCGTATATACATCATCATTGCCCTTGATTTTCTTAACTGTATATCTTTTAAATGTCAACATATACACGTGTGATTTAGTTTACGAAGATTTTTCAATGCCAAGAACCTCGATAAGAGAGTAAAAAAGGCGTAAGGTTCACAATGGTGTAAAATTAATATGGGATATACCGGGCTAGTATTCGAGTTACAGGAACAAGGGCCAAACCAACCACCCAAGAATGGAATCGTCGAGTGAAAACACTTGACAACCTCCTGGAAGCAGCTTTTCTTACCACCAGACGTTTCTCTATCAATTAGGAATCTGATGCCGTCACTAAACACATTTTTTAAATAGTAGCAATTTGTTGAGTTTTTTTTTGTGTCTAATCCGCACATATATCACCATTGCCTATGATTTTCTTGACTGAATATCTCTTAAATGTCAACATATACACGTGTGATTTAGTTTACGAAGGTTTTTCAATGCTGAGAACCTCGATCAGAGAGTAACAAAGGCGTAAGGTTCACAATGGTGTAAAATTAAAATGGGATATACCGGGCTAGGATTCGAGTTACAGGAACAAGGGCCAAACTAACCACCCAAGAATGGAATCGTCAAGCAAAAACACTTGACAACCTCCTAGAAGCAGCTTTTCTTGCCACCAGACATTTCTCCATCAATTAGGAATCTGATGCCGTCACTAAACACATTCCTTAAATTGTAGCCATTTGTTGAGTGTTTTTTTTGTGTCTAATCCGCATATATATCACCATTGCCCATGATTTTCTTGCCTGTATATCTCTTAAATGTCAACATATACACGTGTGATTTAGTTTACGAAGATTTTTCAATGCCGAGAACCGCGATCAGAGAGTAAAAAAGGCGTAAGGTTCACAATGGTGTAAAATTAAAATGGGATATACCGGGCTAGGATTCGAGTTACAGGAACAAGGGCCAAACAAACCACCCAAGAATGGAATCGTCGAGCGAAAACACTTGACAACCTCCAAGAAGCAGCTTTTCTTGCCACAAGACATTTCTCTATCAATTAGGAATCTGATGCCGTCACTAAACACATTCCTTAAATTGTAGCCATTTGTTGAGTGTTTTTTTTTTTGGTGTCTAATCCACATTTATATCACCATTGCCCTTGATTTTCTTGACTGTATATCTCTTAAATGTCAACATATACACGTGTGATTTAGGTTACGAAGACTTTTCAATGCCGAGAACCTCGTTCAGAGAATAGAAAAGGCGTAAGGTTCACAATGGTGTAAAATTAAAATGGGATATACCGGGCTAGGATTCGAGTTACAGGAACAAGGGCCAAACCAACCACCCTAGAATGGAATCGTCGAGCGAAAACACTTGACAACCTCCAAGAAGCAGCTTTTCTTGCCACAAGACATTTCTCTATCAATTAGGAATCTGATGCCGTCACTAAACACATTCCTTAAATTGTAGCCATTTGTTGAGTGTTTTTTTTTTTTGGTGTCTAATCCACATTTATATCACCATTGCCCTTGATTTTCTTGACTGTATATCTCTTAAATGTCAACATATACACGTGTGATTTAGGTTACGAAGTCTTTTCAATGCCGAGAACCTCGTTCAGAGAATAGAAAAGGCGTAAGGTTCACAATGGTGTAAAATTAAAATGGGATATACCGGGCTAGGATTCGAGTTACAGGAACAAGGGCCAAACCAACCACTGAATCATCGAGCGAAAACACTTGACAGCCTCCTAGAAGCAGCTTTTCATGCCAGCAGACCTTTCTCCATCAATTAGTAATCTGATGCCGTCACTAAACACATTCCTTAAATTTTTGCCATTTGTTGAGTGTTTTTTTTGTGTGTCTAATCCGCATATATATCACTATTGCCCTTGATTTTCTTGACTGTATATCTCTTAAATGTCAACATATACACGTGTGATTTAGTTTACGAAGATTTTTCAATTCCGAGAACCTCGATCAGAGAGTAAAAAAGGCGTAAGGTTCACAATGGTATAAAATTAAAATGGGATATACCGGGCTAGGATTCGAGTTACAGGAACAAGGGCCGAACCAACCACCCAAGAATGGAATCGTCGAGCGAAAACACTTGACAACCTCCTATAAGCAGCTTTTCTTGCCACCAGACATTTCTCCATCAATTAGGAATCTGATGCCGTCACTAAACACATTTCTTAAATTGTAGCCATTTGTTGAGTGTTTTTTTTTTGTCTAATCCGCATATATATCACCATTGCCCATGATTTTACTAACTATATATCTCTTAAATGTCAACATATACACGTTTGATTTAGTTGATGAAGATTTTTCAATGCCGAGAACCTCGATCAGAGAGTAAAAAAGGCGTAAGGTTCACAATGGTGTAAACTTAAAATGGGATATACCGGGCTAGGATTCGAGTTACAGGAACAAGGGCCAAACCAACCACCCAAAAATGGAATCGTCGAGCGAAAACACTTGACAACCTCCTAGAAGCAGCTTTTCTTGCCACCAGACCTTTCTCCAACAATTAGGAATCTGATGCCGTCACTAAACACATTCCTTAAATTGTAGCCATTTGTTGAGTGTTTTTTTTTGGTGCTAGTCCTCATATATATCACCATTGACCTTGATTTTCTTGACTGTATATCTCTTAAATGTCAACATATAAACGTGTGATTTAGTTTACGAAGATTTTTCAATGCCGAGAACCTCGATCAGAGAGTAGAAGAGGCGTAAGGTTCACAATGGTGTAAAAATAAAATGGGATGTACCGGGCTAGGATTCGAGTTACAGGAACAAGGGCCAAACCAACCACTCAAGAATGGAATCGTCGAGCGAAAACACTTGACAACCTCCTAGAAGTAGCTTTTCCATCCACTAGACCTTTCTCCATCAATTAGGAATCTGATGCCGTCACTAAACACATTCCATAAATTGTAGCCATTTGTTGGGGTTTTTTTTTGGTGTCTAATCCGTATATATATCACCATTGCGATTGATTTTCTTGACTGTATATCTCTTAAATATCAACATATAAACGTGTGATTTAGTTTACGAAGATTTTTCAATGCCGAGAACCTCGATCAGAGAGTAAAAAAGGCGTAAGGTTCACAATTGTGTAAAATTAAAATGGGATATACCGGGCTAGGATTCGAGTTACAGGAACAGGGGCCAAACCAACCACCCAGGAATGGAATCGTCGAGCTAAAACACTTGACAACCTCCTAGAAGCAGTTTTTCTTGCCACTAGACCTTTCTCCATCAATTAGGAATCTAATGCCGTCACTAAACACATTTCTTAAATTGTAGCCATTTGTTGAGTGTTTTTTTTGGTGTCTAATCCGTATATATATATCATCATTGCCCTTGATTTTCTTAACTGTATATCTCTTAAATGTCAACATATACACGTGTGATTTAGTTTACGAAGATTTTTCAATGCCAAGAACCTCGATCAGAGAGTAAAAAAGGCGTAAGGTTCACAATGGTGTAAAATTAATATGGGATATACCGGGCTAGTATTCGAGTTACAGGAACAAGGGCCAAACCAACCACCCAAGAATGGAATCGTCGAGTGAAAACACTTGACAACCTCCTGGAAGCAGCTTTTCTTACCACCAGACATTTCTTTATCAATTAGGAATCTGATGCCGTCACTAAACACATTTTTTAAATAGTAGCCATTTGTTGAGTTTTTTTTTGTGTCTAATCCGCACATATATCACCATTGCCTATGATTTTCTTGACTGAATATATCTTAAATGTCAACATATACACGTGTGATTTAGTTTACGAAGGTTTTTCAATGCTGAGAACCTCGATCAGAGAGTAAAAAAGGCGTAAGGTTCACAATGGTGTAAAATTAAAATGGGATATACCGGGCTTGGATTCGAGTTACAGGAACAAGGGCCAAACCAACCACCCAAGAATGGAATCGTCAAGCGAAAACACTTGACAACCTCCTAGAAGCAGCTTTTCTTGCCACCAGACATTTCTCCATCAATTAGGAATCTGATGCCGTCACTAAACACATTCCTTAAATTGTAGCCATTTGTTGAGTGTTTTTTTGTGTCTAATCTGCATATATATCACCATTGCCCATGATTTTCTTGAGTGTATATCTCTTAAATGTCAACATATACACGTGTGATTTAGTTTACGAAGATCTTTCAATGCCGAGAACCTCGATCAGAGAGTAAAAAAGCGTAAGGTTCACAATGGTGTAAAATTAAAATGGGATATACCGGGCTAGGATTCGAGTTACAGGAACAAGGGCCAAACAAACCACCCAAGAATGGAATTGTCGAGCGAAAACACTTGACAACCTCCTAAAAGCAGCTTTTCTTGCCACCAGGCCTTTCTCCATAAATTAAGAATCTGATGCCGTCACTAAACACATTCCTTAAATTGTAGCCATTTGTTGAGTGTTTTTTTTTTTTTTGGGTTTAATCCGCATACATATCACCATTTCCCTTGATTTTCTTGACTGTATATCTCTTAAATGTCAACATATACACGTGTGATTTAGTTTACGAAGATTTTTTAATGCCGAGAACCTCGATCAAAGAGTAAAAAAGGCGTAAGGTTCACAATGGTGTAAAATTAAAATGGGATATACCGGGCTAGGATTCGAGTTACAGGAACAAGGGCCAAACCAACCACCCAAGAATGGAATCGTCGAGCGAAAACACTTGACAACCTCCTAGAAGCAGCTTTTCTTGCCACCAGACATTTCTCTATCAATTAGGAATCTGATGCCGTCACTAAACACATTCCTTAAATTGTAGCCATTTGTTGAGTGTTTTTTTTTTTTTGGTGTCTAATCCACATTTATATCACCATTGCCCTTGATTTTCTTGACTGTATATATCTTAAATGTCAACATATACACGTGTGATTTAGGTTACGAAGACTTTTCAATGCCGAGAACCTTGTTCAGAGAGTAGAATAGGCGTAAGGTTCACAATGGTGTAAAATTAAAATGGGATATACCGGGCTAGGATTCGAGTTACAGGAACAAGGGCCAAACCAACCACTGAATCATCGAGCGAAAACACTTGACAACCTCCTAGAAGCAGCTTTTCATGCCACCAGACCTTTCTCCATCAATTAGTAATCTGATTCCGTCACTAAACACATTCCTTAAATTTTTGCCATTTCTTGAGTGTTTTTTTTGTGTGTCTAATCCGCATATATATCACTATTGCCCTTGATTTTCTTGACTGTATATCTCTTAAATGTCAACATATACACGTGTGATTTAGTTTACGAAGATTTTTCAATTCCGAGAACCTCGATCAGAGAGTAAAAAAGGCGTAAGGTTCACAATGGTGTAAAATTAAAATGGGATATACTGGGCTAGGATTCGAGTTACAGGAACAAGGGCCAAACCAACAACCCAAGAATGGAATCGTCGAACGAAAACACTTGACAACATCCTAGAAGCAGCTTTTCTTGCCACCAGACCTTTCTACATCAATTAGGAATCTGATGCCGTCACTAAACACATTCTTTAAATTGTAGCCATTTGGTGAGTGTTTTTTTTTTGTGTCTAATCCGTAAATATATCACCATTGCCCATGATTTTCTTAACTGTATATCTCTTAAATGTCAACATATACATGTGTGATTTAGTTTTCGAAGATTTTTCAATGCTAAGAACCTCGATCAGAGAGTAAAAAAGGCGTAAGGTTCACAATAGTGTAAAATTAAAATGGGATATACCGGGCTAGGATTCGAGTTACAGGAACAAGGGCCAAACCAACCACCCAAGAATGGAATCGTCGAGCGAAAACACTTGACAACCTCCTAGAAGCAACTTTTCTTGCCAACAGACCTTTCTCTATCAATTAAGAATCTGATGCCGTCACTAAACACATTCCTTAAATTATAGCCATTTGTTGAGTGTTTTTTTGGTGTCTAATCCACATGTATATCACCATTGCCCTTGATTTTCTTGACTGTATATCTCTTAAATGTCAACATATACACGTGTGATATAGTTTACGAAGATTTTTCAATGCCGAGAACCTCTATCAGAGAGTAAAAAAGGCGTAAGGTTCACAATGGTATAAAATTAAAATGGGATATACCGGGCTAGGATTCGAGTTACAGGAACAAGGGCCGAACCAACCACCCAAGAATGGAATCGTTGAGCGAGAACACTTGACAACCTCCTATAAGCAGCTTTTCTTGCCACCAGACATTTCTCCATCAATTAGGAATCTGATGCCGTCACTAAACACATTTCTTAAATTGTAGCCATTTGTTGAGTGTTTTTTTTTGTCTAATCCGCATATATATCACCATTGCCCATGATTTTACTAACTATATATCTCTTAAATGTCAACATATACACGTTTGATTTAGTTGATGAAGATTTTTCAATGCCGAGAACCTCGATCAGAGAGTAAAAAAGGCGTAAGGTTCACAATGGTGTAAACTTAAAATGGGATATACCGGGCTAGGATTCGAGTTACAGGAACAAGGGCCAAACCAACCACCCAAGAATGGAATCGTCGAGCGAAAACACTTGACAACCTCCTAGAAGCAGCTTTTCTTGCCAACAGACCTTTCTCTATCAATTAAGAATCTGATGCCGTCACTAAACACATTCCTTAAATTATAGCCATTTGTTGAGTGTTTTTTTGGTGTCTAATCCACATGTATATCACCATTGCCCTTGATTTTCTTGACTGTATATCTCTTAAATGTCAACATATACACGTGTGATATAGTTTACGAAGATTTTTCAATGCCGAGAACCTCGATCAGAGAGTAAAAAAGGCGTAAGGTTCACAATGGTATAAAATTAAAATGGGATATACCGGGCTAGGATTCGAGTTACAGGAACAAGGGCCAAACCAACCACCCAAGAATGGAATCGTCGAGCGAAAACACTTGACAACCTCCTATAAGCAGCTTTTCTTGCCACCAGACATTTCTCCATCAATTAGGAATCTGATGCCGTCACAAAACACATTTCTTAAATTGTAGCCATTTGTTGAGTGTTTTTTTTTGTGTCTAATCCGCATATATATCACCATTGCCCATGATTTTACTAACTATATATCTCTTAAATGTCAACATATACACGTATTATTTAGTTTACGAAGATTTTTCAATTCCGAGAACCTCGATCAGAGAGTAAAAAAGGCGTAAGGTTCACAATGGTGTAAAATTAAAATGGGATATACTGGGCTAGGATTCGAGTTACAGGAACAAGGGCCAAACTAACAACCCAAGAATGGATTCGTCGAGCGAAAACACTTGACAACCTCCTAGAAGCAGTTTTTCTTGCCACCAGACCTTTCTACATCAATTAGGAATCTGATGCCGTCACTAAACACCTTCTTTAAATTGTAGCCATTTGTTGAGTGTTTTTCTTGGTGTCTAATCCGTATATATATCACCATTGCCCATGATTTTCTTGACTGTATATCTCTTAAATGTCAACATATACACGTGTGATTTAGTTTACGAAGATTTTTCAATGCCGAGAACCTCGATCAGAGAGTAAAAAAGGCGTAAGGTTCACAATGGTGTAAAATTAAAATGGGTTATACCGGGCTAGGATTCGAGTTACAGGAACAAGGGCCAAACCAACCACCCAAGAATGGAATCGTCGAGCGAAAACACTTGACAACCTCCTAGAAGCAGCTTTTCTTGCCACCAGACCTTTCTCCATCAATTAAGAATCTGATGCCGTCACTAAACACATTCCTTAAATTGTAGCCATTTGTTGAGTGTTTTTTTTGGTGTCTAATCCACATATATATCACCATTGCCCTTGATTTTCTTGACTGTATATCTCCTAAATGTCAACATATACACGTGTGATTTAGTTTACGAAGATTTTTCAATGCCAAGAACCTCGATCAGAGAGTAAAAAAGGCGTAAGGTTCACAATGGTGTAAAATTAAAATGGGATATACCGGGCTAGGATTTGAGTTACAGGAACAAGGGCCAAACTAACCACCCAAGAATGGAATCGTCGAGCGAAAACACTTGACAACCTCCTAGAAGCAACTTTTCTTGCCACCAGAGATTTCTCCATCAATTAGAAATCTGATTCCGTCACTAAACACATTCTTTATATTGTAGCCATTTGTTGAGTGTTTTTTTTGTGTCTAATCCGCATATATATCACCATTGCCCATGATTTTACTAACTATATATCTCTTAAATGTCAACATATACACGTGTTATTTAGTTTACGAAGATTTTTCAATGCCGAGAACCTCGATCAGAGAGTAAAAAAGGCGTAAGGTTCACAATGGTGTAAAATTAAAATGGGATATACTGGGCTAGGATTCGAGTTACAGGAACAAGGGCCAAACCAACAACCCAAGAATGGAATCGTCGAGCGAAAACACTTGACAACCTCCTAGAAGCAGTTTTTCTTGCCACCAGACCTTTCTACATCAATTAGGAATCTGATGCCGTCACTAAACACCTTCTTTAAATTGTAGCCATTTGATGAGTGTTTTTTTTTTGTCTAATCCGTATATATATCACCATTGCCCATGATTTTCTTGACTGTATATCTCTTAAATGTCAACATATACACGTGTGATTTAGTTTACGAAGATTTTTCAATGCCAAGAACCTCGAACAGAGAGTAAAAAAGGCGTAAGGTTCACAATGGTATAAAATTAAAATGGGATATACCGGGCTAGGATTTGAGGTACAGGAACATGGGCCAAACTAACCACCCAAGAATGGAATCGTCGAGCGAAAACACTTGACAACCTCCTAGAAGCAGCTTTTCTTGACACAAGACATTTCTCGATCAATTAGAAATCTGATGCCGTCACTAAACACATTCCTTAAATTGTAGCCATTTGTTGAGTGTTTTTTTTTTGTGTCTAACCCGCATATATATCACCATTGCCCATGATTTTCTAGACTGTATATCTCTTAAATGTCAACATATACACGTGTGATTTAGTTTACGAAGATTTTTCAATGCCGAGAACCTCGATCAGAGAGTAAAAAAGGCGTAAGGTTCACAATGGTGTAAAATTAAAATGGGTTATACCGGGCTAGGATTCGAGTTACGGGAACAAGGGCCAAACCAACCACCCAAGAATGGAATCGTCGAGCGAAAACACTTGACAACCTCCTAGAAGCAGCTTTTCTTGCCACCAGACCTTTCTCCATCAATTAAGAATCTGATGCCGTCACTAAACACATTCCTTAAATTGTAGCCATTTGTTGAGTTTTTTTTTTGGTGTCTAATCCACATATATATCACCATTGCCCTTGATTTTCTTGACTGTATATCTCCTAAATGTCAACATATACACGTGTGATTTAGTTTACGAAGATTTTTCAATGCCAAGAACCTCGATCAGAGAGTAAAAAAGGCGTAAGGTTCACAATGGTGTAAAATTAAAATGAGATATACCGGGCTAGGATTTGAGTTACAGGAACAAGGGCCAAACTAACCACCCAAGAATGGAATCGTCGAGCGAAAACACTTGACAACCTCCTAGAAGCAGCTTTTCTTGCCACCAGAGATTTCTCCATCAATTAGAAATCTGATGCCGTCACTAAACACATTCTTTAAATTGTAGCCATTTGTTGAGTCTTTTTTTTTTGTGTCTAATCCGCATATATATCACCATTGCCCATAATTTTCTAAACCGTATATCTCTTAAATGTCAACATATACACGTGTGATTTAGTTTACGAAGATTTTTCAAAGCCGAGAACCTCGATCAGAGAGTAAAAAAGGTGTAAGGTTCACGATGGTGTAAAATTAAAATGGGATATACCAGGCTAGGATTCGAGTTACAGGAACAAGGGCCAAACCAACCACCCAAGAAAGGAATCGTCGAGCGAAAACACTTGACAACCTCCTAAAAGCAGCTTTTCTTGCCACTAGACCTATCTCCAACAATTAGGAATCTGATGCCGTCACTAAACACATTCCTTAAATTGTAGCCATTTGTTGAGTGTTTTTGTTTTGTGTGTCTAATCCGCATATATATATCACTATTGCCTTTGATTTTCTTGAATGTATATCTCTTAAATGTCAACATATACACGCGTGATTTAGTTTACGAAGATTTTTCAATGCCAAGAACCTCGATCAGAGAGTAAAAAAGGCGTAAGGTTCACAATGGTGTAAAATTAAAATGGGATATACCGGGCTAGGGTTTGAGTTACAGGAACAAGGGCCAAACCAACCACCCAAGAATGGAATCGTCGAGCGAAAACACTTGACAAACTCCTAGAAGTAGCTTTTCTTGCCACCAGACCTTTCTACATCAATTAGGAATCTGATGCCGTCACTAAACACATTCATTAAATTGTAGCTATTTGTTAAGTGTTTTTTTTGGTGTCCAATCCGCATATATATCACCATTGCCCTTGATTTTCTTGACTGTATATCTCTTAAATGTCAACATATACACGTGTGATTTAGTTTACGAAGATTTTTCAATGCCAAGAACCTCGATCAGAGAGTAAAAAAGGCGTAAGGTTCACAATGGTGTAAAATTAAAGTGGGATATACCGGGCTAGGGTTCGAGTTACAGGAACAAGGGCAAAACCAACCACCCAAGAATGGAATCGTCGAGCGAAAACACTTGACAAACTCCTAGAAGTAGCTTTTCTTGCCACCAGACCTTTCTCCATCAATTTGGAATCTGATGCCGTCACTAAACACATTCATTAAATTGTAGCCATTTGTTGAGTGTTTTTTTTGGTGTCTAATCCGCATATATATCACCATTGCCCTTGATTTTCTTGACTGTATATCTCTTAAATGTCAACATATACACGTATGATTTAGTTTACGAAGATTTTTCAATGCCGAGAACCTCGATCAGAGAGTATAAAAGGCGTAAGGTTCACAATGGTGTAAAATTAAAATGGGATATACCGGGCTAAGATTCGGGTTTCAGGAACAAGGACCAAACCAACCACCCAAGAATGGAATCATCGAGCGAAAACACTTGACAACCTCCTAGAAGCAGCTTTCTTGCCACCAGACCTTTCTCCATCAATTAGGAATCTGATGCCGTCACTAAACACATTCCTTAAATTTAGCCATTTGTTGAGTGTTTTTTTTATATCTAATCAGCATATATATATCACTATTGCCCACGATTTTCTTGACTGTATATCTCTTAAATGTCAACATATACACGTGTGATTTAGTTTACGAAGATTTTTCAATGCCGAGAACCTCGATTAGAGAGTAAAAAAGGCGTAAGGTTCACAATGGTGTAAAATTAAAATGGGTTATACCGGGCTAGGATTCGAGTTACAGGAACAAGGGCCAAACCAACCACCCAAGAATGGAATCGTCGACCGAAAACACTTGACAACCTCCTTGAAGCAGTTTTTCATGCCACCAGACCTTTCTCCATCAATTAATAATCTGAAGCCGTCACTAAACACATTCCTTAAATTGTAGCCATTTGTTGAGTGTTTTTTTTTTGTGTGTCTAATCCGCATATATATCACCATTGCCCTTGATTTTCTTGACTGTATATCTCTTAAATGTCAACATATACACGTGTGATTTAGTTTACGAAGATTTTTCAATGCCAAGAACCTCGATCAGAGAGTAAAAAAGGCGTAAGGTTCACAATGGTGTAAAATTAAAGTGGGATATACCGGGCTAGGGTTCGAGTTACAGGAACAAGGGCAAAACCAACCACCCAAGAATGGAATCGTCGAGCGAAAACACTTGACAAACTCCTAGAAGTAGCTTTTCTTGCCACCAGACCTTTCTCCATCAATTTGGAATCTGATGCCGTCACTAAACACATTCATTAAATTGTAGCCATTTGTTGAGTGTTTTTTTTGGTGTCTAATCCGCATATATATCACCATTGCCCTTGATTTTCTTGACTGTATATCTCTTAAATGTCAACATATACACGTATGATTTGGTTTACGAAGATTTTTCAATGCCGAGAACCTCGATCAGAGAGTATAAAAGGCGTAAGGTTCACAATGGTGTAAAATTAAAATGGGATATACCGGGCTAGGATTCGGGTTTCAGGAACAAGGACCAAACCAACCACCCAAGAATGGAATCATCGAGCGAAAACACTTGACAACCTCCTAGAAGCAGCTTTCTTGCCACCAGACCTTTCTCCATCAATTAGGAATCTGATGCCGTCACTAAACACATTCCTTAAATTTAGCCATTTGTTGAGTGTTTTTTTTATATCTAATCAGCATATATATATCACTATTGCCCATGATTTTCTTGACTGTATATCTCTTAAATGTCAACATATACACGTGTGATTTAGTTTACGAAGATTTTTCAATGCCGAGAACCTCGATTAGAGAGTAAAAAAGGCGTAAGGTTCACAATGGTGTAAAATTAAAATGGGTTATACCGGGCTAGGATTCGAGTTACAGGAACAAGGGCCAAACCAACCACCCAAGAATGGAATCATCGACCGAAAACACTTGACAACCTCCTTGAAGCAGTTTTTCATGCCACCAGACCTTTCTCCATCAATTAATAATCTGAAGCCGTCACTAAACACATTCCTTAAATTGTAGCCATTTGTTGAGTGTTTTTTTTTGTGTGTCTAATCCGCATATATATCACCATTGCCCTTGATTTTCTTGACTGTATATCTCTTAAATGTCAACATATACACGTGTGATTTAGTTTACGAAGATTTTTCAATGCCGAGAACCTCGATTAGAGAGTAAAAAAGGCGTAAGGTTCACAATGGTGTAAAATTAAAATGGGTTATACCGGGCTAGGATTCGAGTTACAGGAACAAGGGCCAAACCAACCACCCAAGAATGGAATCGTCGACCGAAAACACTTGACAACCTCCTTGAAGCAGTTTTTCATGCCACCAGACCTTTCTCCATCAATTAATAATCTGAAGCCGTCACTAAACACATTCCTTAAATTGTAGCCATTTGTTGAGTGTTTTTTTTTTGTGTGTCTAATCCGCATATATATCACCATTGCCCTTGATTTTCTTGACTGTATATCTCTTAAATGTCAACATATACACGTGTGATTTAGTTTACGAAGATTTTTCAATGCCAAGAACCTCGATCAGAGAGTAAAAAAGGCGTAAGGTTCACAATGGTGTAAAATTAAAGTGGGATATACCGGGCTAGGGTTCGAGTTACAGGAATAAGGGCAAAACCAACCACCCAAGAATGGAATCGTCGAGCGAAAACACTTGACAAACTCCTAGAAGTAGCTTTTCTTGCCACCAGACCTTTCTCCATCAATTTGGAATCTGATGCCGTCACTAAACACATTCATTAAATTGTAGCCATTTGTTGAGTGTTTTTTTTGGTGTCTAATCCGCATATATATCACCATTGCCCTTGATTTTCTTGACTGTATATCTCTTAAATATCAACATATACACGTGTGATTTAGTTTACGAAGATTTTTCAATGCCGAGAACCTCGATCAGAGAGTAAAAAAGGCGTAAGGTTCACAATGGTGTAAAATTAAAATGGGATACGCCGGGCTAGGATTCGGGTTTCAGGAACAAGGACCAAACCAACCACCCAAGAATGGAATCATCGAGCGAAAACACTTGACAACCTCCTAGAAGCAGCATTCTTGCCACCAGACCTTTCTCCATCAATTAGGAATCTGATGCCGTCACTAAACACATTCCTTAAATTTAGCCATTTGTTGAGTGTTTTTTTTATATCTAATCCGCACATATATATCACCATTGCCCATGATTTTCTTGACTGTATATCTCTTAAATGTCAACATATACACGTGTGATTTAGTTTACGAAGATTTTTCAATGCCGAGAACCTCGATTAGAGAGTAAAAAAGGCGTAAGGTTCACAATGGTGTAAAATTAAAATAGGATATACTGGGCTAGGATTCGAGTTACAGGAACAAGGGCCAAACCAACAACCCAAGAATGGAATCGTCGAGCGAAAACACTTGACAACCTCCTAGAAGCAGCTTTTCTTGCCACCAGACCTTTCTACATCAATTAGGAATCTGATGCCGTCACTAAACACATTCTTTAAATTGTAGCCATTTGTTGAGTGTTTTTTTTTTGTGTCTAATCTGTATATATATCACCATTGCCCATGATTTTCTTGACTGTATATCTCTTAAAAGTCAACATATAGACGTGTGATTTAGTTTACGAAGATTTTTCAATGCCAAGAACCTCGATCAGAGAGTAAAAAAGGCGTGAGGTTCACAATGGTGTAAAATTAAAATGGGATATACCGGGTTAGGATTCGAGTTACAGGAACAAGGGCCAAACTAACCATCCAAGAATGGAATCGTCGAGCGAAAACACTTGACAACCTCTTAGAAGTGGCTTTTCTTGCCACCAGACATTTCTCCATCAATTAGGAATCTGATGCCGTCACTAAACACATTCCTTAAATTGTAGCCATTTGTTGAGTGTTTTTTTTGTGTGTCTAATCCGCATATATATCACCATTGCCCATGATTTTCTAGACCGTATATCTCTTAAATGTCAACATATACACGTGTGATTTAGTTTACGAAGATTTTACAATGCCGAGAACCTCGATCAGAGAGTAAAAAAGGCGTAAGGTTCACAATGGTGTAAAATTAAAATGGGTTATACCGGGCTAGGATTCGAGTTACAGGAACAAGGGCCAAACCAACCACCCAAGAATGGGATCGTCGAGCGAAAACACTTGACAACCTCCTAGAAGCAGCTTTTCTTACCACCAGACTTTTCTCCATCAATTAAGAATCTGATGCCGTCACTAAACACATTATTTAAATTGTAGCCATTTGTTGAGTGTTTTTTTTGGTGTCTAATCCACATATATATCACCAATGCCCTTGACTTTCTTGACTGTATATCCCCTAAATGTCAACATATACACGTGTGATTTAGTTTACGAAGATTTTTCAATGCCGAGAACCTCGATCAGAGAGTAAAAAAGGCGTAAGGTTCACAAAGGCGTAAAATTAAAATGGGATATACCGGGCTAGGGTTTGAGTTACAGGAACAAGGGCCAAACCAACCACCCAAGAATGGAATCGTCGAGCGAAAACACTTGACAAACTCCTAGAAGTAGCTTTTCTTGCCACCAGACCTTTCTACATCAATTAGGAATCTGATGCCGTCACTAAACACATTCATTAAATTGTAGCTATTTGTTAAGTGTTTTTTTTGGTGTCCAATCCGCATATATATCACCATTGCCCTTGATTTTCTTGACTGTATATCTCTTAAATGTCAACATATACACGTGTGATTTAGTTTACGAAGATTTTTCAATGCCAAGAACCTCGATCAGAGAGTAAAAAAGGCGTAAGGTTCACAATGGTGTAAAATTAAAGTGGGATATACCGGGCTAGGGTTCGAGTTACAGGAACAAGGGCAAAACCAACCACCCAAGAATGGAATCGTCGAGCGAAAACACTTGACAAACTCCTAGAAGTAGCTTTTCTTGCCACCAGACCTTTCTCCATCAATTTGGAATCTGATGCCGTCACTAAACACATTCATTAAATTGTAGCCATTTGTTGAGTGTTTTTTTTGGTGTCTAATCCGCATATATATCACCATTGCCCTTGATTTTCTTGACTGTATATCTCTTAAATGTCAACATATACACGTATGATTTAGTTTACGAAGATTTTTCAATGCCGAGAACCTCGATCAGAGAGTATAAAAGGCGTAAGGTTCACAATGGTGTAAAATTAAAATGGGATATACCGGGCTAGGATTCGGGTTTCAGGAACAAGGACCAAACCAACCACCCAAGAATGGAATCATCGAGCGAAAACACTTGACAACCTCCTAGAAGCAGCTTTCTTGCCACCAGACCTTTCTCCATCAATTAGGAATCTGATGCCGTCACTAAACACATTCCTTAAATTTAGCCATTTGTTGAGTGTTTTTTTTATATCTAATCAACATATATATATCACTATTGCCCATGATTTTCTTGACTGTATATCTCTTAAATGTCAACATATACACGTGTGATTTAGTTTACGAAGATTTTTCAATGCCGAGAACCTCGATTAGAGAGTAAAAAAGGCGTAAGGTTCACAATGGTGTAAAATTAAAATGGGTTATACCGGGCTAGGATTCGAGTTACAGGAACAAGGGACAAACCAACCACCCAAGAATGGAATCGTCGACCGAAAACACTTGACAACCTCCTTGAAGCAGTGTTTCATGCTACCAGACCTTTCTCCATCAATTAATAATCTGAAGCCGTCACTAAACACATTCCTTAAATTGTAGCCATTTGTTGAGTGTTTTTTTTTATGTGTCTATTCCGCATATATATCACCATTGCCCTTGATTTTCTTGACTGTATATCTCTTAAATGTCAACATATACACGTGTGATTTAGTTTACGAAGATTTTTCAATGCCAAGAACCTCGATCAGAGAGTAAAAAAGGCGTAAGGTTCACAATGGTGTAAAATTAAAGTGGGATATACCGGGCTAGGGTTCGAGTTACAGGAACAAGGGCAAAACCAACCACCCAAGAATGGAATCGTCGAGCGAAAACACTTGACAAACTCCTAGAAGTAGCTTTTCTTGCCACCAGACCTTTCTCCATCAATTTGGAATCTGATGCCGTCACTAAACACATTCATTAAATTGTAGCCATTTGTTGAGTGTTTTTTTTTTGTGTGTCTAATCCGCATATATATCACCATTGCCCTTGATTTTCTTGACTGTATATCTCTTAAATATCAACATATACACGTATGATTTAGTTTACGAAGATTTTTCAATGCCGAGAACCTCGATCAGAGAGTAAAAAAGGCGTAAGGTTCACAATGGTGTAAAATTAAAATGGGATACGCCGGGCTAGGATTCGGGTTTCAGGAACAAGGACCAAACCAACCACCCAAGAATGGAATCATCGAGCGAAAACACTTGACAACCTCCTAGAAGCAGCTTTCTTGCCACCAGACCTTTCTCCATCAATTAGGAATCTGATGCCGTCACTAAACACATTCCTTAAATTTAGCCATTTGTTGAGTGTTTTTTTTATATCTAATCCGCATATATATATCACCATTGCGCATGATTTTCTTGACTGTATATCTCTTAAATGTCAACATATACACGTGTGATTTAGTTTACGAAGATTTTTCAATGCCGAGAACCTCGATTAGAGAGTAAAAAAGGCGTAAGGTTCACAATGGTGTAAAATTAAAATAGGATATACTGGGCTAGGATTCGAGTTACAGGAACAAGGGCCAAACCAACAACCCAAGAATGGAATCGTCGAGCGAAAACACTTGACAACCTCCTAGAAGCAGCTTTTCTTGCCACCAGACCTTTCTACATCAATTAGGAATCTGATGCCGTCACTAAACACATTCTTTAAATTGTAGCCATTTGTTGAGTGTTTTTTTTTTGTGTCTAATCTGTATATATATCACCATTGCCCATGATTTTCTTGACTGTATATCTCTTAAAAGTCAACATATAGACGTGTGATTTAGTTTACGAAGATTTTTCAATGCCAAGAACCTCGATCAGAGAGTAAAAAAGGCGTGAGGTTCACAATGGTGTAAAATTAAAATGGGATATACCGGGTTAGGATTCGAGTTACAGGAACAAGGGCCAAACTAACCATCCAAGAATGGAATCGTCGAGCGAAAACACTTGACAACCTCCTAGAAGTGGCTTTTCTTGCCACCAGACATTTCTCCATCAATTAGGAATCTGATGCCGTCACTAAACACATTCCTTAAATTGTAGCCATTTGTTGAGTGTTTTTTTTGTGTGTCTAATCCGCATATATATCACCATTGCCCATGATTTTCTAGACCGTATATCTCTTAAATGTCAACATATACACGTGTGATTTAGTTTACGAAGATTTTTCAATGCCGAGAACCTCGATCAGAGAGTAAAAAAGGCGTAAGGTTCACAATGGTGTAAAATTAAAATGGGTTATACCGGGCTAGGATTCGAGTTACAGGAACAAGGGCCAAACCAACCACCCAAGAATGGAATCGTCGAGTGAAAACACTTGACAACCTCCTAGAAGCAGCTTTTCTTGCCACCAGACTTTTCTCCATCAATTTGGAATCTGATGCCGTCACTAAACACATTCATTAAATTGTAGCCATTTGTTGAGTGTTTTTTTTGGTGTCTAATCCGCATATATATCACCATTGCCCTTGATTTTCTTGACTGTATATCTCTTAAATGTCAACATATACGCGTATGATTTAGTTTACGAAGATTTTTCAATGCCGAGAACCTCGATCAGAGAGTATAAAAGGCGTAAGGTTCACAATGGTGTAAAATTAAAATGGGATATACCGGGCTAGGATTCGGGTTTCAGGAACAAGGACCAAACCAACCACCCAAGAATGGAATCATCGAGCGAAAACACTTGACAACCTCCTAGAAGCAGCTTTTTTTGCCACCAGACCTTTCTCCATCAATTAAGAATTTGATGCCGTCACTAAACACATTCCTTAAATTTTAGCCATTTGTTAAGTGTTTTTTTTTGTATCTTATCCGCATATATATCACCATTGCCCTTGATTTTCTTGACTGTATATCTCTTAAATGTCAACATATACAGGTCTGATTTAGTTTACGAAGATTTTTCAATGCCGATAACCTCGATCAGAGAGTAAAAAAGGCGTAAGGTTCACAATGGTGTAAAATTAAAATGGGATATACCGGGCTAGGATTCGAGTTTCAGGAACAAGGGCCAAACCAACCACCCAAGAATGGAATCGTCGAGCGAAAACACTTGACAACCTCCTAGAAGCAGCTTTTCTTACCACCAAACATTTCTCCATCAATTAGGAATCTGATTCCGTCACTAAACACAATCCTTAAATTGAAGCCATTTGTTGAGTGTTTTTTTTTTTGTGTCTAATCCACATATATATCACCATTTCCCTTGATTTTCTTGACTGTATATCTCTTAAATGTCAACATATACACGTGTGATTTAGTTTACGAAGATTTTTCAATTCTGAGAACCTCAATCAGAGAGTAAAAAAGGCATAAGGTTTACAATGGTGTAAAATTAAAATGGGATATACCGGGCTAGGATTCGAGTTACAGGAACAAGGGCCAAACCAACCACCCAAGAATGGAATCGTCGAGCGAAAACACTTGACAACCTCCTAGAAGCAGCTTTTCTTGCCACCAGACCTTTTCCATCAATTAGGAATCTTGCCGTCACTAAACACATTCCTTAAATTGTAGCCATTTGTTGAGTGTTTTTTTTGGTGTCTAATCCGCATATATATCACCATTGCCCATGATTTTCTTGACTGTATATCTCTTAAATGTCAACATATACACGTGTGATTTAGTTTACGAAGATTTTTCAATGCCGAGAACCTCGATCAGAGAGTAAAAAAGGTGTAAGGTTCACAATGGTGTAAAATTATAATGGGATATACCGGGCTAGGATTCGAGTTACAGGAACAAGGGCCAAACTAACCACCCAAGAATGGAATCATCGAGCAAAAACCCTTGACAGCCTCCTAGAAGCAGCTTTCTTGCCACCAGACCTTTCTCCATCAATTAGGAATCTGATGCCGTCACTAAACACATTCCTTAAATTTAGCCATTTGTTGAGTGTTTTTTTTATATCTAATCCGCATATATATATCACCATTGCCCATGATTTTCTTGACTGTATATCTCTTAAATGTCAACATATACACGTGTGATTTAGTTTACGAAGATTTTTCAATGCCGAGAACCTCGATTAGAGAGTAAAAAAGGCGTAAGGTTCACAATGGTGTAAAATTAAAATGGGATATACCGGGCTAGGATTCGAGTTACAGGAACAAGGGCCAAACCAACCACCCAAGAATGGAATCGTCAAGCGAAAACACTTGACAACCTCCTAGAAGCAGCTTTTCTTGCCACCAGACATTTCTCCATCAATTAGGAATCTGATGCCGTCACTAAACACATTCCTTAAATTGTAGCCATTTGTTGAGTGTTTTTTTGTGTCTAATCCGCATATATATCACCATTGCCCATGATTTTCTTGAGTGTATATCTCTTAAATGTCAACATATACACGTGTGATTTAGTTTACGAAGATTTTTCAATGCCGAGAACCTCGATCAGAGAGTAAAAAAGCGTAAGGTTCACAATGGTGTAAAATTAAAATGGGATATACCGGGCTAGGATTCGAGTTACAGGAACAAGGGCCAAACAAACCACCCAAGAATGGAATCGTCGAGCGAAAACACTTGACAACCTCCTAAAAGCAGCTTTTCTTGCCACCAGGCCTTTCTCCATAAATTAAGAATCTGATGCCGTCACTAAACACATTCCTTAAATTTTTGCCATTTGTTGAGTGTTTTTTTTGTGTGTCTAATCCGCATATATATCACTATTGCCCTTGATTTTCTTGACTGTATATCTCTTAAATGTCAACATATACACGTGTGATTTAGTTTACGAAGATTTTTCAATTCCGAGAACCTCGATCAGAGAGTAAAAAAGGCGTAAGGTTCACAATGGTGTAAAATTAAAATGGGATATACTGGGCTAGGATTCGAGTTACAGGAATAAGGGCCAAACCAACCACCCAAGAATGGAATCGTCGAGCGAAAACACTTGACAACATCCTAGAAGCAGCTTTTCTTGCCACCAGACCTTTCTACATCAATTAGGAATCTGATGCCGTCACTAAACACATTCTTTAAATTGTAGCCATTTGGTGAGTGTTTTTTTTTGTGTCTAATCCGTAAATATATCACCATTGCCCATGATTTTCTTAACTGTATATCTCTTAAATGTCAACATATACATGTGTGATTTAGTTTTCGAAGATTTTTCAATGCTAAGAACCTCGATCAGAGAGTAAAAAAGGCGTAAGGTTCACAATGGTGTAAAATTAAAATGGGATATACCGGGCTAGGATTCGAGTTACAGGAACAAGGGCCAAACCAACCACCCAAGAATGGAATCGTCGAGCGAAAACACTTGACAACCTCCTAGAAGCAGCTTTTCTTGCCAACAGACCTTTCTCTATCAATTAAGAATCTGATGCCGTCACTAAACACATTCCTTAAATTATAGCCATTTGTTGAGTGTTTTTTTGGTGTCTAATCCACATGTATATCACCATTGCCCTTGATTTTCTTGACTGTATATCTCTTAAATGTCAACATATACACGTGTGATATAGTTTACGAAGATTTTTCAATGCCGAGAACCTCGATCAGAGAGTAAAAAAGGCGTAAGGTTCACAATGGTATAAAATTAAAATGGGATATACCGGGCTAGGATTCGAGTTACAGGAACAAGGGCCAAACCAACCACCCAAGAATGGAATCGTCGAGCGAAAACACTTGACAACCTCCTATAAGCAGCTTTTCTTGCCACCAGACATTTCTCCATCAATTAGGAATCTGATGCCGTCACAAAACACATTTCTTAAATTGTAGCCATTTGTTGAGTGTTTTTTTTTTGTGTCTAATCCGCATATATATCACCATTGCCCATGATTTTACTAACTATATATCACTTAAATGTTAACATATACACGTATTATTTAGTTTACGAAGATTTTTCAATTCCGAGAACCTCGATCAGAGAGTAAAAAAGGCGTAAGGTTCACAATGGTGTAAAATTAAAATGGGATATACTGGGCTAGGATTCGAGTTACAGGAACAAGGGCCAAACTAACAACCCAAGAATGGATTCGTCGAGCGAAAACACTTGACAACCTCCTAGAAGCAGTTTTTCTTGCCACCAGACCTTTCTACATCAATTAGGAATCTGATGCCGTCACTAAACACCTTCTTTAAATTGTAGCCATTTGTTGAGTGTTTTTCTTGGTGTCTAATCCGTATATATATCACCATTGCCCATGATTTTCTTGACTGTATATCTCTTAAATGTCAACATATACACGTGTGATTTAGTTTACGAAGATTTTTCAATGCCGAGAACCTCGATCAGAGAGTAAAAAAGGCGTAAGGTTCACAATGGTGTAAAATTAAAATGGGTTATACCGGGCTAGGATTCGAGTTACAGGAACAAGGGCCAAACCAACCACCCAAGAATGGAATCGTCGAGCGAAAAAACTTGACAACCTCCTAGAAGCAGCTTTTCTTGCCACCAGACCTTTCTCCATCAATTAAGAATCTGATGCCGTCACTAAACACATTCCTTAAATTGTAGCCATTTGTTGAGTGTTTTTTTTTGGTGTCTAATCCACATATATATCACCATTGCCCTTGATTTTCTTGACTGCATATCTCCTAAATGTCAACATATACACGTGTGATTTAGTTTACGAAGATTTTTCAATGCCAAGAACCTCGATCAGAGAGTAAAAAAGGCGTAAGGTTCACAATGGTGTAAAATTAAAATGGGATATACCGGGCTAGGATTTGAGTTACAGGAACAAGGGCCAAACTAACCACCCAAGAATGGAATCGTCGAGCGAAAACACTTGACAACCTCCTAGAAGCAACTTTTCTTGCCACCAGAGATTTCTCCATCAATTAGAAATCTGATGCCGTCACTAAACACATTCTTTATATTGTAGCCATTTGTTGAGTGTTTTTTTTTTGTGTCTAATCCGCATATATATCACCATTGCCCATGATTTTACTAACTATATATCTCTTAAATGTCAACATATACACGTGTTATTTAGTTTACGAAGATTTTTCAATGCCGAGAACCTCGATCAGAGAGTAAAAAAGGCGTAAGGTTCACAATGGTGTAAAATTAAAATGGGATATACTGGGCTAGGATTCGAGTTACAGGAACAAGGGCCAAACCAACAACCCAAGAATGGAATCGTCGAGCGAAAACACTTTACAACCTCCTAGAAGCAGTTTTTCTTGCCACCAGACCTTTCTACATCAATTAGAAATCTGATGCCGTCACTAAACACCTTCTTTAAATTGTAGCCATTTGTTGAGTGTTTTTTTTTGTCTAATCCGTATATATATCACCATTGCCCATGATTTTCTTGACTGTATATCTCTTAAATGTCAACATATACACGTGTGATTTAGTTTACGAAGATTTTTCAATGCCAAGAACCTCGAACAGAGAGTAAAAAAGGCGTAAGGTTCACAATGGTATAAAATTAAAATGGGATATACCGGGCTAGGATTTGAGTTACAGGAACATGGGCCAAACTAACCACCCAAGAATGGAATCGTCGAGCGAAAACACTTGACAACCTCCTAGAAGCAGCTTTTCTTGACACAAGACATTTCTCGATCAATTAGAAATCTGATGCCGTCACTAAACACATTCCTTAAATTGTAGCCATTTGTTGAGTGTTTTTTTTTGTGTCTAATCCGCATATATATCACCATTGCCCATGATTTTCTAGACTGTATATCTCTTAAATGTCAACATATACACGTGTGATTTAGTTTACGAAGATTTTTCAATGCCAAGAACCTCGATCAGAGAGTAAAAAAGGCGTAAGGTTCACAATGGTGTAAAATTAAAATGAGATATAACGGGCTAGGATTTGAGTTACAGGAACAAGGGCCAAACTAACCACCCAAGAATGGAATCGTCGAGCGAAAACACTTGACAACCTCCTAGAAGCAGCTTTTCTTGCCACTAGACCTATCTCCAACAATTAGGAATCTGATGCCGTCACTAAACACATTCCTTAAATTGTAGCCATTTGTTGAGTCTTTTTTTTTGTGTCTAATCCGCATATATATCACCATTGCCCATAATTTTCTAAACCGTAAATCTCTTAAATGTCAACATATACACGTGTGATTTAGTTTACGAAGATTTTTCAAAGCCGAGAACCTCGATCAGAGAGTAAAAAAGGTGTAAGGTTCACAATGGTGTAAAATTAAAATGGGATATACCAGGCTAGGATTCGAGTTACAGGAACAAGGGCCAAACCAACCACCCAAGAAAGGAATCGTCGAGCGAAAACACTTGACAACCTCCTAAAAGCAGCTTTTCTTGCCACTAGACCTATCTCCAACAATTAGGAATCTGATGCCGTCACTAAACACATTCCTTAAATTGTAGCCATTTGTTGAGTGTTTTTGTTTTGTGTGTCTAATCCGCATATATATATCACTATTGCCTTTGATTTTCTTGAATGTATATCTCTTAAATGTCAACATATACACGTGTGATTTAGTTTACGAAGATTTTTCAATGCCAAGAACCTCGATCAGAGTGTAAAAAAGGCGTAAGGTTCACAATGGTGTAAAATTAAAATGGGATATACCGGGCTAGGGTTTGAGTTATAGGAACAAGGGCCAAACCAACCACCCAAGAATGGAATCATCGAGCGAAAACACTTGACAAACTCCTAGAAGTAGCTTTTCTTGCCACCAGACCTTTCTACATCAATTAGGAATCTATTGCCGTCACTAAACACATTCATTAAATTGTAGCTATTTGTTAAGTGTTTTTTTTGGTGTCCAATCCGCATATATATCACCATTGCCCTTGATTTTCTTGACTGTATATCTCTTAAATGTCAACATATACACGTGTGATTTAGTTTACGAAGATTTTTCAATGCCAAGAACCTCGATCAGAGAGTAAAAAAGGCGTAAGGTTCACAATGGTGTAAAATTAAAGTGGGATATACCGGGCTAGGGTTCGAGTTACAGGAACAAGGGCAAAACCAACCACCCAAGAATGGAATCGTCGAGCGAAAACACTTGACAAACTCCTAGAAGTAGCTTTTCTTGCCACCAGACCTTTCTCCATCAATTTGGAATCTGATGCCGTCACTAAACACATTCATTAAATTGTAGCCATTTGTTGAGTGTTTTTTTTGGTGTCTAATCCGCATATATATCACCATTTCCCTTGATTTTCTTGACTGTATATCTCTTAAATGTCAACATATACACGTATGATTTAGTTTACGAAGATTTTTCAATGCCGAGAACCTCGATCAGAGAGTATAAAAGGCGTAAGGTTCACAATGGTGTAAAATTAAAATGGGATATACCGGGCTAGGATTCGGGTTTCATGAACAAGGACCAAACCAACCACCCAAGAATGGAATCATCGAGCGAAAACACTTGACAACCTCCTAGAAGCAGCTTTCTTGCCACCAGACCTTTCTCCATCAATTAGGAATCTGATGCCGTCACTAAACACATTCCTTAAATTTAGCCATTTGTTGAGTGTTTTTTTTATATTTAATCAGCATATATATATCACTATTGCCCATGATTTTCTTGACTGTATATCTCTTAAATGTCAACATATACACGTGTGATTTAGTTTACGAAGATTTTTCAATGCCGAGAACCTCGATTAGAGAGTAAAAAAGGCGTAAGGTTCACAATGGTGTAAAATTAAAATGGGTTATACCGGGCTAGGATTCGAGTTACAGGAACAAGGGCCAAACCAACCACCCAAGAATGGAATCGTCGACCGAAAACACTTGACAACCTCCTTGAAGCAGTTTTTCATGCCACCAGACCTTTCTCCATCAATTAATAATCTGAAGCCGTCACTAAACACATTCCTTAAATTGTAGCCATTTGTTGAGTGTTTTTTTTTTGTGTGTCTAAACCGCATATATATCACCATTGCCCTTGATTTTCTTGACTGTATATCTCTTAAATGTCAACATATACACGTGTGATTTAGTTTACGAAGATTTTTCAATGCCAAGAACCTCGATCAGAGAGTAAAAAAGGCGTAAGGTTCACAATGGTGTAAAATTAAAGTGGGATATACCGGGCTAGGGTTCGAGTTACAGGAACAAGGGCAAAACCAACCACCCAAGAATGGAATCGTCGAGCGAAAACACTTGACAAACTCCTAGAAGTAGCTTTTCTTGCCACCAGACCTTTCTCCATCAATTTGGAATCTGATGCCGTCACTAAACACATTCATTAAATTGTAGCCATTTGTTGAGTGTTTTTTTTGGTGTCTAATCCGCATATATATCACCATTGCCCTTGATTTTCTTGACTGTATATCTCTTAAATGTCAACATATACACGTATGATTTGGTTTACGAAGATTTTTCAATGCCGAGAACCTCGATCAGAGAGTATAAAAGGTGTAAGGTTCACAATGGTGTAAAATTAAAATGGGATATACCGGGCTAGGATTCGGGTTTCAGGAACAAGGACCAAACCAACCACCCAAGAATGGAATCATCGAGCGAAAACACTTGACAACCTCCTAGAAGCAGCTTTCTTGCCACCAGACCTTTCTCCATCAATTAGGAATCTGATGCCGTCACTAAACACATTCCTTAAATTTAGCCATTTGTTGAGTGTTTTTTTTATATCTAATCAGCATATATATATCACTATTGCCCATGATTTTCTTGACTGTATATCTCTTAAATGTCAACATATACACGTGTGATTTAGTTTACGAAGATTTTTCAATGCCGAGAACCTCGATTAGAGAGTAAAAAAGGCGTAAGGTTCACAATGGTGTAAAATTAAAATGGGTTATACCGGGCTAGGATTCGAGTTACAGGAACAAGGGCCAAACCAACCACCCAAGAATGGAATCGTCGACCGAAAACACTTGACAACCTCCTTGAAGCAGTTTTTCATGCCACCAGACCTTTCTCCATCAATTAATAATCTGAAGCCGTCACTAAACACATTCCTTAAATTGTAGCCATTTGTTGAGTGTTTTTTTTTTGTGTGTCTAATCCGCATATATATCACCATTGCCCTTGATTTTCTTGACTGTATATCTCTTAAATGTCAACATATACACGTGTGATTTAGTTTACGAAGATTTTTCAATACCAAGAACCTCGATCAGAGAGTAAAAAAGGCGTAAGGTTCACAATGGTGTAAAATTAAAGTGGGATATACCGGGATAGGGTTCGAGTTACAGGAACAAGGGCAAAACCAACCACCCAAGAATGGAATCGTCGAGCGAAAACACTTGACAAACTCCTAGAAGTAGCTTTTCTTGCCACCAGACCTTTCTCCATCAATTTGGAATCTGATGCCGTCACTAAACACATTCATTAAATTGTAGCCATTTGTTGAGTGTTTTTTTTTGGTGTCTAATCCGCATATATATCACCATTGCCCTTGATTTTCTTGACTGTATATCTCTTAAATGTCAACATATACACGTATGATTTAGTTTACGAAGATTTTTCAATGCCGAGAACCTCGATCAGAGAGTATAAAAGGCGTAAGGTTCACAATGGTGTAAAATTAAAATGGGATATACCGGGTTAGGATTCGGGTTTCAGGAACAAGGACCAAACCAACCACCCAAGAATGGAATCATCGAGCGAAAACACTTGACAACCTCCTAGAAGCAGCTTTCTTGCCACCAGATCTTTCTCCATCAATTAGGAATCTGATGCCGTCACTAAACACATTCTTTAAATTGTAGCCATTTGTTGAGTGTTTTTTTTTGTGTCTAATCTGTATATATATCACCATTGCCCATGATTTTCTTGACTGTATATCTCTTAAAAGTCAACATATAGACGTGTGATTTAGTTTACGAAGATTTTTCAATGCCAAGAACCTCGATCAGAGAGTAAAAAAGGCGTGAGGTTCACAATGGTGTAAAATTAAAATGGGATATACCGGGTTCGGATTCGAGTTACAGGAACAAGGGCCAAACTAACCATCCAAGAATGGAATCGTCGAGCGAAAACACTTGACAACCTCCTAGAAGTGGCTTTTCTTGCCACTAGACATTTCTCCATCAATTAGGAATCTGATGCCGTCACTAAACACATTCCTTAAATTGTAGCCATTTGTTGAGTGTTTTTTTTGTGTGTCTAATCCGCATATATATCACCATTGCCCATGATTTTCTAGACCGTATATCTCTTAAATGTCAACATATACACGTGTGATTTAGTTTACGAAGATTTTACAATGCCGAGAACCTCGATCAGAGAGTAAAAAAGGCGTAAGGTTCACAATGGTGTAAAATTAAAATGGGTTATACCGGGCTAGGATTCGAGTTACAGGAACAAGGGCCAAACCAACCACCCAAGAATGGAATCGTCGAGCGAAAACACTTGACAACCTCCTAGAAGCAGCTTTTCTTACCACCAGACTTTTCTCCATCAATTAAGAATCTGATGCCGTCACTAAACACATTATTTAAATTGTAGCCATTTGTTGAGTGTTTTTTTTGGTGTCTAATCCACATATATATCACCAATGCCCTTGATTTTCTTGACTGTATATCCCCTAAATGTCAACATATACACGTGTGATTTAGTTTACGAAGATTTTTCAATGCCGAGAACCTCGATCAGAGAGTAAAAAAGGCGTAAGGTTCACAAAGGCGTAAAATTAAAATGGGATATACCGGGCTAGGGTTTGAGTTACAGGAACAAGGGCCAAACCAACCACCCAAGAATGGAATCGTCGAGCGAAAACACTTGACAAACTCCTAGAAGTAGCTTTTCTTGCCACCAGACCTTTCTACATCAATTAGGAATCTGATGCCGTCACTAAACACATTCATTAAATTGTAGCTATTTGTTAAGTGTTTTTTTTGGTGTCCAATCCGCATATATATCACCATTGCCCTTGATTTTCTTGACTGTATATCTCTTAAATGTCAACATATACACGTGTGATTTAGTTTACGAAGATTTTTCAATGCCAAGAACCTCGATCAGAGAGTAAAAAAGGCGTAAGGTTCACAATGGTGTAAAATTAAAGTGGGATATACCGGGCTAGGGTTCGAGTTACAGGAACAAGGGCAAAACCAACCACCCAAGAATGGAATCGTCGAGCGAAAACACTTGACAAACTCCTAGAAGTAGCTTTTCTTGCCACCAGACCTTTCTCCATCAATTTGGAATCTGATGCCGTCACTAAACACATTCATTAAATTGTAGCCATTTGTTGAGTGTTTTTTTTGGTGTCTAATCCGCATATATATCAACATTGCCCTTGATTTTCTTGACTGTATATCTCTTAAATGTCAACATATACACGTATGATTTAGTTTACGAAGATTTTTCAATGCCGAGAACCTCGATCAGAGAGTATAAAAGGCGTAAGGTTCACAATGGTGTAAAATTAAAATGGGATATACCGGGCTAGGATTCGGGTTTCAGGAACAAGGACCAAACCAACCACCCAAGAATGGAATCATCGAGCGAAAACACTTGACAACCTCCTAGAAGCAGCTTTCTTGCCACCAGACCTTTCTCCATCAATTAGGAATCCGATGCCGTCACTAAACACATTCCTTAAATTTAGCCATTTGTTGAGTGTTTTTTTTATATCTAATCAGCATATATATATCACTATTGCCCATGATTTTCTTGACTGTATATCTCTTAAATGTCAACATATACACGTGTGATTTAGTTTACGAAGATTTTTCAATGCCGAGAACCTCGATTAGAGAGTAAAAAAGGCGTAAGGTTCACAATGGTGTAAAATTAAAATGGGTTATACCGGGCTAGGATTCGAGTTACAGGAACAAGGGCCAAACCAACCACCCAAGAATGGAATCGTCGACCGAAAACACTTGACAACCTCCTTGAAGCAGTTTTTCATGCCACCAGACCTTTCTCCATCAATTAATAATCTGAAGCCGTCACTAAACACATTCCTTAAATTGTAGCCATTTGTTGAGTGTTTTTTTTTGTGTGTCTAATCCGCATATATATCACCATTGCCCTTGATATTCTTGACTGTATATCTCTTAAATGTCAACATATACACGTGTGATTTAGTTTACGAAGATTTTTCAATGCCAAGAACCTCGATCAGAGAGTAAAAAAGGCGTAAGGTTCACAATGGGGTAAAATTAAAGTGGGATATACCGGGCTAGGGTTCGAGTTACAGGAACAAGGGCAAAACCAACCACCCAAGAATGGAATCGTCGAGCGAAAACACTTGACAAACTCCTAGAAGTAGCTTTTCTTGCCACCAGACCTTTCTCCATCAATTTGGAATCTGATGCCGTCACTAAACACATTCATTAAATTGTAGCCATTTGTTGAGTGTTTTTTTTTTGTGTGTCTAATCCGCATATATATCACCATTGCCCTTGATTTTCTTGACTGTATATCTCTTAAATATCAACATATACACGTATGATTTAGTTTACGACGATTTTTCAATGCCGAGAACCTCGATCAGAGAGTAAAAAAGGCGTAAGGTTCACAATGGTGTAAAATTAAAATGGGATACGCCGGGCTAGGATTCGGGTTTCAGGAACAAGGACCAAACCAACCACCCAAGAATGGAATCATCGAGCGAAAACACTTGACAACCTCCTAGAAGCAGCTTTCTTGCCACCAGACCTTTCTCCATCAATTAGGAATCTGATGCCGTCACTAAACACATTCCTTAAATTTAGCCATTTGTTGAGTGTTTTTTTTATATCTAATCCGCATATATATATATCACCATTGCCCATGATTTTCTTGACTGTATATCTCTTAAATGTCAACATATACACGTGTGATTTAGTTTACGAAGATTTTTCAATGCCGAGAACCTCGATTAGAGAGTAAAAAAGGCGTAAGGTTCACAATGGTGTAAAATTAAAATAGGATATACTGGGCTTGGATTCGAGTTACAGGAACAAGGGCCAAACCAACAACCCAAGAATGGAATCGTCGAGCGAAAACACTTGACAACCTCCTAGAAGCAGCTTTTCTTGCCACCAGACCTTTCTACATCAATTAGGAATCTGATACCGTCACTAAACACATTCTTTAAATTGTAGCCATTTGTTGAGTGTTTTTTTTTTGTGTCTAATCTGTATATATATCACCATTGCCCATGATTTTCTTGACTGTATATCTCTTAAAAGTCAACATATAGACGTGTGATTTAGTTTACGAAGATTTTTCAATGCCAAGAACCTCGATCAGAGAGTAAAAAAGGCGTGAGGTTCACAATGGTGTAAAATTAAAATGGGATATACCGGGTTAGGATTCGAGTTACAGGAACAAGGGCCAAACTAACCATCCAAGAATGGAATCGTCGAGCGAAAACACTTGACAACCTCCTAGAAGTGGCTTTTCTTGCCACCAGACATTTCTCCATCAATTAGGAATCTGATGCCGTCACTAAACACATTCCTTAAATTGTAGCCATTTGTTGAGTGTTTTTTTTTTGTGTCTAATCCGCATATATATCACCATTGCCCATGATTTTCTAGACCGTATATCTCTTAAATGTCAACATATACACGTGTGATTTAGTTTACGAAGATTTTTCAATGCCGAGAACCTCGATCAGAGAGTAAAAAAGGCGTAAGGTTCACAATGGTGTAAAATTAAAATGGGTTATACCGGGCTAGGATTCGAGTTACAGGAACAAGGGCCAAACCAACCACCCAAGAATGGAATCGTCGAGCGAAAACACTTGACAACCTCCTACAAGCAGCTTTTCTTGCCACCAGACTTTTCTCCATCAATTAAGAATCTGATGCCGTCACTAAACACATTATTTAAATTGTAGCCATTTGTTGAGTGTTTTTTTTGGTGTCTAATCCACATATATATCACCAATGCCCTTGATTTTCTTGACTGTATATCCCCTAAATGTCAACATATACACGTGTGATTTAGTTTACGAAGATTTTTCAATGCCGAGAACCTCGATCAGAGAGTAAAAAAGGCGTAAGGTTCACAAAGGCGTAAAATTAAAATGGGATATACCGGGCTAGGATTCGAGTTACAGGAACAAGGGCCAAACCAACCACCCAAGAATGGAATCGTCGACCGAAAACACTTGACAACCTCCTTGAAGCAGTTTTTCATGCCACCAGACCTTTCTCCATCAATTAATAATCTGAAGCCGTCACTAAACACATTCCTTAAATTGTAGCCATTTGTTGAGTGTTTTTTTTTGTGTGTCTAATCCGCATATATATCACCATTGCCCTTGATATTCTTGACTGTATATCTCTTAAATGTCAACATATACACGTGTGATTTAGTTTACGAAGATTTTTCAATGCCAAGAACCTCGATCAGAGAGTAAAAAAGGCGTAAGGTTCACAATGGGGTAAAATTAAAGTGGGATATACCGGGCTAGGGTTCGAGTTACAGGAACAAGGGCAAAACCAACCACCCAAGAATGGAATCGTCGAGCGAAAACACTTGACAAACTCCTAGAAGTAGCTTTTCTTGCCACCAGACCTTTCTCCATCAATTTGGAATCTGATGCCGTCACTAAACACATTCATTAAATTGTAGCCATTTGTTGAGTGTTTTTTTTTTTTGTGTGTCTAATCCGCATATATATCACCATTGCCCTTGATTTTCTTGACTGTATATCTCTTAAATATCAACATATACACGTATGATTTAGTTTACGAAGATTTTTCAATGCCGAGAACCTCGATCAGAGAGTAAAAAAGGCGTAAGGTTCACAATGGTGTAAAATTAAAATGGGATACGCCGGGCTAGGATTCGGGTTTCAGGAACAAGGACCAAACCAACCACCCAAGAATGGAATCATCGAGCGAAAACACTTGACAACCTCCTAGAAGCAGCTTTCTTGCCACCAGACCTTTCTCCATCAATTAGGAATCTGATGCCGTCACTAAACACATTCCTTAAATTTAGCCATTTGTTGAGTGTTTTTTTTATATCTAATCCGCATATATATATCACCATTGCCCATGATTTTCTTGACTGTATATCTCTTAAATGTCAACATATACACGTGTGATTTAGTTTACGAAGATTTTTCAATGCCGAGAACCTCGATTAGAGAGTAAAAAAGGCGTAAGGTTCACAATGGTGTAAAATTAAAATAGGATATACTGGGCTTGGATTCGAGTTACAGGAACAAGGGCCAAACCAACAACCCAAGAATGGAATCGTCGAGCGAAAACACTTGACAACCTCCTAGAAGCAGCTTTTCTTGCCACCAGACCTTTCTACATCAATTAGGAATCTGATGCCGTCACTAAACACATTCTTTAAATTGTAGCCATTTGTTGAGTGTTTTTTTTTGTGTCTAATCTGTATATATATCACCATTGCCCATGATTTTCTTGACTGTATATCTCTTAAAAGTCAACATATAGACGTGTGATTTAGTTTACGAAGATTTTTCAATGCCAAGAACCTCGATCAGAGAGTAAAAAAGGCGTGAGGTTCACAATGGTGTAAAATTAAAATGGGATATACCGGGTTAGGATTCGAGTTACAGGAACAAGGGCCAAACTAACCATCCAAGAATGGAATCGTCGAGCGAAAACACTTGACAACCTCCTAGAAGTGGCTTTTCTTGCCACCAGACATTTCTCCATCAATTAGGAATCTGATGCCGTCACTAAACACATTCCTTAAATTGTAGCCATTTGTTGAGTGTTTTTTTTGTGTGTCTAATCCGCATATATATCACCATTGCCCATGATTTTCTAGACCGTATATCTCTTAAATGTCAACATATACACGTGTGATTTAGTTTACGAAGATTTTTCAATGCCGAGAACCTCGATCAGAGAGTAAAAAAGGCGTAAGGTTCACAATGGTGTAAAATTAAAATGGGTTATACCGGGCTAGGATTCGAGTTACAGGAACAAGGGCCAAACCAACCACCCAAGAATGGAATCGTCGAGCGAAAACACTTGACAACCTCCTAGAAGCAGCTTTTCTTGCCACCAGACTTTTCTCCATCAATTAAGAATCTGATGCCGTCACTAAACACATTATTTAAATTGTAGCCATTTGTTGAGTGTTTTTTTTGGTGTCTAATCCACATATATATCACCAATGCCCTTGATTTTCTTGACTGTATATCCCCTAAATGTCAACATATACACGTGTGATTTAGTTTACGAAGATTTTTCAATGCCGAGAACCTCGATCAGAGAGTAAAAAAGGCGTAAGGTTCACAAAGGCGTAAAATTAAAATGGGATATACCGGGCTAGGATTCGAGTTACAGGAACAAGGGCCAAACTAACCACCCAAGAATGGAATCATCGAGCAAAAACCCTTGACAGCCTCCTAGAAGCAGCTTTTTTTGCCACCAGACCTTTCTCCATCAATTAAGAATTTGATGCCGTCACTAAACACATTCCTTAAATTTTAGCCATTTGTTGAGTGATTTTTTTTTGTATCTTATCCGCATATATATCACCATTACCCTTGATTTTCTTGACTGTATATCTCTTAAATGTCAACATATACAGGTCTGATTTAGTTTACGAAGATTTTTCAATGCCGATAACCTCGATCAGAGAGTAAAAAAGGCGTAAGGTTCACAATGGTGTAAAATTAAAATGGGATATACCGGGCTAGGATTCGAGTTTCAGGAACAAGGGCCAAACCAACCACCCAAGAATGGAATCGTCGAGCGAAAACACTTGACAACCTCCTAGAAGCAACTTTTCTTACCACCAAACATTTCTCCATCAATTAGGAATCTGATTCCGTCACTAAACACAATCCTTAAATTGAAGCCATTTGTTGAGTGTTTTTTTTTTTGTGTCTAATCCACATATATATCACCATTTCCCTTGATTTTCTTGACTGTATATCTCTTAAATGTCAACATATACACGTGTGATTTAGTTTACGAAGATTTTTCAATTCTGAGAACCTCAATCAGAGAGTAAAAAAGGCATAAGGTTCCCAATGGTGTAAAATTAAAATGGGATATACCGGGCTAGGATTCGAGTTACAGGAACAAGGGCCAAACCAACCACCCAAGAATGGAATCGTCGAGCGAAAACACTTGACAACCTCCTAGAAGCAGCTTTTCTTGCCACCAGACCTTTTCCATCAATTAGGAATCTTGCCGTCACTAAACACATTCCTTAAATTGTAGCCATTTGTTGAGTGTTTTTTTTGGTGTCTAATCCGCATATATATCACCATTGCCCTTGATTTTCTTTACTGTATATCTCTTAAATGTCAACATATACACGTGTGATTTAGTTTACGAAGATTTTTCAATGCCGAGAACCTCGATCAGAGAGTAAAAAAGGTGTAAGGTTCACAATGGTGTAAAATTATAATGGGATATACCGGGCTAGGATTCGAGTTACAGGAACAGGGGCCAAACCAACCACCCAAGAATGGAATCGTCGAGCGAAAACACTTGACAACCTCCTAGAAGCAGCTTTTCTTTCCACCAGACCTTTATCCATCAATTAGGAATCTGATGCCGTCACTAAACACATTCCTTAAATTGTTGCCATTTGTTGAGTGTTTTTTTTTTTGGTGTCTAATCCACATATATATCACCATTGCTCTTGATTTTCTTGACTGTATATCTCTTAAATATCAACATATACACGTGTGATTTATATTTACGAAGATTTTTCAATGCCGAGAACCTCGATCATAGAGTAAAAAAGACGTAAGGTTCACAATGGTGTAAAATTATAATGGGATATACCGGGCTAGGATTCGAGTTACAGGAACAAGGGCCAAACCAACCACCCTAGAATGGAATCGTCGAGCAAAAACACTTGACAACCTCCAAGAAGCAGCTTTTCTTGCCACCAGACCTTTCTCCATCAATTAGGAATCTGATGCCGTCACTAAACACATTCCTTAAATTGTTGCCATTTGTTGAGTGTTTTTTTTTTTTGGTGTCTAATCCGCATATATATCACCTTTGCCTTGATTTTCTTGACTGTATATATCTTAAATGTCAACATATACACGTGTGATTTAGTTTACGAAGATTTTTCAATGCCGAGAACATTGATCAGAGAGTAAAAAAGGTGTAAGGTTCACAATGGTGTAAAATTATAATGGGATATACCGGGCTAGGATTCGAGTTACAGGAACAAGGGCCAAACCAACCACCCAAGAATGGAATCGTCGAGCGAAAACACTTGACAACCTCCTAGAAGCAGCTTTTCTTGCCACCAGACCTTTCTCGATCAATTAGGAATCTGATGCCGTCACTAAACACATTCCTTAAATTATTGCCATTTGTTGAGTGTTTTTTTGGGTGTCTAATCCACATATATATCACCATTGCCCTTGATTTTCTTGACTGTATATCTCTTAAATGTCAACATATACAGGTCTGATTTAGTTTACGAAGATTTTTCAATGCCGATAACCTCGATCAGAGAGTAAAAAAGGCGTAAGGTTCACAATGGTGTAAAATTAAAATGGGATATACCGGGCTAGGATTCGAGTTTCAGGAACAAGGGCCAAACCAACCACCCAAGTATGCAATCGTCGAGCGAAAACACTTGACAACCTCCTAGAAGCAGCTTTTCTTACCACCAAACATTTCCCATCAATTAGGAATCTGATTCCATCACTAAACACAATCCTTAAATTGAAGCCATTTGTTGAGTGTTTTTTTTGTGTCTAATCCACATATATATCACCATTTCCCTTGATTTTCTTGACTGTATATCTCTTAAATGTCAACATATACACGTGTGATTTAGTTTACGAAGATTTTTCAATGCCGAGAACCTCGATCAGAGAGTAAAAAGGTGTAAGGTTCACAATGGTGTAAAATTATAATGGGATATACCGGGCTAGTATTCGAGTTACAGGAACAAGGGCCAAACCAACCACCCAAGAATGGAATCGTCGAGCGAAAACACTTGACAAACTCCTAGAAGCAGCTTTTCTTGCCACCAGACCTTTCTACATCAATTAGGAATCTGATGCCGTCACTAAACACATTCTTTAAATTGTAGCCATTTGTTGAGTGTTTTTTTTTGTGTCTAATCTGTATATATATCACCATTGCCCATAATTTTCTTGACTGTATATCTCTTAAAAGTCAACATATAGACGTGTGATTTAGTTTACGAAGATTTTTCAATGCCAAGAACCTCGATCAGAGAGTAAAAAAGGCGTGAGGTTCACAATGGTGTAAAATTAAAATGGGATATACCGGGTTAGGATTCGAGTTACAGGAACAAGGGCCAAACTAACCATCCAAGAATGGAATCGTCAAGCGAAAACACTTGACAACCTCCTAGAAGTGGCTTTACTTGCCACCAGACATTTCTCCATCAATTAGGAATCTGATGCCGTCACTAAACACATTCCTTAAATTGTAGCCATTTGTTGAGTGTTTTTTTTGTGTGTCTAATCCGCATATATATCACCATTGCCCATGATTTTCTAGACCGTATATCTCTTAAATGTCAACATATACACGTGTGATTTAGTTTACGAAGATTTTTCAATGCCGAGAACCTCGATCAGAGAGTAAAAAAGGCGTAAGGTTCACAATGGTGTAAAATTAAAATGGGTTATACCGGGCTAGGATTCGAGTTACAGGAACAAGGGCCAAACCAACCACCCAAGAATGGAATCGTCGAGCGAAAACACTTGACAACCTCCTAGAAGAAGCTTTTCTTGCCACCAGACTTTTCTCCATCAATTAAGAATCTGATGCCGTCACTAAACACATTATTTAAATTGTAGCCATTTGTTGAGTGTTTTTATTGGTGTCTAATCCACATATATATCACCAATGCCCTTGATTTTCTTGACTGTATATCCCCTAAATGTCAACATATACACGTGTGATTTAGTTTACGAAGATTTTTCAATGCCGAGAACCTCGATCAGAGAGTAAAAAAGGCGTAAGGTTCACAAAGGCGTAAAATTAAAATGGGATATACCGGGCTAGGATTCGAGTTACAGGAACAAGGGCCAAACTAACCCCCCAAGAATGGAAACATCGAGCAAAAACCCTTGACAGCCTCCTAGAAGCAGCTTTTTTTGCCACCAGACCTTTCTCCATCAATTAAGAATTTGATGCCGTCACTAAACACATTCCTTAAATTTTAGCCATTTGTTGAGTGTTTTTTTTTGTATCTTATCCGCATATATATCACCATTGCCCTAGATTTTCTTGACTGTATATCTCTTAAATGTCAACATATACAGGTCTGATTTAGTTTACGAAGATTTTTCAATGCCGATAACCTCGATCAGAGAGTAAAAAAGGCGTAAGGTTCACAATGGTGTAAAATTAAAATGGGATATACCGGGCTAGGATTCGAGTTTCAGGAACAAGGGCCAAACCAACCACCCAAGAATGGAATCGTCGAGCGAAAACACTTGACAACCTCCTAGAAGCAGCTTTTCTTACCACCAAACATTTCTCCATCAATTAGGAATCTGATTCCGTCACTAAACACAATCCTTAAATTGAAGCCATTTGTTGAGTGTTTTTTTTTTGTGTCTAATCCACATATATATCACCATTTCCCTTGATTTTCTTGACTGTATATCTCTTAAATGTCAACATATACACGTGTGATTTAGTTTACGAAGATTTTTCAATTCTGAGAACCTCAATCAGAGAGTAAAAAAGGCATAAGGTTCACAATTGTGTAAAATTAAAATGGGATATACCGGGCTAGGATTCGAGTTACAGGAACAAGGGCCAAACCAACCACCCAAGAATGGAATCGTCGAGCGAAAACACTTGACAACCTCCTAGAAGCAGCTTTTCTTGCCACCAGACCTTTTCCATCAATTAGGAATCTTGCCGTCACTAAACACATTCCTTAAATTGTAGCCATTTGTTGAGTGTTTTTTTTTGGTGTCTAATCCCCATATATATCACCATTGCCCTTGATTTTCTTGACTGTATATCTCTTAAATGTCAACATATACACGTGTGATTTAGTTTACGAAGATTTTTCAATGCCGAGAACCTCGATCAGAGAGTAAAAAAGGTGTAAGGTTCACAATGGTGTAAAATTATAATGGGATATACCGGGCTAGGATTCGAGTTACAGGAACAAGGGCCAAACCAACCACCCAAGAATGGAATCGTCGAGCGAAAACACTTGACAACCTGCTAGAAGCAGCTTTTCTTTCCACCAGACCTTTATCCATCAATTAGGAATCTGATGCCGTCACTAAACACATTCCTTAAATTGTTGCCATTTGTTGAGTGTTTTTTTTTTGGTGTCTAATCCACATATATATCACCATTGCTCTTGATTTTCTTGACTGTATATCTCTTAAATGTCAACATATACACGTGTGATTTAGTTTACGAAGATTTTTCAATGCCGAGAACCTCGATCATAGAGTAAAAGAGACGTAAGGTTCACAATGGTGTAAAATTATAATGGGATATACCGGGCTAGGATTCGAGTTACAGGAACAAGGGCCAAACCAACCACCCTAGAATGGAATCGTCGAGCAAAAACACTTGACAACCTCCAAGAAGCAGCTTTTCTTGCCACCAGACCTTTCTCCATCAATTAGGAATCTGATGCAGTCACTAAACACATTCCTTAAATTGTTGCCATTTGTTGAGTGTTTTTTTTTTTTTTGGTGTCTAATCCGCATATATATCACCTTTGCCTTGATTTTCTTGACTGTATATCTCTTAAATGTCAACATATACACGTGTGATTTAGTTTACGAAGATTTTTCAATGCCGAGAACATTGATCAGAGAGTAAAAAAGGTGTAAGGTTCACAATGGTGTAAAATTATAATGGGATATACCGGGCTAGGATTCGAGTTACAGGAACAAGGGCCAAACCAACCACCCAAGAATGGAATCGTCGAGCGAAAACACTTAACAACCTCCTAGAAGCAGCTTTTCTTGCCACCAGACCTTTCTCCATCAATTAGGAATCTGATGCCGTCACTTAACACATTCCTTAAATTGTTGCCATTTGTTGAGTGTTTTTTTTGGTGTCTAATCCACATATATATCACCCTTGCCCTTGATTTTCTTGACTGTATATCTCTTAAATGTCAACATATACAGGTCTGATTTAGTTTACGAAGATTTTTCAATGCCGATAACCTCGATCAGAGAGTAAAAAAGGCGTAAGGTTCACAATGGTGTAAAATTAAAATGGGATATACCGGGCTAGGATTCGAGTTTCAGGAACAAGGGCCAAACCAACCACCCAAGAATGCAATCGTCGAGCGAAAACACTTGACAACCTCCTAGAAGCAGCTTTTCTTACCACCAAACATTTCTCCATCAATTAGGAATCTGATTCCATCACTAAACACAATCCTTAAATTGAAGCCATTTGTTGAGTGTTTTTTTTGTGTCTAATCCACATATATATCACCATTTCCCTTGATTTTCTTGACTGTATATCTCTTAAATGTCAACATATACACGTGTGATTTAGTTTACGAAGATTTTTAAATGCCGAGAACCTCGATCAGAGAGTAAAAAAGGTGTAAGGTTCACAATGGTGTAAAATTATAATGGGATATACCGGGCTAGGATTCGAGTTACAGGAACAAGGGCCAAACCAACCACCCAAGAATGGAATCCTCGAGCGAAAAAACTTGACGACCTCCTAGAAGCAGCTTTTCTTGCCACCAGACCTTTCTCCATCAATTAGGAATCTGATGCCGTCACTAAACACATTCCTTAAATTCTTGCCATTTGTTGAGTGTTTTTTTTTTGGTGTCTAATCCACATATATATCACCATTGCCCTTGATTTTCTTGACTGTATATCTCTTAAATGTCAACATATACACGTATGATTTAGTTTACGAAGATTTTTCAATGCCGAGAACCTCGATCATAAAGTAAAAAAGACGTAAGGTTCACAACGGTGTAAAATTATAATGGGATATACCGGGCTAGGATTCGAGTTACAGGAACAAGGGCCAAACCAACCACCCTAGAATGGAATCGTCGAGCAAAAACACTTGACAACCTCCAAGAAGCAGCTTTTCTTGCCACCAGACCTGTCTCCATCAATTAGGAATCTGATGCCGTCACTAAACACATTCCTTAAATTGTAGCCATTTGTTGAGTGTTTTTTTTTTGGTGTCTAATCCGCATATATATCACCTTTGCCTTGATTTTCTTGACTGTATATCTCTTAAATGTCAACATATACACGTGTGATTTAGTTTACGAAGATTTTTCAATGCCGAGAACCTTGATCAGAGAGTAAAAAAGGTGTAAGGTTCACAATGGTGTAAAATTATAATGGGATATACCGGGCTAGGATTCGAGTTACAGGAACAAGGGCCAAACCAACCACCCAAGAATGGAATCGTCGAGCGAAAACACTTGACAACCTCCTAGAAGCAGCTTTTCTTGGCACCAGACCTTTCTCCATCAATTAGGAATCTGATGTCGTCACTAAACACATTCCTTAAATTGTTGCCATTTGTTGAGTGTTTTTTTTGGTGTCTAATCCACATATATATCACCATTGCCCTTGATTTTTCTTGACTGTATATCTCTTAAATGTCAACATATACACGTGTGATTTAGTTTACGAAGATTTTTCAATGCCGAGAACCTCGATCAGAGAGTAAAAAAGGCTTAAGGTTCACAATGGTGTAAAATTAAAATGGGATATACCAGGCTAGGATTCGAGTTACAGGAACAAGGGCCAAACCAACCACCCAAGAATGGAATCGTCGAGCGAAAACACTTGACAACCTCCAAGAAACAGCTTTTCTTGCCACCAGACCTTTCTCCATCAATTAGGAATCTGATGTCGTCACTAAACACATTCCTTAAATTGTTGCCATTTGTTGAGTGTTTTTTTTTGGTGTCTAATCCACATATATATCACCATTGCCCTTGATTTTCTTGGCTGTATATCTCTTAAATGTCAATATATACACGTGTGATTTAGTTTACGAAGATTTTTCAATGCCGAGAACCTCGATTAGAGAGTAAAAAAGGCGTAAGGTTCACAATGGTGTAAAATTAAAATGGGATATACCAGGCTAGGATTCGAGTTACAGGAACAAGGGCCAAACCAACCACCCAAGAATGGAATCGTCAAGCGAAAACACTTGACAACCTCCAAGAAGCAGCTTTTCTTGCCACCAGACCTTTCTCCATCAATTAGGAATCTGATGCGGTCACTAAACACATTCCTTAAATTGTAGCCATTTGTTGAGTGTTTTTTTTTTTGGTGTCTAATCCGCATATATATCAGCTTTGCCCTTGATTTTCTTGACTGTATATCTCTTAAATGTCAACATATACACGTGTGATTTAGTTTACGAAGATTTTTCAATGCCGAGAACCTTGATCAGAGAGTAAAAAAGGTGTAAGGTTCACAATGGTGTAAAATTATAATGGGATATACCAGGCTAGGATTCGAGTTACAGGAATAAGGGCAACCACCCAAGAATGGAATCGTCGAGCGAAAACACTTGACAACCTCCTAGAAGCAGCTTTTCTTGCCACCAGACCTTTCTCCATCAATTAGGAATCTGATGCCGTCACTAAACGCATTCCTTAAATTGTTGCCATTTGTTGAGTGTTTTTTTTTGGTGTCTAATCCACATATATATCACCATTGCCCTTGATTTTTCTTGACTGTATATCTCTTAAATGTCAACATATACACGTGTGATTTAGTTTACGAAGATTTTTCAATGCCGAGAACCTCGATCATAGAGTAAAAAAGACGTAAGGTTCACAATGGTGTAAAATTATAATGGGATATACCGGGCTAGGATTCGAGTTACAGGAACAAGGGCCAAACCAACCACCCAACAATGGAATCGTCGAGCGAAAACACTTGACAACCTCCAAGAAGCAGCTTTTCTTGCCACCAGACCTTTCTCCATCAATTAGTAATCTGATGCCGTCACTAAACACATTCCTTAAGTTGTAGCCATTTGTTGAGTGTTTTTTTTGGTGTCTAATCCGCATATATATCACCTTTGCCCTTGATTTTCTGGACTGTATGTCTCTTAAATGTCAACATATACACGTGTGATTTAGTTTACGAAGATTTTTCAATGCCGAGAACCTTGATCAGAGAGTAAAAAAGGTGTAAGGTTCACAATGGTGCAAAATTATAATGGAATATACCGGGCTAGGATTCGAGTTACAGGAACAAGGGCCAAACCAACCACCCAAGAATGGAATCGTCGAGCGAAAACACTTGACAACCTCCTAGAAGCAGCTTTTCTTGCCACCAGACCTTTCTCCATCAATTAGAAATCTGATACCGTCACTAAACACATTCCTTAAATTGTAGCCATTTGTTGAGTGTTTTTTTTTTGTGTCTAATCCGCATATATATCACCATTGCCCTTAATTTTCTTGACTGTATATCTCTTAAATGTCAACATATACACGTGTGATTTAGTTTACGAAGATTTTTCAATGCCGAGAACCTCGATCAGAGAGTAAAAAAGGCGTAAGGTTCACAATTGTGTAAAATTAAAATGGGATATATCGGGCTAGGATTCGAGATACAGGAACAAGGGCCAAACCAACCACCCAACAATGGAATCGTCGAGCAAAAACACTTGACAACCTCCAAGAAGCAGCTTTTCTTGCCACCAGACCTTTCTCCATCAATTAGTAATCTGATGCCGTCACTAAACACATTCCTTAAATTGTAGCCATTTGTTGAGTGTTTTTTTTGGTGTCTAATCCGCATATATATCACCTTTGCCCTTGATTTTCTGGACTGTATGTCTCTTAAATGTCAACGTATACACGTGTGATTTAGCTTACGAAGATTTTTCAATGCCGAGAACCTTGATCAGAGAGTAAAAAAGGTGTAAGGTTCACAATGGTGCAAAATTATAATGGGATATACCGGGCTAGGATTCGAGTTACAGGAACAAGGGCCAAACCAACCACCCAAGAATGGAATCGTCGAGCGAAAACACTTGACAACCTCCTAGAAGCAGCTTTTCTTGCCACCAGACCTTTCTCCATCAATTAGAAATCTGATACCGTCACTAAACACATTCCTTAAATTGTAGCCATTTATTGAGTGTTTTTTTTTTGTGTCTAATCCGCATATATATCACCATTGCCCTTGATTTTCTTGACTGTATATCTCTTAAATGTCAACATATACACGTGTGATTTAGTTTACGAAGATTTTTCAATGCCGAGAACCTTGATCAGAGAGTAAAAAAGGTGTAAGGTTCACAATGGTGTAAAATTATAATGGGATATACCGGGCTAGGATTCGAGTTAGAGGAACAAGGGCCAAACCAACGACCCAAGAATGGAATCGTGGAGCGAAAACACTTGACAACCTCCTAGAAGCAGCTTTTCTTGCTACCAGACCTTTCTCCATCAATTAGGAATCTGATGCCGTCACTAAACACATTCCTTAAATTGTTGCCATTTGTTGAGTGTTTTTTTTTTGGTGTCTAATCCACATATATATCACCATTTCCCTTGATTTTTCTTGACTGTATATCTCTTAAATGTCAACATATACATGTGTGATTTAGTTTACGAAGATTTTTCAATGTCGAGAACCTCGATCATAGAGTAAAAAAGACGTAAGGTTCACAATGGTGTAAAATTATAATGGGATATACCGGGCTAGGATTCGAGTTAAAGGAATAAGGGCCAAACCAACCACCCAAGAATGGAATCGTCGAGCGAAAACACTTGACAACCTCCAAGAAGCAGCTTTTCTTGCCACCAGACCTTTCTCCATCAATTAGGAATCTGATGCCGTCACTAAACACATTCCTTAAATTGTAGCCATTTGTTGAGTGTTTTTTTTGGTGTCTAATCCGCATATATATCACCTTTGCCCTTGATTTTCTTGACTGTATATCTCTTAAATGTCAACATATACACGTGTGATTTAGTTTACGAAGATTTTTCAATGCCGAGAACCTTGATCAGAGAGTAAAAAAGGTGTAAGGTTCATAATGGTGTAAAATTATAATGGGATATACCGGGCTAGGATTCGAGTTACAGGAACAAGGGCCAAACCAACCACCCAAGAATGGAATCGTCGAGCGAAAACACTTGACAACCTCCTAGAAGCAGCTTTTCTTGCCACCAGACCTTTCTCCATCAATTAGGAATCTGATGCCGTCACTAAACACATTCCTTAAATTGTTGCCATTTGTTGAGTATTTTTTTTGGGTGTCTAATCCACATATATATCACCATTGCCCTTGATTTTTCTTGACTGTATATCTCTTAAATGTCAACATATACACGTGTGATTTAGTTTACGAAGATTTTTCAATGCCGAGAACCTCGATCAGATACTAAAAAAGGCTTAAGGTTCACAATGGTGTAAAATTATAATGGGGTATACCGGGCTAGGATTCGAGTTACAGGAACAAGGGCCAAACCAACCACCCAAGAATGGAATCGTCGAGCGAAAACACTTGTCAACCTTCTAGAAGCAGTTTTTCTTGCCACCAGACCTTTCTCCATCAATTAGAAATCTGATACCGTCACTAAACACATTCCTTAAATTGTAGCCATTTGTTGAGTGTTTTTTTTTGGCGTCTAATCCGCATATATATCACCATTGCCCTTTATTTTCTTGACTGTATATCTCTTAAATGTCAATATATACACGTGTGATTTAGTTTACGAAGATTTTTCAATGCCGAGAACCTTGATCAGAGAGTAAAAAAGGTGTAAGGTTCACAATGGTGTAAAATTATAATGGGATATACCAGGCTAGGATTCGAGTTACAGGAATAAGGGTAACCACCCAAGAATGGAATCGTCGAGCGAAAACACTTGACAACCTCCTAGAAGCAGCTTTTCTTGCCACCAGACCTTTCTCCATCAATTAGGAATCTGATGCCGTCACTAAACACATTCCTTAAATTGTTGCCATTTGTTGAGTGTTTTTTTTTTTTGGTGCCTAATCCACATATATATCACCATTGCCCTTGATTTTTCTTGACTGTATATCTCTTAACTGTCAACATATACACGTGTGATTTAGTTTACGAAGATTTTTCAATGCCGAGAACCTCGATCAGAGAGTAAAAAAGGCGTAAGGTTCACAATTGTGTAAAATTAAAATGGGATATACCGGGCTAGGATTCGAGTTACAGGAACAAGGGCCAAACCAACCACCCAAGAATGGAATCGTCGAGCGAAAACACTTGACAACCTCCTAGAAGCAGCTTTTCTTGCCACCAGACCTTTCTCCATCAATTAGAAATCTGATACCGTCACTAAACACATTCCTTAAATTGTAGCCATTTGTTGAGTGTTTTTTTTGTGTGTAATCCGCATATATATCACCATTGCCCTTGATTTTCTTGACTGTATATCTCTTAAATGTCAACATATACACGTGTGATTTAGTTTACGAAGATTTTTCAATGCCGAGAACCTCGATTAGAGAGTAAAAAAGGCGTAAGGTTCACAATTGTGTAAAATTAAAATGGGATATACCGGGCTAGGATTCGAGTTACAGGAACAAGGGCCAAACCAACCACCCAAGAATGGAATCGTCGAGCAAAAACACTTGATAACCTCCTAGAAGCAGCTTTTCTTGCCACCAGACCTTTCTCCATCAATTAGAAATCTGATACCGTCACTAAACACATTCCTTAAATTGTAACCATTTGTTGAGTGTTTTTTTTTGGTGTCTAATCCGCATATATATCACCATTGCCCTTGATTTTCTTGACTGTATATCTCTTAAATGTCAACATATACACGTGTGATTTAGTTTACGAAGATTTTTTAATGCCGAGAACCTCGATCAGAGAGTAAAAAAGGCGTAAGGTTCACAATGGTGTAAAATTAAAATGGGATATATCGGGCTAGGATTCGAGTTACAGGAACAAGGGCCAAACCCACCACCCAAGAATGAAATCGTCGAGCGAAAACACTTGACAACCTCCTAGAAGCAGCTTTTCTTGCCACCAGACATTTCTCCATCAATTAGGAATCTGATGCCGTCACTAAACACATTCCTTAAATTGTAGTCATTTGTTGAGTGTTTTTTTTTGTGTCTAATCCACATATATATCACCATTGCCCTTGATTTCCTTGATTGTATATCTCTTAAATGTCAACATATACACGTGTGATTTAGTTTACGAAGATTTTCAACGCCGAGAACCTCGATCAGAGAGTAAAAAAGGCGTAAGGTTCACAATGGTGTAAAATTAAAATGAGATATACCGGGCTAGGATTCGAGTTACAGGAACAAGGGCCAAACCAACCACCCAAGAATGGAATCGTCGAGTAAAAAAACTTGACAACCTCCTAGAAGCAGCTTTTCTTGCCACCAGACCTTTCTCCATCAAATAGGAATCTGATGCCGTCACTAAACACATTCCGTAAATTGTAGCCATTTGTTGAGTGTTTTTTTGGTGTCTAATCCACGTATATATCACCCTTGCCCTTGATTTTCTTGACTGTATATCTCTTAAATGTTAACATATACACGTGTGATTTCGTTTACGAAGACTTTTCAATGCCGAGAACCTCGATCAGAGAGTAAAAAAGGCATAAGGTTCCCAATGGTGTAAAATTAAAATGGGATATATCGGGCTAGGATTCGAGTTACAGGAACAAGGGCCAAAGCAACCACCCATGAATGGAATTGTCGAGCGAAAACACTTGACAACCTCCTAGAAGCAGCTTTTCTTACCACCAGACATTTCTCCATCAATTAGGAATCTGATTCCGTCACTAAACACAATCCTTAAATTGAAGCCATTTATTGAGTGTTTTTTTTGTGTCTAATCCACATATATATCACCATTTCCCTTGATTTTCTTGACTGTATATCTCTTAAATGTCAACATATACACGTGTGATTTAGTTTATGAAGATTTTTCAATTCCGAGAACCTCAATCAGAGAGTAAAAAAGGCGTAAGGTTCACAATGGTGTAAAATTAAAATGGGATATACCGGGCTAGGATTCGAGTTACAGGAACAAGGGCCAAACCAACCACCCAAGAATGGAATCGTCGAGCGAAAACACTTGACAACCTCCTAGAAGCAGCTTTTCTTGCCACCAGACCTTTTCCATCAATTAGGAATCTTGCCGTCACTAAACACATTCCTTAAATTGTAGCCATTTGTTGAGTGTTTTTTTTTGTGTCTAATCCGCATATATATCACCATTGCCCTTGATTTTCTTGACTGTATATCTTTTAAATGTCAACATATACACGTGTGATTTAGTTTACGAAGATTTTTCAATGCCGAGAACCTCGATCAGAGAGTAAAAAAGGCGTAAGGTTCACAATGGTGTAAAATTAAAATGGGATATACCGGGCTAGGATTCGAGTTACAGGAACAAGGGCCAAACCAACCTCCCAAGAATGGAATCATCGAGCGAAAACACTTGACAACCTCCTAGAAGCAGCTTTTCTTGCCATCAGACCTTTCTCCATCAATTAGAAATCTGATACCGTCACTAAACACATTCCTTAAATTGTAGCCATTTGTTGAGTGTTTTTTTTTGTGTCTAATCCGCATATATATCACCATTGCCCTTGATTTTCTTGACTGTATATCTCTTAAATGTCAACATATACACGTGTGATTTAGTTTACGAAGATTTTTCAATGCCGAGAACCTCGATCAGAGAGTAAAAAAGGCGTAAGGTTCACAATGGTGTAAAATTAAAATGGGATATACCGGGCTAGGACTCGAGTTACAGGAACAAGGGCCAAACCAACCACCCAAGAATGGAATCGTCGAGCGAAAACACTTGACAACCTCCTAGAAGCAGCTTTTCTTGCCACCAGACCTTTCTCCATCAATTAGAAATCTGATACCGTCACTAAACACATTCCTTAAATTGTAGCCATTTGTTGAGTGTTTTTTTTTGGTGTCTAATCCGCATATATATCACCATTGCCCTTAATTTTCTTGACTGTATATCTCTTAAATGTCAACATATACACGTGTGATTTAGTTTACGAAGATTTATCAATGCCGAGAGCCTCGATCAGAGAGTAAAAAAGGTGTAAGGTTCACAATGGTGTAAAATTAAAATGGGATATACCGGGCTAGGATTCGAGTTACAGGAACAAGGGCCAAACCAACCACCCAAGAATGTAATCGTCGACGGAAAACACTTGAAAACCTCCTAGAAGCAGCTTTTCTTGCCACCAGACCTTTCTCCATCAATTAGGAATCTGGTGCCGTTACTAAACACATTCCTTAAATTGTAGCCATTTGTTAAGTGTTTTTTTTGGTGTCTAATCCGCATATATATCACCATTGCCCTTAATTTTCTTGACTGTATATCTCTTAAATGCCAACATATACACGCGTGATTTAGTTTACGAAGATTTACCAATGCTGAGAGCCTCGATCAGGGAGTAAAAAAGGCGTAAGGTTCACAATGGTGTAAAATTAAAATGGGATATACCAGGCTAGGATTCGAGTTACAGGAACAAGGGCCAAACCAACCACCCAAGAATGTAATCGTCGAGCGAAAACACTTGACAACCTCCTAGAAGCAGCTTTTCTTGCCACCAGACCTTTCTCCATCAATTAGGAATCTGGTGCCGTCACTAAACACATTCCTTAAATTGTAGCCATTTGTTAAGTGTTTTTTTGTGTCTAATCCGCATATATATCACCATTGCCCTTGATTTTCTTGACTGTATTTCTCTTAAATGTCAACATATACACGTGTGATTTAGTTTACGAAGATTTTTCAATGCCGAGAACCTCGATCAGAGAGTGAAAAAGACGTAAGGTTCACCATGGTGTAAAATTAAAATGGGATATACCGGGATAGGATTCGAGTTTCAGGAACAAGGGCCAAACCAACCACCCAAGAATGGAATCGTCGAGCGAAAACACTTGACAACCTCCTAGAAGCAGCTTTTCTTGCCACCGGACCGTTCTCCATCAATTAGGAATCTGATTCCGTCACTAAACACATTCCTTAAATTCTAGCCATTTGTTGAGTGTTTTTTTTTTGTATCTAATCCGCATATATATAACCATTTGTGACAACTGGCACAAACCGGTAATTTCCGTACACTTTAATTATTATTTAATGACTGCAATTATGTGCTTAATTGTCAGCAATGTCTGAACACATGATTAAACAAGTGAATTCATGCACGTTGTATACTACAAAATATTGCTTTATGCATAAACGAGAGCGTTGCGTCAGAAATACTAGTAAACTCACCGGTAAGACACATTGTGCCAACAAAACTGCAGAAAGCAGCCGGACATTAGAACTAAGGCCTAGGTGTAGGTCCAACGACAAGAATATATCAAAACCCAAAAGTACATACAAGGGTTTACACATATATACCTTGCGGAAGCAAAAATAAGCACTAAAAAGCTCCCGAAACGCACTTTAAGGGCATAAATTTATACAAATCAGCTATAAATCAGCTTTTAGCATGCGAATATTATGCAAAAAAAATATAATTTTTCAGTCAGAATGTTTCCCTAAGTGTCGGGAATAAATTGTGTCACTAAAAATAATATTAACGACACTTTAAATGCTTATTTAGCACTTTAACGGATTAATATCCAACCGAACAACCTGACTTAACCCGAAACATAAAAATATTGACATTGACATTGACATTGTTTTCTTTTTCTGAGCCAGTTAGGGTCCCCGAATACCCTAACACCCGTTATATATTACAACACACATAATAACTAATTTTATTTTCTAAACTAACTAACCTTCTAACTAGTTAGTTGGAAATCAAACTAAATGTTCCCCCCATAAACGATCGGTTCCCCTAGGGAACACTCACCACCAACTTTTGAATATTTTAAACAAGTTTGTTCCATATCAAGAGAACATAATATCTTGTGGTTAATTGAGTTAAGTGGCTATAAATAAAACCATGAGTTCATGCACTCACATAAACACTTAAACAAAAAAAAAATCCCATCTCTCCCTCTTCATTTTGATATCCTCGGCCGAACCCCACAACCCTCACCTCACCACCTTTCAATTCTTGTTCAAGTTATTTACATACATTCAAAGGAGAAGGATCACGTATAAGGAGGCTCGGTGCTTACGGATTGCCAAGGACCTCACCACAACGCTATTAACCACCCATTTTTCGTCTAGTTTCTTCCCTAGCCACGAGCTAGTAGTAAGTGACTCTAAACACCCTATTGATCTTGTCTAAAGTGGTTAATAAGAGATTTGTCGGATAAAAAATATGAACACTAGAGATCAAAGTTTAAAGTCTTGTTAGAATGATGAATATGGTGGTTAATGAGTAAATATTAGTGTAAAACTTATGGAACTTGTTTTGTTATGGTTATTTATTATTGTCGGATGCTAGTAGGGGAACGGATCGTCATCTAACCACGCTAGGTCATGTTCATGGGACATGAACTAGCGCTATGTTTAGTATAAAAAAAAGTAGATGACGAACCCTTTCACTCACAAATATGAACTTGTGTAAAAACAATTTTTCTTATGAAATGGAGTTCTAAACTAGTAGATCTACGGATCTACAAGTGGTATTTTTGAATAACCAAGTGTATGATGAAATCATGTTTAAAAAGCCGGATCTTTCTTGAAATAAAGACATTTTTGAGAACCAAAAAGTGTGTAGACACTTGTGTAACGAAATGATTTAACAAAGAAATATTTTCGTAAATACGGACTAGAAGTTGTAAAACTTCATATTCTTTAAAAATAAGGTTTTCGAGATAATGATTTTATTTTTAAAGATGGAAAGACTTACTAAATGTGCTAGTAAGTTACTACACATTCTTGTAAATATTCAAGTTCATGAAATGGAGAAATTAGTGATTATTGTTGATGATTATTGTTGATAATTGTTGTTGATGATTGTTGACGATTTAAAAGAAAATAAACACATGTTTTGAAAACATGGGAAACCTCCATTTTTAGGGGAAACTCTGTCAAAATTTTTATAAATTTTGACACTTAGAAAAATATAAGTTTTTGAGAAACTTATTCCCTAAAAATGTATTTAAAAATATTACCAAGGTTTCCCTAATTTTTGGTGATAAGAAATGGTGATTTCTTCAAGATTAAAAATTATGTTAAGTATGTATATTTTTGAGAGAAAAATATATATTATTTGATCACCAACTTTTGTGCTAAATGTATATAGTATGTGTTATACGTGCTAGTGTATTAAGACTTAAAGATACACTAAATACTCATGAGAAGTATAAACACAAAAATACGCATACAAAATACAAGATACATAATTCAAGTGCAAAGTGCAAAACACGAGATACTTATATTAATTTTTGAGAAAATAATATAAGTAAGACACTTAGTTAAAAATATAAAATATTTTTAACACGAGAATATATACACAAAAGAGAGTGACTGTACTTGTGCGACACAAGTCTAGTGACTAACGTTAAGAAAACGCGTATAGGTTACGACGTTAACTAGGCAAATCCGGTGAAGTTTACGACGCAGGGAACGCAAAGTTGTGAGTTCATGCTCCCCCTTTTCTCTTTAACTGTTTTCAGTTTTTATAACTTCGGGGGTGAAATACATGTACAAATGTACAATATTTATAATTGGTATGATATAAATACAAGAGCACACTTGGTGAGAACGAGAACCAAGTGTGACGAAATATAAGAATACAAGAAGTACACTTGGTGAGAACGAGAATCAAGTGTGACGAAATATAAGAATATAAGAAGTACACTTGGTGAGAACGAGAATCAAGTGTGACGAAATATAAGAATATGAGAAGCGCACTTGGTGAGAACGAGAACCAAGTATGAGGCGTTATGAGAAATGATGCGAGAAATCGTGTCACGAATAGGGTACAGAAGCACCATTAATCAACAATATACCTAGACCGCAGAACAAAAGGTTAGATCTAACGGGTGCCGGGCAGCCACACTCTCGGTGAGGGCGAGAATCGAGTAGTGCTTTTGTGTCTCAGAATATACCAATTAAATGCCTAAGGTTTGGTGACTTCCTATATCGTGTCACATGTTAATGGCTTTGCAACCCATTAACAATCCTGATATTTACAGGAATATTTTATTTACATGAAATTCATACCATACTAAAAACTGATTAATACTTGAGTACGTGGGGTACTCAAGAAAAAACGGGAATTATACTTGAGTACGTGTGGTACTCAAGAAAAGGTTGAATTATACTTGAGTACGTGGGGTACTCAAGAAGAACTTAAATTATACATGAGTACGTGGTGTACACATGAAACTTGATTTATATATGAAAACTTGATTTATACATACACTATGTTTTCATACAAAGTATACAAACGTGAAACACAAAACTGCATGAATTCACACCAACATTATGTTGACGTTTTTCCAAAACTCACATGTATTTCAGGTAACTAGGATGGATGTGCGCGCGGTCTTGCTTATGCTCTTGGATGTCGCTTATGTTAATCTTTAAATAAAGTTGTAAACTTTTAAGACAATGTTTTATGCGACTTAGCGATGTAAACGCTAAACTTATGTTTTCAAATTATGGTATTTGAAGTATTTTTACTAGCATGTAGCATGTTTACCTTTCGTATGCAATGAGAACCTTTCATGATCACACCTCGTGCTTCCGCCGCAGAAAGGGGTGTGACAGATTGGTATCAGAGCTGCGATTGTAGTGAACCAGGATTCCTTCTTGAGTCTAGTCTACAATCCCTAGGATCCTTTCACGAAAACAATTTTTCAAAGAGTTTTCATTGCATAAAACGTCCCGCGACATCCACTACCTGAAACTGTTTACATGAGTCTAGAAAAGACACTACGAGACTTAGGGTGCACGAGAGTAGCACTCGTCTGTGATTGAGAGTTAATTGCAATTATGTGTGATAATTGGCATGTACTAGAAGTAGAAGGTCACAAGTATACGTGACTTTATCTGAAAGCAATGGCCTATCTTAAGAAAGAAATACGAGGATGAAACGAACTGTGCGGACTGTGCAAGGGGTTACGTAATTATGGATGCATACATAATTATGGAATTCAGTGCACAGAAACCACAGCAAGTATTGTCACGTGTAGCTTCCCTCAGTGCAAGCCTACTAAGTACTCTGCTAGAGTAATAATTGTTTGATGTCACTTATGTGGTATATACCTGTGAATATATATACTACTACTGTCTAGTATGACGATATCAAACAAATGTTTAACCCTGTTGTGTTATGTTCTGTCAGAACATGGCACCCAGGAAAGCTGTGAATGCTCGCAATGACGATCAACCTCCTCCTCCCCCACTTCCCAGAACTGCTGAAGAGCTGAACGCTCTACTGGAAGAAAGGATCTCTGCTGCTATCGCCCAGTACGAGGTGAACCGTACTCAAGACAGTGGAGGACCAAGCAATGCTAGACGTAACGGGCATGGAGATTCATCTGGAGGAAACGCAGCTCAAGGTAACCTTAAGACGATTTACTAAGCATGGAGAAATTTATGAACGGTCTTTGTTTCATTATTTCTTCGATTGCTCACATGTGAATTGGTTGAATCAATTCCAGGCTGCACTTTCAAGCAGTTTCTCGACTGCAAGCCGATGAACTATGACGGCACAGGAGGTGCAGTAGCATTTGTGCGCTGGACGGAGAAGACTGAATCTACTATCCGCATGAGCAAGTGTACCGTGGATCAACAAGTCACTTTTGCTACTGGGTTGTTTGTCGATGAAGCTCTGACTTGGTGGAACTTGCAGGCCCAAACTTTGGGTGATGATGCCGCTTATGGCTTAACTTGGGAGGAACTGAAGGAAAGAATGAGAGAGAAGTATTGCTCTCGCGCGGAACTCCAAAGGCTGGAAACGGAGTTCTGGCACTTGACTATGGAAGGTGCTGACATTAATGGATATACTCGAAGGTTCCATGATCTCTCTAGAGTGCTTCCCTACATGGTGACTCCCGAGTTCAAGCGCGTTGAACGCTACATTTGGGGACTGGCCCCAGAGTTTCGTGGCATGGTAACGTCGGCCAAACCACAAATAATCACTGAGGCTGTAACTCTGGCTGTCAGCCTGACTAAAGATTGTGTTCGTATGAAGAAGTTATCACTGAACCCAACAGAGAAGACCGAGACACATGCTGAGTCGTCCGGCGACAAAAAGAGAAAGCATACAAGTTTGAACCAAGCAACTCGTAGCAACAAGGGTTTCAGCAAGAAGCGCGACGCTAACCCGTCTCAGGAGGCGAAAACCCATGCAACCAAGGCATACCAAGGCTCCATGCCTAAATGCCAAAAATGTAAGTATCATCATGATGGAGCTTGTAGCATTCCAAGGTGCGACAAATGTGGTAAATTGGGTCATCAAACAGAAGACTGTTGGGGAAAAGGAAAGAACCGGAATGGAAACGGTGCTGGTAACAAGAATGGTAACGGTAAAGGGCGGAACCAAGGATGCTTCAAGTGTGGAAGCAATGATCATTTCATGAAGGACTGCCCAGAGGGAAACAATACTCAGGCTCGAGCATTCGTGATTGGAGCAAAGAACGCACGCGAGGACCCTAACGTGGTCACCGGTACGTTCCTCATTAACAATCACTTTGCATCCATATTATTTGACACTGGCCCCGATTATAGCTTCATGTCTGTGGAATTTAAACGCATGCTTGGAATAGAATCTAGTAGATTAGAAATTCCTTACTCCATAGAACTAGCAAATGGTAAACTTGTTGAATCGGGCGAAGTTGTTAGAGGCTGCTCGTTAGAACTTGGCGAACAAAGATTTAGCATCGATCTATTACCTATTCAATTGGGTAGCTTCGATGTAGTAGTCGGAATAGACTGGTTGTCCAAGAACAAAGTTGAAGTTGTATGTCATGAGAAAATCATTCGCATCCCTCTGGCGAATGATGAAACTCTCATCGTGCATGGAGAAAAACGAGACGCACCTCTTCGAATCATCAGTTGTATGAAGGCACAGAAGTGCTTAAGGAAAGGATGTGTTGCCTTCCTAGCACACATTATAGAGAAGAAGGCTGTGGAGCCAAAACTCGAAGACATTCCTGTGGTGAAGGAATTCCCTGATGTTTTTCCCGAAGATCTGCCAGGACTACCTCCGCAACGACAAGTCGAATTTCATATAGACTTGGTTCCAGGAGCCGCCCCTGTGGCCAAGGCTCCCTATCGACTTGCTCCATCCGAAATGCAAGAATTATCTACACAACTCCAGGAGTTGTTGGATAAAGGATTTATAAGGCCAAGCTTCTCACCCTGGGGAGCTCCAGTATTATTCGTGAAGAAGAGGGATGGAACTCTGCGGATGTGTATTGACTACATGGAACTGAACAAGCTCACTATCAAGAATCGGTACCCGCTACCGAGGATTGATGACTTATTTGATCAACTGCAAGGATCAAGCTACTATTCCAAGATCGACCTTCGATCCGGATACCATCAGCTGAGAATCCAAGATGAAAGCGTGCCAAAGACTGCATTCAGAACACGATATGGGCACTACGAGTTTCTTGTGATGCCATTCGGGCTGAGGAATGCACCAGCGGTCTTTATGGATCTGATGAACCGCGTATGCAAACCATACCTCGATAAATTCGTGATTGTATTTATCGATGATATCCTGATTTACTCGCGAACGAAAGAAGAGCACGAACAACACCTCAGAACTATCTTGGAGCTACTAAAGAAAGAGAAACTTTATGCAAAGTTCTCGAAATGTGAATTCTGGATTCGCGAAGTACAATTTCTTGGTCACGTTGTGAATGAGAAGGGCGTTCATGTAGACCCATCCAAGATTGAGGCAATAAAGAATTGGGAAGCTCCCAAGACCCCAACCGAAGTACGACAATTTTTGGGCTTAGCGGGCTATTATCGGCGATTCATCGAGAATTTCTCAAAGATAGCTCAACCGCTAACGACCCTTACACAGAAAGACAAGAAATACGACTGGGGTCACAAACAAGAAGAAGCCTTCCAGTTACTTAAAAACAAGCTCTGCGATGCACCAATACTATCATTACCCGAAGGCACTGAAGACTTCATGGTATACTGCGACGCCTCACGACAAGGCTTGGGTTGCGTGCTCATGCAACGCCAAAAAGTCATCGCTTACGCTTCGAGACAATTGAAGGTTCATGAAAGAAACTATACCACTCACGACTTGGAACTAGGTGCGGTGGTATTCGCCTTGAAGATCTGGCGACACTATTTATATGGTACTCGATGTACTATTTTCACAGATCACAAAAGCTTACAACACATATTTGATCAGAAGGAATTGAATATGCGCCAGCGGCGATGGGTCGAGCTGCTGAATGATTACGACTGTGAGATCAAGTACCATCCTGGAAAGGCAAACGTTGTAGCGGACGCATTGAGCCGAAAAGAAAGGGTTAAGACCCTAAGGGTTTGAGCATTGGAAATGACCATTCGAACGAACCTCACTGCACGTATTCGTGATGCACAACAAGAAGCTCTTAAAGGAGAAAATCGTAAAGCTGAATACCTCCGGGGTATACTGAAATACATGGTGCCAAACGAAGAGGGAGCCCTATACTTCAAGAAGCGTATTTGGGTTCCACTCTATGGTGGCATACAAGAAGTCATCCTTGATGAAGCCCACAAATCGAGATATTCGATCCATCCAGGATCGGACAAAATGTATCAAGACTTGAAAGAATATTATTGGTGGCCGAGACTCAAGAGCGACATTGCTGTCTATGTTGGAAAATGCCTAACCTGTGCTAAGGTTAAGGCTGAATATCAGAAACCGTCCGGCCTACTACAACAACCAGAGATTCCCGTGTGGAAGTGGGAACAAATCTCGATGGACTTCATAACGAAATTACCCAGGACCCCGAGAGGGCACGATATGATATGGGTAATAGTTGATCGGTTAACAATGTCTGCGCATTTCCTACCGATCCGAGAAAAAGACAGCACTGGAAAGCTTGCTGAGATATACTTAAGAGAAATTGTGGCACGTCATGGAGTGCTAATCTCAATCATTTCAGACAGAGATGGACGCTTTGTCTCAAGAATCTGGCAATCATTTCAGGAAGCCTTTGGATCTCAGTTAGATCTAAGCACGGCATTCCATCCACAAACAGACGGCCAGAGTGAACGGACTATACAAACGTTAGAAGATATGCTTCACGCATGTGTCATGGATCTGGGCGGCAGCTGGGATACTCATCTACCTCTAGTTGAGTTTTCCTACAATAACAGTTATCATACGAGCATAAAAGCCGCACCGTTCGAAGCTCTGTATGGCCGCAAATGCCGATCGCCCTTATGTTGGGTAGACGCTGGAGATAAACGTATGGTTGGTCCTGAACTTGTACAAGAGACAACCGACAAGATTGCGCAGATCCGAGAGCGCATTAAGGCGGCTCGAGATCGACAAAAGAGCTACGCTGATCCAAAAAGAAAATCAGTAGAATTCGAGGTGGGAGACAAAGTGTTGTTAAAAGTCTCACCTTGGAAGGGCGTAGTCAGATTTGGAAAGCGTGGAAAGCTGAATCCACGATACATCGGACCATTCAGAATATTGGAAAGAATTGGTACCGTGGCATACAAGTTGGAGTTACCGGAAGAACTTAATGGAGTACATGATACGTTTCATGTATCCAACCTGAAGAAGAGTCCAACACAAGAAAACGTGATCGTCCCGATGGATGAAGTGCATATTGATAACGCCCTCCGATTTACAGAACAACCCGTTGAGGTTACCGACTGGAAAGTCAACAAGACCAGGAGGAGCAGCGTAAAACTTGTCAAAGTACGTTGGAGCTCTAAGCACGGACCCGAGTACACATGGGAACGTGAAGACCAGTTCAAAGAGAAGTATCCCCACCTATTCAAGAAGACTCCAGCGAGAGTTAGTTCAGCCTGAATTTCGGGACGAAATTCTTTTAACGGGGGGAGACTGTGACAACTGGCACAAACCGGTAATTTCCGTACACTTTAATTATTATTTAATGACTGCAATTATGTGCTTAATTGTCAGCAATGTCTGAACACATGATTAAACAAGTGAATTCATGCACATTGTATACTACAAAATATTGCTTTATGCATAAACGAGAGCGTTGCGTCAGAAATACTAGTAAACTCACCGGTAAGACACATTGTGCCAACAAAACTGCAGAAAGCAGTCGGACATTAGAACTAAGGCCTAGGTGTAGGTCCAACGACAAGAATATACCAAAACCCAAAAGTACATACAAGGGTTTACACATATATACCTTGCGGAAGCAAAAATAAGCACTAAAAAACTCCCGAAACGCACTTTAAGGGCAGAAATTTATACAAATCAGCTATAAATCAGCTTTTAGCACGCGAATATTATGCAAAAAAATATAATTTTTCAGTCAGAATGTTTCCCTAAGTGTCGGGAATAAATTGTGTCACTAAAAATAATATTAACGACACTTTAAATGCTTATTTAGCACTTTAACGGATTAATATCCAACCGAACAACCGGACTTAACCCGGAACATAAAAATATTGACATTGACATTGTTTTCTTTTTCTGAGCCAGTTAGGGTCCCCGAATACCCTAACACCCGTTATATATTACAACACACATAATAACTAATTTTATTTTCTAAACTAACTAACCTTCTAACTAGTTAGTTGGAAATCAAACTAAATGTTCTCCCCATAAACGATCGGTTCCCCTAGGGAACACTCACCACCAACTTTTGAATATTTTAAACAAGTTTGTTCCATATCAAGAGAACATAATATCTTGTGGTTAATTGAGTTAAGTGGCTATAAATAAAACCATGAGTTCATGCACTCACATAAACACTTAAACAAAAAAAAAATTCCCATCTCTCCCTCTTCATTTTGATATCCTCGGCCGAACCCCACAACCCTCACCTCACCACCTTTCAATTCTTGTTCAAGTTATTTACATACATTCAAAGGAGAAGGATCACGTATAAGGAGGCTCGGTGCTTACGGATTGCCAAGGACCTCACCACAACGCTATTAACCACCCATTTTTCGTCTAGTTTCTTCCCTAGCCACGAGCTAGTAGTAAGTGACTCTAAACACCCTATTGATCTTGTCTAAAGTGGTTAATAAGAGATTTGTCGGATAAAAATTGATCTTGTTTAAAGTCTTGTTAGAATGATGAATATGGTGGTTAATGAGTAAATATTAGTGATGGAACTTGTTTTGTTATGGTTATTTATTATTGTCGGATGCTAGTAGGGGAACGGATCGTTATCTAACCACGCTAGGTCATGTTCATGGGACATGAACTAGCGCTATGTTTAGTATAAAAAAAAAACTAGATGACGAACCCTTTCACTCACAAACATGAACTTGTGTAAAAACGATTTTTCTTATGAAATGGAGTTCTAAACTAGTAGATCTACGGATCTACAAGTGGTATTTTTGAATAACCAAGTGTATGATGAAATCATGTTTAAAAAGCTGGTTCTTTCTTGAAATAAAGACATTTTTGAGAACCAAAAAGTGTGTAGACACTTGTGTAACGAAAGGATTTAACAAAGAAATATTTTCGTAAATACCGACAAGAAGTTGTAAAACTTCATATTCTTTAAAAATAAGGTTTTCGAGATAATGATTTTATTTTTAAAGATGGAAAGACTTACTAAATGTGCTAATAAGTTACTACACATTCTTGTAAATATTCAAGTTCATGAAATGGAGAAATTAGTGATTATTGTTGATGATTATTGTTGATAATTGTTGTTGACGATTTAAAAGAAAATAAACACATGTTTTGAAAACATGGGAAACCTCCATTTTTAGGGGAAACTCTGTCAATATTTTTATAAATTTTGACACTTAGAAAAATATAAGTTTTTGAGAAACTTATTCCCTAAAAATGTATTTAAAAATATTACCAAGGTTTCCCTAATTTTTGGTGATAAGAAATGGTGATTTCTTCAAGATTAAAAATTATGTTAAGTATGTATATTTTTGAGAGAAAAATATATATTATTTGATCACCAACTTTTGTGCTAAATGTATATAGTATTTGTTATACGTGCTAGTGTATTAAGACTTAAAGATACACTAAATACTCATGAGAAGTATAAACACAAAAATACGCATACAAAATACAAGATACATAATTCGGGTGCAAAGTGCAAAACACGAGATACTTATATTAATTTTTGAGAAAATAATATAAGTAAGACACTTAGTTAAAAATATAAAATATTTTTAACACGAGAATATATACACAAAAGAGAGTGACTGTACTTGTGCGACACAAGTCTAGTGACTAACGTTAAGAAAACGCGTATAGGTTACGACGTTAACTAGGCAAATCCGGTGAAGTTTACGACGCAAGGAACGCAAAGTTGTGAGTTCATGCTCCCCCATTTCTCTTTAACTGTTTTCAGTTTTTATAACTTCGGGGGTGAAATACATGTACAAATGTACAATATTTATAATTGGTATGATATAAATACAAGAAGCACACTTGGTGAGAACGAGAACCAAGTGTGACGAAATATAAGAATACAAGAAGTACACTTGGTGAGAATGAGAATCAAGTGTGACGAAATATAAGAATACAAGAAGTACACTTGGTGAGAACGAGAATCAAGTGTGACGAAATATAAGAATACAAGAAGTACACTTGGTGAGAACGAGAATCAAGTGTGATGAAATATAAGAATATGAGAAGCGCACTTGGTGAGAACGACAACCAAGTATGAGGCGTTATGAGAAATGATGCGAGAAATCGTGTCACGAATAGGGTACAGAAGCACCATTAATCAACAATATACCTAGACCGCAGAACAAAAGGTTAGATCTAACGGGTGCCGGGCAACCACACTCTCGGTGTGGGCGAGAATCGAGTAGTGCTTTTGTGTCTCAGAATATACCAATTAAATGCCTAAGGTTTGGTGACTTCCTATGTCGTGTCACATGTTAATGGCTTTGCAACCCATTAACAATCCTGATATTTACAGGAATATTTTATTTACATGAAATTCATACCATACTAAAAACTGATTAATACTTGAGTACGTGGGGTACTCAAGAAAAACGGGAATTATACTTGAGTACGTGGGGTATTCAAGAAAAGCTTGAATTATACTTGAGTACGTGGGGTACTCAAGAAGAACTTAAATTATACATGAGTACGTGGTGTACACATGAAACTTGATTTATATATGAAAACTTGATTTATACATACACTATGTTTTCATACAAAGTATACAAACGTGAAACACAAAACTGCATGAATTCACACCAACATTATGTTGACGTTTTTCCAAAACTCACATGTATTTCAGGTAACTAGGATGGATGTGCGCGCGGTCTTGCTTATGCTCTTGGATGTCGCTTATGTTAATCTTTAAATAAAGTTGTAAACTTTTAAGACAATGTTTTATGCGACTTAGCGATGTAAACGCTAAACTTATGTTTTCAAATTATGGTATTTGAAGTATTTTTACGAGCATGTAGCATGTTTACCTTTCGTTTGCAATGAGAACCTTTCATGATCACACCTCGTGCTTCCGCCGCAGAAAGGGGTGTGACACCATTGCCCTTGATTTTCTTGACTATATATCTCTTAAATGACAACATATAGACGTGTGATTTAGTTTACGAAGATTTTTCAATGCCGAGAACCTCGATCAGAGAGTAAAAAAGGCGTAAGGTTCACCATGGTGTAAAATTAAAATGGGATATACAGGGCTAGGATTCGAGTTACAGGAACAAGTGCCAAACCAACCACCCAAGAATGGAATCGTCGAGCGAAAACACTTGACAAGCTCCTAGAAGAAGCTTTTCTTGCCACCAGACCTTTCTCCATCGATTAGGAATCTGATGCCGTCACTAAACACATTCCTTAAATTGTATCCATTTGTTGAGTGTTTTTTTTTGTGTTTAATCCGCATATATATCACCATTGCCCTTGATTTTCTTGACTGTATATCTCTTAAATGTCAACATATACACGTGTGATTTAGTTTATGATGATTTTTCAATGCCGAGAACCTCGATCAGAGAGTAAAAAAGGCGTAAGGTTCACAATGGTGTAAAATTAAAATGGGATATACCGGGCTAGCATTCGAGTTACAGGAACAATGGCCAAATCAACCACCCAAGAATGGAATCGTCGAGCGAAAACACTTGACAACCTCCTAGAAACTGCTTTTCTTACCACCAGACCTTTCTCCGTCAATTAGGAATCTGATGTCGTCACTAAACACATTCCTTAAATTGTAGCCATTTGTTGAGTGTTTTTTTTGGTGTCTAATCCGCATATATATCACCATTGCCCTTAATTTTCTTGACTGTATATCTCTTAAATGTCAACATATACACGCGTGATTTAGTTTACGAAGATTTATCAATGCCAAGAACCTCGATCAGAGAGTAAAAAAGGCGTAAGGTTCACAATGGTGTAAAATTAAAATGAGATATACCAGGCTAGGATTCGAGTTACAGGAACAAGGGCCAAACCAACCACCCAAGAATGGAATCGTCGAGCGAAAACACTTGACAACCTCCTAGAAGCAGCTTTTCTTGCCACCAGACCTTTCTCCATCAATTAGGAATCTGGTGCCGTCACTAAACACATTCCTTAAATTGTAGCCATTTGTTAAGTGTTTTTTTTGTCTAATCCGCATATATATCACCATTGCCCTTGATTTTCTTGACTGTATTTCTCTTAAATGTCAACATATACACGTGTGATTTAGTTTACGAAGATTTTTCAATGCCGAGAACCTCGATCAGGGAGTGAAAAAGACGTAAGGTTCACAATGGTGTAAAATTAAAATGGGATATACCGGGCTAGGATTCGAGTTACAGGAACAAGGGCCATACCAACCACCCAAGAATGGAATCGTCGAGCGAAAACACTTGACAACCTCCTAGAAGCAGCTTTTCTTGCCACCGGACCTTTCTCCATCAATTAGGAATCTGATTCCGTCACAAAACACATTCCTTAAATTGTAGCCATTTGTTGAGTTTTTTTTGGTGTCTAATCCGCATATATATAACCATTGCCCTTGATTTTATTGACTGTATATCTCTTAAATGACAACATATAAACGTGTGATTTAGTTTACGAAGATTTTTCAGTGCCGAGAACCTCGGTCAGAGAGTAAAAAGGCGTAAGGTTCACAATGGTGTAAAATTAAAATGGGATATAACAGGCTAGGATTCGAGTTACAGGAACAAGGGCCAAACCAACCACCCAAGAATGGAATCGTCGAGCGAAAACACTTGACAACCTCCTAGAAGCAGCTTTTCTTGCCACCAGACCTTTCTCCATCAATTAGGAATCTGGTGCCGTCACTAAACACATTCCTTAAATTGTAACCATTTGTTAAGTGTTTTTTTTGTCTAATCCGCATATATATCACCATTGCCCTTGATTTTCTTGACTGTATTTCTCTTAAATGTCAACATATACACGTGTGATTTAGTTTACGGAGATTTTTCAATGCCGAGAACCTCGATCAGGGAGTGAAAAAGACGTAAGGTTCACAATGGTGTAAAATTAAAATGGGATATACCGGGCTAGGATTCGAGTTACAGGAACAAGGGCCATACCAACCACCCAAGAATGGAATCGTCGAGCGAAAACACTTGACAGCCTCTTAGAAGCAGCTTTTCTTGCCACCGGACCTTTCTCCATCAATTAGGAATCTGATTCCATCACAAAACACATTCCTTAAATTGTAGCCATTTGTTGAGTGTTTTTTTTGGTGTCTAATCCACATATATATAACTATTGCCCTTGATTTTCTTGACTGTATATCTCTTAAATGACAACATATAAACGTGTGATTTAGTTTACGAAGATTTTTCAATGCTCAGAACCTCGATCAGAGAGTAAAAAAGGCGTAAGGTTCACAATGGTGTAAAACTAAAATGGGATATACCGGGCTAGGATTCGAGTTACAGGAACAAGGGCCAAACCAACCACCCAAGAATGGAATCGTTGAGCGAAAACACTTGACAACCTCCAAGAAGCAGCTTTTCTTGCCACTAGACCTTTCTCCATCAATTAGGAATCTGATGCCGTCACTAAACACATTCCTTAAATTGTAGCCATTTGTTGAGTGTTTTTTTTGGTGTCTAATCCGCATACATATCCCCATTGCCCTTGATTTTCTTGACTGTATATCTCTTAAATGTCAACATATACACCTGTGATTTACTTTACGAAGATTTTTCAATGCCGAGAACCTCGATGAGAGTGTAAAAATGGCGTAAGGTTCACCATGGTGTAAAATTAAAATGAGATATACCGGGCTTGGATTCGAGTTACAGGAACAAGGGCCAAACTAACCACCCAAGAATGGAATAGTCTAGCGAAAACACTTGACAACCTCCTAGAAGCAGCTTTTCTTGCCACCAGATCTTTCTCCGTCAATTAGGAATCTGATGTCGTCACTAAACACATTCCTTAAATTGTAGCCATTTGTTGAGTGTTTTTTTTTTGGTGTCCAATCCGCATATATATCACCATTGCCCTTGATTTTCTTGACTGTATATCTCTTAAATGTCAACATATACACGTGTGATTTTGTTTACAAAGATTTTTCAATGCTGAGAACCTCGATCAGAGAGTAAAAATGGCGTAAGGTTCACAATGGTGTAAAATTAAAATGGGATATACCGACTAGGATTCGAGTTACAGGAACAATGGCCAAACCAACCACCCAAGAATGGAATCGTCGAGCGAAAACACTTGACCACCTCCTTGAAGCAGCTTTTCTTGCCACCAGACCTTTCTCCATCAATTAGGAATCTGATGCCGTCGCTAAACACATTCCTTAAATTGTTGCCATTTGTTGAGTGTTTTTTTTTTGTGTCTAATCCGCATATATATCACCATTGCCCTTGATTTTCTTGACTGTATATCTCTTAAATATCAACTTATACATGTGTGATTTAGTTTACAAATATTTTTTAATGCCGAGAACCTCGATCAGAGAGTAAAAAAGGCGTAAGGTTCACAATGGTGTAAGATTAAAATGGGATATATCGGGCTAGGATTCGAGTTACAGGAACAAGGGCCAAACCAACCACCCAAGAATGGAATCGTCGAGCGGAAACACTTGACAACCTCCTAGAAGCAGCTTTTCTTGCCACCAAACCTTTCTCCATCAATTAGGAATCTGATGCCATCACTAAACACATTCCTTAAATTGTAGCCATTTGTTGAGTGTTTTTTTTGGTGTCTAATCCGCATATATATCACCATTGCCCTTAATTTTCTTGACTGTGTATCACTTAAATGTCAACATATACACGCATGATTTAGTTTACGAAGATTTATCAATGCCGAGAACCTCGATCAGTAAAAAAGGCGTAAGGTTCACAATGGTGTAAAATTAAAATGGGATATACCAGGCTAGGATTCGAGTTACAGGAACAAGGGCCAAACCAACCACCCAAGAATGGAATCGTCGAGCGAAAACACTTGACAACCTCCTAGAAGCAGCTTTTCTTGCCACCAGACCTTTCTCCATCAATTAGGAATCTGGTGCCGTCACTAAACACATTCCTTAAATTGTAGCCATTTGTTAAGTGTTTTTTTTGTCTAATCCGCATATATATCACCATTGCCCTTGATTTTCTTGACTGTATTTCTCTTAAATGTCAACATATACACGTGTGATTTAGTTTACGAAGATTTTTCAATGCCGAGAACCTCGATCAAGGAGTGAAAAAGACGTAAGGTTCACAATGGTGTAAAATTAAAATGGGATATACCAGGCTAGGATTCGAGTTACAGGAACAAGGGCCATACAAACCACCCAAGAATGGAATCGTCGAGCGAAAACACTTGACAAACTCTTAGAAGCAGCTTTTCTTGCCACCGGACCTTTCTCCATCAATTAGGAATCTGATTCCGTCACAAAACACATTCCTTAAATTGTAGCCATTTGTTGAGTGTTTTTTTTGGTGTCTAATCCGCATATATATAACCATTGCCCTTGATTTTCTTGACTGTATATCTCTTAAATGACAACATATAAACGTGTGATTTAGTTTACGAAGATTTTTCAATGCTCAGAACCTCGATCAGAGAGTAAAAAAGGCGTAAGGTTCACAATGGTGTAAAACTAAAATGGGATATACCGGGCTAGGATTCGAGTTACAGGAACAAGGGCCAAACCAACCACCCAAGAATGGAATCGTTGAGCGAAAACACTTGATAACCTCCAAGAAGCAGCTTTTCTTGCCACTAGACCTTTCTCCATCAATTAGGAATCTGATGCCGTCACTAAACACATTCCTTAAATTGTAGCCATTTGTTGAGTGTTTTTTTTGGTGTCTAATCCGCATACATATCCCCATTGCCCTTGATTTTCTTGACTGTATATCTCTTAAATGTCAACATATACACCTGTGATTTACTTTACGAAGATTTTTCAATGCCGAGAACCTCGATGAGAGAGTAAAAAAGGCGTAAGGTTCACAATGGTGTAAAATTAAAATGAGATATACCGGGCTTGGATTCGAGTTACAGGAACAAGGGCCAAACTAACCACCCAAGAATGGAATAGTCTCGCGAAAACACTTGACAACCTCCTAGAAGCAGCTTTTTTCTTGCCACCAGATCTTTCTCCGTCAATTAGGAATCTGATGTCGTCACTAAACACATTCCTTAAATTGTAGCCATTTGTTGAGTGTTTTTTTTTTGTGTCTAATCCGCATATATATCACCATTGCCCTTGATTTTCTTGACTGTATATCTCTTAAATGTCAACATATACACGTGTGATTTTGTTTACGAAGATTTTTCAATGCTGAGAACCTCGATCAGAGAGTAAAAATGGCATAAGGTTCACAATGGTGTAAAATTAAAATGGGATATACCGGCTAGGATTCGAGTTACAGGAACAAAGGCCAAACCAACCACCCAAGAATGGAATCGTCGAGCGAAAACACTTGACCACCTCCTTGAAGCAGCTTTTCTTGCCACCAGACCTTTCTCCATCAATTAGGAATCTGATGCCGTCGCTAAACACATTCCTTAAATTGTTGCCATTTGTTGAGTGTTTTTTTTTTGTGTCTAATCCGCATATATATCACCATTGCCCTTGATTTTCTTAACTGTATATCTCTTAAATATCAACTTATACACGTGTGATTTAGTTTACAAAAATTTTTTAATGCCGAGAACCTCGATCAGAGAGTAAAAAAGGCGTAAGGTTCACAATGGTGTAAGATTAAAATTGGATATACCGGGCTAGGATTCGAGTTACAGGAACAAGGGCCAAACCAACCACCCAAGAATGGAATCGTCGAGCCGAAACACTTGACAACCTCCTAGAAGCAGCTTTTCTTGCCACCAGACCTTTCTCCATCAATTAGGAATCTGATGCCATCACTAAACACATTCCTTAAATTGTAGCCATTTGTTGAGTGTTTTTTTTGGTGTCTAATCCGCATATATATCACCATTGCCCTTAATTTTCTTGACTGTGTATCTCTTAAATGTCAACATATACATGCGTGATTTAGTTTACGAAGATTTATCAATGCCGAGAACCTCGATCAGTAAAAAAGGCGTAAGGTTCACAATGGTGTAAAATTAAAATAGGATATACCAGGCTAGGATTTGAGTTACAGGAACAAGGGCCAAACCAACCACCCAAGAATGGAATCGTCGAGCGAAAACACTTGACAACCTCCTAGAAGCAGCTTTTCTTGCCACCAGACCTTTCTCCATCAATTAGGAATCTGGTGCCGTCACTAAACACATTCCTTAAATTGTAGCCATTTGTTAAGTGTTTTTTTTTGTCTAATCCGCATATATATCACCATTGCCCTTGATTTTCTTGACTGCATTTCTCTTAAATGTCAACATATACATGTGTGATTTAGTTTACGAAGACTTTTCAATGCCGAGAACCTCGATCAGGGAGTGAAAAAGACGTAAGGTTAACAATGGTGTAAAATTAAAATGGGATATACCGGGCTAGGATTCGAGTTACAGGAACAAGGGCCATACCAACCACCCAAGAATGGAATCGTCGAGCGAAAACACTTGACAACCTCTTAGAAGCAGCTTTTCTATCCACCGGACCTTTCTCCATCAATTAGGAATCTGATTCCGTCACAAAACACATTCCTTAAATTGTAGCCATTTGTTGAGTGTTTTTTTTGGTGTCTAATCCGCATATATATAACCATTGCCCTTGATTTTCTTGACTGTATATCTCTTAAATAACAACATATAAACGTGTGATTTAGTTTACGAAGATTTTTCAATGCTCAGAACCTCGATCAGAGAGTAAAAAAGGCGTAAGGTTCACAATGGTGTAAAACTAAAATGGGATATACCGGGCTAGGATTCGAGTTACAGGAACAAGGGCCAAACCAACCACCCAAGAAAGGAATCGTTGAGCGAAAACACTTGACAACCTCCAAGAAGCAGCTTTTCTTGCCACTAGACATTTCTCTATCAATTAGGAATCTGATGCCGTCACTAAACACATTCCTTAAATTGTAGCCATTTGTTGAGTGTTTTTTTTGGTGTCTAATCCGCATACATATCCCCATTGCCCTTGATTTTCTTGACTGTATATCTCTTAAATGTCAACATATACACCTGTGATTTACTTTACGAAGATTTTTCAATGCCGAGAACTTCGATGAGAGAGTAAAAAAGGCGTAAGGTGTAGGTCCGGCTAGGGGAGGATCTAGTCGCCTAATCCTTGTGTACAAACCAACCCGGTTGTGCGGAATCCAACCGAGATAGCAAACCGAGATAGAACACGCAAATAATCAACACACAAGACTCAACGATTAACACCACTTGTATTAAACGTATGAAAGGTCCGGTTACAGCTCAATGTTTACAAATCAGTTCTGCAAACTCTCTCTAGTGTGTGTGTGTTTCTGCTCTCTAAGTGTCCAACTTGTGTCTGACTATCGAAATGAACACAACACACGGGTATTTATACCCAAACACAGCTGGTCCGGTCGAAGGATCAGATAGCATGATCGAAGGATCATCTATCGACCAGTAACAGCTCGAACGATCAACATGTACCACGAAGGATGTGATCTTTCGTGGTCCATCTCTCGAAGGTCCATCTTTCGAGCTCATCATCATCGAAGGATATAAGTGATCCTTCGATGACCATCCTTCGAACCAAACAAATTACACACATAATGTTGACTGTTTGGCCAAGTCAAACCGGAGGATGGTTGACTTGGTCAAACTTACAGACTAACAAAGACATCGTTTTACATTGTGACCGAATACAGACAAAGTGCAGACATAAGTGCACCAACAAACTCCCCCTTGGCTGTAGCTTTGTCTGGCTTATCAACAAACAGCTGTTGCTTTGTCTCGATCTTCATTCTTGTAAGTTCTCGTGTCTTCAAGTCTTTGACTTCTATTCAAGTCTTCAATGTCGGAGGATCTTTAAAGTCTTCACGTCTTGAAAGCAGAAAGTGTATCAACAAACTCCCCGTTTCATGTAGGAAGTGTGTTGACAAACTCCCCCTTAACATAAGCTCCCCCTTGATTTATGCTCGTGAAAGTCTTTATCTTTATGAAGTGAGATCCTTGTCGTGTTGATGATGGTCAGCGGCAACTCGATCATCTTCGTCTTTTGAGTGCCTTCACGTCGTGTCTTCATTCCGAAGCTTGTCATCGACCATGTTCTCCTAGCCTTTAGAATCTGCACATGCAAGAAATCTAAACGCGTAATGAGAACAACCGCCTGGAATATCATAAGCAAACGACACACATGTGACCATTGTTTGAACAAACACCGTCCGACAGTTTGAAAGTTTAAAAGAGTTTTATCAATTTCAATTTTAACTTTCAACACTTGCAAATTTCGACCGTTTATGAAGATTTAGTCGTTTTCGGTTTTCGTTCAGGTTTCAGGTAACGAAGACTCGAGTTCCAACATCGTACGATCGAAAATAGAAATAAAATCTTTTTGGCTTTTTGAAAGTTTATATTAAAACACACTTAAAATCTTTTTGGTATTTTTGAATATTTCAACTGTAAAGACTGAAAGCAGTAAATAAATATATACAGACATTCTTTTTGCGAGTTTCGAGGGTAAGAGAATCATATCAGTGTACGGTCATGCCAAAACACTCTTGTTGTTCATTTAGATTAACATTAAGATAAGCATCCTATAACAATTATCGGTATTGTTGTCCACATAAACTCAACTTATCATTTGTAATCATGGCGAGGGGATACGTTAAGGTATAATTTATACTTACCGACCGGTGTTCATCCACATCACGACACATTCCCGTATCAAGGTATGCACGAGGGTTCATCTTACCGGTGAGTATACCGATTATCATCTGTTTGACCGTATATGATGTGAGATTCTCACTTATTTTGAATTTGAACACAAGCCCTATGTGATATAATCACTTATTGATGAGGAACTTGATTTTCGATGCATGAGGGCACAGGAGCAAGTCCGTGAACAGGTCAGTACTTTCGTACAGCAGAGAGACGAACTTGACACCCGGAAAGAATTTGTGATATATTATCACTTATTTTGTTTGGACATGTGATTGTTGATCACTTATTGAGGTCGAATGCAATAAGTACACGTATGTATAGTATCATGGAAGATCTAGACTTGCGTCCCCGTTATTTTTCGGTAAAAGATACAACCATGATACCCAGATGATAAGCAGCATAAAGACCGAATATTTCTGAACCTCGGCAATCTCTCAAACGAAATTTCGGTACTAAGACCATATGCCAATGAATGGTTCCCACCCAGTCTTCAGTCGATTTAAGTTTATATCACCCTGCACACTTTAAAATGATTGTGAGCCTACCGATACATCTCATATAGAGCTGCTTATCGCTTTTCAGTTTAAGGTTTAAAGAGGTTTGGATAGACCACCGATGTACTATCATTTTCTCTTTTTCTCGCCAGGAAACTCATTTTTGATTTTCTATTGTTTTTGTGTTTTTGAAATTTTTCAATGTTTTTGGATTTTTCAAATTTTGGATTTACTCCCCCTAAAATCAACAAACTTAAAATAAATTTAAAACACAAAGGTATTTACAAAAATGATTTTCCGATGTGGATTACTCTTGCTTGACCTTAATGCCGTTTACCAGTAATAAATAATCAAATCTTGATTTGTCAAAAGCTTTGGTAAAAAGGTCGGCACGTTGGTCATCGGTGTGGACATAAGCAACATCGATTAGCCTTTTCTCAAAGCAATCACGTATGAAGTGATACTTAATGTCGATGTGCTTAGTCTTTGAATGCTGCACAGGATTTTTAGTGATCTGTAATGCAGCAGAATTATCAACGTAAATAGGAGTAGTTAGGAATTCAAAACCGTAATCACGCATTTGTTGTTGGATCCATAGAACTTGGGAGCAACAACTTGAGGCAGCAATGTATTCAGCTTCGCATGTTGAGGTAGCGACGCACGTCTGCTTCTTGCACTGCCATGTGACTAGGCGATTTCCCAAAAACTGACATCCAGCCGTTGTGGATTTGCCGTCGATTTTACACCCGCCAAAATCAGAATCACTGAATGCGATCAAGTCAAAGTTATTATCCCTAGGGTACCATAGACCGGTGTCAGGGCAACCCTTCAAATAACGAAAAATCCTTTTTACAGCTGCAAGATGTGAGGCCTTCGGGTTAACTTGATATCTGGCCAGGAGGCACGTTGGGTACATTATATCTGGTCTTGATGCTGTGAGGTACATAAGAGATCCGATCATCGCGCGATAGTATGAGGGGCTAACATCTTGACCCTTCAAGTCTGGAGTAATTCCGTGATTTTGTGGCAATGGGGTACCAATGGGCGTTGCATCAGACATCTGGAACCGGCTCAAGATGTCACCAACATATTTAGTCTGATGGATGAATATCCCAGACTCGGTTTGTTGTACTTGTAGGCCCAAAAAGAAGGTCATTTCCCCCATAGCACTCATCTCGAATTTATCCTGCATCACACGCTCGAAATCCCTACACAAAACATCATTAGTAGAACCAAAAATAATATCATCAACGTATACCTGTACCAGTAGAAGATCTCCATCTTGTTCTTTGATGAAAAGAGTACAATCGATAAGACCTCTTCGAAATCCATTCTCCAGCAGATAATTAGATAAGGTTGCGTACCAAGCTCGCGGTGCTTGATGTAGACCATATAGAGCTTTGTTGAGCAACCAAACCCGATCAGGATGGATAGGATCTTCAAAACCTGGAGGCTGTTCGACGTACACCTCTTCTTCTACCACACCATGTAAGAATGCACTTTTCACGTCCATCTGGTATACCTTGAAACCTTTGAATGAGGCATAAGCCAGAAAGATCCGAATGGCTTCTAGACGTGCAACAGGTGCATACACTTCGTTGTAGTCGATTCCTTCAATCTGACGAAAACCTTGAACGACTAGCCTTGCTTTGTTCCGGATAACTATCCCACGGTCATCCTTTTTGCATTTAAACACCCAACGGGTACCAATCTTCTTGTAACCAGCAGGTTTCTCTACGAGTTTCCAGACACCCAGCTTCTGGAATTGTTGCAGTTCTTCCTGCATTGCTTCAACCCATGAGCTATCTTTCAAAGCATCTTTCCAAGTTCTTGGCTCTTCCTGTGAGACATAACACGCGAAAGACCAATCATTTTGTTGACCAGATTCTCGGATAGTTGCATACAAGCCTGCATTGTTGTTGTTTCGCAACATGTTTCTTGTTTGAACTCCACTCTGTACATTTCCGATGATGTTTTGTTGAGGATGGGTATTGTGAATCCTTGTTTCTTGATTTTCTTGAACTGGAATATTTGTACCCAGATTGTTGAGATTGAGATCAGCAATCAATTCAAGACCCGGAATTGCCGAAGAGGATGATGCAGTAGCTTCAGCTGTTCTAGGGACATCCACTGGAGGAGTACCCTCTGAAATACCATGAACTGCTGTTGGAGCTTCTTGATCTGCATCTAGAAATTCGTCATCCTCTGAAGATTCGTTCAATTCGGTAGCATCTTGAAAATCCTCATTATCGAGAGCATTATTGTTCACTGAAGATGGTTCTTGATTGACTATAATGGGACGAACCAACGGTGAATCTGTTGCATTGTCGCTCTCGAAAAACATCCTTGCCGCAGCATTTTCTTCAACGGCTTCAACATTGATCGAATTGAAAAAGTCATCGTACTCAAACATCCAAGGCTGACCAGGATTTCTAACTGGTAAAGTGTGCCTCTGTACTCTGACTTCAGACCATTCCTCAACCCTTTTAGTCTCTAGATTCCAGACTCTTAAGTTTGGGGTGGAATACCCAAGAAAGTATCCCTCGATTGATCTTGCCCCAAACTTTCCATGAGGATCGATAATTGTGCATGGAGCTCCAAACGGTTCGAGATAAGACAAGTCAGGTTTCCGTTTGTTAATAAGCTCAAAGCAGGTCTTGTTGTGCCTTTTGACTGTAAGGACTCGATTCAACGTATAACATGCAGAGGACACAGCTTCAGTCCAGAATGGAATGGGCAGCTGCGACTCCACCAACATTGTCCTAGCAGTCTCGATCAATGTGCGGTTCTTACGTTCAGCGACGCCATTCTGTTGAGGAGTATAAGCTGCACTAAATTCGTGAAGAATACCTTTTGAAGTGCAAAACTCCGCCATGGCATGATTTTTAAATTCAGTACCATTGTCGCTACGTATCCGCCTAACCTTCAAGTTGTAAAGATTCTCAATCTGTATGATCAAGTTTTTGATAATACCGAAGGTTTCACTCTTATGTGCCATGAACGCCACCCAAGAAAATCTTGAATAATCATCAGTAATCACGAGGCAATATTGATCATTCCTAATGCTTTTGTGCTTGACAGGACCGAACAAATCCATGTGCAAACGTTCAAGAGGAACAGCCACCGTGTTGACTTTCTTTGTCGGGTGTCGCTTCTTCGTTTGTTTTCCTTTCTGGCACGAAACACAGACGTCTTGAAGATGGAAATTTTTAAGAGGAACACCATTCACCAATTCATTTGATACCAAATGATTCATTTTACGTAAGTGAATGTGACCCATTCGTCTGTGCCAAGAGATTGTGTCTTTTTCTGTGGCTTTGGAAACGAAACAAGTTGCTTGTGCAGACGTTGTGATAGCTTGGCTCATATCAAGGACATACAGATCATTTATCCTTGGAGCCGACAAGAGAATCCATTCTTTTGGAATTTTGAAGCCGGGTTTCAGCACATAACATCCATTAGCATCAAAGTGTACTGAGAACTGCTTATCACAAATTTGAGAAACACTAAGAAGATTGTGATCTAGTTGTTGCACAAAGTTGATCTTGTCAAAGCTAACAACCCCGTTGGAAATCATTCCTTCACCCGTTATATATCCGCCCTTATCTCCAGCAAAAGCAACATAACCTCCTCTAATAGATTTGACGTCGTAGAGAAGCTTCATGTCGCCTGTCATGTGCCTGGATGCCCCACTATCAACAATCCAATGACTACTGATAGTTCCTCCTGGAACACCCTGCACATAAACTCAATCGATTAGTTGGAGATGGGGACCCAAGCCATTGTGGTCTTGGGTCTTCCATTCTTATCAACAACAATAACTTCCACCTTTTGATGATTCGGAAATTTTGATGGTCCCCCTGATTCAGTAACCGTTTTCGGTTTCCAGGTCTGTTGAGTTTTACCAGTTTGATTGTTTGAAGTTTTTGAAAACTTTGAATTATCTGGTTTAACTGAAACAGATGGTTTGTGAACCACATCGGTTTTAATTGCTTTTTCAATTTTCTTGACCTGTTGGCGTTTCTGTTTCTTTTCCCTTTCTCTTATGAGTCGGGGATCTTGTTTTACAGAAACAGATCGTCTGCGGTCAGTTGGGCCACGGGGATCATCATCCTTTCCTTTTAACTTATGAAGATACGGGCAATTTCTGACAATGTGCCCAATTGTACCACATTCAAAACATGATCTTCGTTCAACAAACCCCGAAGTATCATGTGATCTTCTTGCCGATGATGAACTTTGTGAACCCGAGGTACTAGGTTTTGAACTACCTGGTTCATTCCTTTTCATCACTGTTGCCTTTTGGACAAAACTTAGGTTAGATTGATTTGCAAACTTTTCAATTTTGTCCGTTCCCATTGATTTCACAAAGTTCACATTCTTCTTCTTCTTCTGATTCGGCTTCTTTTCAGTTTGAGTCGGTGCCTTACCATTTGTTTTGGTATGGTTTTGCTGTTTTGGCACTGTTGGTAATTTCTTGTTCCCAAACTGTTTTCTAACTTCAGCCTTTGGGATAGGAGGACACTGTGTGACTGTAACATGTGGTCCTGTCTTTCCCAAAAACTTACTTGTAGAATTTTCAAAGACTTTACTAATTAAAGATTGATTAACATTTTTAATAGGAAAATCTTTGTCTGAATAGATTTTATCATCACCAACAAGAGTGTACAACAAATCCACACTCTCCGACTCTTTTGCTGATGTGGACTCGGTTGGAACAGTCTTAGCAGGTTTTGTGGGAGGATCACATAGGATATGATTCTCAAGAGGTATGTCCTCTTCTTTGATCACTGCATCAGACTTTTCCGAATCAGTATCATCGGACTCATCATCAGAAGAATCAACATCCTCAACCACAACTGGAGGATCCTGATTCTGTTCAGCAGTTACAAATGTATCTGCTGACACATCTGAATCTGACGATACATCTTTCTTGTATCCGAGTCCTGCTGCAAATTCATTAACATCTAGAGGAACAGATGGTTCAAAGTGAGTTCTGTACTCCTCATCAGGCAAAGCATCAAAATTGTTTCTCACTGGTGGTGGACATTTCTTGTAACCTATGCATGTGACATCCTTTTTCTCTTTCTGAACATCAATGATGTGATCCAACACATAGCTAGAACTCAAATAACTGTCTAACTTGAGTCGGATCGCCTCACTTTCAGTTTTAACACAAGCCATTTCTTTTTGCATTACCTCAAGACGAGTGATATACAAATTAATATCCGTTTGTTTTCTGGAAACCATTTTAGTTAACTCTGTTTTATCTTTCTTCAATGTTTCAATCATTGATTTATATCCTTTTTCATGGTTTTCATAAAACATGTTGGCTTCAGTGCACTTTGAAAGATCCACTGTTAATTTCTGATTGTGAATGAATGTCACATCATATTTCTCTTGCAAAGCCTTGTGTTTGCTTTGCAATTCACACCACCTATCATTTACAGAAACATGTTTGTCTTGCAATTCAAACAAACTAGCTTGTAAAGCATCGTGTTTGCCTTGCAACTCAGACATGTTTGCTTCCAACTCAGCACATCTATCATGCAAACTATCACAGTTATTACAGCTAACAGAAGTGGGTACGTCGACACATACCTGACTTGATGAACTGTCGACATTCGCCATAAAGGCTGAATGGAGAGAAGACGAAGAATAAGCAGCTTGGTCCACCAAAATAGATCTTCTTTGAATTCCTGCTACAGCTTCATCCAAAAGCTCATCAATATTTGCATCATCGACTGACGCACTTGTTGTGTCATCCACTTGATCATTGCCTGAAGTTGAGGATTCTTCATCCGAGCTTCCACTATAACCGGAAGAGTCTTCATCCTCAGAAGATACATCACCATTGGTGGAAGATTCTCCACCACTGGCGTGTTTAAGATCATTAACCACTTCAGCAAAACAAGCGGTTCCATCTGGTGTATCGTTTCCCAACTGGATTGACCAATCACAGCCTTCATCTACCTGAACCACAAGTGCCTGATTGGTATTTGATGGTCCTGCCTGAGTCTGATTGTTGACAGGCACCATTGTGCGAACATTGTTCCTGTTCTGGTTCTGCTGGTTGCCTTGACCTCTGAAGGGATTCTGGTTCCCATGTTGAGATGGCCTTGTACATTCACGCTTGAAATGACCACGTTCACCACAGTTGAAGCATTTAACCGCTTGTTTATCGAACCCATACTTGGTGTCTTTCTTGCTTTCCAAGCTGGTTCGGCCCGTTCTCTCCATGAAATCCTTTGCTCGCCTAACAGCACTGGCAAAGGCCCACTTAATATCCATCATCTCCATCTCTTCCTTGTCTATCTGCTGATAGTCTTCTTGAGTCAGATTAATGTTGCCAATCTGACCTTCTACTAAACCACAGTATGCGCTCACCACAGTGTTTAGCAGCTCCATGTGTTCCTTTGCTACTTCCACACTAACTTTAGAAAAGCTTGAGGTGTCGAGCCGTACTGTACTTGGCTTTGATTGCTGACCAGCAGATGATGTACTTCCATAGCATGCTTGCTATTGAGGAGGAAGTGGATTCCCGTACATGTCTGTTGGTACGGTAGATTGAACAGGAGGAGGAGGAAGTGGATTCCCATACATATCAATTGTTGGTAAAGGATTTCCGAACATATCAGTTGGTCTGAGAGGTCGTTGGCTTTGTTGTTGCTGTTGAGGAACTGGTTCTAGCAGATTTCCATACATGTCTGTCTTTGGAGGAACCGGCACTTGGATAGTATTGCCATACATATCCGTGCTAGTCACAAAGGCTGTTTGAATTGGAGCATGCGAAGAAGGTTTTGTAGAAGTGCTAGCGGTTCCAAAATACATTTCAGGATTTTGAGGCACGGGAATTCTTTTTGCCTTCAGAGTCTCTTCCTGATTCTTGTTTTCTAGAATTTGAACGAAGTCGTTGAAACTCGTTGTGGCTAAAGTACCATTGTACTTCATGATTTCCAAGAACGTATTCCACTGAGGCGGCAACGCATCTGCAAACCTTTTCACAATCTCTACAGGAGTTGTAGCTACCCCAAAGTTTGTCAATTCAGTCAACAGGTGATTAAATCGACTTGTCAACTCACCCAACGACTCATTCTCCATACAAGTAAAGCCATCAAACTCTTTCTTTAGCAGTTCTTTCCTCAGTTGACGTGTCGCTTCATTTCCCACGCCCCTTGTTTTCAACGCGTCCCACAACCTTTTTGTAGTCTTATAACTGACAAACTGATGATAGATATCTTTACTTAAGGCCTGAGTGAGAATTGCGTATGCCTTCTTTTCTAGATCATAGACTTTCTTCTGATCTTCCGAGAGATCTCCAAACGTAGCAGCAGATGATGCGGCAACCTCTATTGTTTGATCGAAATCTGTGATGAACCGCAACCACAATTCTGTATTTTGACCGAGAACGTATGTATGAAATCTATCAATCCATCCTGGATATTCATATAAATGCATCAACTTTGGAGGTCTATTCAAACTTCCAGTTTCGCTTTCGCTTAAAAGAATGCTTTGAACACTTGGAACTTGATTTGATACAAATGCCCATTGACCGGTAGAAATTGCATTAGCTTGTGAAGATACCGGTGCGGAAGATGACGGAGTACCAAAATACATATCTGTATTTACCAAAGTATTCCACCTTGGATTCATTTTTAATCAGCCGAAGGATACCTGTCGAAAGACACTTGAAAAAATACAAACTGTTAAATACAAACAGACTAGGGATCGAAAGATCAACACCTGTTCGAAAGATCAACAAGGTTCGAAAGATCACTGTTGAGTTTCGAACAATGTTTTCGAAAGATTCTCCAACGAAGGATCCTTATCCTTCGAAAACGTACTGTAGACCGAAAGATAAATCACGAAAGATGACTTCGAAAGACTCCCCAATCGAAGGATCCTAGTCTTTCGAAAATGAACAGTAGACCGAAAGATGAATGTTTCGAAATGATTCCTTGGTTCGAAGGATGATGATCTATCGAACCTCCACTGATCGAAAGATGGTCTTTCGAGTTCGAAGGATATCTTTCGAATGGTTCTGACACGGTTGACAATCGGTGACAAGTTGGTGAAAAAGTTGACGGGTTGGTAGAAACTTTCTGCAGAAAGTATGTTCAGACCATATCTTCTGAACATGCAGGTTTCACCAAACAGGTAATGATGTCCAATATTTTAATCAGTTCACAACTTCCAAAGCACAAACAAGTTTCAATATTCAAATTTTAAGATCAAATGAGTAAACTATCAAGAACACAATGAAGAACAAACCCAGAAATATGAATATTTCTGCAAACCGACAACAAACCGAAACCCGTTTTTGCTTGAAACTTCACTAAAAACCCATTTTTAACATGTGATAATGAAATGTGACAAGGTTTTTATAAGAACAAACAGCAAAAACAACAATATTTCCAGAAAATATGAACTTTAAAACCCGAGAAACACCCGAAAACACTCGGTTTTAACAAGGAGAAGAGCCAAGGCTCTGATACCACTTGTAGGTCCGGCTAGGGGAGGATCTAGTCGCCTAATCCTTGTGTACAAACCAACCCGGTTGTGCGGAATCCAACCGAGATAGCAAACCGAGATAGAACACGCAAATAATCAACACACAAGACTCAACGATTAACACCACTTGTATTAAACGTATGAAAGGTCCGGTTACAGCTCAATGTTTACAAATCAGTTCTGCAAACTCTCTCTAGTGTGTGTGTGTTTCTGCTCTCTAAGTGTCCAACTTGTGTCTGACTATCGAAATGAACACAACACACGGGTATTTATACCCAAACACAGCTGGTCCGGTCGAAGGATCAGATAGCATGATCGAAGGATCATCTATCGACCAGTAACAGCTCGAACGATCAACATGTACCACGAAGGATGTGATCTTTCGTGGTCCATCTCTCGAAGGTCCATCTTTCGAGCTCATCATCATCGAAGGATATAAGTGATCCTTCGATGACCATCCTTCGAACCAAACAAATTACACACATAATGTTGACTGTTTGGCCAAGTCAAACCGGAGGATGGTTGACTTGGTCAAACTTACAGACTAACAAAGACATCGTTTTACATTGTGACCGAATACAGACAAAGTGCAGACATAAGTGCACCAACATAAGGTTCACAATGGTGTAAAATTAAAATGAGATATACCGGGCTTGGATTCGAGTTACAGGAACAAGGGCCAAACTAACCACCCAAGAATGGAATAGTCTAGCGAAAACACTTGACAACCTCCTAGAAGCAGCTTTTCTTGCCACCAGATCTTTCTCCGTCAATTAGGAATCTGATGTCGTCACTAAACACATTCCTTAAATTGTAGCCATTTGTTGAGTGTTTTTTTTTTGTGTCTAATCCGCATATATATCACCATTGCCCTTGATTTTCTTGACTGTATATCTCTTAAATGTCAACATATACACGTGTGATTTTGTTTACGAAGATTTTTCAATGCTGAGAACCTCGATCAGAGAGTAAAAATGGCGTAAGGTTCACAATGGTGTAAAATTAAAATGGGATATACCGGCTAGGATTCGAGTTACAGGAACAATGGCCAAACCAACCACCCAAGAATGGAATCGTCCTTGAAGCAGCTTTTCTTGCCACCAGACCTTTCTCCATCAATTAGGAATCTGATGCCGTCACTAAACACATTCCTTAAATTGTTGCCATTTGTTGAGTGTTTTTTTTTTGTGTCTAATCCGCATATATATCACCATTGCCCTTGATTTTCTTGACTGTATATCACTTAAATATCAACTTATACATGTGTGATTTAGTTTAAAAAGATTTTTTAATGCCGAGAACCTCGATCAGAGAGTAAAAAAGGCGTAAGGTTCACAATGGTGTAAGATTAAAATGGGATATACCGGGCTAGGATTCGAGTTACAGGAACAAGGGCCAAACCAACCACCCAAGAATGGAATCGTCGAGCGGAAACACTTGACAACCTCCTAGAAGCAGCTTTTCTTGCCACCAGACCTTTCTTCATCAATTAGGAATCTGATGCCATCACTAAACACATTCCTTAAATTGTAGCCATTTGTTGAGTGTTTTTTTTGGTGTCTAATCCGCATATATATCACCATTGCCCTTAATTTTCTTGACTGTGTATCTCTTAAATGTCAACATATACACGCGTGATTTAGTTTACGAAGATTTATCAATGCCGAGAACCTCGATCAGTAAAAAAGGCGTAAGGTTCACAATGGTGTAAAACTAAAATGGGATATACCAGGCTAGGATTCGAGTTACAGGAACAAGGGCCAAACCAACCACCCAAGAATGGAACCGTCGAGCGAAAACACTTGACAACCTCCTAGAAGCAGCTTTTCTTGCCACCAGACCTTTCTCCATCAATTAGGAATCTGGTGCCGTCACTAAACACATTCCTTAAATTGTAGCCATTTGTTAAGTGTTTTTTTTTTGTCTAATCCGCATATATATCACCATTGCCCTTGATTTTCTTGACTGTATTTCTCTTAAATGTCAACATATACACGTGTGATTTAGTTTACGAAGATTTTTTAATGCCGAGAACCTCAATCAGGGAGTGAAAAAGACGTAAGGTTCACAATGGTGTAAAATTAAAATGGGATATACCGGGCTAGGATTCGAGTTACAGGAACAAGGGCCATACCAACCACCCAAGAATGGAATCGTCAAGCGAAAACACTTGACAACCTCCTAGAAGCAGCTTTTCTTGCCACCGGACCTTTCTTCATCAATTAGGAATCTGATTCCGTCACTAAACACATTCGTTAAATTGTAGCCATTTGTTGAATGTTTTTTTGGTGTCTATTCCGCATTTATATAACCATTGCCCTTGATTTTCTTGACTGTATATCTCTTAAATGACAACATATAAACGTGTGATTTAGTTTACGAAGATTTTTCAATGCCGAGAACCTCGATCAAAGAGTAAAAAAGGTGTAAGGTTCACAATGGTGTAAAACTAAAATGGGATATACCGGGCTAGGATTCGAGTTACAGGAACAAGGGCCAAACCAACCTCCCAAGAATGGAATCGTCGAGCGAAAACACTTGACAACCTCCAAGAAGCAGCTTTTCTTGCCACTAGACCTTTCTTCATCAATTAGGAATCTGATGCCATCACTAAACACATTCTTTAAATTGTAGCCATTTGTTGAGTGTTTTTTTTTGTGTCTAATCCGCATACATATCCCCATTGCCCTTGATTTTCTTGACAGTATATCTCTTAAATGTCAACATATACACCTGTGATTTAGTTTACGAAGATTTTTCAATGCCGAGAATCTCGATCAGAGAGTAAAAAAGGCGTAAGGTTCACAATGGTGTAAAATTAAAATGAGATATACCGGGCTTGGATTCGAGTTACAGGAACAAGGGCCAAACCAACCACCCAAGAATGGAGTAGTCTAGCGAAAACACTTGACAACCTGCTAGAAGCCGCTTTTCTTGCCACCAGACCTTTCTCCGTCAATTAGGAATCTGATGTCGTCACTAAACACATTCCTTAAATTGTAGCCATTTGTTGAGTGTTTTTTTGGTGTCTAATCCGCATACATATCACCATTGCCCTTGATTTTCTTGACTGTATATCTCTTAAATGTCAGCATATACACGTGTGATTTTGTTTACGAAGATTTTTCAATGCCGAGAACCTCGATCAGAGATTAAAAATGGCGTAAGGTTCACAATGGTGTAAAATTAAAATGGGATATACCGGCTAGGATTCGAGTTACAGGAACAGGGGCCAAACCAACCACCCAAGAATGGAATCGTCGAGCAAAAACACTTGACAACCTCCTTGAAGCTGCTTTTCTTGCCACCAGACCTTTCTCCATCAATTAGGAATCTGATGCCATCACTAAACACATTCCTTAAATTGTAGCCATTTGTTGAGTGTTTTTTTTGGTGTCTAATCCGCATACATATCGACATTGCCCTTGATTTTCTTGACTGTATATCTCTTAAATGTTAACATATACACGTGTGATTTAGTTTACGAAGATTTTTCAATGATGAGAACCTCGATCAGAGAGTAAAAAAGGCGTAAGGTTCACAATGGTGTAAAATTAAAATGAGATATACCGGGCTAGGATTCGAGTTACAGGAACAAGGGCTAAACCAACCACCCAAGGATGGAATCGTCGAGCGAAAACACTTGACAACCTCCTAGAAGCAGCTTTTCTTGCCACCAGACCTTTCTCCATCAATTAGGAATCGGATGCCGTCACTAAACACATTCCTTAAATTGTAGCCATTTGTTGAGTGTTTTTTTTTTGGTGTCTAATCCGCATATATATCACCATTGCCCCTTGATTTTCTTGACTGTATATCTCTTAAATGTCAACATATACACGTGTGATTTAGTTTAAGAAGATTTTTCAATGCCGAGAACCTCGATCAGATATTAAAAAAGGCGTAAGGTTCACAATAGTGTAAAATTAAAATGGGATATACCGGGCTAGGATTCGAGTTACAGGAAGAAGGGCCAAACCAACCACCCAAGAATGCAATCGTCGAGCGAAAAGACTTGACAACCTCCTAGAAGCAGCTTTTCTTGCCACCAGACCTTTCTCCATCAATTAGGAATCTGATGCCGTCACTAAGCACATTCCTTAAATTGTATCCATTTGTTGAGTGTTTTTTTTTGGTGTCTAATCTGCATATATATCACCATTGCCCTTGATTTTCTTGACTGTATATCTCTTAAATGTCAACATATACACGTGTGATTTAGTTTACAAAGATTTTTCAATGCCGAGAACCTCGATCAGAGAGTAAAAAAGGCGTAAGGTTCACAATGGTGTAAAATTAAAATGGGATATACCGGGCTAGGATTCGAGTTACAGGAAGAAGGGGCAAACCAACCACCCAAGAATGCAATCGTCGAGCGAAAAGACTTGACAACCTCCTAGAAGCAGCTTTTCTTGCCACCGGACCTTTCTCCATCAATTAGGAATCTGATTCCGTCACTAAACACATTCCTTAAATTGTAGCCATTTGTTGAGTGTTTTTTTTTGGTGTCTAATCCACATATATATCACCATTGTCGTTGATTTTCTTGACTGTATATCTCTTAAATGACAACATATAAACGTGTGATTTAGTTTACGAAGATTTTTCAATGCCGAGAACCTCGATCAGAGAGTAAAAATGGCGTAAGGTTCACAATGGTGTAAAACTAAAATTGGATATACCGGGCAAGGATTCGAGTTACAGGAACAAGGGCCAAACCAACCACCCAAGAATGGAATCGTCGAGCGAAAACACTTGACAACCTCCAAGAAGCAGCTTTTCTTGCCACTAGACCTTTCTCCATCAATTAGGAATCTGATGCCGTCACTAAACACATTCCTTAAATTGTAGCCATTTGTTGAGTGTATTTTTTTTGGTGTCTAATCCGCATACATATCCCCATTGCCCTTGATTTTCTTGACTGTATATCTCTTAAATGTCAACTTATACACCTGTGATTTAGTTTACGAAGATTTTTCAATGCCGAGAACCTCGATCAGAGAGTAAAAAAGGCGTAAGGTTCACAATTGTGTAAAATTAAAATGAGATATACCGGGCTTGGATTCGAGTTACAGGAACAAGGGCCAAACCAACCACCCAAGAATGGAATAGTCTAGAGAAAACACTTGACAACCTCCTAGAAGCAGCTTTTCTTGCCACCAGACCTTTCTCCGTCAATTAGGAATCTGATGTCGTCACTAAACACATTCCTTAAATTGTCGCCATTTGTTGAGTGTTTTTTTTTGGTGTCTAATCCGCATATATATCACCATTTCCCTTGATTTTCTTGACTGTATATATCTTAAATGTCAACATATACACGTGTGATTTTGTTTACGAAGATTTTTCAATGCCGAGAACCTCGATTAGAGAGTAAAAATGGCGTAAGGTTCACAATGGTGTAAAATTAAAATGGGATATACCGGCTAGGATTCGAGTTACAGGAACAAGGGCCAAACCAACCACCCAAGAATGGAATCGTCGAGCGAAAACACTTGACAACCTCCTTGAAGCAGCTTTTCTTGCCACCAGACCTTTCTCCATCAATTAGGAATCTGATGCCGTCACTAAACACATTCCTTAAATTGTAGCCATTTGTTGAGTGTTTTTTTTGGTGTCTAATCCGCATACATATCACCATTTCCCTTGATTTTCTTGACTGTATATCTCTTAAATGTTAACATATAAACGTGTGATTTAGTTTACGAAGATTTTTCAATGACGAGAACCTCGATCAGAGAGTAAAAAAGGCGTAAGGTTCACAATGGTGTAAAATTAAAATGAGATATACCGGGCTAGGATTCGAGTTACAGGAACAAGGGCCAAACCAACCACCCAAGGATGGAATCGTCGAGCAAAAACACTTGACAACCTCCTAGAAGCAGCTTTTCTTGCCACCAGACCTTTCTCCACCAATTAGGAATCTGATGCCGTCACTAAACACATTCCTTAAATTGTAGCCATTTGTTGAGTGTTTTTTTTGGTGTCTAATCCGCATATATATCACCATTGCCCTTGATTTTCTTGACTGTATATCTCTTAAGTGTCAACATATACACGTGTGATTTAGTTTATGAAGATTTTTCAATGCCGAGAACCTCGATCAGAGAGTAAAAAAGGCGTAAGGTTCACAATGGTGTAAAATTAAAATGGGATATACCGGGCTAGGATTCGAGTTACAGGAAGAAGGGCCAAACGAACCACCCAAGAATGCAATCGTCGAGCGAAAACACTTGACAACCTCCTAGAAGCAGCTTTTCTTGCCACCAGACCTTTCTCCATCAATTAGGAATCTGATGCCGTCACTAAACACATTCCTTAAATTGTAGCCATTTGTTGAGTGTTTTTTTTTGGTGTCTAATCCACATATATATCACCATTGCCGTTGATTTTCTTGACTGTATATCTCTTAAATGTCAACATATACACGTGTGATTTAGTTTATGAAGATTTTTCAATGCCGAGAACCTCGATCAGAGAGTAAAAAAGGCGTAAGGTTCACAATGGTGTAAAATTAAAATGGGATATACCGGGCTAGGATTCGAGTTTCAGGAAGAAGGGCCAAACTAACCACCCAAGAATGCAATCGTCGAGCGAAAACACTTGACAACCTCCTAGAAGCAGCTTTTCTTGCCACCAGACCTTTCTCCATCAATTAGGAATCTGATGCCGTCACTAAACACATTCCTTAAAATGTAGCCATATGTTGAGTGTTTTTTTTGTGTCTAATCCGCATATATATCACCATTTGCCCTTGATTTTCTTGACTGTATATCTCTTAAATGTCAATATATAGACGTGTGATTTAGTTTACGAAGATTTTTCAATGCCGAGAACCTCGATCAGAGAGTAAAAAAGGCGTAAGGTTCACAATGGTATAAAATTAAAATGGGATATACCGGGCTAAGATTTGAGTTACAGGAACATGGGCCAAACCAACCACCCAAGAATGGAATCGTCGAGCGAAAACACTTGACAACCTCCTAGAAGCAGCTTTTCTTTCCACCAGACCTTTCTCCATCAATTAGGAATCTGATGCCGTCACTAAACACATTCCTTAAACTGTAGCCATTTGTTGAGTGTTTTTTTTGGTGTCTAATCCGCATATATATCACCATTGCCCTTGATTTTCTTTATTGTATATCTCTTAAATGTCAACATATACACGTGTGATTAAGTTTACGAAGATTTTTCAATGCCGAGAACCTCGATCAGAGAGTAAAAAAGGCGTAAGGTTCACAATGGTGTAAAATTAAAATGGGATATACCGGGCTAGGATTTGAGTTACAGAAACAAGGGCCAAACCAACCACCCAAGAATGGAATCGTCGAGCGAAAACACTTGACAACCTCCTAGAAGCAGCTTTTCTTGCCACCAGACCTTTCTCCATCCATTAGGAATCTGATGCCATCACTAAACACATTCCTTAAAATGTAGCCATTTGTTGAGTGTTTTTTTTGTGTCTAATCCGCATATATGTCACCATTGCCCTTGATTTTCTTGACTGTATATCTCTTAAAGGTCAACATATAGACGTGTGATTAAGTTTACGATGATTTTTCAATGCCGAGAACCTCGATCAGAGAGTAAAAAAGGCGTAAGGTTCACAATGGTGTAAAATTAAAATGGGATATACCGGGCTAGGATTTGAGTTACAGAAACAAGGGCCAAACCAACCTCCCAAGAATGGAATCGTCGAGCGAAAACACTTGACAACCTCCTAGAAGCAGCTTTTCTTTCCACCAGACCTTTCTCTATCAATTAGGAATCTGATGCCGTCACTAAACACATTCCTTAAACTGTAGCCATTTGTTGAGTGTTTTTTTTGGTGTCTAATCCGCATATATATCCCCATTGCCCTTGATTTTCTGGAGTGTATATCACTTAATTGTCAACATATACACGTGTGATTTAGTTTACGAAGATTTTTCAATGCCGAGAGCCTCGATCAGAGAGTAAAAAAGGCGTAAGGTTCACAATGGTGTAAAATTAAAATGAGATATACCGGGCTAGGATTCGAGTTACAGGAACAAGGGCCAAACCAACCACCCAAGAATGTAATCGTCGAGCGAAAACACTTGAAAACCTCCTAGAAGCAGCATTTCTTACCACCAGACCTTTCTCCATCAATTAGGAATCTGATGCCGTCACTAAACACATTCCTTAAATTGTAGCCATTTGTTGAGTGTTTTTTTTGGTGTCTAATCCGCATATATATCACCATTGCCCTTGATTTTCTTTATTGTATATCTCTTAAATGTCAACATATACACGTGTGATTAAGTTTACGAAGATTTTTCAATGCCGAGAACCTCGATCAGAGAGTAAAAAAGGCGTAAGGTTCACAATGGTGTAAAATTAAAATGGGATATAACGGGCTAGGATTGGAGTTACAGAAACAAGGGCCAAACCAACCACCCAAGAATGGAATCGTCGAGCGAAAAGACTTGACAACCTCTTAGAAGGCGCTTTTCTTGCCACCAGACCTTTCTCCATCAATTAGGAATCTGATGCCGTCACTAAACACATTCCTTAAAATGTAGCAATTTGTTGAGTGTTTTTTTTTTGTGTCTAATCCGCATATATATCACCATTTGCCCTTGATTTTCTTGACTGTATATCTCTTAAAAGTCAATATATAGACGTGTGATTTAGTTTACGAAGATTTTTCAATGCCGAGAACCTCGATCAGAGAGTAAAAAAGGCGTAAGGTTCAGAATGGTGTAAAATTAAAATGGGATATAACGGGCTAAGATTTGAGTTACAGAAACAAGGGCCAAATTAACCTCCCAAGAATGGAATCGTCGAGCGAAAACACTTGATAACCTCCTAGAAGCAGCTTTTCTTTCCACCAGACCTTTCTCCATCAATTAGGAATCTGATGCCGTCACTAAGCACATTCCTTAAACTGTAGCCATTTGTTGAGTGTTTTTTTTGGTGTCTAATCCGCATATATATCACCATTGCCCTTGATTTTCTTGAGTGTATATCTCCTAAATGTCAACATATACACGTGTGATTTAGTTTACGAAGATTTTTTAATGCCGAGAATCTCGATAAGAGAATAAAAGAGGCGTAAGGTTCACAATGGTGTAAAATTAAAATGGGATATACCGGGCTAGGGTTCGAGTTATAGAAACAAGGGCCAAACCAACCACCCAAGAATGGAATCGTCGAGCGAAAACACTTGACAACCTCCTAGAAACAGCTTTTCTTGCCACCAGACCTTTCTCCATCAATTAGGAATCTGATGCCATCACAAAACACATTCCTTAAAATGTAGCCATTTGTTGAGTGTTTTTTTTTTTTGTGTCTAATCCGCATATATGTCACCATTGCCCTTGATTTTCTTGACTGTATATCTCTTAAAAGTCAACATATAGACGTGTGATTTAGTTTACGAAGATTTTTCAATGTCGAGAACCTCGATCGGAGAGTAAAAAAGGCGTAAGGTTCACAATGGTGTAAAATTAAAATGGGATATACCGGGCTAGCATTTGAGTTACAGGAACAAGGGCCAAACTAACCTCCCAAGAATGGAATCGTCGAGCGAAAACACTTGACAACCTCCTAGAAGCAGCTTTTCTTTCCACCAGACCTTTCTCCCTCAATTAGGAATCTGATGCCATCACTAAACACATTCCTTAAACTGTAGCCATTTGTTGAGTGTTTTTTTTTGGTGTCTAATCCGCATATATATCCCCATTGCCCTTGATTTTCTGGAGTGTATATCTCTTAATTGTCAACATATACACGTGTGATTTAGTTTACGAAGATTTTTCAATGCCGAGAGCCTCGATCAGAGAGTAAAAAGGCATAAGGTTCACAATGGTGTAAAATTAAAATGGGATATACCGGGCTAGGATTCGAGTTACAGGAACAAGGGCCAAACCAACCACCCAAGAATGTAATCGTCGAGCGAAAACACTTGAAAACCTCCTAGAAGCAGCTTTTCTTGCCACCAGACCTTTCTCCATCAATTAGGAATCTGATGCCGTCACTAAACACATTCCTTAAATTGTAGCCATTTGTTGAGTGTTTTTTTTGGTGTCTAATCCGCATATATATCACCATTGCCCTTGATTTTCTTTATTGTATATCTCTTAAATGTCAACATATACACGTGTGATTAAGTTTACGATGATTTTACAATGCCGAGAACCTCGATCAGAGAGTAAAAAAGGCGTAAGGTTCACAATGGTGTAAAATTAAAATGGGATATACCGGGCTAGGATTTGAGTTACAGAAACAAGGGCCAAACCAACCATCCAAGAATGGAATCGTCGAGCGAAAACACTTGACAACCTCCTAGAAGCAGCTTTTCTTGCCACCAGACCTTTCTCCATCAATTAAGAATCTGAAGCCGTCACTAAACACATTCCTTAAATTGTAGCCATTTGTTGAGTGTTTTTTTTGGTGTCTAATCCACATATATATCACCATTGCCCTTGATTTTCTTAACTGTATATCTCTTAAATGTCAACATATACACGTGTGATTTAGTTTACGAAGATTTTTCAATGTCGAGAACCTCGATCGGAGAGTAAAAAAGGCGTAAGGTTCACAATGGTGTAAAATTAAAATGGGATATACCGGGCTAGCATTTGAGTTACAGGAACAAGGGCCAAACCAACCTCCCAAGAATGGAATCGTCGAGCGAAAACACTTGACAACCTCCTAGAAGCAGCTTTTCTTTCCACCAGACCTTTCTCCATCAATTAGGAATCTGATGCCGTCACTAAACACATTCCTTAAACTGTAGCCATTTGTTGAGTGTTTTTTTTTTGGTGTCTAATCCGCATATATATCACCATTGCCCTTGATTTTCTTTATTGTATATCTCTTAAATGTCAACATATACACGTGTGATTAAGTTTACGATGATTTTTCAATGCCGAGAACCTCGATCAGAGAGTAAAAAAGGCGTAAGGTTCACAATGGTGTAAAATTAAAATGGGATATACCGGGCTAGGATTCGAGTTACAGGAACAAGGGCCAAACCAACCACCCAAGAATGTAATGGTCGAGCGAAAACACTTGATAACCTCCTAGAAGCAGCTTTTCTTGCCACCAGACCTTTCTCCATCAATTAAGAATCTGATGCCGTCACTAAACACATTCCTTAAATTGTAGCCATTTGTTGAGTGTTTTTTTTGGTGTCTAATCCGCATATATATCACCATTGCCCTTGATTTTCTTTATTGTATATCTCTTAAATGTCAATATATACACGTGTGATTAAGTTTACGATGATTTTTCAATGCCGAGAACCTCGATCAGAGAGTAAAAAAGGCGTAAGGTTCACAATGGTGTAAAATTAAAATGGGATATACCGGGCTAGGATTTGAGTTACAGAAACAAGGGCCAAACCAACCACCCAAGAATGGAATCGTCGAGCGAAAACACTTGACAACCTCCTAGAAGCAGCTTTTCTTGCCACCGGACCTTTCTCCATCAATTAGGAATCTTATGCCGTCACTAAACACATTCCTTAAAATGTAGCCATTTGTTGAGTGTTTTTTTTTGTGTCTAATCCGCATATATATCACCATTGCCCTTGATTTTCTTGACTGTATATCTCTTAAATGTCAACATATAGACGTGTGATTTAGTTTACGAAGATTTTTCAATGCCGAGAACCTCGATCAGAGTGTAAAAAAGGCGTAAGGTTCACAATGGTTTAAAATTAAAATGGGATATACCGGGCTAGGATTTGAGTTGCAGGAACAAGGGCCAAACCAACCACCCAAGAATGGAATCGTCGAGCGAAAACACTTGACAACCTCCTAGAAGCAGCTTTTCTTTCCACCAGACCTTTCTCCATCAATTAGAAATCTGATGCCGTCACTAAACACATTCCTTAAACTGTAGCCATTTGTTGAGTGTTTTTTTTGGTGTCTAATCCGCATATATATCACCATTGCCCTTGATTTTCTTGAGTGAATATCTCTTAAATGTCAACATATACACGTGTGATTTAGTTTACGAAGATTTTTCAATGCCGAGAAGCTCGATCAGAGAGTAAAAAAGGCGTAAGGTTCACAATGGTGTAAAATTAAAATGGGATATACCGGGCTAGGGTTCGAGTTACAGAAACAAGGGCCAAACCAACCACCCAAGAATGGAATCGTCGAGCGAGAACACTTGACAAGCTCCTAGAAGCAGCTTTTCTTGCCACCAGACATTCTCCATCAATTAGGAATCCGATGCCGTCACTAAACACATTCCTTAAAATGTAGCCATTTGTTGAGTGTTTTTTTTTGTGTCTAATCCGCATATATATCACCATTGCCCTTGATTTTCTTGACTGTATATCTCTTAAATGTCAACATATAGACGTGTGATTTAGTTTATGAAGATTTTTCAATGCCGAGAACCTCGATTAGAGAGTAAAAAAGGCGTAAGGTTCACAATGGTGTAAAATTAAAATGGGATATATCGGGCTAGGATTTGAGTTACAGGAACAAGGGCCAAACCAACCACCCAAGAATAGAATCGTCGAGCGAAAACACTTGACAACCTCCTAGAAGCAGCTTTTCTTTCCACCAGACCTTTCTGCATCAATTAGGAATCTGATGCCGTCACTAAACACATTCCCTAAACTGTAGCCATTTGTTGAGTGTTTTTTTTGTGTCTAATCCGCATAAATATATCCCCATTGCCCTTGATTTTCTTGAGGGTATATCTCTTAAATGTCAACATATACAAGTGTGATTTAGTTTACGAAGATTTTTCAATGCCGAGAAGCTCGTTCAGAGAGTAAAAAAGGCGTAAGGTTCACAATGGTGAAAAATTAAAATGTGATATACCGGGCTAGGATTCGAGTTACAGGAACAAGGGCCAAACCAACCACCCAAGAAAGGAATCGTCGAGCGAAAACACTTGACAACCACCTAGAAGCAGCTTTTCTTGCCACCAGACCTTTCTCCATCAATTAGGAATCTGATGCCGTCACTAAACACATTCCTTAAATTGTAGCCATTTGTTGAGTGTTTTTTTTTGGTGTCTAATCCGCATATATATTACCATTGCCCTTGATTTTATTTATTGTATATCTCTTAAATGTCAACATATGCACGTGTGATTAAGTTTACGAAGATTTTTCAATGCCGAGAACCTCGATCAGAGAGTAAAAAAGGCGTAAGGTTCACAATGGTGTAAAATTAAAATGGGATATACCGGGCTAGGGTTCGAGTTACAGAAACAAGGGCCAAACCCACCACCCATGAATGGAATCGTCGAGCGAGAACACTTGACAACCTCCTAGAAGCAGCTTTTCTTGCCACCAGACTTTCTCCATCAATTAGGAATCCGATGCCGTCACTATACACATTCCTTAAAATGTAGCCATTTGTTGAGTGTTTTTTTTTTGTGTCTAATCCGCATATATATCACCATTGTCCTTGATTTTCTTGACTGTATATCTCTTAAATGTCAACATATAGATGTGTGATTTAGTTTACGAAGATTTTTCAATGCCGAGAACCTCGATCAGAGTGTAAAATAGGCGTAAGGTTCACAATGGTTTAAAATTAAAATGGGATATACCAGGCTAGGATTTGAGTTGCAGGAACAAGGGCCAAACCAACCACCTAAGAATGGAATCGTCGAGCGAAAACACTTGACAAACTCCTAGAAGCAGCTTTTCTTTCCACCAGACCTTTCTCCATCAATTAGGAATCTGATGCCGTCACTAAACACCTGTAGCCATTTGTTGAGTGTTTTTTTTGGTGTCTAATCCGCATATATATCACCATTGCCCTTAATTTTCTTGAGTGTAGATCTCTTAAATGTCAACATATACACGTGTGATTTAGTTTACGAAGATTTTTCAATGCCGAGAAGCTCGATCAGAGAGTAAAAAAGGCGTAAGGTTCACAATGGTGTAAAAATAAAATGGGATATACCGGGCTAGGGTTCGAGTTACAGAAACAAGGGCCAAACCAACCACCCAAGAATGGAATCGTCAAGCGAAAACACTTGACAACCTCCTAGAAGCAGCTTTTCTTTCCACCAGACCTTTCTCCATCAATTAGGAATCTGATGCCGTCACTAAACACATTCCCTAAACTGTAGCCATTTGTTGAGTGTTTTTTTTGGTGTCTAATCCGCATATATATCTCCATTGCCCTTGATTTTCTTGAGTGTATATCTCTTAAATGTCAACATATACACGTGTGGTTTAGTTTACAAAGATTTTTCAATGCCGAGAAGCTCGATCAGAGAGTAAAAAAGGCGTAAGGTTCACAATGGTGAAAAATTAAAATGGGATATACCGGGCAAGGATTGGAGTTGCAGGAACAAGGGCCAAACCAACCACCCAAGAATGGAATCATTGAGAGAAAACACTTGACAATCTCCTAGAAGCAGCTTTTCTTTCCACCAGACCTTTCTCCATCAATTAGGAATCTGATGCCGTCACTAAACACATTTCTTAAACTGTAGCTATTTGTTGAGTGTTTTTTTGCTGTCTAATCCGCATATATATCACCATTTCCCTTGATTTTCTTGATTGTATATCTCTTAAATGTCAACATATACACGTGTGATTAAGTTTACGAAGATTTTTCAATGCCGAGAACCTCGATCAGAGAGTAAAAAAGGCGTAAGGTTCACAATGGTGTAAAATTAAAATGGGATATACCGGGCTAGGATTGGAGTTGCAGGAACAAGGGCCAAACCAACCACCCAAGAATGGAATCATCGAGCGAAAACACTTGACAACCTCCTAGAAGCAGCTTTTCTTTCCACCAGACCTTTCTCCATCAATTAGGAATCTGATGCCGTCACTAAACACATTCCTTAAACTGTAGCCGTTTGTTGAGTGTTTTTTTGGTGTCTAATCCGCATATATATCACCATTGCCCTTGATTTTCTTGAGTGTATATCTCTTAAATGTCAACATATACACGTGTGATTTAGTTTACGAAGATTTTTCAATGCCGAGAACCTCGATTAGAGAGTAAAAAAGGCGTAAGGTTCACAATGGTGTAAAATTAAAATGGGATATATCGGGCTAGGATTTGAGTTACCGGAACAAGGGCCAAACCAACCACCCAAGAATGGAATCGTCGAGCGATAACACTTGACAACCTCCTAGAAGCAGCTTTTCTTTCCACCAGACCTTTCTCCATCAATTAGGAATCTGATGCCGTCACTAAACACATTCCCTAAACTGTAGCCATTTGTTCAGTGTTTTTTTTGGTGTCTAATCCGCATATATATCCCCATTGCCCTTGATTTTCTTGAGTGTATATCTCTTAAATGTCAACATATACACATGTGATTTAGTTTACGAAGATTTTTCAATGCCGAGAAGCTCGATCAGAGAGTAAAAAAGGCGTAAGGTTGACAATGGTGAAAAATTAAAATGGGATATACCGGGCTAGGATTCGAGTTACAGGAACAAGGGCCAAACCAACCACCCAAGAATGGAATCGTCGAGCGAAAACACTTGACAACCTCCTAGAAGCAGCTTTTCTTGCCACCAGACCTTTCTCCATCAATTAGGAATCTGATGCCGTCACTAAACACATTCCTTAAATTGTAGCCATTTGTTGAGTGTTTTTTTTTTGTGTCTAATCCGCATATATATCACCATTGCCCTTGATTTTATTGATTGTATATCTCTTAAATGTCAACATATACACGTGTGACTAAGTTTACGAAGTTTTTTCAATGCCTAGAACATCGATCAGAGAGTAAAAAAGGCGTAAGGTTCACAATGGTGTAAAATTAAAATGGGATATACCGGGCTAGGATTTGAGTTGCAGGAACAAGGGCCAAACCAACCACCCAAGAATGGAATCATCGAGCGAAAATACTTGACAACCTCCTAGACGCAGCTTTTCTTTCCACCAGACCTTTCTTCATCAATTAGGAATCTGATGCCGTCACTTAACACATTCTTTAAACTGTAGCCATTTGTTGAGTGTTTTTTTTGGTGTCTAATCCGCATATATATCACCATTGCCCTTGATTTTCTTGAGTGCATATCTCTTAAATGTCAACATATACACGTGTGATTTAGTTTACGAAGATTTTTTAATGCCGAGAATCTCGATAAGAGAGTAAAAGGGGCGTAAGGTTCACAATGGTGTAAAATTAAAATGGGATATACCGGGCTAGGGTTCGAGTTATAGAAACAAGGGCCAAACCAACCACCCAAGAATGGAATCGTCGAGCGAAGACACTTGACAACCTCCTAGAAGCAGCTTTTCTTGCCACCAGACCTTTCTCCATCAATTAGGAATCTGATGCCGTCACTAAACACATTCCTTAAAATGTAGCCATTTGTTGAGTGTTTTTTTTTGTGTCTAATCCGCATATATGTCACCATTGCCCTTGATTTTCTTGACTGTATATCTCTTAAAGGTCAACATATAGACGTGTGATTTAGTTTACGAAGATTTTTCAATGTCGAGAACCTCGATCGGAGAGTAAAAACGGCGTAAATTTCACAATGGTGTAAAATTAAAATGGGATATACCGGGCTAGGATTTGAGTTACAGGAACAAGGGCCAAACCAACCTCCCAAGAATGGAATCGTCGATCGAAAACACTTGACAATCTCCTAGAAGTAGCTTTTCTTTCCACCAGACCTTTCTCCATCAATTAGGAATCTGATGCCGTCACTAAACACATTCCTTAAACTATAGCCATTTGTTGAGTGTTTTTTTTGGTGTCTAATCCGCATATATATCACCATTGCCCTTGATTTTCTTGAGTGTATATCTCTTAAATGTTAACATATACACGTGTGATTTAGTTTATGAAGATTTTTCAATGCCGAGAAGCTCGATCAGAGAGTAAAAAAGGCGTAAGGTTCACAATGGTGTAAAATTAAAATGGGATATACCGGGCTAGGATTTGAGTTACAGGAACAAGGGCCAAACCAACCTCCCAAGAATGGAATCGTCGATCGAAAACACTTGACAATCTCCTAGAAGTAGCTTTTCTTTCCACCAGACCTTTCTCCATCAATTAGGAATCTGATGCCGTCACTAAACACATTCCTTAAACTATAGCCATTTGTTGAGTGTTTTTTTTGGTGTCTAATCCGCATATATATCACCATTGCCCTTGATTTTCTTGAGTGTATATCTCTTAAATGTTAACATATACACGTGTGATTTAGTTTATGAAGATTTTTCAATGCCGAGAAGCTCGATCAGAGAGTAAAAAAGGCGTAAGGTTCACAATGGTGTAAAATTAAAATGGGATATACCGGGCTAGGGTTCGAGTTACAGAAACAAGGGCCAAACCAACCACCCAAGAATGGAATCGTCGAGCGAGAACACTTGACAACCTCCTAGAAGCAGCTTTTCTGGCCACCAGACTTTCTCCATCAATTAGGAATCCGATGCCGTCACTAAACACATTCCTTAAAATGTAGCCATTTGTTGAGTGTTTTTTTTGTGTCTAATCCGCATATATATCACCATTGCCCATGATTTTCTTGACTGTATATCTCTTAAATGTCAACATATAGACGTGTGATTTAGTTTACGAAGATTTTTCAATGCCGAGAACCTCGATTAGAGAGTAAAAAAGGCGTAAGGTTCACAATGGTGTAAAATTAAAATGGGATATACCGGGCTAGGATTTGAGTTACAGGAACAAGGGCCAAACCAACCACCCAAGAATGGAATCGTCGAGCGAAAACACTTGACAACCTCCTTGAAGCAGCTTTTCTTTCCACCAGACCTTTATCCATCAATTAGGAATCTGATGCCGTCACTAAACACATTCCCTAAACTGTACCCATTTGTTGAGTGTTTTTTTTTTGTGTCTAATCCGCATATATATCCCCATTGCCCTTGATTTTCTTGAGTGTATATCTCTTAAATGTCAACATATACACGTGTGATTTAGTTTACAAAGATTTTTCAATGCCGAGAAGCTCGATCAGAGGGTAAAAAAGGCGTAAGGTTCACAATGGTGAAAAATTAAAATGGGATATACCGGGCTAGGATTCGAGTTACAGGAACAAGGGCCAAACCAACCACCCAAGAATGGAATCGTCGAGCGAAAACACTTGACAACCTCCTAGAAGCAGCTTTTCTTGCCAACAGACCTTTCTCCATCAATTAGGAATCTGATGCCGTCACTTAACACATTCCTTAAATTGTAGCCATTTGTTGAGTGTTTTTTTTTTTGTGTCTAATCCGCATATATATCCCCTTTGCCCTTGATTTTCTTGATTGTATATCTCTTAAATGTCAAAATATACACGTGTGATTAAGTTTACGAAGATTTTTCAATGCCGAGAACCTCGATCAGAGAGTAAAAAAGGCGTAAGGTTCACAATGGTGTAAAATTAAAATGGGATATACCGGGCTAGGATTGGAGTTGCAGGAACGAGGGTCAAACCAACCACCCAAGAATGGAATCAATGAGCGAAAACACTTGACAACCTCCTAGAAGCAGCTTTTCTTTCCACCAGACATTTCTCCATCAATTAGGAATCTGATGCCATCACTAAACACATTCCTTAAACTGTAGCCATTTGTTGAGTGTTTTTTTTGGTGTCTAATCCGCATATATATCACCATTGCCCTTGATTTTCTTGAGTGAATATCTCTTAAATGTCAACATATACACGTGTGATTTAGTTTACGAAGATTTTTCAATGCCGAGAAGCTCGATCAGAGAGTAAAAAAGGCATAAGGTTCACAATGGTGTAAAATTAAAATGGGATATACCGAGCTAGGGTTCGAGTTACAGAAACAAGGGCCAAACCAACCACCCAAGAATGGAATCGTCGAGCGAGAACACTTGACAACCTCCTAGAAGCAGCTTTTCTTGCCACCAGACATTCTCCATCAATTAGGAATCTGATGCCGTCACTAAACACATTCCTTAAAATGTAGTCATTTGTTGAGTGTTTTTTTTTGTGTCTAATCCGCATATATATCACCATTGCACTTGATTTTCTTAACTGTATATCTCTTAAATGTCAACATATAGACGTTTGATTTAGTTTACGAAGATTTTTCAATGCTGAGAACCTCGATCAGAGTGTAAAAAAGGCGTAAGGTTCACAATGGTTTAAAATTAAAATGGGATATACCGGGCTAGGATTTGAGTTGCAGGAACAAGGGCCAAACCAACCACCTAAGAATGGAATCGTCGAGCGAAAACACTTGACAAACTCCTGGAAGCAGCTTTTCTTTCCACCACACCTTTCTCCATCAATTAGGAATCTGATGCCGTCACTAAACACATTCCCTAAACTATAGCCATTTGTTGAGTGTTTTTTTTGGTGTCTAATCCGCATATATATCACCATTGCCCTTGATTTTCTTGAGTGTATATCTCTTAAATGTTAACATATACACGTGTGATTTAGTTTATGAAGATTTTTCAATGCCGAGAAGCTCGATCAGAGAGTAAAAAAGGCGTAAGGTTCACAATGGTGTAAAATTAAAATGGGATATACCGGGCTAGGGTTCGAGTTACAGAAACAAGGGCCAAACCAACCACCCAAGAATGGAATCGTCGAGCGAGAACACTTGACAACCTCCTAGAAGCAGCTTTTCTGGCCACCAGACTTTCTCCATCAATTAGGAATCCGATGCCGTCACTAAACACATTCCTTAAAATGTAGCCATTTGTTGAGTGTTTTTTTTTGTGTCTAATCCGCATATATATCACCATTGCCCATGATTTTCTTGACTGTATATCTCTTAAATGTCAACATATAGACGTGTGATTTAGTTTACGAAGATTTTTCAATGCCGAGAACCTCGATTAGAGAGTAAAAAAGGCGTAAGGTTCACAATGGTGTAAAATTAAAATGGGATATACCGGGCTAGGATTTGAGTTACAGGAACAAGGGCCAAACCAACCACCCAAGAATGGAATCGTCGAGCGAAAACACTTGAAAACCTCCTTGAAGCAGCTTTTCTTTCCACCAGACCTTTATCCATCAATTAGGAATCTGATGCCGTCACTAAACACATTCCCTAAACTGTACCCATTTGTTGAGTGTTTTTTTTTGTGTCTAATCCGCATATATATCCCCATTGCCCTTGATTTTCTTGAGTGTATATCTCTTAAATGTCAACATATACACGTGTGATTTAGTTTACAAAGATTTTTCAATGCCGAGAAGCTCGATCAGAGGGTAAAAAAGGCGTAAGGTTCACAATGGTGAAAAATTAAAACGGGATATACCGGGCTAGGATTCGAGTTACAGGAACAAGGGCCAAACCAACCACCCAAGAATGGAATCGTCGAGCGAAAACACTTGACAACCTCCTAGAAGCAGCTTTTCTTGCCACCAGACCTTTCTCCATCAATTAGGAATCTGATGCCGTCACTTAACACATTCCTTAAATTGTAGCCATTTGTTGAGTGTTTTTTTTTGTGTCTAATCCGCATATATATCCACATTGCCCTTGATTTTCTTGATTGTATATCTCTTAAATGTCAAAATATACACGTGTGATTAAGTTTACGAAGATTTTTCAATGCCGAGAACCTCGATCAGAGAGTAAAAAAGGCGTAAGGTTCACAATGGTGTAAAATTAAAATGGGATATACCGGGCTAGGATTGGAGTTGCAGGAACAAGGGTCAAACCAACCACCCAAGAATGGAATCAATGAGCGAAAACACATGACAACCTCCTAGAAGCAGCTTTTCTTTCCACGAGACATTTCTCCATCAATTAGGAATCTGATGCCATCACTAAACACATTCCTTAAACTGTAGCCATTTGTTGAGTGTTTTTTTTGGTGTCTAATCCGCATATATATCACCATTGCCCTTGATTTTCTAGAGTGAATATCTCTTAAATGTCAACATATACACGTGTGATTTAGTTTACAAAGATTTTTCAATGCCGAGAAGCTCGATCAGAGAGTAAAAAAGGCGTAAGGTTCACAATGGTGTAAAATTAAAATGGGATATTCCGAGCTAGGGTTCGAGTTACAGAAACAAGGGCCAAACCAACCACCCAAGAATGGAATCGTCGAGCGAGAACACTTGACAACCTCCTAGAAGCAGCTTTTCTTGCCACTAGACATTCTCCATCAATTAGGAATCTGATGCCGTCACTAAACACATTCCTTAAAATGTAGCCATTTGTTGAGTGTTTTTTTTTGTGTCTAATCCGCATATATATCACCATTGCACTTGATTTTCTTGACTGTATATCTCTTAAATGTCAACATATAGACGTTTGATTTAGTTTACGAAGATTTTTCAATGCTGAGAACCTCGATCAGAGTGTAAAAAAGGCGTAAGGTTCACAATGGTTTAAAATTAAAATGGGATATACCGGGCTCGGATTTGAGTTACAGGAACAAGGGCCAAACCAACCACCTAAGAATGGAATCGTCGAGCGAAAACACTTGACAAACTCCTGGAAGCAGCTTTTCTTTCCACCACACCTTTCTCCATCAATTAGGAATCTGATGCCGTCACTAAACACATTCCCTAAACTGTAGCCATTTGTTGAGTGTTTTTTTTTTGGTGTCTAATCCGCATATATATCACCATTGCCCTTGATTTTCTTGAGTGTATATCTCTTAAATGTCAACATACACACGTGTGATTTAGTTTACGAAGATTTTTCAATGCCGAGAAGCTCGATCAGAGAGTAAAAAAGGCGTAAGGTTCACAATGGTGTAAAATTAAAATGGGATATACCGGGCTAGGGTTCGAGTTACAGAAACAAGGGCCAAACCAACCACCCAAGAATGGAATCGTCGAGCGAGAACACTTGACAACCTCCTAGAAGCAGCTTTTCTTGCCACCAGACTTTCTCCATCAATTAGGAATCCGATGCCGTCACTAAACACATTCCTTAAAATGTAGCCATTTGTTGAGTGTTTTTTTTTGTGTCTAATCCGCATATATATCACCATTGCCCTTGATTTTCTTGACTGTATATCTCTTAAATGTCAACATATAGACGTGTGATTTAGTTTACGAAGATTTTTCAATGCCGAGAACCTCGATTAGAGAGTAAAAAAGGCGTAAGGTTCACAATGGTGTAAAATTAAAATGGGATATACCGGGCTAGGATTTGAGTTACAGGAACAAGGGCCAAACGAACCACTCAAGAATGGAATCGTCGAGCAAAAACACTTGACAACCTCCTTGAAGCAGCTTTTCTTTCCACCAGACCTTTCTCCATCAATTAGGAATCTGATGCCGTCACTAAACACATTCCCTAAACTGTAGCCATTTGTTGAGTGTTTTTTTTAGTGTCTAATCCGCATATATATCCCCATTGCCCTTGATTTTCTTGAGTGTATATCTCTTAAATGTCAACATATACATGTGTGATTTAGTTTACAAAGATTTTTCAATGCCGAGAAGCTCGATGAGAGAGTAAAAAAGGCGTAAGGTTCACAATGGTGAAAAATTAAAATGGTATATACCGGGCTAGGATTCGAGTTACAGGAACAAGGGCCAAACCAACCACCCAAGAATGGAATCGTCGAGCGAAAACACATGACAACCTCCTAGAAGCAGCTTTTCTTGCCACCAGACCTTTCTCCATCAATTAGGAATCTGATGCCGTCACTAAACACATTCCTTAAATTGTAGCCATTTGTTGAGTGTTTTTTTTTTGGTGTCTAATCCGCATATATATCACCATTGCCCTTGATTTTCTTCATTGTATATCTCTTAAATGTCAACATATACACGTGTGATTAAGTTTACGAAGATTTTTCAATGCCGAGAACCTCGATTAGAGAATAAAAAAGGCGTAAGGTTCACAATGGTGTAAACTTAAAATGGGATATACCGGGCTAGGATTTGAGTTACAGGAACAAGGGCCAAACCAACCACCCAAGAATGGAATCATCGAGCGAAAACACTTGACAACCTCCTAGAAGCAGCTTTTCTTTCCACCAGACCTTTCTCCATCAATTGGGAATCTGATGCCGTCACTAAACACATTCCTTAAACTGTAGCCATTTGTTGAGTGTTTTTTTTGTTGTCTAATCCGCATATATATCACCATTGCCCTTGATTTTATTGAGTGTATATCTCTTAAATGTCAACATATACACGTGTGATTTAGTTTACGAAGATTTTTCAATGCCGAGAAGCTCGATCAGAGAGTAAAAAAGGCGTAAGGTTCACAATGGTGTAAAATTAAAATGGGATATACCGGGCTAGGGTTCGAGTTACAGAAACAAGGGCCAAACCCACCACCCAAGAATGGAATCGTCGAGCGAGAACACTTGACAACCTCCTAGAAGTAGCTTTTCTTGCCACCAGACTTTCTCCATCAATTAGCAATCTGATGCCGTCACTAAACAGATTCCTTAAAATGTAGCCATTTGTTGAGTGTTTTTTTGTGTCTAATCCGCATATATATCACCATTGCCCTTGATTTTCTTGACTGTATATCTCTTAAATGTCAACATATGGACGTGTGATTTAGTTTACGAAGATTTTTCAATGCCGAGAACCTCGATCAGAGAGTAAAAAAGGCGTAAGGTTCACAATGGTGTAAAATTAAAATGGGATATACCGTGCTAGGATTTGAGTTACAGGAACAAGGGCCAAACCAACCACCCAAGAATGGAATCATCGAGCGAAAACACTTGACAACCTCCTAGAAGCAGCTTTTCTTTCCACCAGACCTTTCTCCATCAATTAAGAATCTGATGCCGTCACTAAACACATTCCCTAAACTGTAGCCATTTGTTGAGTGTTTTTTTTGGTGTCTAATCCGCATATATATCCCCAATGCCCTTGATTTTCTTGAGTGTATATCTCTTAAATGTCAACATATACACGTGTGATTTAGTTTACGAAGATTTTTCAATGCCGAGAAGCTCGATCAGAGAGTAAAAAAGGCGTAAGGATCACAATGGTGAAAAATTAAAATGGGATATACCGGGCTAGGATTCGAGTTACAGGAACAAGGGCCAAACCAACCACCCAAGAATGGAATTGTCGAGCAAAAACACTTGACAACCTCCTAGAAGCAGCTTTTCTTGCCACCAGACCTTTCTCCATCAATTAGGAATCTGATGCCGTCGCTAAACATATTCTTTAAACTGTAGCCATTTGTTGAGTGTTTTTTTTGTGTCTAATCCGCATATATATCACCATTTCCCTTGATTTTCATGAGTGTATATCTCTTAAATGTCAACATATACACGTGTGATTTAGTTTACGAAGATTTTTCAATGCCGAGAAGCTCGATCAGAGAGTAAAAAAGGCGTAAGGTTCACAATGGTTTAAAATTAAAATGGGATATACCGGGCTAGGATTTGAGTTGCAGGAACAAGGGCCAAACCAACCACCTAAGAATGGAATCGTCGAGCGAAAACACTTGACAAACTCCTGGAAGCAGCTTTTCTTTCCACCACACCTTTCTCCATCAATTAGGAATCTGATGCCGTCACTAAACACATTCCTTAAACTGTAGCCATTTGTTGAGTGTTTTTTTTTGGTGTCTAATCCGCATATATATCACCATTGCCCTTGATTTTCTTGAGTGTATATCTCTTAAATGTCAACATACACACGTGTGATTTAGTTTACGAAGATTTTTCAATGCCGAGAAGCTCGATCAGAGAGTAAAAAAGGCGTAAGGTTCACAATGCTGTAAAATTAAAATGGGATATACCGGGCTAGGGTTCGAGTTACAGAAACAAGGGCCAAACCAACCACCCAAGAATGGAATCGTCGAGCGAGAACACTTGACAACCTCCTAGAAGCAGCTTTTCTTGCCACCAGACTTTCTCCATCAATTAGGAATCCGATGCCGTCACTAAACACATTCCTTAAAATGTAGCGATTTGTTGAGTGTTTTTTTTTGTGTCTAATCCGCATATATATCACCATTGCCCTTGATTTTCATGAGTGTATATCTCTTAAATATCAACATATACACGTGTGATTTAGTTTACGAAGATTTTTCAATGCCGAGAAGCTCGATCAGAGAGTAAAAAAGGCGTAAGGTTCACAATGCTGTAAAATTAAAATGGGATATACCGGGCTAGGGTTCGAGTTACAGAAACAAGGGCCAAACCCACCACCCAAGAATGGAATCGTCGAGCGAGAACACTTGACAACCTCCTAGAAGTAGCTTTTCTTGCCACCAGACTTTCTCCATCAATTAGCAATCTGATGCCGTCACTAAACAGATTCCTTAAAATGTAGCCATTTGTTGAGTGTTTTTTTGTGTCTAATCCGCATATATATCACCATTGCCCTTGATTTTCTTGACTGTATATCTCTTAAATGTCAACATATGGACGTGTGATTTAGTTTACGAAGATTTTTCAATGCCGAGAACCTCGATCAGAGAGTAAAAAAGGCGTAAGGTTCACAATGGTGTAAAATTAAAATGGGATATACCGTGCTAGGATTTGAGTTACAGGAACAAGGGCCAAACCAACCACCCAAGAATGGAATCATCGAGCGAAAACACTTGACAACCTCCTAGAAGCAGCTTTTCTTTCCACCAGACCTTTCTCCATCAATTAAGAATCTGATGCCGTCACTAAACACATTCCCTAAACTGTAGCCATTTGTTGAGTGTTTTTTTTGGTGTCTAATCCGCATATATATCCCCAATGCCCTTGATTTTCTTAAGTGTATATCTCTTAAATGTCAACATATACACGTGTGATTTAGTTTACGAAGATTTTTCAATGCCGAGAAGCTCGATCAGAGAGTAAAAAAGGCGTAAGGATCACAATGGTGAAAAATTAAAATGGGATATACCGGGCTAGGATTCGAGTTACAGGAACAAGGGCCAAACCAACCACCCAAGAATGGAATCGTCGAGCAAAAACACTTGACAACCTCCTAGAAGCAGCTTTTCTTGCCACCAGACCTTTCTCCATCAATTAGGAATCTGATGCCGTCGCTAAACACATTCTTTAAACTGTAGCCATTTGTTGAGTGTTTTTTTTTTGTCTAATCCGCATATATATCACCATTGCCCTTGATTTTCATGAGTGTATATCTCTTAAATGTCAACATATACACGTGTGATTTAGTTTACGAAGATTTTTCAATGCCGAGAAGCTCGATCAGAGAGTAAAAAAGGCGTAAGGTTCACAATGGTTTAAAATTAAAATGGGATATACCGGGCTAGGATTTGAGTTGCAGGAACAAGGGCCAAACCAACCACCTAAGAATGGAATCGTCGAGCGAAAACACTTGACAAACTCCTGGAAGCAGCTTTTCTTTCCACCACACCTTTCTCCATCAATTAGGAATCTGATGCCGTCACTAAACACATTCCTTAAACTGTAGCCATTTGTTGAGTGTTTTTTTTTGATGTCTAATCCGCATATATATCACCATTGCCCTTGATTTTCTTGAGTGTATATCTCTTAAATGTCAACATACACACGTGTGATTTAGTTTACGAAGATTTTTCAATGCCGAGAAGCTCGATCAGAGAGTAAAAAAGGCGTAAGGTTCACAATGGTGTAAAATTAAAACGGGATATACCGGGCTAGGGTTCGAGTTACAGAAACAAGGGCCAAACCAACCACCCAAGAATGGAATCGTCGAGCGAGAACACTTGACAACCTCCTAGAAGCAGCTTTTCTTGCCACCAGACTTTCTCCATCAATTAGGAATCCGATGCCGTCACTAAACACATTCCTTAAAATGTAGCGATTTGTTGAGTGTTTTTTTTTTGTGTCTAATCCGCATATATATCACCATTGCCCTTGATTTTCATGAGTGTATATCTCTTAAATATCAACATATACACGTGTGATTTAGTTTACGAAGATTTTTCAATGCCGAGAAGCTCGATCAGAGAGTAAAAAAGGCGTAAGGTTCACAATGGTGTAAAATTAAAATGGGATATACCGGGCTAGGGTTCGAGTTACAGAAACAAGGGCCAAACCCACCACCCAAGAATGGAATCGTCGAGCGAGAACACTTGACAACCTCCTAGAAGCAGCTTTTCTTGCCACCAGACATTCTCCATCAATTAGGAATCTGATGCCGTCACTAAACACATTCCTTAAAATGTAGCCATTTGTTGAGTGTTTTTTTTTTGTGTCTAATCCGCATATATATCACCATTGCACTTGATTTTCTTGACTGTATATCTCTTAAATGTCAACATATAGACGTGTGATTTAGTTTACGATGATTTTTCAATGCTGAGAACCTCGATCAGAGTGTAAAAAAGGCGTAAGGTTCACAATGGTTTAAAATTAAAATGGGATATACCGGGCTAGGATTTGAGTTGCAGGAACAAGGGCCAAACCAACCACATAAGAATGGAATCGTCGAGCGAAAACACTTGACAAACTCCTGGAAGCAGCTTTTCTTTCCACCACACCTTTCTCCATCAATTAGGAATCTGATGCCGTCACTAAACACATTCCTTAAACTGTAGCCATTTGTTGAGTGTTTTTTTTGCTGTCTAATCCGCATATATATCACCATTGCCCTTGATTTTCTTGAGTGTATATCTCTTAAATGTCAACATACACACGTGTGATTTAGTTTACGAAGATTTTTCAATGCCGAGAAGCTCGATCAGAGAGTAAAAAAGGCGTAAGGTTCACAATGGTGTAAAATTAAAATGGGATATACCGGGCTAGGGTTCGAGTTACAGAAACAAGGGCCAAACCAACCACCCAAGAATGGAATCGTCGAGCGAGAACACTTGACAACCTCCTAGAAGCAGCTTTTCTTGCCACCAGACTTTCTCCATCAATTAGGAATCCGATGCCGTCACTAAACACATTCCTTAAAATGTAGCCATTTGTTGAGTGTTTTTTTTGTGTCTATTCCACATATATATCACCATTGCCCTTGATTTTCTTGACTGTATATCTCTTAAATGTCAACATATAGACGTGTGATTTAGTTTACGAAGATTTTTCAATGCCGAGAACCTCGATTAGAGAGTAAAAAGGCGTAAGGTTCACAATGGTGTAAAATTAAAATGGGATATACCGGGCTAGGATTTGAGTTACAGGAACAAGGGCCAAACGAACCACCCAAGAATGGAATCGTCGAGCAAAAACACTTGACAACCTCCTTGAAGCAGCTTTTCTTTCCACCAGACCTTTCTCCATCAATTAGGAATCTGATGCCATCACTAAACACATTCCCTAAACTGTAGCCATTTGTTGAGTGTTTTTTTTAGTGTCTAATCCGCATATATATCCCCATTGCCCTTGATTTTCTGGAGTGTATATCTCTTAAATGTCAACATATACATGTCTGATTTAGTTTACAAAGATTTTTCAATGCCGAGAAGCTCGATCAGAGAGTAAAAAAGGCGTAAGGTTCACAATGGTGAAAAATTAAAATGGGATATACCGGGCTAGGGTTCGAGTTACAGAAACAAGGGCCAAACCAACCACCCAAGAATGGAATCGTCGAGCGAGAACACTTGACAACCTCCTAGAAGCAGCTTTTCTTGCCACCAGACTTTTTCCATCAATTAAGAATCCGATGCCATCACTAAACACATTCCTTAAAATGTAGCCATTTGTTGAGTGTTTTTTTTGTGTCTAATCCGCATATATATCACCATTGCCCTTGATTTTCTTGACTGTATATCTCTTAAATGTCAACATATAGACGTGTGATTTAGTTTACGAAGATTTTTCAATGCCGAGAACCTCGATTAGAGAGTAAAAAGGCGTAAGGTTCACAATGGTGTAAAATTAAAATGGAATATACCGGGCTAGGATTTGAGTTACAGGAACAAGGGCCAAACGAACCACCCAAGAATGGAATCGTCGAGCAAAAACACTTGACAACCTCCTTGAAGCAGCTTTTCTTTCCACCAGACCTTTCTCCATCAATTAGGAATCTGATGCCGTCACTAAACACATTCCCTAAACTGTAGCCATTTGTTGAGTGTTTTTTTTAGTGTCTAATCCGCATATATATCCCCATTGCCCTTGATTTTCTGGAGTGCATATCTCTTAAATGTCAACATATACATGTCTGATTTAGTTTACAAAGATTTTTCAATGCCGAGAAGCTCGATCAGAGAGTAAAAAAGGCGTAAGGTTCACAATGGTGAAAAATTAAAATGGTATATAATTCGAGTTACAGGAACAAGGGCCAAACCAACCACCCAAGAATGGAATCGTTGAGCGAAAACACTTGACAACCTCCTAGAAGCAGCTTTTCTTGCCACCAGACCTTTCTCCATCAATTAGGAATCTGATGCCGTCACTAAACACATTCCTTAAATTGTAGCCATTTGTTGAGTGTTTTTTTTTTTGGTGTCTAATCCGCATATATATCACCATTGCATTTGATTTTCTTGATTGTATATCTCTTAAATGTCAACATATACACGTGTGATTAAGTTTACGAAGATTTTTCAATGCCGAGAACCTCGATTAGAGAGTAAAAAAGGGGTAAGGTTCACAATGGTGTAAAATTAAAATGGGATATACCGGGCTAGGATTTGAGTTACAGGAACAAGGGCCAAACCAACCACCCAAGAATGGAATCGTCGAGCGAAAACACTTGACAACCTCCTAGAAGCAGCTTTTCTCTCCACCAGACCTTTCTCCATCAATTAGGAATCTGATGCCGTCACTAAACACATTCCCTAAACTGTAGCCATTTGTTGAGTGTTTTTTTTGGTGTCTAATCTGCAAATATATCCCCAATGCCCTTGATTTTCTTGAGTGTATATCTCTTAAATGTCAACATATACACGTGTGATTTAGTTTACGAAGATTTTTCAATGCCGAGAAGCTCGATCAGAGAGTAAAAAAGGCGTAAGGTTCATAATGTTGAAAAATTAAAATGGGATATACCGGGCTAGGATTCGAGTTACAGGAACAAGGGCCAAACCAACCACCCAAGAATGGAATCGTCGAGCGAAAACACTTGACAACCTCCTAGAAGCAGCTTTTCTTGCCACCAGACCTTTCTCCATCAATTAGGAATCTGATGCCGTCGCTAAACACATTCCTTAAATTGTAGCCATTTGTTGAGTGTTTTTTTTTTGTGTCTAATCCGCATATATATCACCATTGCCCTTGATTTTCTTGATTGTATATCTCTTAAGTGTCAACATATACACGTGTGATTAAGTTTACGAAGATTTTTCAATGCCGAGAACCTCGATCACAGAGTAAAAAAGGCGTAAGGTTCACAATGATGTAAAATTAAAATGGGATATACCGGGCTAGGATTCGAGTTACAGGAACAAGGGCCAAACCTACCACCCAAGAATGGAGTCGTCAAGCGAAAACACTTGACAACCTCCTATAAGCAGCTTTTCTTGCCACCAGACCTTTCTCCATCAATTAGGAATCTGATGCCGTCACTAAACACATACCTTAAATTGTAGCCATTTGTTGAGTGTTTTTTTTGGTGTCTAATCCACATATATATCACCATTGCCGTTGATTTTCTTGACTGTTTATCTCTTAAATGTCAACATATATGTCACACCCCGACCACGTGAGACAACGAAACGTGGCGGAAACGTCGGGGAGTGTTGTGACAGAATTAATTGTTTCAAATCCATGGCAATTAAAGTTTCGTTTTATTAATTAAACAAGAGAGTTTACATCGTTTTAAACAAGAAAAAAAGAGTACATAACACAAATTAACTAGTTCTTGATTTGTTTTAAGTTACTAAGGCACAAGTCTGCCTAGGTGTATCTTGATCAATCCTATGCATCAATTCCTGAAAACACATGTGAAAATAGGTACGTCAGCATAAAAATGCCTGTGAGATACATAGGTTTTGTGAAAATAAGATTCATGACTTAAGTTTAAGAAAATGTTTAATAAAATTTAGCCATGGACCTTGTAAATTGATTTGTTGTTGTAAATCATTTGAAAAGCAATAAGACCAGATGATATGTATAAATAAGAGAATAATGTATGGCTAAATGAATAACCAAGTAAAACGAGTCTGTATAAGATAAGTTGTTTGTAAAACAATGTCTTGTGAAAAGTATGTTATTTGTATAAAATGTTATATGTCTCAAATTGAAATGATTCAAATAACGCTACGATATGTAATACCATACAAACACTTATATATAGGAAGTACCAGCGGCGTATCCACCATGTTTGTATCATATTACACACGCCTCGTTACTTAAATCACTTACTCAAACCAAACCATCAAGATGTAATGTTTAACAATTGTAGAAATGTTTAGGTATAGTCAAATGTCTATTGTCAAATGGTTCACATGGTTCAATAGATACAAATGGTTCACATAATGTAATATAATGTGTTCATATGCTGGATGAGCATATGCAACAAATTGTAATGTAAAACAATGTACTAAGTATGCACACAATGGACATACATAGCATGAAATGTAATGTAAAACAATGTACTAAGTATGCACACAATGAACATACATAGCATGAAATGTAATGTAAAACGATGTACTAAGTATGCACACAATGGACATACATAGCAAAACAATGTAATGTAAATCATGTACTATAAATGTACTAATGAACATAGCAAGTATATCATGTGAAAACATGGAAAGCATGAAAGTAACAAGTTGGCACATGTGTTTCACCCCAAAACAGTTTGAAAACGGTAAAAGAGGGGTCTATGTACTCACTTGAGATTGCTCAATAGACTTTAGATATCCACCAAGCAAAGCTAGAAGATCACGAATATCAAACGGCACCTAATATAGGTATCTACATTAATAAACAGACCTATATCGGAGGATCGGATAGAATGAAGGTTCGTAAACCAAATGAGCATGGAAACTCATGTAATATGGTTTAACAAAGCCTAGAAACTAAAATGAAACCTAACCTAAGTGCTTACGACCCATCACCACCCGTTTAGGTAGCTTATGCTACTTTAATGCGTCGTTCGCGTGAAACGCGTTCGGACCGTCTAACTAGTCCTATGACAAGTAAAATATGCCTTAACATGTCTAATATTGTTGCTAAATCAGTTTAGATACCAAAAGTTATGTTACATATGCTTAAAATGAACTTTGGCGTAAAAAGGACATTTTGGTAATTTACCTAAGGCATATACACTACCTATCATACAACTACTTAAACGAAGCGACCATAAGGTATAACCTCGGAAGGTTATTCCCTATATACTATATTCACCTAATGTGCTTGGTCGGATCCTAATGATCGACCAAACGGGTCGGGTTCGAAAGTGTAAGCGATTGTTTAGATCGCTTACCTTTACGACCCTATATAAGCACTAAACTAAAAGTGACGAGCTAAGCATGTTAAAACATGCTTAACTAAGTTAGAAAACAAGTTTGGTATCAAAACAAACGGTTTTGATACCTAAGAGTAGTTTGGTTACAAAATACGCAAGAATGCGCATTTTGGCCGAAACTACGACTCGTCACTGAGCCTAGATAACGTGGTAATCAGTAGGTATAGTCACTAGGGACTATGACCATCGTGATTACGCTCACGTTATGAAGTTCAAACGAACTTCGCGTTGACCATAAACTGGTCAATGCAGAAAGTCAAACATAGTTTGACTTTCGGACTCGAAAAGCGATAAAAACGCATAAAAGAACGAAGGAACACTTACAACGGGTCCCCGCAAGCTAATCTCGATCCAAATAGCTCAGGTATGAAGCAAGGGCTTCAACTTAGAGCACTTTAGATCAGATTTTGTGAGGAAGAATAGAAATTAAGGTGGGTATTTATAGGAAATGGACCACCGTTAGGATCGTTTATCGAATAACGTGCTTACATCTCATCCGTACATGTGCTGGAACATTAAGGATACTTCAATTGGCCCCCCATGATCAGGTATAAACATGTGGAATTGAGTTTATGGGTGCTTAACAGCTGTAAACAGCTGTTAACCACTTTCTGATGTTCTGGGGATGCCTTACGGACCGTAAGGGTGATGGCTTACGGTCCGTAAGCCAGCAACTTTGCAGAATTGTCAGTTTTGGTCCCTGTTGATGTTTAAGCTCATTTCCGACACTTCTAAGGCCCGTCAAGCCAACTTTAAGGCCCTAAAATGATGCCTAAACATTGTGGACATAAAACATACTAAAAAATATGCCGGATGTCAGTTCGTTTGATCGTACGATTGCGTTGTTCGGTTAATTACGACGGAAGTCGTAACGGACGTAAAAACGATCTAAATTGCGTGACGAATGGATTTTTATCAAGACAATCACTAAAACATAATATTTTAATGATTACATAAATTTTTGGATGTCCGGATGTATTCAGAACGTAAGTTATGCGCGAAAATGCAAACTTATGCACTTTTTGACGCTTTTAGTCCCTGAATGACTATAAAGTTTATTTTAGCACACCGAACCCCTTAAAGCCTATTTCTAAGCTATGCAAAGGATATTTAGGGTGTGTTTAACTTATGGTCATGTTCCAGAATGTTCGTTACAGTACGAATCGGCATACTTTCGCAGTTTGTCAAATTTAGTCCCTGTAAGCGATTAAACTTGATTTCGGCATACCAAACCATCCAAAACTTATTTCTAAGTTATGTAAAGGTTATTTAAGGTATGTTAAGCCTATTTCACAATTCCGGAGTGTTCGTTGCCTTAAACTGGTTATATTTACGCATCAGATCGCGTATAACCTTCCAGAAAGCGATTTAAAGCCCAAAATCGAACAAGAAATGATATGTGCAAACGATACACATATTTTTACAAATCCTACGTATGAAACACAATATCTCATTGATTCGGTATTTGTTTGATGGTCACGAAGGCACAGTTGTCACAGTCTCCCCTACTTTAGGAAATTTCGTCCCGAAATTTATTTGTAGGAGTCTGTCTGTGACTTTGTGTTAAATAACCATCAAGGATAAGGCATAATCCTGATATTCCTCTTTAACGGACATTTTTCAGAAATGGAAATAAAGGAAGAATCAGGGATATTCATTTCCCTTCGATGGATAATTTTCAGAAACGAAAAATGCACGGAATGAGTCTTTTTCCTTACTGGGTATCTTTCAGAAACGAAAATGCACGGAATGAGTCATTTTCCTTAATGGGTATTCTTCAGAAATGAAAATGAACAGAATGAGTCATTTTCCACAATTTCTTCAGAAGCGAAAATGAACGGAATGAGTCATTTTCCACAATTTCCTTAGAAACGAAAATGCACGGAATGAGTCATTTTCCTTAATGGGTATTCTTTAGAAACGAAAGTGAACGGAATGAGTCATTTTCCTCAATTTCTTTAGAAACGAAAATGCACGGATTGAGTCATTTTCCACAATTTCTTCAGAAACGAAAATGCACGGAATGAGTCATTTTCCACAATATCTTCAGAAACGAAGATGAACGGAATGAGTCATTTTCCACAATTTCTTCAGAAACGAAAATGAACGGAATGAGTCATTTTCCTCAATTTCTTTAGAAACGAAAATGCACGGATTGAGTCATTTTCCACAATTTCTTCAGAAACGAAAATGCACGGAATGAGTCATTTTCCACAATTTCTTCAGAAACGAAGATGAACGGAATGAGTCATTTTCCACAATTTCTTCAGAAACAAAAATGAACGGAATGAGTCATTTTCCAGAATTTCTTCAGAAACGAAAATGAACGGAATGAGTCATTTTCCACAATTTCTTCAGAAACGAAAATGAACGGAATGAGTCATTTTCCACAATTTCTTCAGAAACGAAAATGAACGGAATGAGTCATTTCCCATAATTTCTTTAGAAAGGAAAATGCACTGAGTCAACTCTAGACACACGACCAAAACTTGCTGTGGTTTCTGTGCACTAAATTCCATAATTGTGTATGCATCCATAATTACGCAATTCCTTGCACAATCCGCACAATTTGTTTTGTAATGTGAAGGGGAAGAAAAATTAAACCTGTGATGAGTGTGACTAAACTATCATAGGGTCCTTTTAATTAGATCGACAAATGATCTCTTTTAATTAGACCACCAAGGAGTCTTTTCAGCTATTTCATCACATGATATTCCTAACCAGATTTTTGGATCAATCTGTTTAACTAGACCACTCAAGGGGTCTAATTATGGAATAGTACAATATAATCCAAGGGTCTTTACTATTACGTAAAAGCTCATTGAGGATTTAATATAGTACCTTTGGATATCCTACTATGAATCCCTTATACGAAGATATGGAAGATTCTACGAGGATTTGGATAACAAAACTTGGATTGCACAAAAACATAAAAGGGAACACATAAGCACATAATCACATAGTTTTTTAACTTGATTATTAATTTGCTAGTAACTTGTTATCGATTGAAAATGGATATGGAAACCAGTAGATGGGCTTCAATGTCCTCTAGGATCTATCTGAAAAGATAGGATGATCTCCCAAAATTTCGATTTTGTTTTCAAAGAAACGTAATATTCGAATTTAAGGAACACAACAATTTTAGGATTTACGGAAATACCCTTAGGTACCCTATTAAGGATTTATAGTGGTACTTTGGGGTATTCGTCCATTGTTGTAACTTGCGCCTTGTACTTCGTTTTTCCTTAGAAGAAACGGGTACTTAGGAATTTCGTGGAAACGCAAGATATCATAAAATAGAAAAATTTTGGGGGGGGGGGGTAGTTTGCTTTTCAAGGAATACGATTCCTTGATTGTCGGTATTGTAGGGGATATGTTGTTTATACATATAACCACATAAATACATTGCAATGTAAATAAAAGATTTATTTATAAACAATGATAACAACTGTTTCATGGACCTTGACAACAAAAGAAAATAATACATAAGACGTGATTATTTCTAAAGGGTGTTGTCTTCTAGTCGGTCAGATGCTCATCCTTGTGCTGGATTTGCATTAGCAAGCTTTGGGCAATTTCTTCGGAAATGACCCATCTCGCCACAATTGTAGCAAGAACCTGGTGGAAAGCGAGCTTGAGCAGGATTGTTGTCAGCTTGATTTGGTGCAACTGCTGCTCGACAAACTTTTGCTGTATGACCTTTAAGTCCACAAATTTGGCATTCGTGGCACTTTACACTAGCATGATGATGAAGGTTACATTGGTTGCACAAGGGTGAAGTTCCATTGTATGGCTTCCTAGCAGGGGGTTGAGCTAGTTGGTTGGGGACGGCTTGACCATTGTGAGCGACCACGGCGAAGTTCTGAGAAGCCTTTCGCTTCTTTGACCTCTTAGGGGATCCAGTCTGTTCATCCATGGTCTTTGGTTCCTCTATTGGTTTCTTATCATCTTTTCGGAAAAGTTTACCTTTCCTGATTTGAGATTCAGTCAAGGTAGCAGATAGCTCAATGGCCTGCCTAACCATAGTGGGGTTACTACCAGTAACAATGTCCTGAACTGAGTCAGGGAGACCATCAATGTATTTTTCGATCGCCTTATCCAAAGGCGTAACCATGGTAGGACACAACAGGCTCAGCTCCTGATATCGATCAGTGTATGCTCGATGTTCACCGCTGTCTTGCTTAAGATCATCGAATTCCCTTTCTAAGGCCCTGATCACGTGACGAGGGCAGAATTCCTTCATCATCAGAGCTCGAAGCTCTTCCCACGTTTGGGCCAGTGCCACATCGGCACCCCTATCTCTCATCACACCATTCCACCACGTCAAAGCTCGTTTCTCAAAGACACTAGATGCGAAATCTACCTTTCGCTCATTTGGACATTGAACATGTCTGAAGGTGCTCTCTAAACTCTCGAACCATTGCAGAAGTGCAGTCGCTCCTTGAGACCCATAAAACTTTGATGGCTTAGCCGAGTTGAACGTCTTGAAGTTGCAGGGGGCATTATTGTTGTTGAGAGCTTGGTTACATTGAGCAACTACGTTCGGGATTGCAGCAGTCATTTGCTGTGTAATGACAGCTGCCAGCTCTTCAATAGATACCTGATTTTCGCGTCATGGAGGCATTCTAAAAGGGGAAACAAGGGAGAAAACAAATGAAATGGCATTGGGTAAGAATAGGATGTTACAATTACCGACCAAAATCATGCGTGAAGGTCATTTGTTTGAACCACGAAGCAAACAAATGACACACAAAGGCTGAATCAAAGCAATTAGATCCTCATAATGTATCGCGAAGACATGCTCGCCTATAAGTGGACACTCACCCCGAGAGTTCCCAGGTAAGTGTGACTGGTCTGATTATGTGGATTTGTATGAACACTCTAGCCTTAGACAGAAAACTCAGGGTACAGGCATTCACTCTTCCAGTTTGCACGTGTTCACACTATTTAGGACCCAAAACTTTGACGAGAGTTTAAAAACTCAAAGGGGTTCAAAACCTTATAACAGAGGGTTCAAAACCTTACAATAGAGGGTTCAAAACCTAGTAATCAATCATCCAAAAACAGATGATTAATTTTCAAAGCGGATTCGGAATTGATGTTCTCGTCGTGGTTATCACCTAAGGATAGGAGACGTGCATGTTTTAAGATCTAAACACAAGATAACTTGTATTGGGGTCCTAGAAAGGGTATAGTCTAGGTCAAAGCATTACTAATAACCTAATTCCCTATAACCATTGGCTCTGATACCAACTTTTCTGTCACACCCCGACCACGTGAGACAACGAAACGTGGCGGAAACGTCGGGGAGTGTTGTAACAGAATTAATTGTTTCAAATCCATGGCAATTAAAGTTTTATTTTATTAATCAAACAAGAGAGTTTACATCGTTTTAAACAAGAAACAAAGAGTACATAACACAAATTAACTAGTTCTTGCTTTGTTTTAAGTCACTAAGGCACAAGTCTGCCTAGGTGTATCTTGATCAATCTTATGCATCAATTCCTGAAAACACATGTGAAAATAGGTACGTCAGCATAAAAATGCCTGTGAGATACATAGGTTTTGTGAAAATAAGATTCATGACTTAAGTTTAAGAAAATGTTTAATAAAATTTAGCCACGGACCTTGTAAATTGATTTGTTTTTGTAAATCATTTGAAAAGCAATAAGACCAGATGATATGTATAAATAAGAGAATAATGCATGGTTAAATGAATAACCAAGTAAAATGAGTTTGTATAAGATAAGTTGTTTGTAAAACAATGTCTTGTGAAAAGTATGTTATTTGTATAAAATGTTATATGTCTCAAATTGAAATGATTCAAATAACGCTACGATATGTAATACCATACAAACACTTATATATAAGAAGTACCAGCGGCGTATCCACCATGCTTGTATCATATTACACACGCCTCGTTACTTAAATCACTTACTCAAACCAAACCATCAAGATGTAATGTTTAACAATTGTAGAAATGTTTAGGTATAGTCAAATGTCTATTGTCAAATGGTTCACATGGTTCAATAGATACAAATGGTTCACATAATGTAATATAATGTGTTCATATGCTGGATGAGCATATGCAATAAATTGTAATGTAAAACAATGTACTAAGTATGCACACAATGGACATACATAGCATGAAATGTAATGTAAAACAATGTACTAAGTATGCACACAATGGACATACATAGCATGAAATGTAATGTAAAACGATGTACTAAGTATGCACACAGTGGACATACATAGCAAAACAATGTAATGTAAATCATGTACTATAAATGTACTAATGAACATAGCAAGTATATGATGTGAAAACATGGAAAGCATGAAAGTAACAAGTAGGCACATGTGTTTCACCCCAAAACAGTTTGAAGACGGTAAAAGAGGGGTCTATGTACTCACTTGAGATTGCTCAATAGACTTTAGATATCCACCAAGCAAAGCTAGAAGATCACGAATATCAAACGGCACCTAATATAGGTATCTACATTAATAAACGGACCTATATCGGAGGATCGGATAGAATGAAGGTTCGTAAACCAAATGAGCATGGAAACTCATGTAATATGGTTTAACAAACCCTACAAACTAAAATGAAACCTAACCTAAGTGCTTACGACCCATCACCACCCGTTTAGGTAGCTTATGCTACTTTAATGCGTCGTTCGCGTGAAACGCGTTCGGACCGCCTAACTAGTCCTATGACAAGTAAAATATGCCTTAACATGTCTAATATTGTTGCTAAATCAGTTTAGATACCAAAAGTTATGTTACATATGCTTAAAATGAACTTTGGCGTAAAAAGGACATTTTGGTAATTTACCTAAGGCATATAAACTACCTATCATACAACTACTTAAATGAAGCGACCATAAGGTATAACCTCGGAAGGTTATTCCCTATATACTATGGTCACCTAATGTGCTTGGTCGGATCCTAATGATCGACCAAACGGGTTGGGTTCGAAAGTGTAAGCGATTGTTTAGATCGCTTACCTTTACGACCCTATATAAGCACTAAACTAAAAGTGACGAGCTAAGCATGTTAAAACATGCTTAACTAAGTTAGAAAACAAGTTTGGTATCAAAACAAACGGTTTTGATACCTAAGAGTAGTTTGGTTACAAAATACGCAAGAATGCGCATTTTTGCCGAAACTACGACTCGTCACTGAGCCTAGATAACGTGGTAATCAGTAGGTATAGTCACTAGGGACTATGACCATCGTGATTACGCTCACGTTATGAAGTTCAAACGAACTTCGCGTTGACCATAAACTGGTCAATGCAGAAAGTCAAACATAGTTTGACTTTCGGACTCGAAAAGCGATAAAAACGCATAAAAGAACGAAGGAACACTTACAACGGGTCCCCGTAAGCTAATCTCGATCCAAATAGCTCAGGTATGAAGCAAGGGCTTCAACTTAGAGCACTTTAGATCAGATTTTGTGAGGAAGAATAGAAATTAAGGTGGGTATTTATAGGAAATGGACCACCGTTAGGATCGTTTTTCGAATAACGTGCCTACATCTCATCCGTACATGTGTTGGAACATTAAGGATACTTCAATTGGCCCCCCATGATCAGGTATCAACATGTGGAATTGAGTTTATGGGTGCTTAATAGCTGTAAACAGCTGTTAACCACTTTCTGATGTTCTGGGGATGCCTTACGGACCGTAAGGGTGATGGCTTACGGTCCGTAAGCCAGCAACTTTGCAGAATTGTCAGTTTTAGTCCCTGTTGATGTTTAAGCTCATTTTCGACACTTCTAAGGCCCGTCAAGCCAACTTTAAGGCCCTAAAAGGATGCCTAAACATTGTGGACATGAAACATACTCAAAAATATGCCGGATGTCAGTTTGTTTGATCGTACGATTGCGTTGTTCGGTTAATTACGACAGAAGTCGTAACAGACGCAAAAACGATCTAAATTGCGTGACGAATGGATTTTTATCAAGACAATCACTAAAACATAATATTTTAATGATTACATAATTTTTTGGATGTCCGGATGTATTCAGAACGTAAGTTATGCTCGAAAATGCAAACTTATGCACTTTTTGACGCTTTTAGTCCCTGAATGACTATAAAGTTTATTTTAGCACACCGAACCCCTCAAAGCCTATTTCTAAGCTATGTAAAGGATATTTAGGGTGTGTTTAACTTATGGTCATGTTCCGGATTGTTCGTTACAGTACAAATCGGCATACTTTTGCAGTTTGTCGAATTTAGTCCCTGTAAGCGATTAAACTTGATTTCGGCATACCAAACCATCCAAAACTTATATCTAAGTTATGTAAAGGTTATTTAAGGTATGTTAAGCCTATTTCACTATTCTGGAGTGTTTTTTTCCTTAAACTGGTTATATTTACGCATCAGATCGCGTATAACCTTCCAGAAAGCGATTTAAAGCCCGAAATCGAACAAGAAATGATATGTGCAAACGATACACATATTTTTACAAATCCTACGTATGAAACACAATATCTCATTGATTTGGTATTTGTTTGATGGTCACGAAGGCACAGTTGTCACAATATACACGGGTGATTTAGTTTACGAAGATTTTTCAATGCCGAGAACCTCGATCAGAGAGTAAAAAAGGCGTAAGGTTCACAATGGTGTAAAATTAAAATGAGATATACCGGGCTAGGGTTCGAGTTACAGAAACAAGGGCCAAACCAACCACCCAAGAATGGAATCGTCGAACGAAAACACTTGACAACGTCCAAGAAGCAGCTTTTCTTGCCACCAGACCTTTCTCCATCAATTAGGAATCTGATGCCGTCACCAAACACATTCCTTAAATTGTAGCCATTTGTTGAGTGTTTTTTTTTTGTGTCTAATCCGCATATATATCACCATTGTCCTTGATTTTCTTGACTGTATATCTCTTAAATGTCAACATATAGACGTGTGATTTAGTTTACGAAGATTTTTCAATGTCGAAAACCTCGATCAGAGAGTAAAAAAGGCGTAAGGTTCACAATGGTGTAAACTTAAAATGGGATATACCGGGCTAGGATTCGAGTTACAGGAACTAGGGCCAAACCAACCACCCAAGAATGGAATTGTCGAGCGAAAACACTTGACAACCTCCTAGAAGCAGCTTTTCTTGCCACCAGACTTTTTTCCATGAATTAGGAATCTGATGCCGTCACTAAACACATACCTTAAATTGTAGCCATTTGTTAAGTGTTTTTTTTGGTGTCTAAGCCACATATATATCACCATTGCCGTTGATTTTCTTGACTGTTTATCTCTTAAATGTCAACATATACACGAGTGATTTAGTTTACGAATATTTTTCAATGCCGAGAACCTCGATCAGAGAGTAAAAAGGCGTAAGGTTCACAATGATGTAAAATTAAAATGGGATATATCGGGCTAGGGTTCGAGTTACAGAAACAAGGTCCAAACCAACCACCCAAGAATGGAATCGTCGAGTGAAAACACTTGACAAAGTCCTAGAAGCAGCTTTTCTTGCCACCAGACCTTTCTCCATCAATTAGGAATCTGATGCCGTCACTAAACACATACCTTAAATTGTAGCCATTTGTTGAGTGTTTTTTTTTGGTGTCTAATCCACATATATATCACCATTGCCGTTGATTTTCTTCACTGTTTATCTCTTAAATGTCAACATATACACGAGTGATTTAGTTTACGAAGATTTTTCAATGCCGAGAACCTCGATCAGAGAGTAAAAATGGCGTAAGGTTCACAATGGTGTAAAATTAAAATGGGATATACCGGGATAGGGTTCGAGTTACAGAAACCAGGGCCAAACCAACCACCCAAGAATGGAATCGTCGAGTGAAAACACTTGACAACGTCCTAGAAGCAGCTTTTCTTACCACCAGACCTTTCTCCATCAATTAGGAATCTGATGCCGTCACTAAACACATTCCTTAAATTGTAGCCATTTGTTGAGTGTTTTTTTTGTGTCTAATCCGCATATATATCACCATTATCCTTGATTTTCTTGACTGTATATCTCTTAAATGTCAACATATACACGTGTGATTTAGTTTACGAAGATTTTTCAATGCCGAGAACCTCGATCAGAGAGTAAAAAAGGCGTAAGGTTCACAATGGTGTAAAATTAAAATGGGATATACCGGGCTAGGAGTCGAGTTACAGGAACAAGGGCCAAACCAACCACCCAAGAATGGAATCGTCGAGCGAAAACACTTGACAACCTCCTAGAAGCAGCTTTTCTTGCCACCAGACCTTTCTCCATCAATTAGGTATCTGATGCCGTCACTAAACACATTCCTTAAATTGTAGCCATTTGTTGAGTGTTTTTTTTTTGTCTAATCCGCATCTATATCACCATTGCCCTGGATTTTCTTGACTGTATATATCTTAACTGTTAACATATACACGTGTGATTTAGTTTACGAAGATTTTTCAATGCCTAGAACCTCGATCAGAGAGTAAAAAAGGCGTAAGGTTCACAATGGTGTAAAATTAAAATGGGATATACAGGGTTAGGATTCGAGTTACTGGAACAAGGGCCAAACCAACCATCCAAGAATGGAATCGTCGAGCGAAAATACTTGACAACCTCCTAGAAGCAGCTTTTCTTGCCACCAGACCTTTCTCCATCAATTAGGAATCTGGTGCCGTCAATAAACACATTCCTTAAATTGTCGCCATTTGTTGAGTGTTTTTTTGTGTGTCTAATCCGTATATATATCACCATTGCCCTTTATTTTCTTGACTGTATATCTCTTAAATGTCAACATATACACGTGTGATTTAGTTTACGAAGATTTTTCAATGCCGAGAACCTAGATCAGAGAGTAAAAAAGGCGTAAGGTTCACAATGGTGTAAAATTAAAATGGGATATACCGGGCTAGGATTCGAGTTACAGGAACAAGGGCCAAACCAACCACCCAAAAATGGAATCGTCGAGCGAAAACACTTGACAACCTCCAAGAAGCAGCTTTTCTTACCACCAGACCTTTCTCCATCAATTAGGAATCTGATGCCGTCACTAAAACACATTCCTTAAATTGTAGCCATTTGTTGAGTGTTTTTTTTGGTGTCTAATGCACATATATATCACCATTGCCCTTGATTTTCTTGACTGTATATCTCTTAAATGTTAACATATACACGTGTGATTTAGTTTACGAAGATTTTTCAATGCCGAGAACCTCCATCAGAGAGTATAAGAGGCGTAAGGTTCACAATGGTGTAAAATTAAAATGGTTTATACCGGGCTGGGATTCGAGTTACAGGAACAAGGACCAAACCAACCACCCAAGAATAGAATCATCGAGCGAAAACATTTGACAACCTCCTAGAAGCAGCTTTTCTTGCCACCAGCCCTTTCTCCATCAATTAGGAATCTGATGCCGTCACTAAACACATTCCTTAAATTGTAGCCATTTGTTGAGTGTTTTTTTTTGTGTCTAATCCACATATATATCATCATTGCTCTTGATTTTCTTGATTGTATATCTCTTAAATATCAACATATACACGTGTGATTTAGTTTTCGAAGATTTTTCAATGACGAGAACCTCGATCAGAGGGTAAAAAAGGCGTAAGGTTCACAATGGTGTAAAATTAAAATGGGATATACCGGTCTAGGATTCGAGTTACAGGAACAAGGGCCAAACCCACCACCCAAGAATTGAATCGTCGAGTGAAAACCCTTGACAACCTCCTAGAAGCAGCTTTTCTTGCCACCAGACCTTTCTCCATCAATTAGGAATCTGATGCCGTCACTAAACACATTCCTTAAATTGTAGCCATTTGTTGAGTTTTTTTTGTACAAATCTGCATATATATCACCATTTCCCTTGATTTTCTTGACTTTATATCTCTTAAATGTCAACATATACACGTGTGATTTAGTTTACGAAGATTTTACAATGCCGAGAACCTCGTTCAGAGAGTAAAAAGGCGTAAGGTTCTCAATGGTGTAAAATTAAAATGGGATATACCGGGCTAGGATTCAAGTTACAGGAACAAGGGCCAAACCAACCACCCAAGAATGAAATCGTCAAGCGAAAACACTTGACAACCTCCTAGAAGCAGCTTTTCTTGCCACCAGACCTTTCTCCATCAATTAGGAATTTGATGTCGTCACTAAACACATTCCTTAAGTTGTAGCCATTTGTTGAGTGTTTTTTTTTGGTGTCTAATGTAACAACTCTCATTGAAAGTCATATTTATTAAATTAATTTGTCCAATAGGAAACCCCAATTGAGACACCCAAGTGATTCTGCACAAACCCTAAAATTTTCAAGACATCGAAATAAATACCACGGGATTTCTGTCCCGCGGCTCCTTAAACGGGTCAAACCGGGTCGGGGGCCATGACATCTAATCCGCATATATATCACCATTGCCCTTTATTTCTTGACTGTATATCTCTTAAATGTCAACATATACACGTGTGATTTAGTTTACGAAGATTTTTCAATGCCGAGTGTGACACCTGTGTCACTTCAACCATCAAACAAATAACCAAACCAATGAAATATTATATTTCACACTTGGGATTTGTATAAAAATGTGTATCGTTTGTACATATCAATTCTTGTTCGATTTCAGGTTTTAAATCACTTTCTGGAAGGTTATACGCAAACTGGTGCATAAACGCAATCATTTTAACGCGACATACACCCCGGAACTGTGACGTAAGCTAAACATACCCTAAATATCCTTTACATAACTTAGAAATAGGTTTCGAAGGATTCGGTATGGCAAAAACATGTTTGTTTGAACTAAAGAGCTAATTACGACAAAACTGCGAAACGAACGTTGGAGACCGCCCGGATAATATTTAAATCCCAAAAATATTCTGTTATGATTAAAATTTTATTTTAATCAAGTCCGTGTTGAAAAATAAATTAAAACGCCTAAAAACGTTATTTTTCAAGTTTAAGCGCGTACCGTGTGTTTCTGCGCGACACAGTGCTTCTACAGCAAAACGCAGACAACGCAGCAAATCTAGGAATATGCCAGGAATATGCCAGGAATATGCTAGGAATATGCCAGGAATATGCTAGGAATATGCTAGGAATATGCCAGGAATATGCTAGGAATATGCTCTATGGAAGATCTTATATAATCTACCACTCATCACTTCAGTCAACCCTCACTCTCTCTCCCTCCTACAACCTTCCCACCTCTCTCTCTCTACATTCATCACCTTCAAGTCTTGTTCTTGAGAATTCAAGCTCATTTCTAGCCATTTTTAAGTTAGTATGAAGATCTAAAGGTGTTCCCAAGGTGTTGTCAAGTGATTACAAGCTTCCTATCATCAAAATCTCATCCCACAACCTACTTGAATCTTGAAGGTATAGCATTATGTTTCAATCATACTTTTGATTCTTGGTTGTTCTTGATGATTGAAGTTTCTCTTGAATCTTGGGATTTTCACTAAACTTGAAATCTAAAATGAAAAAGGGTCTTGTTACAAAATAAAAATGGAGATGTATATATATATGTGTGTGACCGTACATATATATGTGTGTATATGAGTTTATTTTTGAGTTTGAGTTTGATATCTTGTTAAGTACTTGTTTATGTTGTTACATGTTGTTTAATGGTGGTAAAAATGCAAGTATTTGGTGATTTATGTATGATATGTTAAATGTAAATTAAATCAGCAAATAGATCTGAATATATCTTATATTTGATGCATCAAAACTCATATAAAAAGATGATGAAATGATGGTATGCTTTAGGCACTTGTACATGTGAAAATATGTTGATCTAAAACTCAAGAAGTGACGAAAAAAGGGTTGTTTGACAAAAATGTTTTAGATCTGGTTATAAACACTAAAAATGATATTATTTGGTATATTATAAGGACACAAAACTTTGACATAGGTTTACTAGCTTTGCATGTTGTACATATAGCTTAAAAAGTGGTAAATAAAGTGAAATTTGCATGATTTATGTGCTTTGTTTAAGACCTGCCCTATCATGAGTATAACCATTATTTTATACAGTAAATAACTTGGGTTGTGTCCAAATTTCAAGTCGTTTCGATTTCGGATGGTTCTGGTAATGTTTGATGCAAAACTATGCGGTAAAACGGTCAAAAATCGCCTTTTCGGAGCATTTTTGCAAAAATGTTTTAGATCAGTAACCAAACTGATATATTTGGTATAAAAATAAGTATTTTAACTTATATTAAGTTTACTTGGTGTTTGGTTAGTCATACGTGACTTCCGACGCCCAAAAATGGTACCGAATCGCTAAAATAAGCATTTTTCGACATACACTAGAATGGGTTGTTCATGGGTTATTTTATGTGTTACAATGTGCTATGTGTTTTACAATATGTGTATAATAATGTGTTAGGGTCAACAAGGTTATGTGTATTACGCTCGAGTACATATATACAAATACACCAAGATAATCAAAAATAATAACTTTTTGAGAAAAATCTCAGGGTTATGTGAAAATTCCAAGTATCGGAGAAACTCATATATTTTTGTGAGTTTTGAATATTAAATCATTCTTATCTAATTTAGGACAAATAAACAAATCGTGGGATTGTGTTAACTTATAAAAACGCACCCGAAGGTGAGTACATAGTTCCCTCTTTTACTGTTTTCCAAACATTTTGGGGTGAAGCATGTGTACCTATTTGCTATTTTCATGATTTCAAAGTATAATTGATTATACGTGTTAATACTTATCTTTTGAAAAACTGAATGATTATTTATGGTTTAAACACTGATTTTCAAAGATTATGAAATAAATGTTTGGAATAGTACTTATTTTGTTCACCGGACCGGTTGGTAGTATGATATAGCGCTATAGGACTAGACACCCCATTCCTGTTGTCATGGAATTTCTGAAACCAATTTGTTTCTCCATCCAAATAGGGACTGCCTTTGTGGTATTCCTATAGTCTCAAAGGTGTAGTTTGATGCACTAGGTCTGAATGAATTCTTAAATCACCCTTTTATTGTATATTTTGATATACTCCCAAAAGTATAGTTTGATATACTCTCATGTGTGGTATTGTACAAAACCAACATAAATATTTTGTTATCAAGTCCAAAGCATATTTTGATATTTTATTTATAAAACCCAAAGCATATTTTGATATGTTATTTATGAAACCAAAACATAGTTCAATATGTTATCCAAAGTATACTTTTGATATACTACTGAAAATTATTACTTTCTTAAAACCAAAGTATATTCTTATATATACTATAAACCTTTTTATCAAAATATTGTTTTTCAAACAATATACTTTATACAAACTCATTTCACTTACTTATTAAATTTCCTATGTGTTATTATTTTATACCATCTGATTTCTTATAAATGATTTATAAAAGAAAACCTTTTTCAAGGATCATGACTACTTTTATTAAAACATTTTCTTTAAACTCATAAGTCATGAATCCTAATTACAATTAAAACCTATGTATCTCACATGCATTTTTATGCTGACGTACCTATTTTTACACATGTTTCAGGTGCTGCTTTGTGATGACTGATGCTACACTTAGGATGGACTCATGCCTTAGCGACTTTAAAACTTGAAAGATAATAGTCGTATTTATCTGATTGTATTAAAACAATGAGTTCATTTATTCATTAAAACATAATTATTTATCCCATGGTTGTGAAACAATGATTCTGTTACAACACTCCCCGACGTTTCCGCCACGTTTTGTTGTTTTACGTGGTCGGGGTGTGATAGAAGAGTTGGTATAAGAGCCAATGGTTATAGGGAATTAGGTTATTAGTAATGTTTTGACCTAGAATATAACCTTTCTAGGACCCCAACACAAGTTGTCTTGTGTTTAGATTTTTAAAACATGCACTTCACCTATCCTTAGGTGATTACCAAAAACAAAACATAATGGAAGGCACAAAGCCAAAATGAATCATCAATCTCTTAAACCTTCCAAGTTTTCAAAATCTCGTCAAGGTTTTGGGTTCTAAATAGTGTGAACACGTGCAAACTGGAAGAGTGAATGCCTGTACCCTGGGTTTTCTGTCTAAGGCTAGAGTGTTCGTACAAATCCACATAATCGGACCAGTCACTCTTACCTGGGAACTCTTGGGGTGAGTGTTCACTTATAGGCGAGCATGTCTTCGCGAAGCATTATTTTTGACCCACTTACTTTGATTAGTCACTATGTGTCATTTGTTTGCTTTGTGATACGGACGAATTACCACCATCTTTGCTTTTATCGATTCTTGTTTCATCTCATTCTTTTCATCTAACTTTCTCACTCGTTTCCTCTCATGTTTCCTCTTTTTACAATGCCTCCTCGGCGCGAAAATCCGATACCAAATGCCGAACTGGCAGAAATCATCGCGCAGCAAATGGCTGCTGCGTTCCCAAATCTTCTTGCTCAATGGAACCAAGCCAACAACAACAACAATGCTCCTTGTAACTTCAAGAGTTTCAACTCGGCTAAACCGCTCAAGTTTAGTGGTTCTGAGGGAGCAACTGGGCTTCTTCAATGGTTCGAGAGCATTGAGAATACTTTCCGTCACGTTCAGTGTCCTGATAATCGCAAAGTCGAGTTTGCATCAAGCGTGTTTCAGAAGAGGGCGCTTACATGGTGGAACGGGGTTATGAGAGACCGTGGTGCAGAAGTTGCTCTAGCGCAAACATGGGCTGAACTTAGGACTCTTATGATGAGGGAGTTTTGTCCTCGTCATGAACTGCGAGCTTTGGAAAGGGAGTTTGATGACTTGAAACAGGATAGTGGCGAGCACCGGGCGTATACTGATAGGTATGAGGAGCTGAGCTTATTATGCCCAACTATGGTTACTCCTGTGGATAAGGCGATCGAGAAATATATTGATGGTCTTCCTGACCCAATTCAGGATATTGTTACTGGCAGTAACCCTACTACTGTCAGACAAGCCATTGAATTGTCTGCCACCCTAACTGAATCCCACATCAGGAAGGGTAAGCTTTTTCGAAAAGGCGACCCAAGACCATCTGACAAGGCTGCTCAAGCTGAGCCAAAGGAAAAACAGGCTGAGGTATCCAAGAAGAAGAAGTGCAAAGCCTCTCAAAACTACGCCATAACTGCTCAAGACAAACCGGTTGCACCAAACCAGCCAGCACAACCTCGCAAAAGGCAAAACTATGTTGGTACCGCACCTTTGTGCAATAAATGAAACCGTCATCATCTGGAGCAAGAGCAATGCCACAAATGTACCCACTGTGGGCGATTGGGACATTTGATCAATGTTTGCCGTTATGCAAATCAAGCTGCTGCAAACCCTGCTGCTGTTCAAGCACGGTTCCCACCGAGTTCATGTTATAACTGTGGTGACCTCACTCACTACAGAAACAATTGCCCAAAACATGTTAACATACCTCCAGTGCGTGGACGAGTGTTTAACATCAACGAGGCAAACGTGAA